>JAQPPZ010016942.1:1875000-2500000 GCA_028583015.1 Wollemia nobilis | reverse complement strand
CAATCCATTATGATTAAATATAAATAAAGAGAATGAGATCAACAAGTGGATTATGAAAATAACACATTTTAACGCTACATTTATTGTGAGCTTGGACATAGGGTATGAGATTGTAAAGTGAAAACTATGATTTTTTTTTTTTTTATCAAGAGATAAAATTCAAGGAAAAACAAGGAAATCATATTGTAATAGGAGTTAATATCATATCGAGGAAATTCCACTCCAAAAGAGAAAAATAAAACCTATCTACAACATCATATGATGAAGGCCAACATAGTTCACTTGAATCAGTTGTTAGAAAAAAAAAAAAAAGGATATAAGGTATGAGAAAGTACAGTGTGTAAGTTCAATTTCAAAATGAATTAAAGGTAAAAATAAATATTGAAGTAAAATCCTAAAACAAAGATGATAGAAGAGGTCACATTTATTCTAGGTAAATCATATTTATTTTCCTCGAGTAGTATAGAATCCTCTCCTTGTAATAAAAGTGAAAGTGGTGCAAAGGTTATCCCTTACACTTTAGGGTTTCAAGTGTAATATAAAAAATAAATAAGGATGGAATCAATCCTTACCAATTTAGGGGTTTATGGTATCATAAGAAGGTAATTTTTATGGAAGAATGTCCTTGCAATTTATGGTTTCTAGGAAAACATAACTAAGAATGTGCTTTTGAGGTTATTACTTGCACTTTGGATCCTTTAGAGCAATAAAAATCTATAGATGATAAGTCTTACTATGAGCAGGGTGAGAATATTGAATAGATTAATGAAGATGTGATGAGGATTATCATAGGATTTATTATTGTTGCAAACATTAGGATACAAATTATTACAAGCTTATATTAATTAGCTTACTAAGATTTTTCACCTTTCTTTATCCCATGTAAAATATGACAATTAGTTGGTTAAGTTATCATATTAATTTAACTAGCTATTTTTTTTAGTTTATCCTTGATATTGGATATCACAAATTGCACCTTATGTATGATTTGAAATATATGTGAATATCTTGTAATTTAGGCATAGTAATGCCTATATAAACTTGTTGTTTTACATTCTAAATAAATAAATTTTACCATTAAAACATTTATCCCCACATGATTTGTATTAGAGCCTAATTCTAATCTAAGGATTAGGGTAACCATTATGATCCTTTAGTTTAGGTTGTAGAAGCTCTCACAAAGCTTTTTGTGAAGGCATTATTATAGAATATCGCATAATGACGTGTTGGAAATCTACAAGTTTGATATGTTATTAAAAAAGGCCATTAAATGAATGTGAAGACTAAAATTGATACGCTTGATATCATGCTACTACTAGAGTTGTTCAATCATATTACATTTTGAGACATAAAATAATATTGCCTAGAGATATAAGACTACCATGCTACTACTTTGTGTATCCTTAGTTTGTTAAAAATTATTGGAAGCAAGACACAATGAGCTATTATCAAATATATCACTGCTCAACCTATGAATATGTCACCTAAATGCATAACATAGGCTATGGAAAAGAGAAGAAGATATTTTCTTGCATGAAATTTTATGGCATAAATTTCAAAGAATTTTCTAACTATATCTATTTTGAATAAAGATCTATTAGTGTGAGTTTTGTCCTATCCTTAGAGTCAAAAACTAGTGTGTAGACTCTCAAAAGCTTCCAAATTTTATTTATGTTATATTTTACATCATCTTGTACACCTATATGTAGTCTCCAATCTATTATTTGGAGTAAAACAATGTAAACTTATGAAGGCTTGTTGTGATAGAATCAATGACATAACAAAATAATCATTCTGCATACAAAATTCCTTCCTTAGCCTACCATACAATACTTAAATTTTTATGACTATGATGTCAACATTTCCTAGCCTACCATAAAGTGCATAAATCTATGGAGCATGCTTTGATTATGTGCTAATGCTCTTCATTATTGGTATTGCTCTAGGTTCTAGATTTATGGATATGAACAATCTAAATCAAGTAGTGATGGCTCTAGGCTACCCAAAGCAAGAGGTGAATGTATTTGTATCTCTCATATTGAAATGGTAGCTTCTCGGGTGCTTTAAAGGTAGGAATTTATTTTATTATTTGCTCACTCAATTTGGCATACCTTGACCATTGCTAACCACTACAATGGGGCTTGTTGTGTCATGTGAGTACTTTATGATTGTAATAGCATCATATTTTTGTGGGGCTACAAAATATATTTCATTGCCATATTTTCATTACTAAAATATTGTTTCATATGCTTAACAAGACCTCTCTCTTCTCCTTTGAATATTTCATCTTCAACATGGAGTTCCCTCACCTGATGCTACAATACCTCTTGGATATTAGGAATAAGATTCAATGTCATCTAAGAAAGGATACTTATATAACATAAGTGTGTCGGTTTTATATTGAATATTATTGAGCCTACTATGAGTGCATCAAACAACCTCAATCATAGTTTCAATGAACAACAATCCATGAGAACCTCCTATATTTCTCTTATTGAAAGGTAAATCTTATTTTTCCTTGAATTTAACCTATAATGTCATGGCTAACAATATGGTTGAGACAATGGTTGAGTTCATAATTGTGGTTAGAACATTAACCAATAAGGTCAATGCCATCAATGTGTAACCACACAAAAATATTTAAAACCCTTTGACACTCATTCAAAGGCAATATGCGAGTTCACAATATATGATGAATCTAGATATCTTGATGTACTTAACAATTGGACTTTGTAAATAAATACTTGGTTTGAGTATAGTCAAATTGATGATGATAATAAGGTGCCCTTCACAAAATTAAAGTTTTTTGATGTCACCAAATTCTTGGTTACTAAATGCCAAGAAACTCAGGATCCTATGAACACTTGGGATCAACTTGTCATAGATTTGGAGGAAATATTCTATGCTTACAACTATGATGAGGATCTAATTATCAAACAGATTCATTTATGATAAGTCAAATGACTATGCAGGATTACATATTTTAGTTCAATTAATTGTATATTTTACTCCATGTGTTAGATGCATCTACCATTCTCATTGTCAAGTTCAAGAACAAATTATAGGAACACTTATTTTAGTATTTGAAATACATAACCCTTGCAATAGTTGATGCTACATTCAATTAAGAACAACTAGTAGAAGATGAATTTGCTACACAATATTGAGTGTATTGACCTTATTTTATTTTAGGACCTTCTATAAACTTTAATTCTTAGCCCTATCAACATTCAAAGACAAATAAGTCTTTCTCTTCTTCTTCTTCTCATATGAATTCTTCTTCTAATATTAGGAAATCTAACAAATGTTGTACATATTATAGAAAGAAGAATCATAATAAGTTTGAATGTTTCATGTTTAAGAAGAAAATTTGATTAAGAAATCAAATAGTGTTCCCATCAAGACTTTTGGTATTGAAAACAATATGATGAGTTGAAAGGTAGAGTCAATAAAATTATATTAACGAACCATAATTATTTTACAAGGAGACGTGACAACTTGTTTGTTAGTTGTGGTCATCTAACACATTCTTTTTCTATGTATTGTATCATTGATAATGGTTCCCATAAAAAATTGATCATAAGTCCATTGTTGATAAATTGCATTTACCAATGGACCCACATCTCTATCCTTATTCACTTGGAAAGAAGGATAGTGACTCATCATGACAAATCACACACACATGCACCATGTATTTTGCATTTGGTCCTATATTTGTTGAGAAGATCACCTATGATGTGACCAATATGGATTGTTGTGGTTTTTTTCTAGGTAAAGCCTATTATTATGACAAAAAATCTCATTATGATGCTTTTCATAAAATATATACCATGATGTGATCAATGTGTAGTTTGTTGCTGCTCCATAAGTGTTCCTTTCACTTTGACCATTCATTCCCATCCTTGGAAAATTATTCCTATGGACTTGGTTAGTGTCTTTACATTGATAGTGCATAAACATGATTATGTTTTTGTGGTTATGAATTGCTTCATAAAAGTGGTTAATTTCATTCCATACGACAAGATGATATTTGTACATAATTTAGCATAACTCTTTTTTGAATCTATTTGGTGCTCCTTTGGTTTTATTACTAGCATTTTTTCCAACCATGAATCATATTTTATAGGTCATTGTGTATGTGTATTATGGAAGATTTTGGAATTTCCATTCAACTTTACCATCAACTTTCATCCTCAGTAAAATGGTCAAATTAATGTTATGAACCATGCTCATGAAATTTTTTAGGATCTAGTACCATACTTCTCTTTCCAATTGGGAATTGATACTAACCCATATTAATCATGCATACAAATAGGTAGTTCATTATCCTACAAGTCATTCACCTTTTGAGGTCTATCTTGGTTTTTAGACTTTGTCTCTATATGAGTTGGCATTACCCTTTCCATCCCTAGCAACCAAGCACATTAAAAAAGAGCAAGATAAGGCTCACTCATTCATTCAAAATTAGCAAATTCTTCAAACCAAAGTAGTTTAAATTCTTTAGAATACTCAACAACAATAGAAATAGCTCACAAACCATTGACAAGTTTCTCATAATTTTTAGGTTGAAGATAGAGTTTGGTTGTACTTGGACAAACATCATTTTCTAGAAAATGCACACAATAAAATCAATCCACTTCATTATGGGTCTTACACCATTCATTAGTAGGTGTCAATGATTTCCTTTGGACTTGATATTCTCACATACTTGGGAATCCAAGATGTTTTCAATGTCGATCTCCTCAAGGTAACTATATGAGTGAGATTTTTATCTCTTAATAAAAATGATATCAAAAAATTGATTGCAAAAACTTAATAATTTAAGGAAATGTGGAATATCTTTAATAAAAAGGCAAGTGAAAAATATATTTAATAAAATGAAAACTTAAATATGGATTAATTAACTTGATAACAATTTAATGTATTGTATTTTCATATTTTATTTATTTTTAATGGAATTGAACTTCGATTAAAAAAATACACAAATTTTGGTCGAGGGGGACAACAAAATGGTTCAGGCTTAGCTCTTCTTTAGGAGGTCTAGGGTTCAAACTATGGTGTGTGTGGGGTTGTGTGTTAAATACCCTATTGAAAAGCTCAAATCTCCTCCTTATGAAAGGTCATGGTAGGATGGGGATGCCCAACCCTAAGCATCAGTTGTAGGGGTTTCTCACACTTACATATAAAATAAAAGTCCTAAGAGGACAATGTAGTGGTTTGGGCTTTGGTTCTTTTTTGGAAGGTCCAAGGTTCAAACTATTAGATGTGTGGCTGTGTGTTGAATCCCCTATTGATAAACTCAACTCTCATCCTTATGAGATGTCATGGTGGGATGGGATGCACACAATGGTTTGGTCTTTGGCTCTTCTTTGATGAAGAACATGGACTTATACTGAGAGGGGGGGTGAACAGTATAAGACTTAACTAATTAATAATTTTAACTTCAGATAGCAGTGGCATCAACACAACATTAATCAAGACAAAAATCATCACACATTGAAGACCCATTTTTAATGTGGTTCACCCAGAATGGCTGGGCTATGTCCACAAAACTTTTCTATAAAAGGTATCTCAAAGTTCTTTGGGAATCCTTCCCAATTACAATGTTTATGAGCCTCAGCCCAAAGGAGATACCTTCCCCCAATCAAAATTTATGAGCCTCTGCTCAAAGGAGATACCTTCCCCTCTACTCTGGAAATGATCCCTTTGAAGATCAATTGCCTCTACCTCTTGCCAGCATGTGGAACTCCTTTCCACCGAAGACCTCCTGTCCTTAATTCTTAGCCTAAGAGACCTCTGCCTTCTATGATCACGTCCACAGTAGCTTAGCAACCTATACCAAACATAATCAGTCGATCTAGTACAAGTATTCCTCTGTCTGTCAGATCTTTCCAACACTTGAACAAATCAATCCTCTACACACAAGCCTTCTCAAAGACTTGCCAAATCTGTCCTCAAGTTCTTCTCAAAGAACCAGTGCACCTATGTCCTCAAGTTCTTTGATAGAACTCTCAAAAACTTAGCTCACAAATCCTCTGCCAGGACCTGTACAAATTTTCTCACAATTCCCCACCGAAACCTATCCAAAAATTGCTCACAAGTTCCCATCGAAACCTGTCCAAAACCTGCTCACAAGTCCTCACCAAAACCTGTCCAAAACCTCAGCAAGCTTACCAAGAAAAACTTTCTTAGTAGGAAATCACAAGGTGAATTGTTAGAGACCCAATGTGATTTGTCAAACTCATAGAAGAATAAAGAGAATTGTTAGAGACTCAATATGTTCTATACTCAACTCCCAATCTCAAAACTCAACTCAAATCAACTCAGCTCAAACTCAATCTCAAATCTAAAAACTCAACTCAATATCTGAAATGGATAGGATAGAATGCTTTCTTTCAAGAACATGAAACCCCAACAATTGCCAACTATGCAAAGAATCACATAACAATGATACTCATGTTCTTTTCACTATCAATAAGGGCTTCAACAACAATGCTCATCAACCAAGAACCTCACTTAGGGTTTCAGCAACTCAAGGCAATGGCATAAGATTCTCAACCAAAAACCCTTATACAAACTTCAAATTCTTTCATTCTCATAAACCAGAATTATGCAATAACTCATAAAATCATCATGATCTCATAATACATAATCAATACTTCCATTTTTAGAAAATAAGATCCACTCCAAATAAGGAAACTTAATTTAATCCTTTTCACTCCACACTTATTTTCAAAAAACCATCAATCAATAATAACCATAAAAGAATGTGCCCATACCTTTACTTTGATGAAGAAGGAGAACTCAAAACCTATCACAACACTAACTCTTGGCCAACCTTAGTTCTCCAACCTTTGGAGAAAATGAATAACACCACCACAAATGCTAAAGCGCTTTCATTGCTGCTATCCTCGTGTATCACGACCAAAACGAAATTTCCCACAACATGGGTCAAACTTGGAACCTCTGCCCAATGCTTCTTCACTCAACACACCACCACCATTGGAGCACAAGTGCCCAATGAAAAATATAATGTAATCCTATGTGTTGTCTTCCTTCAATCGCCAAGGATTTGAAAACGTAAATGTTTTCCTCAAGCCACCACCATCATCATGAGCACTGTCCAAAAATGTAACTCCCAAAAAACATAGTTCGCAGTCTTATCAAATGTCAAAGAAATGCAATCCACTGGATGTCAAGTGCAAGAAAATCTTGGGCAATTCAATATAAATGGACAACGAAATACAATGAAAAACATCGCTTTTACGGAGGACACAGAGCTACGAAATTGCATCGATCGAAGGTGTCATTACTTTAGAAAATAATTCCCACTTATATAGCCATTTCTCTTTAATTGTTTGACATCGACGATCCTCCAACAATGGCAACATGTCGAAAAATGAATTCTTTATGTGCATCACTTAAGGGTTAAAAGACCCTTTAATAATAATTAAAATAATAATTATTATTTTTTTATTAATAATAAATTAAACTTAGACCTTTGTCAAAGGTTTGAGTTAATTTAATTATTAATAATAAACATGGACCTTCAAGGTTTTTCAAGAAGTAAAAACCTTTGCATTAAGTTAAGCTTGGTTTTAATAAAAACCCTTAATGAGTCCAAATGGTTTTAAGAAAAACCTTTAACCTTGTCACCATGGTTTTAATAAAAACCCTTTAACATTATGAAGCTTCTCAAGATATTTTTGACATCACACTCTTTTTGATATCAACACGAAAATGCCTTTTGACATCAATGACAACTTATACACTTGAGCAAAGGCAATGTACCCAAAGTACCCAAAATTGCCAACAATATCGCCCTTTGTCATTGATGGCAAACCTTTACTAAAAACACTTCTCAAGAGCCAAAACTGAAACCAACTATGCTAACAACTGAGAATATTCCTTTGAAGTTTTGCTTCTCCTGACTTGAAGATCTCCTCTTCACTTGAAGCTCTCCCCCTTACTCATATCTCTCCCCCTTTGTCATCAATGGCAAAGGGGCACATTTGGGGCTCGGGACTAAGAAGGAGCCTCTTAGATTAGTCCCTCCCCCACCTCCTGATGAGGTGATTAATTTTGGGGTGGGAGTACAACTCCCAATTTATCCCTTAGATACTCAAACGTATCTCTTGGAAGAGGTTTGGTGAAGATATCTGCAATCTGCTCTTTAGTAGACACATACTCTACCTTGACCTGCTTGTCTTGCACTTTCTCCCTTAGAAAGTGATACTTGATGGAAATATGCTTTGTCCTTGAGTGCATAACTGAATTTTTGAAAATACTTATGGCACTTGTATTATCACAAAGTATGGAGATGGGTTGTTCATGCTTGAATTTGAAATCCTCCAAGGTGGTTTTCATCCATAAAACCTATGTACACCCATCCACTGTTGCTATGTATTCAACCTCTGCTGTAGATAAGGAAACTGAAGGTTGTTTCTTACTTAGCCAAGAAACCAAACTCTTTCCCAAAAAGAATGCTCCACCACTAGTGCTTTTCCTGTCATCAATATTGCCTACCCAATCTGCATCTGTATAAGCTGTGAGAGTGAAATCATCACCTTTGGGATACCAAAGCCCAAAGTCCATAGTGCCCTTTAGATATCTGAATATCCTTTTAACTACTATAACATGAGAATCTTTAGGAGTTGCCTAAAATATTGCTAGTAACCCAACTGCCTGCATGATATCTGGTCTGGTAGTTGTAACATATAATAAATTGCCAATCATTGATCTATACAACCTCTGATCTGTCGCTGGAGATTCATCATATTTACTCATATTGCACCCTGTAATCATTGGAGTACATACTGGTTTGCTATCCATCATCCCAAATTTCTTCAACATTTCTTTGATATACTTTCCTTGAGAGAGAAATAGACAATCTTTTGATTGAGCAATCTGAAGACCTAAAAATAATGACAGCTCTCCAATCATAGACATCTCAAATTCCTTCTGCATGGTGTTAGCAAAATCTTTGCACATCTAAGTATTATTTCCCCCAAAAATAATATCATCAACATAGACAACCATAATCAGCATATCATCACCTTCATCCTTAATATACAAATTGCTATCTGCCACACCTTTCCTGAAGCCTTTCTCATGAAGATACCTGTCAAGTCTTTAGTACCAAGCCCTAGGTGCTTGCTTTAACCCATACAAGGCCTTTTTCAGTTTACACACATAGTCTGACTATTCTGAGAGAGACACTCCTTCTAGCTATTCTATGTAGACTTCTTCTTCCAACACCCCATTTAGAACAGCTGACTTTAGATCCATTTGATATACCTTGAATGATTTGAAGCTTGAAAGGGCCAAAAACATTCTGATAGCTTCAAGAAGAGCAACAGGAGCAAACGTCTCTTTGAAATCAACACCTTCTACTTGAGCATAACCTTTGCAAACTAACCTAGCTTTGTTTCTGACAATATTTCCATCCTCATTGAGTTTATTTTTGAATATCCATTTTGTGCCAATGACATTCTTGTCCTTAGGTCTTGGAACCAATTCCCAAGTTTCACTTTTCTCTATTTTATTTAGCTCTTCATCCATTGCTTTTACCCAAAACTTATCTGCACATGCTTCACTAAAATATTTTGGCTCAATTTGAGATAATAATGAAACATTTGTAGAATCATGTGAGGGAATGACTCTTCTTATTGTTTGCCTCCTATTTGGATCACCAATGATAAAATCATTGGGATGATGTTTTTGAACATATCGTGAAGGATTTTTGGGAAGCAGTTGTTGTCTTTCCTCTTATTCATCTAAAACCTCTCTGAATTCTTCTTGACAAATTTCATCACTGAGTTCCTGGATTGGTTCTCTTATCCCTGTCTTTTCATCAACTGTTACATTTATGCTCTCTACAATTGTATGAGTTCTTTTGTTGAAGCATCTATAGGCCTTGCTTTTGCTGGAATACCCAAGAAATATTCCCTCATCACATCTAGGATCAAACTTACCCAAATTCTGATCTTCCCTTCTGATGAAGCACTTACTCCCAAACACTTTGAAGTATTTTATTGTAGCTGGTCTTCCTTTCCACAATTCATAAGGAGTTTTATGATGATTGACTCTAAGTTGGGCCCTGGTGATAATGTAGACTGCTATACTAACTGCCTCTTTCCAAAAGCCATCTGAAAGTTTTGACTCATTTAACATAGCTCTAGCCATATTTTCAATAGTTCTGTTTTTCCTTTCAACTACTCCATTTTGTTGAGGAGTTCTTGCTACTGAATATTCTCTTTTGATTCCTTGTTGCTCACAGTATTCCACAAATTCATTTTAAGTGAACTCTCCTCCTCTATTTGATCTTAAACATTTGATTCTCTTGTTAGTCTCATTTTCAATCATTTCTTTGAAAGCTTTAAATTTTTCAAAAGCTTCATATTTTTATTTTAGAAAAGTTACCCAAGTCATTCTAGAATAATCATCTATAAACAACATGAAGTAGCTTTCTCCCTGAATGCTCTGAGTTCTGGTAGGGCCACATAAATCAGTATGAATAAGATCCAATGGTTTTGAAGAAGTCTACCCTTTTGATTTGAAACTGGTTCTGGTCTATTTTCCATGTTGACAAGGACTACAAACGATGTTATGGGGCCTTTTTATTTTGGGCAAGTCTCTAACTGCTTCCTTGTTACTAATATTGACAAGATTATCAAAGCTCAAATGCCCCAATATTTTATGCCATAACCAACTCTCATCTTCTTGAGTTAGAAAACACTTTTCTTTTTTTATCTCACTTAGCATGTAAAGATTGTTTGGAGTCCTTGTAGCACTAGCAATGAGTTTTCCATTTTTTTCTTTACTTATCTCACATCTATCTGAAAGGAAAGATACTATGTGTCCTTGATCACAAAGTTGACTCACACTTAGAAGATTATGTCTTAGGCCTTCTACATAAAGCACATTTTATGTTTTGGATTTCCCATCCAAACTAAGAGTCCCTTTACCACAAATTTTAGTTGACCTGTTATCTCCAAAACTAATTGTTCCTCTATTTGTTTCTTTTAAGAACAAAAAAATTTCTTTTCACCAGTCATATGTTTTGAACAACCACTATCAAGATACCATTTCTCTACTTTGTATTGAGCATGAAAAGCAGTTTGAACTATCATTGACTTAGATTTGATCTCATTTCTCTTTTTAGTGAACTCAAGGCTAGATCTATCCAAACTGCACATCCTTGCTATATGCCCAAAATTCTTGCACTTGTAACACATGACATTTTTATTCATAAGAGGTGCAAAAGAGTTAACATTTTCCTTACTATGGCTATTCAAAGACTTATTGAAATATATAGCTTTGTGACCAAATTTCTTGTAGGAAAAGCAATAGCCATGGAAAGTATTATGTAACCTGTTTTGATGCCTTGGATGATTGTCCTTATTGTGACCAACTGGAATCCGTCGCTCTTCAGGATGAAGATTGATCTTGCTCGAAGACCCTGTTTCTTGAATGGTGATACCATCCTTCTTTTGCTTTTCACATGGAGTATTTTTTTTGAGAGCCAACTGTTCCAACTTCACTCTAAGAGACACAACCTCTTCTTCTAGTTTCTCGCAATCAAATTCCTTTCCTTTGAGAACCTCTGTCAGAACCTGTTCAACATTCTTCCCTTCTTCAGCTAGAATTTTGAAGTCTATAACACTTTGAGACAATTCTAATCTTGCTATCTTTTCTTCCCTGACATTGATGCTTGAGAACAAAATTCTCTTCCCTGAATTTCTCAAGCTTTCTTAAAGCCAAGAAGAATTCACCTTTGAGATCGAACTCAACCTCTTCATCTCTTTCTGAATTTGTATGTTCCTCTAATAGATCCTTCTCCAAGCTATTAGGATCTTTCTGGAGAGACCGACTCTGATACCAATTGAAGAACATGGACTTATACTGAGAGGGGGGGTGAACAATATAAGACTTAACCAATTAATAATTTTAAATTCAGATAGCAGTGGCATAAACACAACATTAATAAAGACAAAGCATCACACATTGAAGACCCATTTTTAACGTGGTTCACCCAAAATGGCTGGGCTACGTCCACAAAAGTTTTCTCTAAAATTTATCTCAAAGTTCTTTGGGAATCCTTCCCAATTACAATGTTTATGAGCCTTGGCCCAAAGGATATGCCTTCCCCCAATAAAAATTTATAAGCCTCTGCTCAAAGGAGATACCTTCCCCTCTGCTCTAGAAATGATCCCTCAGAAGATCAACTGCCTCTACCTCTTGCTAGCACATGGAACTCCTTTCCACCGAAGACCTCCTGTCCTCAATTCTTAGCCTAAGAGACCTCTACCTTCTATGATCATGTCCACAACAGCTTAGCAACCTGTACCAAACACAATCAGTCGGTCTAGTACAAGTCTTTCTATGTCTATCAGATATGTCCAACACTTGAACAAATTAATCCTCTACACACAAGCCTTCTCAAAGACTTGCCAAATCTGTCCTCAGGTTCTTCTCAAAGAACCAGTGCACCTCTATCCTCAAGTTCTCTGATAGAAATCTCAAAAACTCAGCTCACAAGTTCTCTACTAGGACCTGTCCAAATCTGCTCACAAGTCCCCACCGAAACCTATCCAAAAACTTCTCACAAGTTCCCACCGAAACCTGTCCAAAACCTGCTCACAAGTCCCCATCGAAACCTGTCCAAAACCTTAGCAAGCTTACCAAGAAAAACTTTCTTAGTAGGAAATAACAAGGTGAATTGTTAGAGACCCAATGTGATTTTTCAAACTCATAGAAGCATAAAGAGAATTGTTAGAGACTCAATATGTTCTATACTCAACTCCCAATCTCAAAAATCAACTCAAATCAACTCAGCTCAAACTCAATCTCAAATCTGAAAACTCAACTCAATATCTGAAATGGATAGGATAGAATGATTTCTTTCAAGAACATGAAACCCCAACAATTGCCAACTATGCAAAGAATCACATAACAATGATACTCATGTTCTTTTCACTATCAATAAGGGCTTCAACAACAATGCTCATCAACCAAGAACCTCACTTAGGGTTTCAAAAACTCATAGCAATGGCATAAGCTTCTCAACCAAAAACCCTAATACAAACTTCAAATGCTTTCATTCTCATAAACCAGAATTATGCAATAACTCATAAACTCATCATGATCTCATAATACATAATCAATACTTCCATTTTTAGAAAATAAGATCCACTCCAAATAAGGAAACTTAATTTAATCCTTTTCACTCCACACTTATTTTCAAAAAACCATCAATCAATAATAACCATAGAAGAATGTGCCCATACCTTTACTTTGATGAAGAAGGAGAACTCAAAACCTATCACAACACTAACTCTTGGCCAACCTTAGTTCTACAACCTTTGGAGAAAATGAATAACACCACCACAAATGCTAAAGCGCTTTCATTGCTGCTATCCTCGTGTATCATGACCAAAATGAAATTACCCACAACATGGGTCAAACTTGGCACCTCTGCCCAATGCTTCTTCACTCAACACACCACCACCATTGGAGCACAAGTGCCAA
This sequence comes from Wollemia nobilis, assembly GCA_028583015.1. Classification (NCBI taxonomy): domain Eukaryota; kingdom Viridiplantae; phylum Streptophyta; class Pinopsida; order Araucariales; family Araucariaceae; genus Wollemia; species Wollemia nobilis. The sequence continues at coordinate 2,486,470 of JAQPPZ010016942.1, read as the reverse complement.
ATGAAAAATATAATGTAATCCTATGTGTTGTCTTCCTTCAATCGCCAAGGATTTGAAAACGTAAACGTTTTCCTCAAGTCACCACCATCATCATGAGCGCTGTCCAAAAACGTAACTCCCAAAAACATAGTTCGTAGTCTTATCAAATGTCAGAGAAATGCAATCTACCTGACGTCAAGCGCAAGAAAAGCTTGGGAAATTCAATATGGATGGAAAACTAAATACAACGAAAAACATCGCTTTTACAGAGGACACAGAGCTACAAAATTGCATCGATTGAAGGTGTCGTTACTTTAGGAAATCATCCCCACTTATATAGCCATTTCTCCTTACTTGTTTGACGTCGACGCTCCTCCAACAATGGCAACACATCGGCGAATGAATTATTTATGTGCATCACTTAAGGGTTAAAAGACCCTTTAATAATAATTAAAATAATAGTTATTATTATTTTATTAATAATAAATTAAACTTAGACCTTTGTCAAAGGTTTGAGTTAATTTAATTATTAATAATAAACATGGACCTTCAAGGTTTTTCAAGAAGTAAAAACCTTTGCATTAAGTTAAGCTTGGTTTTAATAAAAACCCTTAATGAGTCCAAATGGTTTTAAGAAAAACCTTTAACCTTGTCACCATGGTTTTAATAAAAACCCTTTAACATTATGAAGCTTCTCAAGATATTTTTGACATCACACTCTTTTTGATATCAAAACGAAAATGCCTTTTGACATCAATGACAACTTATGCACTTGAGCAAAGGCAATGTACCCAAAGTACCCAAAATTTCCAACATTTGAAAGATCTAAGGTTCAAACCATAACATGTGTGTGGTTATGTGTTAAATTCCCTATTGATAATTTCAACTCTCCCCTTATAAAAGGCCATAATAAAATGAGAATACTACACTAACTAAATAAAAAAAATATAAAAAATATAAATTTTTATAATATTAAATATTTGAAAATAAATTTATAATATTTTTTTTTATTTAGGTATTGTGAAAAACCTCATAATTTTATAAATTTTAATTAGTTAGTTTAAAAAAAACATTAAATATTTTTATTTACATATATTTTTTTATTAAAAGTACATTTTCAATTAAATTTTTCCAATTTAAATTTCTTATTAAATTTATCTAAAACATGCATCTCATAATGTTCTGGATTTTTTCTTAATAAGATATTTTAAAGATACAATTGCATTCTTAAAATAATTCTAGATTCTCAGTTAGACAAATACATAAATACATGAACTTTAAATTTTTTATTCCAAATCTTTAGATGAAAACCTGAGCTTAAATACATATGATTTGTTAAAGATAATGGTTATATATTTATATTTTTTTGGGTAATATTAAGAGAAAAGAGGGTTTTAAAAGGGACCCTACAACCTTTTACAAAGCGCAAACCAATAGAAATAGAAAGAACTAGAGCAGTAACAAAAAAAATAGAGAGGTGGATCTCAGAAACTCTAGAAAAACCAATAAACTGACAAAAGAGAGAACCGAGGTGGTTCTACATAAGAGAATCAAACTCATGAATAATTTATCCAAGCATCTGGGTAGCCTCCTCAACATAGTCTAAATACATCTTTGTCAAACTCCAAAATGCAAGATGTTTTCTCATAACTCGAACTAGTCCAAATGAGGCATCCCAAGTCAAAGATGCAGTAATTCCCCATCGCCAACTCATGATCATTGGTAATAACAAAATAACTCCGCAAGAGCCCCGATGGGTGGATATTGAACATAGGAACAAACAAAAACTTAAACCTCGTGAGGAACTTGAAAAACCCCACAGAGAGAGTGGGCCATTGCATAATATAATGAGGGGAATATGGGCATCCATACGACATAAGACATAACCAATAATATTCTAAAAGACCTCCACCTAGAAAGAAGAAAGAAAAGAAGTGAAGAGGTGGAACCAAGGTACAAGACCACCTAGCCAGCCACATCACCAAAGGTGACAGATAAGAAGAGGGCCACCCAAGGTGCAGAATCTAGAGAAGAAAGGACGAGAGCTAGTCCTAATGAAAGTTTAAATATTCAATATTTGGACCCTCTTGATGATATAAACATAATAGAAGCCACCAAGGCCCATTATTCATTGGAAACACCATCGAGTCACTCCAATCACTGGGTATATCTGATAACATAAACTCAACGGAGGCCACCAAAACATACTACACATTGAGAAAGACATCCAAGGGACACCCTTAGGTCATTCTGCATACCAAAGTCCACACAACAAATGTACAACATAAGATGGACCTCGAGAAATGAGCTACTTCCAACGAAAGCTAAAGAAGCTTTGGGACATTCCCTTGAAACAAAGGAAAAAATATAGGTAGAGTTTAGAGTTTGAAATTTGAAAAAGGGTATGGTCATGGTGGCTTGAGGAAGAAGACAAACCACCCTCCTACTATCGTAATTACTCCCATCCCCCATCAATCCTAGTGCAATGGCATCAACCACCAAATACTAATTAATAAATATCATTGCATACATGGTTGATGATATAAGGAGAGAAATCCCTTTGCCAGATTGTAAATATTTAAATATTTACCCCCATATTTACTATTAAATCTGTAGCCAAGCTATATTCTCTAAAAATGTGTTTGATTTGAATTTCCTCAAGAGTGCGAGATAATTCGACTACCTCATCAATTAAATTGACCACCCTCCAACTAATGTGGTAGGAGCTGTTAAGCATTCTAACCAAATTCAGTGAATCACCTTTCATAATTGTTTTTCTATAACCAAAATATTTTAGCAAAGAGAAACCCAAATAAGCCACCCTTGCTTCAGTAACCTAGGAAGCATTCCTATCAATGGGTACCACGTAGGCTAGGAGAAAGTTACCTTCAATGTCATGAATGAACCCCCTGTACCAGCCAATCCTGTATTACCTTTAGAGGCCTCATCGAAATTCAATTTAACCTAGCCCACAAGAGGAGTAGGAGGCCAATCCACATGACCAAAACATAAACTTTGATCAACCAAAATTTTATAGAGAGAAGAAGCTCCAGGAAGGTCCCCAACTAAACATGCACTCACCACATTCTCCATAGTCTTGCCCAAGATACGAAACTTTAAAAGATGAGGAGAAAATTCTTTGTCCTTGAACACCTGAGCGTTCCTCGCCTTCCAAACACCCCATATGACATGTGAAAGTAGAAATATACAGAAGCATCTAAGCCTAGGCAACAAGAAGGGAGGATTCCACTGAAGAGCACAATCTAACACAAAATTAGAAAAAACCCAATTCACACCCAAATGCCCAAGAATAGACATTACAATTTCCTTAAACACATTACAACTGAGAAGCAAATGCGATGTCGATTTCAAACCATTTTTACACATATAACATCTGTTTACTAAATTCCAGCCCCTTTTGTGAAGGTTCTCAATCATGAGAATCTTATTTTGAACTGCAAACCAAAAAAATATGTTCACTCTAGGAGTTAGGTGCTTAAACCAAATCACACAATAGGGGAAGAAATATTCACCATATGCGCTAATAAAACCATAGGTAGACTTCACAAAGTAGGTACTCACACTCTCCTCCTTCTAGATCAAATGATCCTCTACGTTAGCTTGATGGATAACATGGAGACGAAGCTCCTCCATAAGGAGATACCACAACTAAAAATATTGAACATTACTCACTAACCTTGGAGGGTTCGACCACAAAATTCTATTCCCACAAACCTTAGTGAAATCAATAACTTTCTCCATATCAATGAACCTAGACCCATAAATGAGATCCCTAAATCAAGCATCTTCATTCAGAGGCCAATATCTTAGACACACATCATTCAAAAAATTAACTAAGTTACCATTCTCAATGATCCATCTGCCATTCTGATTGATAAAGTCCCTCGATTTCACCAAGCTATTCCAAAATATCAAGCCTCCAGAAGACATATAGTCAGAGATAAAGGACTCAAAGTTATATTTCACTTTCATAATACTACACCATAACCTGCTGTCATTGGAGGTGACCTTCCAACCTGAGCTTAGCAACAAGAGACTTGTTCATTCTACTCACACATTTCAAATTAAGACCTCCTTCATTCTTCCTCCTACAGAGTTACTCCCAATAAAAAAGATGAAACCTACCACTGAGATCCTAACCTATCCATAAAAAGGCTTTACAAATGCTATCAATCTTAGAAACCACTTTCCCAAAAATATGGAAGAGAGACATGAAATAGATCAGTATACTCTGCAGAGTGTTTTGGATTGAAAGAAACTTACTAGCTTGGCTCAGAAGAGCCCCCTTCCAAGAAGAAAGTTTGCGCTGAATCCTCTCAAACACAAGGGGCCACATCTTAGTATTAACCCTATCGAACAAAAAAGGTAAGCCTAGGTACAAGGAGGAGAGAGAGGTTATTTAGAAATTCAAAATATCAGCAATTTTTCTCTACCGCACCTCGAGAGTGTTAATGAAGAGTATACTACTATTTAAAAGGCTAATTTGCTACCCAAATTCCTTCTCATAACAATCCAATATGGCTTTTACTTCCCTTGCAATAACCACCAACATCGTACAATATAGGAGAGTATCATATGCAAATTTTTGATGAGAGATCGGGTTGTAAGGAACCGTTGGTCGCATTCCAAACTCATTGTGATACCCAAAAAATGATCTTCCCAAATACTTTGCCATGATGATAAAAAGGAAAGAAGACAATGGATCCCCCTATCTCAGAATATGACAAGAGCGAAAGAAACCAACTAGACATCCATTAACAAGAACTGAAAACCAGGCAGACGATATGCATGCCTTAACAAGGTTGATCCAATCCTTGCAAAAACCAAAATTCCTTAAAAATCTAAACAAGAAATCCCATGAGACACGATCATAAGAATTATTAACATCCAACTTAAGGAAAAACCTTGTCCACCCACTCTTATACATAGTGCATCAATTCATAAATCACAATAGCACCATCAAGAATTTGCCTGCCTAGGACAAAGACACTCTACACCGAGTCAATCAGTGTTGGAAGAAGCAACTTGAGTATCTTAGCAATAGATTTAGAAAAATCTTGTAAATAGTATTACATAAACTAATCGTTCTAAAATCACTAAAAGAAGAGGTCGAGTCTTTTTTAGGAATGAGTGCTAAGAAAGTCGAATTCACAACCTTTAGAATAAACATAGACTGTTGAAAATATCTCATAGCCTCATAGAAATATTCCTTGCAAATGTGCCAGAATTTTTGAAAGAACACTAGAGGGAAACCATCCGGACCCGAAACCTTAAGGGGACCCATCCCATTAACCGCTTCAAAAATTTCTTCATGAGAAAAGGGTAACATAAGCCTCATGTTCCAATCAATAGAAACTATCTGAGGAATACCTTATAACATCTCATTTTTCATAGACAGGTCATGATCAGGCACTAAACAAAGTAAACTACTAAAAAAATCAACCGCTTCCTCACGAAGCTCTGAAACACCCAAGGCAACACCACCACCAATTTTCACTATTTCTATGATTCTATTACGCCCTCTTCTCCACAAAGTGGAGGCATGTAAAAAACATGAATTTTGGTCTCCTTCTTTAATCCACAACTCCATGAATTTTTGTTTCTAGAAAAATTCGTATTGCAATTTTTTGTTGTGATAGTCTGCCAAAAAGGATATTTCCTCCTTCAACAAAGCCTTTCAACACCCGTGAACCTCCATAACAGCCTCAATGTATTTCAGATGTGGTTTCAGTATTTCCTTCTCTAAATAAATTCCCAAATGAGAATTTTTTCCATAGTTTTAGGTAATTCCTAAGCCTTCTTATTTTATTAGTTAACCAAAACATACCATTCCCCTTTATATACTCCTACCACCAATCATTCAATAAGGATTCAAAGTCAGGATGCGAGAACCACATAATTTTAAATAGAAATGGGAGAGGAAGGAACGGTAAGCCATCGAGAACTTCCAACTAGAGGGGATTATGGTCATAGCCAATCCTGGGTAAGGCTAACAAAGAAGCATCACCAAATAGATTCAACATGTGGGAAGAAACAAAAATTCTATCCAGTCTACTCAAAATCAGACTATCACTAGAACGTCGATTACTCTAAGTAAATTTTGCTCCCTTAAGATCCAAATCACGAAGCTTAGTGGAGAAAAAAATCAAAGAAATGAAGGATACTTCTACCATCCACTGAATTTCCTCACCTTTTCTCAAAAGGATATAGAGGAGAGTTGAAATCACTAACTACCACCCAGTCTTCATTTTGAAATATGCTTCATATATCAAGAAGTATCTGCTAAAATTTGCATCTATCAATATATGAATTAGGAGTGTAAATATTGGAGAGGACCCATCTCTTATTAGTAATATTACACCAAAATAAAATGTTAATAATCCTACTGGATGAAGAAATAATATTACTATCAAGACGTGATGAATTCCATAAGGAGAGAAGACCCCCATAGGAACCAACCAACTCACTTGCCATGAAACCATATTCCTTACAAATCAACTTATGAACAGACTCCCAAGAAGTCACATCTAGCTTGGAATATTGAATACACAAGATATCCAAAGAGTAATACCTCTAAAAAGATGCAAGTAACCTTTGCTTAGAGGAGCTATTGAGCCCTCAAACATTCTAAGAACATATTTTCATCAAAAAATTAGAAAGAGAGTTTCTTACCCACCCCCTCAGGAGGGGAGGATTTGAAACCTTTAAGCTTCAAAAGCTTATCACCAGTCTCTTCTTTTACCAATAGAATAGCCTACCCACCATTTACCATGACATCATCCATTGACCTCTTCCTACCCGACTTACGTGAGGGTCTATTGGGATTGCTCACCACCCTAGTTTCCATTCCTCTATTATGGTGGCTTCTCATTTTAGTACTAGGTGTTCCTTTCTCCACTATCAGAGGTAGAGAAAACAATGGGATTTAACCCCCCACAAACCTAGAAACTCCACATCCCAATGAGAAAGGGGAATTTGAGACCTTTTACACAATAGGAGATTTCATTGCTGGAATGGTTGATGAAGGCATCAAAGAGGATATAACCACCTCATCCAAAGACACTTGTCCACATTCACCACCATCATCCTTTCTATCCTCTAGACACTCAAAGGAGTTAGAGAGAGGTAAATCAACATAATTATCGAAGGGGTCAGTATGGATAACCACCTCCAAATTATGCGAAGAGCAATTTCGAGAACCTTTATTATCGGGCACAAATGCCTTGCTAGTAGAGATAGGAGTGTCAATAGTTTTCTTCATCCAAGAAGGAGAAGGAATAATCTCTTTACATTTTGAGGACCCAGAGGACTTCTTCTGCCACATCTTCTACTTCTTAAAAGGGGTTTGATTTGGGATAGGCATTGCGTTTACCCCATGCTTTGGATATTTTGGATCTTGATGTCCAAAATGCTTATTTTGAGGGCAAAGGTTCTAATGATGCCCCCCAAATCCACACAACCTATAAGCCTATGGCTTATTCTCATAGACCACAACCTGAGTCCATAAGACCACATGAGAGACTAGATCCACAGAACTAGGGAGATTTATCTCAATGTCCACCATGATACACATTCTCACATACTACCTTCTATCGAATGACAAAGAGACTTTATCAAAAGAGATGAAGTCCCCAATGGTACTTGTCACTACTTTGAAAATAGTATCATACCACAAATACGTAAGAATTTATGGCAGACAAATCCAAACTGGGACCATATTGACCCTCTAAGTCAATAGGTTAAAATCATGCCCCACTTCGTTAGGAAAAGACCGTGATTCCCATAAAACTAGGGGCCTCCTTCCAAAATCTTACACACATCTTCCTCACAATAAATCAAGATAAGAAAAAGTTTCAAGGGAGAGTGGCGAGATCCAACAAGCCACGAGGCTTCCACCGAGACATAGCCCAATGTTTAAGAGTGTCCAATAGTGGCCCACCTCCAACAAACTTACCAACCAAATCCCAAGAACCTTTGGTTATATATTTATCCTTTTAACAAATATTCCCATTCATTTAGAGCATATTGGAATACATTGTAGTAGTTGCATTAGTTGCAAAAATTATATTACTGTCATAAAATATATTAGCTTCCTTCATTAAAACTATAGCTTCAGTGAGGAATGTGTACTAAAATAGTCGACTTACATAAAAGATATTAGCATTAGTTGCAAAAACTATATTACTGTCATAAAAGATATTAGCTTCCTTCATTAAAACTATAGCTTCAGTGAGGAATGTGTACTAAAATAGACGACTAAATGTGTCATTCTTGAGAAATCTAGGGCTTCTCTTTTTTTTGGTCAAATTATGACATAATCTGGAGGTGGTTATGGTTTGTGAAAAAAATTAAGGTTTTTATTGAAGGTATTTTTTTTTAGTTTTTTAAACTTTTGATAGTATTATCATAGTTTGATTATTTTGTATGTATATTTTTATTTAATTAAATAAAGGATAAACATTTATATAATGATATATTTTTTAAATATTATAAATAGGTCAAATGTATAAATGTTGATAAATATTGAAGATATGATTTTGAAAAAAAAAATCAAAATTAAAATTTGAAGTTAATTAAAAAACTATTTTTAAATTTAATATTAAGTCACAAAACAAAGGATAACCATATTAGGTATAGATAATGAATCCATTATACAATAAAACCCTGAAAAGCAACGCAAGATTTAAAAAACCCAATCAAAAGAGTCATGTTTATATCACAGAAGTTGATTCTACAATCAAGATGAGTGTCATGTTATTAAGGTATTACGAAATAAAATGTAAGCGCTAGCATTAGTAATGGAGTTGATGACTAAATCCAATGTCAACATTTGATAAGAAAAATAATATCATGAAGGTAGATCTAGATGGAATTATATCCCTAGTATAAGCACTACTAGAAGATCATAAATAATATAAACCTCTCTTTTACTCTGATATAGGGGAACAATGTCAATCTCTACAATTAATTTAAAATATAGATATTTAGAAGAAATTAGTTGTTTGTAAATGTCATGAAATGAATTAGCCTAACAAAACCCATGTGTTGTAGATGAGTTGGAGAGGAGAGGACAATCATCTAAGGGAGGTCCTAGGTTCGAATCTCCACCCTACCAAAAAGTTGAATTGGGTACCCAAAATCCAATTGATAATGTTGGCACGGATAGGGTCGAGCATGACTCCCAAGGGAATTTGATAGTGTAGAACTCCTTGGTTGTGGTATCTCAGACCAAGACGGCACCGCAAGGAATTTTCAGGGGCTAGGAGCGCAAATAAGGTTTGATTACAATCGCTGAATGGTTCCTCCTTCCGCGTGCCCACGATTGCACTGGGCGGGCTAAGATGATGCCGCCGTTGATGTTGATGGGTTCTTCGCCTCTGTTGCTTCTCCTGCAAACAAAGAAATGATCAAGACGTTAGTAGCACCTGCTGCAAATGAAAAGCATTCTCTCTCTAAAACTAACAAAATATGCATACGAATATTTGCCTGAAACCATGAAAACAGTGAATCCAAATTGCTTCAAAATCTGACAGAAGGTAAGAACAGTCACCAGAAGGCCACTGCCACTGAGGCAGCTGGCCAATTCACCTTAAACTGGAATTCGTCCCTGGGCAGGACGAATTCTGACTGTAATTCGTCCCTGGGTGGGACGAATTCTTCTGAATAGGAGAAATCGACCTGCTGCTGCTCCAATGTCGGATCCCGGGACCTGCAAAACTCCTGCAAATAGGGGGGTTAGGTAATTGGGGCCATTTTGGGACGACCCAGATGGTCGGATTTTCCCAATTTGGCCTCCTCCCTCGGGAATTTGGCCTTGACACCTGCAAGTTAGCGAAACGACAAAGCAATACAAAACACCCTAAACTCTGACCAAAAGCTACAAAATTGCAATTATAGACTAATCAGACCTAGTAACACAGAATGCAATCTAAAAATTAATCTAAAGTGCTCAAAAACTGAAATTAGAACTTGGGGGTGCGGGGGTGCCCAAGTGGGCCTCCCACCGTTGGCCCTCGATTTTGGAGCCAATCCACCAAGGATGGGCCCAAAACCTTTTAGGATTGGGGGGTCGGCGAATTGGTAGGTTCAGATGTCCATGCGTCGGATTTGAGTAAGGTTCGAGCTTCCAAAGGCCACCCAACAACCTCCCTTGCAAAAGAGATTGATGGATGTAGGAAGGTGAACAAAGGGGGATGCAAGTGAGTCTTCGATTCGGCGAGCACTTCGTTGCTTGAACACTCCTTCCACCTGCATGTTTTGGGTGAGAAAAGTCCCACCTTTTATAGACCCAAGGGGTCTCTTTTGGGAGGGAAGCACAAAAGCCAAGTGTTGGCCATGGGCGCCATGTGGCACTCTTGTCTTCCCATGAGGGAGGGGAGTCCTCCATTGACTTGAACTTTGATAAATGCTTCTTGTAACGAGTCCTCTAACGGCCCCTCTGTCCACTTACACATGCGTGCAAGGTAGGAGCCCTTAACTGATTGTTCTGGGCTGCCACTTGGCACCATTTGCCTTTTTGCCCGTTAAGCTTGGAATTCGTCCCACCCAGGGACGGATTCAGAATTCGTCCTGGGGTGGGACGGATTCTATTTTGCATTCGTCCCGGGGTGAGACGAATACTGGGCAAAGTGTCCAAGTGTGCCAAATTGCTCCTTGACCTCACAAAATTGCTATGAAAGTGGTTAAGACCACTGTTTAACCTCTGAGGGCTGCCCCTGGGGCTGTGTTTGTCAAAGCGATCAGTGTTTGCAGTCACATAATCGGATTGGTGCTGTTTTGGTGTCTACAGATGCCCCTTTTTGGGAAGCGCTGCGGGTGACGCAGTGCTTAGCAAAAATAGATAACCAAAGCACTAATGATTAGGGTTTCTTGGTAACCTAACCAACTTTTGATGCCCCAAGTATGGAAAGGGCATGCATTCTTGAATCCTTGCTTCTGACGAGCTAAGGAATTTGATTTCAAGTATTAACCTGTTTTGGTGAGGTGTGACTTGAACTTGGACATTGATCAGTCATGAACAAGTGAAGGGCATTTTTATCCTCAGGGGGAACCTTGTGTTCATGATTCACGAAATGCCAAGTGTTTGATTGATTTGATTGTTGCTTGTTTACTGCCCCAAGCAGGAGCGTGATTGTCTTTGTCAATGATTCTTTGAATGCATGTCGTTTTCCTTAATTGGGTGTGTGATTGTTGATTGGTGACTAAGTGTGACTACCCCCTCAAGCGACGAATCGATGAGGGAATGACCTTCGTGAGAGAAGCGACGAGTCGCTTGACCCAAGATGACTTGTGCAAGGTTTGCCTTTAGAGGGTTTACCGTTAAGCGTGTGCAATTTTTCCAACATATGGACCTATTTTTGGTGGGTGTTAACCCTTTTGGTGATGTCATAATGAGGTGAAATCGTCGAAAACCTATTTCCCGTGGAGCGGTCCGGCTATGATAGCCTTCTTGGGGAACTAGGAGAGCGATAATTTGGACCTCAACATCGATTTTCTTTGCCTAGAGGTTAAGTGCATGAGCACTTATGCCTGGAAATGTTTTTGTTGTGTTTTTGTTGAATTTTGTACTGTTTTTGTTGTTTTTTGTGACACCATTTGGTGATTGAATTGTCGGCAATCCGTCCTCCCGTGGAGCGGTCCGGCTATGGTAGCCTTCTTCGGGAGTAGGATAGTGACAATGCAAACTCCGACATCAATTTTTCTATGCCAAGAGGTTAAGTGCAAGAGCACTTGTGTCTGGCAATGTTTATGTTGTGTTTTTGTTGAATTTTGTACTGTTTTTGTTGTTTTTTGTGACATCATTTTTGGGATTAAATTTTCAAAATCTGTCTTCCCCTGGAGCGGTCCGGCTATGGTAGCCTTCTTAGGGAGTAGGATATTGATAATTTGTGACCCCGATGTCGATTTTGTATGCCCATGTTGTCAGTTGCATTTGCAGTTCTGTCAGGCAGTTTTATTGTCTGTTTTTAGTGCATTTTTAGTCATTTTTCTTGATTTTTTTTTGTGCTGGCCTGAATTCGTCCCTGGGTGGGACGAATTCCAGCTGGAGAATTCGTCCCTGGGTGGGACGAGCGCTAATCAGAGCGCTCGTCCCAGTCAAGGACGAATTCCAGTGCAAAAGGCCTATTTAAGGGCCAAAACTTGATTTTGGGCTCATTTGTGTCATTTTTTTCTTGCGATTTTGGAGCTCTGGGAGGAGGAGGTAATTCTGCGAAGCGAAGCGCTACTGGAATTCTCTCTGCCATCATGAGTGCACAAACTGGTTCGAGCGGCGGAGCCGAGGCGAGTCCTGTAAGTGACCCTAGGGCTTATTTTGCTTTAACTGAATGCATTGTTTTTGTGTTGCGCTTTTCAAAATTTTAAGATTTTTTTTTTTGTGATGTTTTTTGTTTAACAACTAAGGTTAGAAACCCTAGAATTGAAAATTTTATTTTTATTTTATTTATTATTATTATTTTTTTTGCTTGCAGGTTGTTAGGAGCCGGTACCGTGTACCCGCTGCCTTTACTGAGGCGCGGTTGGCCTTGACTGATGACGACTGGGAATGGCTTGATGCCCTTGGGCTCAAGCAGGTGGCTCGACTGGAGCTCGTGGTTTCGGATCAGGCCTATCTGACGGCCCTGATCAAGCTTTGGGATCCGAGGACCAATACTTTCCATCTCCCGACAGGGGAGATGATTGTGACTCTTGAGGACGTCTATCGGTTGCTTCGGATTCCGATAGATGGTCTGCCTATTAGGACATCTCCGTTCGATCAGCGGACTGCTATACTCACGAGATGTTTTGGGCATGGGGGGGAGCTGGGTGTAGCAGACCCAGTGGAGACAGCCGAGGCGGATTGCCAGGCTGGCGGGATTTTGGTTGGCTGGTGGAAGGAGAGGGGGGTGTTAGGAGTGAGGCACGCATTCTCGATGGGCCTCATTTCTAACATTCTTCTCCCTGATTCGTCAGGCGCGAGGTTCCCGTGGAACCTGCTGGATTTGGTGTGGCAGTTGGCAGAGTGCCCGATAGAGGCACCGTTGATCCTGAGATGGGGACAGACTTTGTTGGCGCAGCTTTACGGAGAGGCTGTACGGGGTCCGCTGTCGACAGCGAAAGGGTGTCAGTTGCAGCTTTTTGTTGCAGTGCTGGGGTTGGCAGCACATAGTTGTTGAGAGGCCTACCGGGTTACCGTGGACGACTCGGGTGGCGATGGAGGATGATGAGATTGGTTATGCAGCTTTGTGGGCAGGTGCAGTTGAGCACTACATTGATGCCTTTTCGTGGCTCACTCCAGGGGAGGTGTTTTGGCGTCCCTATCGGGACCGTCCCGGCCTGGCTCGAGGCTGGAGAGTGGCTCCGACGGGTACGGAGGGAGCGATGGTTGACTGGGCGGCACGGGACGGAGCATGAGTTCTTTCCGTACCGCCGGGTTACACGACAGTTTGGGGTGCGCCAGGGGTTGCCTGGTGAACCCGTAGGCTATCGGCGTCGGGGAGATGAGAGGGATCTGGAGCCACCTGTCCTCGTGCCATTGGGCGAGGAGTCGGATGTTGTTATTGAGGTGTTGGATGTGGATGACGTAGGTACTACCACTGAGTATGACTCGTGGTGGGTTTTGCGGCGCTGGAGAGGTGAGGGTCCTCTGGGAGGTGCGGAGGCGGCAGTGGAGGATGCTGAGGCGACAGGGGGTGATTGGGGAGGGCCGTTGGATGATGCAGACATGGCGGATGTGGGAGATGAGGATGTGGACTTGGGTGTTCCGGAGCAGCCGGACATGCAGGATGTGGAGGAGCAGTTGGAGCCTGGGCAGGCTACTGTCCCCGGGAGTCCTATGCGTCCGACCGATACGGAGGGGGTGGGGTCGGATGTAGGCGATGAGGTTGCACGGCTTACAGAGCTGCTACGGATGCGGGATCTAGAGAGGGATCTTCTACGGGCTCAGTTGGCAGAGCGGGATAGCGTTTTGGCGCAGCGCGATGATGCATTGTCTATCTATCATCGGCGGGAGGCAGAGTGGTGTCTATACCGGATAGACTTGGAGAGGGAGGTCATCCGCCTTGGCGGGCGGCTCCCTGAGCCTTCTATCAGCAGATCTTCTCGACGGACGAGGGATAGTCTGACTGAGCAGTCAGCATCATCTCGCCGCAGGCGGTTGGATGAGGGGGGTGGTAGTAGGCATGATGCGGGGGCTAGCAGTAGCCGCCCTGCGAGGTCCCGTAGGACCCACACCACGGGGGGTAGTTCCCGTCGCACCGATCCTGCGTGATCATGGTGGCCGACGCCTTAGGTTGGGTTTTGGATATGATTGCGGGGTCTGAGGACCTGTTTTTGTAGCCTGCGGGCATCTTTTTTTGACGATATATATATATATACCGGTTTTATTTTTGGATTTGTACATGTGATGATGTGATTGATTTTTGTTATGCATGTTTATTTATTTGATGGATGCAGATGAATTGAATTTTTTTTTTTTAGATGCCTATGTGATATGCAAAATGGATGAATGCTATTTTTATTTATCTGGTTTTTCTTTGTTGTTTTTGTATTTTCTGATGGTATCATAAGAATGATAAGTAGCGCAGATGGTTTTCGGGATGAGTGTAAGATTTTCTGAGATTCAGACGGTTTTAACTCACTATCCACGACTGTACTTTATCTTACAAGACTTTTGAACAAGGTATGAATCAAACTTGTTTTTGACCGAGCTATTTCACATCCCTGTGTGTGCAATTGAGTTCATTTAGTGGTATTTGTTAGGATACCGCCAGTGCCAGATGGGCTTTCAACCGAACCTGTCTTGAGGATCACCTAATTAGCTCCACGAATTCCTTTGTTATATGTACTAAGATTAATCTGCGTTGTAATCCAGGCTGCCATAAGCTAGCTCATCCACATGCAAACATTGATCTGTACACAAGTTAATGTGACAGATATATCGTCATGCGGGAGGTTTACTTCTGTTACCGAGTTGGTATTGAAGCTTGCCTTATGACCTACAGAATGCTGAGAGTTCCAGGGATTCAAGGTCAACTCCCTTCTTTTTTTCAATTGTATTGGGATACTTGCTCTTTTGTAGTGATAAGATCACTGTTTATTTTGATTGATTTTTCTTTTGAGCAAGGGATTTGGGATATGGAGTGATGAAAATCACAGTTGTTTGTGCCTTTGATGTTTGCACTGTAGTTTGTCAAATTTTTGAGTTTTGACATTTTGCAAATTTTTGTGTTTTGCAACTATTGAGAACTTTAGGGATTCTTAGGGAATTGGGTAGGGAGGAAGCTTGTCCTTTTGCCAACTCTCAGCATTCTAGGGGTCATTCGCACGGGGGATGAGCAAGATAACCGTTTCGCTTGTGGTGACCTAGTTATTTTGCAGGTTTCATCTTTCGTTCACACAATTTTGGGAATTTTAGTGTTTTGATTTGTGTTGGGATGTTACGTAACAAGGTGTATTTCAAGTATGACTCTACCTTTATAAAATCCGTTCGACTTGGTACACTACATGGCTAAAGAGGAAAATGATGACTGAATTACTGAAACTCCTAGTACGTTCCCAGACCACTGACTGTAGTGTGGTAAGATTTATGCATGGTGTTTTTGTTGATTTTGATGAATTCGAGTATGCCTAGAATTGAGATGCAAATCTTTGTTGATTTTGTTGATTTTTGTTGTTTTGTTTTTGTTGAATTTATTGATTTGTTTGACCAAGAGATTGC
The DNA here is from genome assembly GCA_028583015.1 of Wollemia nobilis. Classification (NCBI taxonomy): domain Eukaryota; kingdom Viridiplantae; phylum Streptophyta; class Pinopsida; order Araucariales; family Araucariaceae; genus Wollemia; species Wollemia nobilis. The sequence continues at coordinate 2,470,773 of JAQPPZ010016942.1, read as the reverse complement.
GATAATCCTTGGAGCTTTTTGGGTTGACCAAGAGATTGCGATAATCCTTGGAGCTTTTTGGGTGACCAAGAGATTGCGATAATCCTTGGAGCTTTTTGGGTGACCAAGAGATTGCGATAATCCTTGGAGCTTTTTGGGTTGACCAAGAGATTGCGATAATCCTTGGAGCTTTTTGGGTTGACCAAGAGATTGCGATAATCCTTGGAGCTTTTTGGGTGACCAAGAGATTGCGATAATCCTTGGAGCTTTTTGGGTGACCAAGAGATTGCGATAATCCTTGGAGCTTTTTGTTTGTTTGTTTTTGTTGAATTTTTTTTTTTTTTTTTGGTACATGGCTGTCTTAGATATGAAATGGTCGTAAATGACTGATATTCAAGGGTTCTGTTTCCTTGATACCGTCAAGAGAAGCTAGCCTGTACGTTCCTGGTCCTATTTTGCTATCAATGACATACGGACCTAACCAATTTGCCACAAATTTGTCCCTCATATGGGACGGCAAATTAGAGTTTTGTTGGTTTTCCTTCAGAACCAGATCACCAACCCGAAAGTCTCTTAGGTGAACTTTCATGTTGTAAGCTCTCTTAAGCCGCTCTTGATAGATACGTAAGTGCTCGAGAGCATTAACGCGTCTTTCATCAAGCAACGTAAGCTGGTCTAACCGGGCCTGCCGCGCAGTGTCATCATCGATGAATTCCTGCATTGATATGCGGAGGGAAGGAATTTCCAACTCGAGAGGCATTACTGCCTCTGAGCCATACACTAGTGAAAACGGAGTTGCCCCAGTGGGCGTCCGAATGCTAGTGCGATAGGCCCAAAGGGCAAGTGGGATTTGTATGTGCCAATCCTTATGACTGTCTGCGACGGTCTTTTTAAGGATGGCGACTAGCGTTTTGTTTGACGCCTCTGCTTGCCCATTTGCTTGCGGATAATAGGGTGTTGAAAAGTTGTGCTGAATTTTGTACTTTGTGGTTAAAGCACGCACGTCTTTGTTCTTGAATGATGGCCCATTATCCGAGATTATTTTGGATGGAATACCAAAACGACATATGATGTAATGCAAAATGAACTCCGCAATGCGGGGTCCTGTCGTAGAGGTTAACGAGAATTGCTTCCACCCATTTGGTAAAATATTCCGTGGCCGTTATGATAAACGTGTGACGGCCTGACGATGCAGGGGAGATCTTTCCAATTAGATCGAGGCCCCACTGCGAAAATGGCCAAGCATCTGGACTGTCTGTAGGGCCTGGGAAGGTGCGTGCATCAGATTGGCATGATGTTGACATTTCACACACCTCTTGACATATGCGCAGCAATCTCGCTCTAAAGATGGCCAATAATAGCCCATGCGAAGAATGCGCTTTGCAATGGCCATACCACTAAAGTGGCCGCCACATGTACCGTCATGCGCTTGGGTGATCGCCCAAGTGGACTCTTGCTGGTCCAAGCAACGAAGAAGAATTCCGTCGTAGGCTGCGACGATACAAAATGTCTCCTATCAAGACATATTTTGCCGCTTCTGTTTGAATGTTCGTTTTGCGGCTTGCGTCAATCCAAAGGGTAGATTACCTAACTTGAGGTAATCTCTTATGGGTAAATACCAGTCCTGTTGATCAGATACCTCGACGGTTTGAACAGCCAATCCCTTTTGGAGTTCTTCCCTAACAAATGCTGATTGGGATAGAACTTGTAAAAATAGCGTTGTGTTGCTATTAATGGGAATGGGGGAGAACAAAGACCCCCAGTTGGCGTGTTTCAAATAGTCTCGGATTCGAAAGAACTTATCCGAAGATGGTTCGATCTGGATCATGTGGATTCCTGGCGTCAAGTCTGAGCTTGCGCGCTCCATCGCGGGTTGCGATAAGGTTTTGACCTGAATGGTTGTTATATCACCGGAAAGGTCTTGCGGGATTAGTGACCCCAAGGAGGCCATTGTGTCCGCAAAACGATTCGATGATCGAGGGAGTGCCTCGATGTCATACCACTCAAATTTTTCCAGGAATTTATCCACGAGGGCTTTATAGGCCTTCAGAACTGGGCATTTGCATTGATATACCCCTTTGACTTGATTGACGATTAACAACGAATCGCCAAAGATGTTCAGTCTTTTGATGTTCATGGCGATTGCTGTCTGAAGACCTAGGAGCAAGGCTTCATATTCTGCATTGTTGTTGGTGCATTGGAAGTTTAATTTAAATGACAGGGGCATTGGAGCGCCCTGCGGTGTGAAGAATACAATTCCTGCGCCACCACCTTGCTCGCATTTAGAACCATCGAAAAATAAGGTTATGTCGGCCTGAGACTCAGGCTCTTCAGAATCTGGCGATTCTGAGACATGGAAGACCTCATCATCGGGTAGTTCTATGACCGGAGGCTGATCGTCTTCAAGAGGAGCCTCTGCTAGTTGATCGGCTATGACTTGTCCTTTTATAGATTTTTGTCCAATAAACTCAATGTCAAATTCCGTCAACAACATGATCCATTTCGCCGTGCGGCTACTATGATAAGTACGACTCATCATGTATCGCAATGGATTCTCCTTAGACACAACATACGTCGTGTTGCTCGAGCATGTAGTGGCGTAGCCTTTTGGTGGCAAACACCACCGCCAGCGGAGTTTCTCAACGTATGCATAGTTAAGTTCATAACCGACCGGGGTGCGGCTAAGATAGTAAGTAGCCTCGTTCTTTGTGAAGTTCATTCTTCCGGGCTAGCATTGCGCCCGATGCCACCTCGCATGGTTGAGATGTATAAGTAGAACGGCACACCTGGTCTAGGCGGTGCCAATACGCGGCGAAGCCAAGTATTGTTTGATTTCGTCAAAGGTTGACTGGCACTCGTCATCCCAATGAAATGTGACCCCTTTGTGCAATAATTTGTTCATTGGTCGGCATTTGTCAGATAATTGCGCTATGAAGCGTTTAATCGACGCGACCTTTCCTTGCAGACTTCTGAGCTGCTTGATAGTGGTTGGGGGAGCCATTTCAAGGATTGCCTTGACTTTGTTTGGGTCCACTTCGATGCCTCTTTTGGAGACTATAAAACCCAAGAGTTTTCCAGATGTGACGCCGAACACGCACTTCTTGGGATTCAGATTGACCTTATGCTCTATGAGGCGATCGAGGATCTTGCTTAAGTCACCGAGATGATCTGAGCGCAATTTAGACTTGGCTAACAAATCATCCATGTAATCTTCCAAAGTTTTGTGCATGTAATCGTGGAAGATATACGTCATAGCACGTTGGTATGTAGCGCCGAGCATTTTTAAGGCCAAAAGGCATGACCTTATAACAAAATGTCCCCCAAGGCGTTGTGAATGCCGTTTTGAGTTGGTCTTCAGGATTGATACGAATTTGATTGTATCCTGAGAAACCGTCCATTAGGGAGAGCATTTCGTGACCTCTTCGTAGCGTCTACCAATGCGTCGATGCTTGGCAAGGGGAAATCATCCTTAGGACTCGCTTTGTTTAGGTCTCGAAAGTCGGTGCATATGCGAATCCTCCCATCGGGCTTCTTGACGGGAACCATGTTGGACAACCATGGCGGATAATCCACGCAGATGACAAATTGTGCATCCAACAGCTTTTGTAATTCGTCTTTGACCATCAAGGCCACTGTTGGGTGCATCTTTCTTAGTTTTTGCTTTACTGGCTTGATTTTCGGATCAAGCGTTAAATTGTGCATGACTAGATGCGGGTCTAGTCCTGGCATATCTTTGTATGACCATGCAAAAACCTCCTTCTTTTCTTTAAGAAGGGCAATGTAATCGGCTTGCTCTTCGGGGGAAAGGCTTACCCCCAACTTGAGAATCCGTGGATTCATTGGATCCAGTGCCGATGTCTACGTCAGTCGTCTCTTCGACTGACATGTGAGATCCGTCCTCCAACTGATGTGGAGTTGGGATTAAATGGATATCATCAGCTGAGTTAAGATCTGCGTTGGGGACCTCGGGTCCCTCTTCAGCTTGAAAAATATCTTGAGTTGTCCTTGGGGTAAAATGAAGCATTTCACCGAAAGGCCAGTACTCTGATGGTGACAATGGTGAGTTGACGCGATCCCAGTCAATGGCATCCGTGTTTAGATGTAATGACCGTGATGGATCGGTCGGATTGCGGATGGGTGTGGTCAAATCAATGGAGATCATGTGGATGGAATGAATTTGGTCTCCAGAACCACGGGTGTGACGACTTGATTCTTTCAGATGTTCCCTATACTCTGGATCTGGCTCTACGGGAACAGGCACGAATGGATCCTCTCTAGGTGCAAATTCGTCTCTATGTGCGGAAAGGAAGGCGGGGTCTTCCCTTGGTACTGTTGTCCTGATGGGATCTTGAGGTGGACGATGCTCAACTTGAATTTGGAGCCATAGGCCTAGCACTTGGTCCCACCTCGTTGGGTCTAAGTGCCATTCATGTCCCAACCGTATACCCATTTGTCCCATTAGATCTTCATGGGTTAGAGCGCGGTGATGTCGTCGCGCATGTCTGAGATAGTCCATCTCAGTCTCGTCTTCTGAATCGCTTTCATAGATCCAAAATTGCTCATCCTCTTCAGCATCTGTTGCTTCCGACATTGAGGATTCTTCTTGTTCCAGTGAATTAATCTGATCCCATTGCGGTTGTTCCACTCTTAGTGGAGGGACCTGATTCTTTTGAGACTGCGTTATTTCGTCTGGAACCTCTAAGGGGAACAGTTTCAGAAAAATATCTGGAAGCCGTTGTTGTTCTTTTCGAGGACTGCTCTCTGAACTTTCACCTCTCTCTAGCAAAGGAGAGGGATTATTGTTGTTACCAGGGGTGTTTGTAGACCATGGGAGATAATCCCCCAATGTGTATTCTGTGTTTGGATTGGCGTACGGGTCTTGTGCCAATCCCCCCGTTGCCTATTTCTAGGCCTTGCATGTTTTCAACCAAGATGTCTAATGGCAGGGGATGGTTGAACCCTACCCCCGACTTGTCGTATGGCATCTGATATCTTGGTTGACAAAGGATCCGCATCCCTTGCTCGTATCTGCCTAGCCCATACCCATGCCAATTGCATTGTTCGAGATATTTTAGGGCAAATTCTGGGTTCGACAGATAATTGATGTTTTCGACAAAAGGTTCTTCATCTGTTTCCTTTTGTTCGCATGGTTCAGAACCATGATCAAGGCCCCCATACACAAAATTCGTTTGGTTCGGTGGGTAGCCTAAAGGGACGATTGTTCCAATGGGAAGGCGAGGTCTTCCCATGTCTTGTACTGACTCCAGTGTGGGGGTTGCCACAACATTTTGCACTATGTACTCTCCCAGGCCTGTACTGGCCATCTCAACAGTGATTGTTGATGATTGGGTAGGAGGAAACGGTAGTCCTTCCTGAGTCCATTCCATGTTTGGTTGTTCAGGAATCTTGGTTTCCGTTGCGTTGGGCGCTTCCTCTGTTGATATTGCTGAGATCGTGGGCAACCCCTCTTCTAGAGGCTTAACCTCCTCCATGATTTGCTTTCCCTTGTCCTTCTGTTGGGCCACGATAGGTGGCGTTGATGATGAAGGAGCCAATGATGACGTCTCACCTGGCCGGGATTTTGCCTTATTGGCCACCAGTGGTGCCTGCGGTATCGGACCCTGTTTAGATGGATTTAATTGAAAATCCAAATGCGTTGATGGTAGGGTCGATTGAGGTATGAATTGTACCGCATTGCAATACTTGAAGGGCTCTAAGTCCATTGGGACTACATGTATTTGCCCTTCATAGGCATACTTCAAGCACTGGTGTGCGATCGAGGGGACACACTTCATGTCCCTGATCCAAGGCCGCCCTAGCAGTATGTTATAAGCCATTTCGCCTTCCAACACATGGCACGGTGTGGGTATTGACTTTTGTCCTACCTGTATAGGCAGAACAACCGTGCCGATCGTCGAGCAAATTGCATCGTTAAAAGCTCGCAGTGTGTACGTGGAAGGCTGTGATGTGAGAGGCTGGCAGTTTTAAATGCTTTAACGCAGCAGTGGTTATAATGTTACTGGACGAGCCAGTATCTATCAGCACTCTCTTGTACGGGATCCCGTTGACCCGCGCGATAACGTGCAGGGGTGGATCCGGCATGTCATTCGATATTGTTTTGACCTCATTTTCTTTGAATGTGATGACAGGCTCCGTACATTGTTTCACATGTCCCACGAAAGCGTTGAAAGAATTAGCTTCGTGGGGTTGTACTTCAATGGCTTTTAAGATGTCCATAAGAGCTTCTCTATGTGGAGCTGATTGTTGAATAAGCTCGTAGATGGACAACCTAGTCGACGTGGTCCGCAAACTCTGCGTGAGTTTGGTTCGTATCGTGACCTCAGGTCTAGGCGGAGGTAATCGCATTGGGCGTTGTTGAGGCTGCGATGTCGACGGAACTTCCCTCGCAGGTACCTCGGGGGCAACTGCTGGGTATTTTCTGTTCCTTGTTACAATGCTAATCATTCCCACAAATCCTTGTGCGGGAAGATCTTGTCGCACCTCGTTTATTTGGAGCGGTTTTGTCTGTGCCTCGTGGGCAGGCAAGGGGTCCTTGAATACCCCCATTTGTTGGTTGTTAGGTGCGATGGGGTTGTCCACGACCAATGTTCGATTGTCGATCAAATCCTGGACTAGTTCTTTGAATTTCCAGCACCCATTTAGGTCATGTCCTCTGCGTCTATGAAATCTGCAATACAATTCCTCCCTATACCCCCTAGGCTTAGGAACGCTAGGGTCAAAAATTTGGATTTCTGGCAGAGTAACTAGATTCGCCGCTGACAAGCGGTCAAATAAGGAGTCCCTAGACTCCGCATACGGGGTGAATTGTCGCCTAGGGCGGCTGGCTAACGTCCTGTTCTTGTCTCCTGTTATCTCTTTCGTAAGCAGGAGGCACTGCCTGGTAGTTAGCCTTTTGAGGCTGCGTTTCTTGCACAGGCACTGGGACATTTATCGCAACTTGGTTGATTGCAGCGTGTTGTGGTTGCGTTGTCCCAGTTTTAGTGGTTTTATTCCACTCTTTCTTCTTAGGCTTGGCAATTGCGCCTTCGCCTATCTTAATCTCTTCTATGACTCTGGCTTGCGCCAAAGCTTCTTCTAAGTTGTCGTATTGTCGCAGCAACAATAGACCAGAGATTGATTTTAAACAACTTTTCACGAACATTTGCGTGAGGTCCGACATGGGAGGACGGTAGGGTAACTTAGAAAGCAAAGCTCTCCATCGGTTCCCGTACGCTGCCATTGTTTCCTCCTCAAATTGTTTAAGGCTAGCAAGATCACTAAGTGATGCCTTCTTCCTTGTGTTGAAGGCGAAGTGTTCAAGAAACGCATCTACTAGCCGATCTAAGCTGCTTATGTTGTGTTTGGGCAGGCTGTGTGAACCAATCCGAGGCGGGGCCTGCGAATGTGGTTATGAATGTTCTAAGCAATAACGCGTCATTATCTTGAATGCCGAAGCATTGGCTTAGAAACCGTGTAACATGTTCTTGTGCGTCCTCTTCACCTTTAAAAACTGCCAATTGAGGCAACTTAAAGTGTTCGGGGTAAAGAGGTGTAGGCACTGAGGGATGCACCGGATTATTGCGGAGTAGACGTAATGTGGGTTTTTTATGCCGAGCAGCTTTTGTCTCCACCGACTCTAAACGCTCCAATAGCGCTTGGTATGCATCGGAAGATTTTATTTCTTCCTCTCTTGTTCGCTCTTGTTGCAAGTTACGGTAAACTGGAGGCCTATGGAGGGGTGGCCGAATGGCATCCTTCCTGCCTTGATGGGGAGTTTCGATATACTCCTCTTCTGGTTCATACTCCTCGTAAAATTCTTGAGGAGTCTCGAGGCGAAACCTATGACCCTGATCAAGTTCTTGCTGAAGGTACCCATCATTGTTTCGGGGAGTTGCCTCCCTCTCGAATCTATGGGGTCTTGGAGGCAGAGCTTGACGAGGTCGTGGAGACCTCGTCTTGCGCCAACGGATTACGCCTCTCATCTTGTTCAGCTCTTTGGATGCGAGGGGTTGGCCCCCTCTCGGGTATTTCATAGCGTAACTCATCCGCTTCGCGTTGCATGCGTTCTTTATCCAAGCGGTATTGATACTCTATCTCTTGCTGACTTTGTTTAAGCCGCATGATTTGGGCTTGACGGGTGGTATATCTGGCGGCAACCTGGGATCAATTTGTTCTACCCTATTTTGTTCAGGAGGTTCAAATGTTCCTCCTATGGGTCTACCTTGATTTTGATGCTCTAAGGTTTCAATGGGTCGCTTCCCTCTGTCGAGGTAAGTGGTATGTGCTCGAGGTTCTGGCCTCAAGGGGTGATCATGATATCCTGTTGGTGCGGAAATGCAAGGTTCCCGCATTGTTTGTTGCTCTCGAGGAATGTGATGGTTTTCCTCATACTCCCTTTCATGAGTGTAAATGGGATGGGCGGAGTTAGGTCGCCCTATGTAAGGAGCCCTGCGCTCCGGATGTGGTCTCTCTGTTCTGATGATAGGTAAAGAAGGGACGCCATATCCATGTTGCCCCTCTAAATGGACAGTGTGCCTGTTTAGCGCTTCATTGCACGGTGGCCACTCATGTCTACCTTCAAGAGGTGATTCTCTATTTATGTCAAGGTCTACATGTAAGGCATCTTCCCGAAAGGGGCTGCTTTGAATAGGCATACCCCACCGAGGATTCTGAATTGGATTCTTTTGTAGGTTAGACCGATAAGGCGGTATAACCAAATCCTCAGGACTGAAGTGAAGGCAACTTGCTCTGCTTTTTGTGTACCTCTCGGAGCTTCTGCCCTTGATTGGGCTTGACTACGGGTGTACACCATTGCGGTGCTTCTATGCTATCTAAATAAGTTTTTATCTCGTTTTATGATTTTCTCTCTTTTTTTTTTTTGTCTACACTAAGCAGAATTAAACACACACATTCACAAGACCGTGATTATCTCTTTTAAGGATTCTTGGTGTGCCCTAGACTGGTTTAGTGCATTTTGATGTTTTGTTTTGTTTTTGTAGATTTTGTAGAACGTTTAAATGCATCATGTAGGCTCTTATAACTCCAAAAAGGTCGCCCCTTCAATATACCAACCAGGCCGATATACCAACCTCTCTATATACCCGCCCTTACGAGAGGGAGACTATAGGTACGTGAGAGCAGAAGGTACGTGGTACATAGGCGGTACGGAAGGGGGATTGTCCTCTTTAATGACACCTACCATAGAAAACTTATCCTCGCGCGCATGGGAATCACCCCGGCTACGCTCGGTCTGTCTTCGTCAGGATTTACGCCTAACAACAGTTGACAATCGGGAAATGGATGCAAATCAAGCCAAGGCGGTGATTAAATCCACCAATGGTCTTGATCAAGGGCTGGGGTCTTACGACCAGCTCCTTGGTTTAAAGTTGTCTCGTGATGTGTGTGGGATTCGTTTTATCCAACAAAATGAAACTAGCATACATGACTTTTCCTAATGCAATGCAAGATTAAATGAAAACAATTAACGAAGCAGAAATAGAAACAGAAACAGAAAATTATAACAGAGATCATGAAAATCCCTACCTCTTCTCTGGCTCGCTCTCGTTGTCTCCGAATTTCCGCTCCGAAAATCCATGAGACGAGAATTCGTCCCTCTGGGAGACGAATTGCAGAACAGAATTCGTCCCACCCAGAGACGAATTTGAATTCGTCTCAGGGTCAGACGAATTGCAGAAAAGGATTCGTCCCTGTCAGAGACGAATAGCAGTCTGCAACAAAAAAAAGTGTACTTGTCAAGCACAAACACAAAAATTTGATTAGTTTTACGTGATTTCAAAACCAGGGAACAGGGTCCCACCGTGATCGCCACTGAAAGCACGAGATTCCGGTCAAAAGAAACACCAAGTGCGATTGCATTCAAAATTAAGCACGCCTAAGTCCTAGAAATATGAATTACATGAAACGGAAAAGAGACATGTTGTAAGAGACGCAATCAGATAAAGAAAAACAGCCCTTTCATTAATTTCTTTCGATCTCTGTTACAATAATGCCTCCTCCCTTTTCAGGGGCTAGGAGCGCAAATAAGGTTTGATTACAATCGCTGAATGGTTCCTCCTTCCGCGTGCCCACGATTGCATTGGGCGGGCTAAGATGATGCCGCCGCTGATGTTGATGGGTTCTTCGCCTCTGCTGCTTCTCCTGCAAACAAAGAAATGATCAAGACGTTAGTAGCACCTGCTGCAAATGAAAAGCATTCTCTCTCTAAAACTAACAAAATATGCATACGAATATTTGCCTGAAACCATGAAAACAATGAATCCAAATTGCTTCAAAATCTGACAGAAGGTAAGAACGAGTCACGCGAAGGCCACCGCCACCGAGGCAGCTGGCCAATTCACCTTAAACCGGAATTCGTCCCCGGGCGGGACGAATTCGATCGTAATTTGTCCCTGGGTGGGACGAATTCTTCTGAATAGGAGAAATCGACCTGCTGCTGCTCCAATGTCGGATCCCGGGACCTGCAAAACTCCTACAAATAGGGGGTTAGGTAATTGGGGCCATTTTGGGACGACCCAGATGGTCGGATTTTCCCAATTTGGCCTCCTCCCTCGGGAATTTGGCCTTGACACCTGCAAGTTAGCGAAACGACAAAGCAATACAAAACACCCTAAACTCTGACCAAAAGCTACAAAATTGCAATTATAGACTAATCAGACCTAGTAACACGGAATGCAATCTAAAAATTAATCTAAAGTGCTCAAAAACTGAAATTAGAACTTGGGGGTGCGGGGGTGCCCAAGTGGGCCTCCCACCGTTGGCCCTCGATTTTGGAGCCAATCCACCAAGGATGGGCCCAAAACCTTTTAGGATTGGGGGTCGGCGAATTGGTAGGTTCAGATGTCCATGCGTCGGATTTGAGTAAGGTTCGAGCTTCCAAAGGCCACCCAACAACCTCCCTTGCAAAAGAGATTGATGGATGTAGGAAGGTGAACAAAGGGGGATGCAAGTGAGTCTTCGATTCGGCGAGCACTTCGTTGCTTGAACACTCCTTCCCCCTGCATGTTTTGGGTGAGAAAAGTCCCACCTTTTATAGACCCAAGGGGTCTCTTTTGGGAGGGAAGCACAAAAGCCAAGTGTTGGCCATGGGCGCCATGTGGCAGTCTTGTCTTCCCATGAGGGAGGGGAGTCCTCAATTGACTTGAACTTTGATAAATGCTTCTTGTAACGAGTCCTCTAACGGCCCCTCTGTCCACTTACACATGCGTGCAAGGTAGGAGCCCTTAACTGATCGTATGGGCTGCCACTTGGCACCATTTGCCTTTTTGCCCGTTAAGCTTGGAATTCGTCCCACCCGGGGACGGATTCGAGATCAGTCTGGGGTGGGACGGATTCTATTTTGCATTCGTCCGGGGTGAGACGAGTACTGGGCAAAGTGTCCAAGTGTGCCAAATTGCTCCTTGACCTCACAAAATTGCTATGAAAGTGGTTAAGACCACCTGTTTAACCTCTGAGGGCTGCCCTGGGGGCTGTGTTTGCCAAAGCGATCAGTGTTTGCAGTCACATAATCGGATCGGTGTTGTTTTGGTGTCTACAGTGGTATCTCAGACCAAGACGGCACCACAAGGAATTTTTTGATAATTAGCCTAACTAAGATAACTCATCCACATACATGTAATATAATGCTTGTTTTCATCAAGCTATATGTTATATACCATTGTTCTCATTAACATAAATAATTCACCATATACTAAAATAATAGAACATCCATTCACAAATAATATCCACAATAGCCATCTACATAATGACAGAGAGAGAGAGAGAGAGAGAGATAAGACCCTTTAGGTAGTACAAAACCAATATTATTCTTGAGGGAATTATTTCAGATTTGGTCAATGAGCCAAGAATGTTACAAGAAACATGATATCAATTGCTTCATTACAGTGGAAATATCTCTTCTTTGTACATCCATATTCATAAACCCTTCATCTTCCTAAACCCTTGTATCACTCATTATTATAATATAATCAAATTTGGGTTATGTATGGCCCATGCCAACTACCTATAATACCCAAGCATATTATAATATCATATTCTTATTCTTAGGTACCTAGCATTACAACCCCTTAAAAATATTTCATCCTTGGAACATAAGAAATAAATAAATAATATGATTTGCTAAGCATTGTTAGCAACTGGTATCAATCTTGATCATCCTATAGACACCAAAATAGCACCAATCCGATTATGTGACAACAAGCACTGATCGCACTAACACACACAACCCCAGGGCAGCCCCAGAGGTTAAAATAGTGGTTCTAACCACTCACACAACAGTTTTACAAGTCAGAGATCAATTTGGCACCTTTTAGACACTCTGCTACTTATTTGCTCCACCCAGGGACGAGTGCGGATTGGTACTCGTCTCACCCAGAGACGAGCGTAGATTGGTACTCGTTTCACCTAGAGACGATTACCAGTGCTCGCTTTAGGGTGGGACGAACGCCAGGTTTGATCGACAAAAAGTCAGACCTCGGTGCATGACAACTCAGAACTGCCACTTAGCTCTCCTTTCATGGCATAGGAGTGTGAGTGAGTTCTTTTGACAACTCATATCTGCCAATTGACTCTCCCTTCACTGCATGGGAATGGGAGTGAGCTTTTTAAGACAACTCAGATTTGCCACTTAGCTATCCCTTCATTGCATGGGAGTGCGAGTGAGCTTTTCTAAACATACAAAGACATGCACAAAGGCAGTTAAGAAGCCCTTGATCAAGAAGAAGTCTTCTCTTCACAAAAAAATCATTCATGCAAAGAAACACTTTTGCATGTTAATTCAAAGAGACCCCTTGGGTCTATAAAATGGTGAGCTTCCTCACCCAAAAGATATACAGAGAAGGAGCATTTTGAGCGACGAAGTGCTGCTAATACACTTACTTGAGATTTGTGCTTTCAACATCCATAATATCTTAATCGAAAGAGAGGTTATTGGGTGACTTTTGAAGGCACGAATCAAGAACCAAAATCCAATTTTTTTGACCACAATATCCTACCAATTTGCCGACAACACATCACATCAGGTTTCGGACCCATCCCAAGTGGATTGGTGTCAAAACAAAGTTTCACCCATGGGTGGTTTGCCTTCGGGCACCCCCCGCCTTATTTCTTTTGGTGACTATTTCTTTTGTAGTATTTAGCTAGTTTCATGTTTATGCTTTTGTCAAGTTTTCAGTTTATTTAGACTCATTTTAACCATCGTTAGATTTATCTTTTATTTTTCATACACAGGTGCTACTGATTCTTTGTTTGTTTCTTTGAACGTAGATTTTCAGCATTAGAGGAGCAGCGAGGAATCTACCTTTACCAACACAAGCGACGACAACGTTTTGGTTTGCCCATATTATATGTGGGCACGCGGAAGAAGGAATTCTGAAACAAGTTGTAAAAGACCAACATTTAACGCTCCTATCCCCTAAAAAGGAAGGAGATGCATTGTAACACAAATTTGAAAAGCATATCAATAAAAGGGCCGATTTTTATATTGCTTTGATATCTTGTGTTCATGTTCTTTCTTTTTACGCATTTTTCAATAACATAGGGTTTAAGCGTTATTTTAGTTTCGTTTACATTGCATTTTTAGTTTATCCTTTTTGTTTCCGGAATCTCGTGTTTTCAATGGCGATCACGGTGGGACCTCTGTCCTCTATTTTTTTTTAGGTTAGATTACTGATCTAAAATTGCTTGTTTTGATTACAGGTACCTATTTTTCAATCATCAGACTGTTATTCGTTTCACCCAGAGACGAGTGTGGATTGGTATTCGTTTCACCCAGGGACGAATAAGCATTTGTCTCACCCTGGAACGAATACTGTTCTGATATTCGCTTCACCCAGGGATGAGTATAGTTCTGTGCATTTTTCAGAGCAAATCAGAAACATCCTGTTGGGCAGAGAAGAGGTAGGGGTTTTTAACAAGCTTTTGTCAAATTTTTGTTTTCTGTTTTCTGGTTTTCAGTTTTGTATGGCTTAGGGAAAGTTTCCTTTTTGTTTTCCTGTTTCAAATTTTTGCAAATTAAAATGAACCCCACACACCACGTGGTATTTTAAACACAAGGCGTTGGTCGTAAAACCCCAACCCTTGAGCAAGACCAAAGGTGGATTCCATTATCACTTTGGCTTGAGATATTGCATCCATTACCCCGATCGCGACTATTGCTAGACGTAAATCCTGACGAAAGCTGACCGAGTGTAGCTAGGGTGATTCCTAGAGCATGAGGATAAGTCTTCTATGGTAGGTGTCATAAACAGAGTGATTCCCCTTCCGTACCGCCTATGTTCCATGTATCATCTGCTCTCACGTACCTATAGTCTCCCTCACGTAAGGGCGGGTATATAGAGAGGTTGGTATATCGGTCTGACAATGGTATATTGAAGGGGCGACCATTTTGGGAGTCATAAGAGCCTTCATAATTGCATTTAAATGTTTCACAAAAATTTTCAAAAACACAAAAACAAACAACAAAAACACACTAAACCAGATTTAGGGCACACTATTAATCTTTAAAAGAGATAATCATTGCTTGTGTGTGTATGCTATTTTCTATTTAGACAAAAAAAATCATAAAAAAATCATAAAAAGAATTTTTGCATCTTTAGGTTAACATTACCATGGTGTTTACTCGTAGCCAAGCCCAATCACGGGCAGAAGCTACAGAAAATGCACCAAGAGAGACAAATCGTCTCCGATATAGCCCTAAAGACTTGGCCATCCCACCTTGGTGGCAGGGTACACAAGTTAGTTCACACCATGCAGAACATGGCTCTAGAGGCACCTCCTTGAGGGGCACTCCAACTCATGCCATCAATAGACAGGACTATAGAGGCACCTCCTTAGGGGGAACTCCTAAGCAACAAGAATCTTTTCAAGAAAATAACCAATATGTAGCACTTGGTCTAAGTACGAGGCCTCCCTTGGAAGTTCATTTTGGGTGGCCTAGTGATGAAGCACTGTGTATTGCTCTAGAACAACAAAGGGTCCAAAAGGAGGAACCATATGATTTCGTTGCTCCTAATTTACCCCTGATTAATGTCGGACACACTAGACCATATCCAGAGTATCAGGCTTTCTCGACAGGGCAAGATGATTTGGCCTGCACCTTTTTTGCATATAATAAAGAGTGTGAGGAGGATCACTACGTTCCTCAAGAACAGTACATAGTGTGGAAACGATGCACGTCTGCACCCGCTTTATATCCAGATCGCTCATTGAGACCAGAGCTTCAAGTCAATGCTGCCAACCTCGACAGAGGGAAGCAACATATAGGGGTCTCAGAGCACCATGATCGAAATAGATATGTAGGGGAGGCATCTAGGCCTCTTAAACAAGAGACAACGAAACAAAATGACTTGGAATTTGCCCAACTAGCCACTTGCCAAGCGCAAATCATGCGGCTTAGGCAAGACCAATAGAAATTAGAACATTTGTGTCGCCTTAATCAAGAGTGCATTCAGCGTCAGACAACTGAATTGCTTCACAACAATGCGCTTGAGAAGGCCCCAGTTCCTCGTGCACAACAATCTAAGATGTATGTGAGGCACAACCCCCTAGTGCGAGACAGGTCTCCACGACGTCAGCAAGCACTGCCTCCAAGACCTCCTAGACCTGAGCGGGAGGCCACTCCTCGCAACCATGATGGGCATCCTCCGTGGGCACCCATCAATGTTTACAGGCCTAGGCCAAACACTCCTCAAGAAGATTATGAGGATTATGACCAAGAAGAAGAGCGGGCTGAAATGCCCTATCAAGGAAGAAGGGATGCTACCCATTTATCCCTCCAAAGGCCTCAAGTTCCCCACAACCCACAGTGGGAACAAACCAAGGAGGAGGAGATTACGTCCTCCGATGCATACAAAGTGTTGTTAGAATGCTTGGAGACTATGGAACTCAAGACTGCTGGGCCCCAAAAGCCTACCTTACGCCAACTCCGTAGTCATCCGATGCATCCATCAGTGCCAATACCTCCATACCCCGAACATTTCAAGCTGCCCCAGTTGGCACTCTTTAGAGGGGATGAAGATGCTCAAGAGCATGTGACTCAATTTTTGAGCCAATGCTTTGGTATACAAGACAATGATGCATTGCTATTAAGAACATTCATAACCACATTCGTAGGATCTGCCTCAGATTGGTTTACCCATCTACCAAAGCATAGCATCTACAACTTGGATCAACTAGTGGATGCATTCCTAGAACATTTTGCTTTCAACACAAAGAAAAAGGCGTCACTAAGTGATCTAGCTAGCCTCAAGCAATATGAGGAGGAATCTATGGTGGCATATGGGAATCGATGGAGGACATTGCTTTCAAAGTTGTCCTACCTCCCTCCTATGTTTGACCTAACTCAAATGTTTGCAAAGAGCTATTTGCGATCGATCTCTGTGCTATTGCAGCTGTAGCAATACGCCACTTTAGAAGAAGCTATGGCGCAAGCTAGAGTTATCGAAGAGATCAAGATACAGGATGGCAAAATTGCCAAGCCTAAGAAAAAAGAGTGGAACAAGAGCACCAAAATAGGGAATACGCAACAGAAACCCATCGCGGTCAATCAAGTTGCTATCAATGCCCCTACGCCTGCCCAAGCAACACAACCTCCAAAGGCTAATTATCAGGCAGTGCCTCACAATAACTATGAGAAAGATAATAAAAAACAAGATCAAAATTAGTAGCGTCGCCCTAGGTGGCAATTTACACCATACACTGAGTCTAGGGACTCCTTGTTTGACCGTTTGTCAGCGACAAACTTGATTAATCTGCCAGAGATTCCAATAATCGATCCTAATGCGCCAAAGCCTAAGGGCTATAGAGAGGATATTTTCTGTAGATTCCATAGAAGGAAAGGGCATGACCTTAATGTCTGTTGGACATTTAAAGGTTTAGTGCAAGACCTCATTGATAATAACACATTGGTAGTGGATAACCCCATCGCACCCAACAACCAACAAATGGGTGTTTTCAAAGATCCTTTACCCACACATGATGCACAAGCAAAACCTCTTCATGTCAATGAAGTGCAACAGAGTTGCCCCATGGAGGGGTATGTTGGGATGATTAGCATTGTGACAAGAAACAAGAGACACCCAGGAGCTGCCCCCACAATAGCCACCAGGGAAGTTCCATCCATGTCACAACCTCAACCGAATCCTACACAGTTGCCCCCGCCTAGACCAGTGGCCACGATTCGAACTAGACTTACTCAAATTCTATGGACCACATCGGCTAGGCTCTCCATCTATGAGCTTATTCAACAATCGGCACCCCATCGGGAAGCTCTTATGGAGATATTAAAGGCAATTGAGTTGCATCCCCACAAAGCGAATTCATTCAACAATTTTGTGGGGCATGTCAAACAGTGTATCGAACCAGTCATCACCTTCAGGGAAGATGAGTTAAAAATGGTGACTGGAGATGTAGCGGATCCACCCCTGCACGTTATTGCATGGGTCAATGGGACTCCATACAAGCGGGTGTTGGTAGACACTGGTTCGTCCAGTAACATTATTACAATCGCTGCACTGAAACATTTGAAGCTGCCAGCCTCTCACATTGTACCTTCCACTTATACTCTTCGAGCATTTAATGATGTGATATGCTCGATAGTTGGCACAATTGTCCTACCCATACAAGTGGGACAAAAGACCATTCATACATTGTGCCACATTTTAGAAGGTGAGATGGCTTACAATATCTTGCTTGGGCGGCCTTGGATCCGGGATATGAAGTGTGTCCCTTCAATTGCTCATCAATGTTTGAAATATACATTTGAAGGACAAGTGCACATGGTCCCCGCAGATTTGGAACCTTTTAAATATTGCAACTCAGTGCAAATCATGCCGCTGTCGACCCTCCCTTCAACGCATGTGGATTTCCAATTAAATCCATCTAAAAGGGGTTCGACTAAGCAAGAATATCCATTACCAAATCAATCAAATTCCCAGGCGGGTTCATCTTCTTCATCCGGTCCTCCCACAATGACGCCACCTATGGTGGCCACACCAACGGACAAAGGAAAGAAGCCCCTGGAAGCGGAACCACCTTTAGTCTCCAACATCTCTATAGAAGAGACGCCTAATAGAATGGAAGTTGAGATGCCTAGTTCACCCCACATGGAGTGGACTCAAGGAGAACTCCCATTCGCTTCCTCTCAATCGCCAATGATTACTATTGAGATGTCTAACACAGGCATGGGGGAGTATATAGTGCGCAATGTTGTTGCAACGCCCACACTTCAGTCTATGCAAGACATGGGAAGACCTCGACTCCCCATAGGCTCCGTGGTTCCTTTAGGCTACCCACCTAATCAGACAAACTTTATTTTTGGGGGCCTGGATCATGGCATTGAACCTTCTCGACAAGAAGAGGAAGATGAAGATCCCTTTATGGAAGATGTCAATTATTTGGCTAACCCAGACTTCGCATTACGATATCTTAGCCAATGCAATTGGCATGGATACGGGTTAGGTAGGTATGAACAAGGAATGCATGTTTTGTGCCAACCAAGATACCAAATGCCTTATGACAAGTCGGGAGTAGGGTTTAATCACCCTTTGCCCCTCGACATCTTGGTCAAAAACATGCAAAGCCTAGGGATAGGCAACAAGGATGGGTTGGCATCAGATCCATATGCCAATCCAAATACAACTTATACATTGGGGGATTATTTCCCATTACAAACAAATAACCTTGTTGACCTCAACAACCCTTTCCCTATGGCCGAACAAGGAGAAACCTCATGGACTCACCCACAAGGGGAAGATGGACAAGACCACGAAGGGTCTTCTGAAGATGAGTCGAAGTACGATCATTTGCATGAATATCCAATGAATGACGATCAAGAGAGCTTCCTGATGATGTTCCCATTGAATGATCCCAATGAGCATAGGCTACCTCAACAACAACAATATCCTTTGGACATAGATGACATGTTTGAACACTTACACATAGGTCCAAGACATAGGTGGCATTTCAACCCGATGTAGTTATAGCAATTACTGCACCCGCCACTCTAGGTATACAGAGAGCATCTTCCGCCTAGAGACCCTATCAAACCATCAGTGCCTAGGGCAGACCCTATTTGTAGGTCCATGCATAGGGCTGATCCCTTTGTGCCGAGTCCTACGAGCCGGATCCAATGCACCAAGAGCATCCCGAATGTCGGAGTGTCACACTTTGTAATGGTTCTTCTCTGTCTTATTCCTATCCTCTGCTAGGCTAGATTGCCCCCTCTCTTCCTCGTGGATGTTCATTTCACTGTACCACTAGGTCCATGGGAGTTTATTTTGCATAACATCATATGTCATTTTGGTATTCCATCCAAGATCATGTCAGATAATGGGACACCATTCATGAATAAATATGTGCGTGCTTTAACCACAAAGTACAAGATTCAGCATAGCTTTTCAACACCCTATTATCCACAGGCAAATGGGCAAGAAGAGGCGTCAAACAAAATGCTAGTCACCATTCTCAAAAAGATAGTTGCAGACAATCATAAAGACTGGCACATTCAGATCCCGCTTGCCCTATGGGCTTATCGCACCAACATTCGAATGCCCACTGGGGCAACTCCATTTTTATTGGTGTATGGCTCCGAGGAAGTCATGCCTTTTGAGTTGGAAATCCCTTCCCTACGCATTTCAATGCAAGAGTTCATCGATGATGACACTATGCGACAGGCCCGGTTAGATCAATTGACGTTGCTCAACGAACAACGCGTTAATGCTCTCGAGCATTTGTGTATCTATCAAGAGCGACTTAAGAAAGCATACAACATGAAAGTCCACCTTAGGGAATTTTAGGTTGGTGACTTGGTCTTAAAAGAGAACCAACAAAATTCTAATTTGCCGTCCCATCTACGGGACAAGTTCATGGCAAACTCGTTAGGTCCTTACATCATTGACAGTAGAATAGGACCCGAAACATACCGGCTTGCCTCTCTTGAAGGAATCAAGGAAACAAAACCCTTGAACATCATTCATTTGAGGCCATTCCACATCTAGAGAGCCATAGTCCACCACAAAAGCTCCAAGGATTATCATAATCGCTTGGTCAACCCTAAATGCCCCAAAGGTATCTATAAACCCTTTGGTCAAGCCAAAAGCTCCAAGGATTATCATAATCGCTTGGTCAACCCTAAATGCCCCAAAGGTATCTATAAACCCTTTGGTCAAGACAAAAGCTCCAAGGATTATCATAATCGCTTGGTCAACCCTAAACGCCCCAAAGGTATCTATAAACCCTTTGGTCAAGACAAAAGCTCCAAGGATTTTCATAATCGCTTGGTCATCCCTAAATGCCCCAAAGGTATCTATAAACCCTTTGGTCAACACCAAAAGCTCCAAGAATTACCATAACTACTTGGTCAACATAAATATTCAAAAATAAACAAAAACAATATAATCATCAAAAATCACAAAAACAATTGCATTTCAATTCCATGCATACTCAAAAAAAAAAAAAAAATCACAAAAACATTTGCATTCCAATTCCATGCATTCTCATAAAAATCAAAATCACAAAAACAATTGCATTCCAATTCCATGCATTCTCATAAAAATCAAAATACAAAAATATAGGTTACATTAGGCATCGCATCCATACATTATACATTTGCTAGGTCATACAAGTCAAAAGCACCATAGACAGTCATTACTTGGCAATTCCATCCTTTTCCACCTCAGATCCATTTTCATAAATGCCTACATCTAGAATAGCACCATCGCCATTTTTCGCATCGTCGGTTTGTCTCCTAATGTATATAGGGTTTTCGTCATTCAGCTATTTTTAAATTTCTAGCCAAAAACTGTACACAGTTAAGCAGATTTTACACGGGAAAGTTTTACTTGGATCACGCCTTGTTACGTAACATCCCAACACAAATTAACACACATATAATAATTCCTAAGTTGTGTGAACGAAAGATGAAACCTGCACAGTAATCCAGGTCACCATAAGTGAAACAATTATCTTGCTCATCCCCCTTGTGCGAATGACCCTAGGAATGCTGAGAGTTGGCAAAAGGACAAGCATCCTCCCTACCCAATTCCCCATGAATCCCAAGTTCTCAAAAGTTGCAAAACATCAAAAATTTGCAAAACGTCAAAACATTAAAATTTGACATCCTACAGTGCACACATCAAAAGGCACAAACAATAGTGATTCTCGTCACTCCATATCCAAATCCCTTGCTCAAAAAAAAAAAATAATAATAAAACAAAAATAAACAGTGATTTTATCACTACAAAAGAGCAAGTATCCCAATACAATTGAAGAAAAGAAGGGAGTCGAACTTGAATCCCTGGAACTCTCAGCATTTCGATAGGTCATGAGGCAAGCTTCAGTATCGGTTTGGTTGATAGCCTATCGGTCATTGGCGATAAACCTCCCGCATGACGATATATCTGTCACATTAACTTGTGTACAGATCAATGTTTGCATGTGGATGAGCTAGCTTATGGTATCCTAGATAGCATCGCAGATTAATCCGACTAAATACAACAAAAGAGTTAGTGGAACTAATTAGGTGATCCTCAGTACAAGTTCGATTGAAAGCCCATCTGGCATCGGCGGTATCCTGATGAATAACACATAAACGAACTCAATTGCACACATAGGGATGTGAAATAACTTGGTTAAATTCAAGTCAGATTTAGACCTTGTTTAGAAGTCTCGCGAGATAAATGTATAGTCTTGGCTAGTTAGTTAAAATATCTGCATCTCAGAAAAGCTTAACTACATTTTCAAACAACCGGTACATTTCATTCCATACATCACCATCATAAAATAGATAAAATACAAAAACAAAGTTTTCACATGCACAAGCATTCCACAAAGTTATCCCATTACTATAGCAAGTCAATCCAATCTTGTACAGTCTATGGTGCATTGACAAATCATCAACAATTCATTTCATTCATTCCATATGCATACATCATACAAATTAGAACCATCGCATTCATAATCGCATATGCATACATCAATATAAAAACATGCACATAAAAATAAATCATGAAAAATGTATAAACACCAAAAAGAGTCATCTATATATATATATATCATAACAAAATTGCCTACAGGCTACAGTGAACCGGTCCTCGGACCTCGCTACCACAATCCAAAAACTCAAAAACCCCCAACCTAGGGCGTCGACCACCATGATCACGTAGGATCGGTGCAACGAGAACTACCCCCTATAGTATCAGTCCTCTGGGACCTCTCAGGGTGACTGCTCGCCCCTGCATCACACCCACTAGCGCCTCCCTCATCTCGTCGCCTGCGACGGGATGATGTTGACTGCTTTGTCCCACTGTCTCTCATCCGATATGATGAGCCACCTGTAGGAGGCTCTAGTATTCACCCACCAAGGCAGATAATCTCTCCCTCCATCTCCAGCCAATGTCGTCCCATCTTCCGCGCCCCTCCACCTCTGTTGACTCCACTCTACCTCCCGCCTATGGTAGTACGTGATTGCATCATCACGCTGTGCTAGCTGCACCCGCAGGAGATCCCTCTCCCGTGCAGCATCCGTATCACCCTCCTATCGATGAGACGTAGTCCCTGTGCTCTCCCGCTCTACCAACTATGTCCATAGGAGATCCCTCTCCTGTGCCATCTCCCCAAGCTCTCCATATCGCCTCCATAGCACCTCCGTCAACCGTGCCACCTTCACGCGCAACCCCACCTCTGTATCCCCCTACACGACCGGATGCGTCGACCTCTCTGGCACATCGGCCTACTCTGGAGCATCCTGCATCTCTGGCTGCTCCTCATCACCAAAGTCCTCTCTCGCATCTACAACCTCCACCATGTCCACATCAGCAGGAGCTCCCCAACCCTCTCCTGGTGCCTCTACACCCTCTCTGCCTCCCGCTGCCTCATCCCCTCCCAATGGCCCCTCACCTCACCATTGCCGGAGCGTCCACCACTCCTGGTACTCGGTAGTCACTCCGATGTCATCCACGTCTAGAATGTCCAATACTGTATCCGCCTCCTCCCCTAGCGGCTCGAGGATCGACGCAGCTAGGGTCCTCTCATCGCTCCGACGTCGATAGACTATGGGTTCCCCAGGAAACCCCTGGCGTACCCCAAACTATCGTGTCACTCGAAGATAATGAAAGTATTCCTACTCCGTCCCGTGTCGTCCAATGACCCATCTCCCCCTTCGGACCTATCGAAGCCACTCATCAGCCTCTGGCCATGTGGGACAATCCCGATATGGCCTCCACACCACATCTCCTGGAGTCAGTCATGCCAATGCATCTCTGTAATGGTCCACGTCTCCCGCAAACCGTTGACTCTACCCCCGCTCCTCCCACCGATACCATAAAGCACCATACCCAATATCTCTATCCACCATGTCAACCCGTGTAGTCCAGGGTAGCCCTCGTGGTCGCTCTATGGCTATATGCTGCCATGCCCAGCACTGCAACAAGTAACTACAGCCAATCCCCTTTCGATTTTGGCAATGGACCTCATACAACTCATCATATAATTGAGCCAAGAGTGTTTGGCCCCATCTCATGATCACCGGCTCTGTCACAAGACAATCCACTAACTGCCACACCACCTCCAATAGGTTCCATGGGAACCTCGCTCCTGACGAGTCTGGCAGGAGCATGTTGGAAATGAGGCTCATGAGTAGTGCATGCCTCACTCCCAACACTCCCCTCGCGTACCACCATCATACCAGAATCCCCCCAATCTGACAATCCAGCTCTGCCTTCTCCACTGAGCTCATCCCATCCACATCCTCCCCATGTCCAAAATACCAAGTCAGTACAGCCATCCTCTGGCCTCGTGGCATCGTCCGGATGGGAACCCCGTCTATCAAAATTCGGAGAATCCGATACACGTCCTCTAAGGTGACTATCATCTCCCCTGTCGAAAGATGGAAGGTGTTCGTCCGAACATCCCATAGGCTGATCAAAGCTGTAATGTACGCCCGATCCGCAACAACTACATCCAACCGAGCCACATGCTTGAGCCCTAAGGCATCAAGCCACTCCTAGTCCTCTGCACTCAATGCCTCGCAGGCATTAGAAAAAATAGTCGATACCCGATGTCGACTCTTCACCACCTGCACATCACAAAAAATAACACACATCAAAAACATGCATCAAATTACCATCACATGTACAAAAATGCATAACTATATAGTAACATCTTTCATTCACATGTACATCCATTAACAATTTTTTTTTATCCAAAACAACAAAAATTTGACATGGTTTACCTACGGTTTCGACCTAAGTTTACCATTTCAAAACAAAAAAAAATTCATCCAGTTTTCATCTTACATTTCATCAAAAACGACAAAAATTTGACATGGTTTACCTACGGTTTTACCTAAGTTTACCATTTCAACAAAAAAATTCATCCATTTTTCATTTTTTAATTCCATAAAAATAACAAAAATTTGACATGGTTTACCTACGGTTTCGACCTAAGTTTACCATTTCAACAAAAAAAATTCATCCATTTTTCATCTTTAATTTCATAAAAACAAACAAAAATTCGACATGGTTTACCTACGGTTTCAACCTAAGTTTACCATTTCAACAAAAAAAAATTCATCCATTTTTCATCTTTAATTTCATAAAAACAAACAAAAATTCGACATGGTTTACCTACGGTTTCGACCTAAGTTTACCATTTCAACAAAAAAAATTCATCCATTTTTCATCTTTAATTTCATAAAAACAAACAAAAATTCGACATGGTTTACCTACGGTTTCGACCTAAGTTTACCATTTCAACAAAAAAAATTCATCCATTTTTCATTTTTTAATTCCATAAAAATAACAAAAAAAAAAATGGGCATGGTTTACCTACGGTTTCGACCTAAGTTTTACCATTCACATAAAAAAAAAAAAACATTTTTATAACCATGGTTACCCTAAGGTGTTACTCTAAGTTTCATTTGGGTTTATCCTACGGTTTTCCATCTAGGTTTCCATCGGTTTGCATCCACGTTTTATTTTGTTTCGTGGTCTTTAATCAAATTCATTCACCTTTTAATTTAATTAATTAGGGTTCCATGTCTTAAACAAAAGAAAAACATAATAAAAACACATTTGCATTTTTCAAATTCAAACTCGAGGAGATAGAGCACTTACTGGTCTCGCCTCGGCTCTACCGCTTGACGACCCGGTCTGTGCACTCATGGTGGCTGGAAAATCCGGTAGCGTTTCGCGTCAGAAAATCTACCTCCTCCTCCCCAGAGCTCCAAATCGCAATCGATGAACAGTGCAAATGAGCCAAATCCGTCATTTTCGCATATTTATACTTTTTTCTTGCTGGTAATCGTCCCTGACTAGAACGAGCGCTTTTTCCTCGGAGGCGCGCTCGTCCCACCCCAGGACGAGTACCATCATGGCGTTCGTCCCCCCCGGGACGAATAAAAAAAAAAATTCAAAAACACCAAAACTATAAAAATGACAAATGCCAACAAAACCACTAAAAATTGCTGGACAAAAGTGCTCTTGCACTTAACCTCTTGGCATAAGAAAACTGATGTCGGGGTCTACCTTGTCGTTATCCTACTCCCTAAGAAGGCTACCATAGCCGGACCGCTCCATGGGAAGACGGATTTTTGCCAATGTTAACCCCAAATGGCATCCCAAAATGGGTTCACACCCACCAAAAATAGGTCAAAACAATCGAGAAACTGCTCGAGCATGCACCGGATAACATCTAAAGGCACCCTCACTTAAGTCATCTTGGGTCAAGCGACTCGTCGCTTTTCTCATGTCGGTCATTCCCTCATCGATTCGTCGCTTGAGGGGGTAGTCACACTTAGTTGCCAATCAACAACAATATACCCAATCTTGGAAATGACACGCATTCAAAGGATCATTGCAAAAGACAATCGCGCCCCTGCTTGGGGCAGCAAACAAGCAATTATCACAAACTGATCATATACTTGGCATTCATGAATCATGAACTCAAGGTTCCCACAGACAAAAGGTTGCGCCCTTTGCCTATTCATGACTGATCAATGTCTAAGTTCAAGTAATACCTCACCGAACCAGGTTAATGCTTGATTTAAGTTCCTTAGCTCGTCAGAAGCAAGGATTCAAGAATGCGTGCCCTTTCCATACTTGGGGCATCAAGAGTTGGTTAGGTTACTGAGAAACCCTAATCATTAGTGCTTTGGTTATCTATTTTTGCTCAGCACTGCACCATGTGCAGCGCTTTCCAAAAAGGGGCATCTGTAGACACCAAAACAGCACCAATCCGATTATGTGACAACAAGCACTGATCGCACTAACACACATAGCCCCCAGGGCAGCCCCAGAGGTTAAAACAGTGGTTCTAACCACTCACACAATAGTTTTACAAGTCAGGGATCAATTTGGCACCTTTTAGACACTCTGCTACTTATTCGCTCCACCCAGGGACGAGTGCGGATTGGTACTCGTCTCACCTAGAGACGAGTGCGGATTGGTACTCGTTTCACCCAGAGACGATTACTAGCGCTCGCTTCGGGGTGGGACGAACACCAGGTTTGACCAAAAAAAGTCAGACCTCGACGCATGACAACTCAGAACTGCCACTTAGCTCTCCCTTCATGGCATAGGAGTGCGAGTGAGTTCTTTTGACAACTCATATCTGCCAATTGACTTTCCCTTCACTGCATGGGAATGGGAGTGATCTTTTTAAGACAACTCAGATTTGCCACTTAGCTATCCCTTCATTGCATGGGAGTGCAAGTGAGCTTTTCTAAAACATACAAAGACATGCACAAAGGCATTTAAGAAGCCCTTGATCAAGAAGAAGTCTTCTCTTCACAAAAAAAGCATTCATGCAAAGAAACACTTTTGCATGTTAATTCAAAGAGACCCCTTGGGTCTATAAAATGGTGAGCTTCCTCACCCAAAATATATACAGAGAAGGAGCATTTTGAGCGACGAAGTGCTGCTAATTCACTTACTTGCGATTTGTGCTTTCAACATCCATAATCTCTTAATCAAAAGAGAGGTTATTGGGTGACTTTTGAAGGCACGAATCAAGAACCAAAACCGATTTTTTTGACCACAATATCCTACCAATTTGTCGACAACACATCACATCAGGTTTCGGACCCATCCCAAGCGGATTGGTGTCGAAGCAAAGTTTCACCCGTGGGTGGTTTGCCTTCGGGCACCCCCCGCCTTATTGCTTTTGGTGACTATTTCTTTTGTAGTATTTAGCTAGTTTCATGTTTATGCTTTTGTCAAGTTTTTAGTTTATTTAGACTCATTTTAACCATCGTTAGATTTATCTTTTATTTTTCATACACAGGTGCTACTGATTCTTTGTTTGTTTCTTTGAACGCAGATTTTCAGCATTAGAGGAGCAACGAGGAATCTACCTTTACCAATGCAAGCGACGACAACGTTTTGGTTTGCCCATATTATATGTGGGCATGCGGAAGAAGGAATTCTGAAACAAGTTGTAAAAGACCAACATTTAACGCTCCTATCCCCTAAAAATGAAGGAGACGCATTGTAACACAAATTTGAAAAGCATATCAATAAAAGGGCCGTATTTTATATTGCTTTGATATCTTGTGTTCATGTTCTTTCTTTTTACGCATTTTTCAATAACATAGGGTTTAAGCGTTATTTTAGTTTCGTTTACATTGCATTTTTAGTTTATCCTTTTTGTTTTCGGAATCTCGTGTTTTCACATCCATCCATTCAATTGAAAGATTAATTTTTAATGGTCTATAATGATTCCAAGTTGCCCTTGTGCTACTTGAATATCCATAATTGCTCTATTATATATATATATATATATATATATATATATATATATATATATATATATATATCTATAACAACATTGATGGCCTAATATTTGCTTCCAAGATTGTTTCCACTCCTAGTGGTGTAGGTGGTGATATGCCGTAACCTTAACGTAATGTTCTATTACCTTTAATCCTATAGCATTTTGTTATTTTCTTTTAAAATATTCCTTATGTTCTCTTTTTTTCCCTTCTTTTGGTGTCCCTAGGTGCTTCTAATATAGATTCCTTTGCTATTGCTTCTTCCATGGACTTTGGTGTTGTTGTTTCTTCTTTAGAATTTGCTAGTTATGCTTCTATATATTTAACTTGTTTCACATTAATGTTAGCAATACCTGAACACTCCAACTTAGGATAACCTAAAACTATAACTACACTATCCATCTCAATAGCATAAAAACCTAAATGTGGAACATATCTTTGATTTTTATTGTTGGAACATATAAAATCTTAGCCAATGAAAATATTTATAAAATTATGTCTATTGCTAGGTATTATAGAAATAATAACCTTTTCCCTCTATATGTAGTCATAAAACTACAAAAAAATATTTTTTTATTCAAACAAATCCTTGTGAACAATATTTGGCCTATTTATCACCAAAGTTGTGGTTCCTTTATCATACACACTATCACCCTTATATTTTTATTCTACCAAATTATTGAAAATTTTCATCTCTCTTTTTAATTCCTTTTGTTCATCCTAAAGCCTAGTTATATTTTTATCTTTTTCCAATCCCCATTTTTTTTAAAACACAACTTCAAATTATTCCCATGTATATATAAAATAAAGAGCACTCTCAAATTTTATAAATCACTTTAAATTTTTCCTTTCTAAAGAATTATAAAAGTGCTTACTTTTTCCTTATAGAATTGGCAAAATTTCATGATTTAATTTTTTTTTTGTCATTCCTAAGCATCACTATCATCCTCTCCATCAAATATTGGCAACTATATGATATCAACCTATTTTTTTTTACCAAATTAGTTAGGGTTTAATAAATCATGCTTTCTCAAACATCATTTGTAGATTTTCTTCAAAATAAAATAAATTGCAATTGATCTACTTACCCTATGATTTGAAAAATTATCACTATACTTGTTTTATATGGCTGACTTCATGGGGTCTTATCTCCCTCAATATTATTGAAATTCCTTCATATGATCACTCATTTTAATGCTCTTCAAATTCTAAACAAAATGACAATAATTTTCTAAATTGGATTGCAATATTGAGAGGTATTTCTTTTTTATGAATTTTTGTGTAGCCAAAACATGTTGATATCCCAACTTCAAACAACCATTTCTCTTTCAATTTGATTATAATTTAACATATGACCAATCATTTCTAGAGTATTCAAAATAATATACAGGATGGTGCAATAATATAACCATTGTAAAAAAAATTATAGCTCCTACAAGATGAGATATTTTTTGAGAAAAAAAACCTAAATTTTGCAATCCACAAAAACATAATCTCAAATATTCCAAAATCGTTGCTCTCATACAAATTTTATAAACCTTTATTCTCATTAACATAAATTATTTACCATATACTAAAATAAAAAAATATCATCCACAAATAATATCCATAATAACAATCCATACAATGAGACAGAGATGGATAATACTCTTTAGGCAAGGCAACACTATTATTATTCCGGAATGATAGAATCACTCTAGATCCCCTCCACGAGCAAATATTGTTACAAGAATACTTGATATGAATTGCTTCATTATAATGATAATATTCCTTATTTATATATCCATATTCATAAACCCTTCATCTTCCTAAATACTTGTTCCATTCATTACTATAATATAATCAAATTTAAGTTTTGTATCATACTCTAAATCCTTTTACCACTAAGTATTATAATATAATCAATTTTCAGTTAAGTATGACAATGCCAACTATCTATAATACCCATATATGTTATAATATTATATCCCCATATACCTATGCTTAAATTATTAATAGTAAATTTATTTTCATAATAAAATAATATCAATATTTTTCTTTGCCATTAAACCACTTCAAGATAAGCTAGTGTGTTGTTGTTCCACTAAATGCATGTAATATCCTTCTTGTTCAATCCTAGAAGTGGAAGCATTGTTGTATATATGGGTGAAGAACCCACAACATGGGAACCTTAATTTATATGGTATGTATTTTATTATTTTTATTATTATTAAAATATTTATAATCCCTATATTTTTGGATAAGGACAAAGACAATAGAAATCCAACTATCTAGGGAACCAAATCAAGCTAGTCTACTAGCAAGGATTGGGCTACTACCATATTTTTTTTTTGAAAAATATGAAATTTGTACTAAGAGGACATATTCATAGTTACAATAATTGTCTTACCACTTTTTTCCAATCCTAAGATCCTAATAAAACTAAGTCTAAAATATATTGGGACCACACATTTCTTAATGCAATAAAAAGACAAAAAACTCATATCTTAATTACAATTTTCATTAATACTATTCTAGAGAACCCATATTTGCTTCTCTCCCTTTCCATAACTTTGAGGGCTATCGCAAATTGAAACTAATAATACTACAAGCAATAACATGAGTCTAGATGAAAGGCTAATCATCAAAATATTTACCTTGGTCCCATATACTTGATTGCCTAAATCATTGTTGTTGGCTAGTAATAAAACTTATTCTTTCACTCAAGTTTATGCATAGGGGGTCGGCCCAAAATCTATTCATAAAATCTTGGTGAATCGTGTCTAAGAAGATATGGCGGATTACATTCATATTTCACCAAAAAAATTCAAAATATGGTGATTTTTTTGTGTTGGGGGTTATTCTTATTGGTTTCCAAATTTTAGACCTGTACAAAAAAATTAAAGACTTTATACCGATAGGAAAAGCTATGTCAATCAGACAATACCTATAGAATAATACTAATAGAAAAAAGCTATGTTGATTGGTCTAAATCGATCGATTGCAAATAAGAATACGATAGTCCTATTTGCAACTGACCGACTTATGTTGATTGGCCCTCCTTTGTAACCTATTAGCCTATGTTGATTGAAACTTCTCTATAATTGATCAAATTTTTCTAATTGACACTCCTTTATAATCGATCAACTTATATCGATTGACATTCCTCTACAACCGATCAACTTATACCAATTGACACTCCTTTGTAATCAATCAGTTTATATTGAAAGGTTATCCTCTAAAATTGATTCACTAGGTTTTTTCAACTGATCAACATATATCGACTAACACTGCTTTGCAATAGATTATTTTATGTCGAGAAGCTATTCTCTAAAATCGATTCACCTTTTTAGGTTTTTACAACCAATCGATATATGTTGATTGACACACCTCTACAATAGATCAATTTATGTTGAGAAGCACTCCTCTATAACCTTATAAAATTTGTGGAACTGATTGTTGTCTCCCGATTGATAATACCTTACAACCAATTGGTAAATATATCGACTAACAATAGGTTTGTTGTTGCTTTAGAGCTATTTTCAAGTTAGTGTTTTAGATGTATGTTTATTGGTACCTCCTTCAATATTTCTCCATGGAATTGGAAGAAAGTGGTTGGAAGATTAAAATAAAAGTAGGATAATTATTATCAATGTCAGGCAAATTGACCCCCAAAAAAATTCCACCCCAAAAATTTTGGAAAAATGGGCCCTAGTGAAAGATCCCAATATTAGCAAATTTAAAATTTTGAAACTATTAAATATAACCAATTTATGATGATTCACACTTATGCATAACACTACTTTCACTTCCAGCAAATCTACAATATGTCTATTGTAATTATATTTCAATAATTATGCTACAAGATCCTCACTTTTCTTTTTAGCTAAAAAGTCATCTACTGTAGTATTCCCTCTACCTACATAAACTGTTAGAAAAATGAATACTTGATTGATTTATTTCAACTTTTTATAAATAGCAAAGTTGATCATTGAGAGTCGTTGGATTACAACTCATCAAATCTGAACTAGGATAAACTGAGAGTTCACCTGACTCATGGAAGAGTGGTAACTCAAGTAAGTCTATCCTAGTAGAACTTAAGAAAATAATTATTTATTCTAACACCCCCTTAAGGGATACTAGGGGTGAATTTAACAAATGAGTCCCAACAACAGGGCCTGATGAGGTACTCATGTACAATGATTATTTTTGAAGAGATGGTAAAACCCTATGGGAAAAAACCATCTATCAAAAAAGAAAAATAAGAGGTATGTCTTCGTATGGCGAAGATTATCCTCATTGAAAAAAAAGGAATAAACAAGATGTGGCATACCCATAGAAAATGAGTCCCGACAACAAAACCTGATAAAGTACTCATGTACAAAAGAGATGGTATAGCCACAGAAATGAGTCCTAGTAGCAAGGCCTGATAAGATACTCATGTACAATATGTGGTCAAAAAGTCTCTTTGGTGAAAGATGATGAAAAACCACAAGTGTCTATAAAAAGAGTGTGAATATAGGATGGAGAAAGAACCACAAAAATTGCAAGGGTAGTCCAAAATGACTCCACAAGCATGAGTATGTGGTTTCCACCTATATGAACACAATGGGCTGATAACTATGTCCAAAACTAGTGGACAAACAACAAAACAAGTGGCATATCCACAAGTATGAGTCTCGACAACAAGGCCTGATAAGGTACTCATGTACAATATGTGATAAAAAAGAATAAAGATCACCAAAGAGAACTCCCTTAAAAACCAAAGTGTCTCACAAAAAGGAGTGTGAAGATAGGATGGAGAAAGAACCACAAAAATTACAAGGGTAGTCCAAAATGACTCCACAAGCATGAGTATGTGGTTTCCACCTATATGAGCACAATGGACTGAAATAAGGTCCAAAAATCGTGGACAAACAACAAAATAAGGGAATGATGAAAAATCCCCAAGGGAGAAAACCACCTTCTAGAATAGAAGAAGAAGAAGAAGGAAGATGTGCATGGAGGATGGAGAGGAAGGAAGATGTCCTCTTCAACCCCCCTAGGACAACTTCCATCAAGAAATCTACAAAGGACCCATCAGATGTCTCAAAAAAGTAGAGACTCATCGAAAAAAAGTGTGAAGATAGTGTGGAAAGAACCACAAGAATCGCTAGGGAAGTCCAAATTGACTTCACAAGCATGAGTATGTGGTTACCACCTATATGGACACAATGGGCTGATAAATGTCCAAAAAAATGGACAAACAACAAAACAAGGGCACCAAATGATATTGGAGTGTCGGGTTCAACCGAGAATGCACTCCATGATACAATAGTATTTGATCCACAAAAAAGTGTGGAAAATAGTTTCAAAACTGAAAATGATCACCTCCATTGTGTCCGGCTCAGAAAACCGTTTCCAACAACTATAAACACCCTTATAATCGGGTATCATTGAGGCTTTCATATGCAAGAAAAACAATAACCTCCTTTTCTTTCACAAGGGAATGTTCCAAAATAATTGTTCTTTGGAAAAAAAATCTCCCTAGAAAAAAAATTACATCGAAAGAAATTTCAAATCCCTCCAAAATATTTTCTCTTTTAAATCAAAGAAAAGTTAAAAAAGAAAAGTTAACATGAACCCACCCCTATATAAAATATTATATGCAGTGAGTTAAAAGATAACTTCCCTTTTTAAAAAATATATATATTTGCAATATATTAAAAAAAATATTCCCACTATGTTTTAGTCAAGACTTATTATATTATAGTTCTTAATGTCGGCCATAAAAATAAGAGAGAGGATTACTAGATTTGGCGGGTTGCCACAGTTCCGTTTCCACTGCCCCATCGTCCTCCTGAGAATGAAAACTATTACACGCCACACCTACACGCAGTGTTTCACATCACCAAACGGGTTCATGTTCGGCTTGGAACTCGCCTCCTGCAGTAATTTTAACAGCAAAAACACTGAAACTCCATTGTCATTGTGCGTCTTTGCGCTTTACAGACCCAAAAAGGTTATGCTTCAGTTCCGTGGGTAGGTGCTGCACATCAGTTTCTTCTCGACACCATCCAAACTCGGTTTATGGGTGTCTCATGCAAACAAAACTATTGAGCAAGGTGCAGCAAAAGAATTGCAAAAGTATTGTCATTGTTGTCAACACAGTTAGATTGATGCAGTTGATGCAGTTCAGAGGTCAGTCAGATCAAGTGCAGAAAGTTTCAAGGAAAATAGAAGTGACCCGTATTCAAAAACTGCAAAAAGAGACAAGGAAGAAAACTGTCGCGATATCGCGACATGTTTTCTGTCGCGATTTCGCGACATGGTCGAGGAGAGAGAAGGCGCAACCGAAAATGTCACGATTTCGCGACATGTCGAGTTTTCGCTGAGGAGAGAGAAAATGTGTCGCGATTTCGCGACAAAAAGTAGGAGAGAGAAAATGCACGCCAAATTGTCGCGATTTCGCGACATGGCCGAGGAGAGAGAAGATGCGAGCAAAACTGTCACGATTTCGTGACATGCTGGCAGAGAAGGAAACAAAGGTGTAGCGATATCGCTACATGTTGAAATGAATGGAAACAAAGGTGTAGCGATATCGCTGCATGATGAAAATACATGGAACTAAGGTGTAGCGATTTCGCTACGTGTTGAAACAAAGAGAAACTAAGGTGTAGCGATTTCGCTACATGTTGAAACAAAGAGAAACTAAGGTGTAGCGATGGGCTACATGTTGAAACAAAGAGAAACTAAGGTGTAGCGATTTCGCTACTAGTCAAAAGTGTAGAACTGAAAGATGCAGCAATGATATTACAAGTCAAAATTTCATGAAAAGAGGCAAGGTAAAAGCACAAGGCACAAAGTTGTAGCGATTTCGCTACATGGAGAAAGAGCGTAGTGAAGCGTCACGATTTCCGACAAGAAGGATGATGACGCGAAGAGCAAGGTCGATTTCGACATGAAGAGTGTTTTTGACATGTTCCATTTTCGCTGGAGTTTGCAAGCAAAGTTGTACGGAAGAGCAAAGTGTCACGATTTCGTGACATGTTCCATTTTCGCTGGAGTTGGCAAGGAGAGTTGTATGGAAGAGCAAAGTGTCACGATTTCGTGACATGTTCCTTTTTCGCTGCTGCTGGCAAAGAAGAGTGTACGGAAGTAAGTGTCACGATTTCGCGACAAGAGATTGATGATGACGTCAGAAAAGTTGAAAAGTGTCACGATTTCAGACAGATGAAAGGAAAGTGGAGGTGAAAGGAAAGGAAGCAGGGATTTCGTGACAGCATTGATGATGACGTCAGAAAAGTTGAAAGTGTCGCGATATCGCGACAAGATGCAGGGAAAGCTTCCAAGAGCCAAAATGGTCATGATTTCGTGACATGCTTAAGGATGACGTCAGCAAAAGTTCTAAGTGTCGCGATATCGCGACATGAGCGGGGGAAAAGCTTTCAAGGCCAAAATGGTCACGATTTCATGACAACCTTCAGGGTGACGTCAGCATAAGTTAAAAGTGTCACGATATCGCGATAGGTAACAGTCTGGTAGGTAAAACCCGCAGGAACATGCAAGGTGACACGTGTCGAAAAAGCGATAGAAATCATGCACTACGTAAAAGTAACTCAATGTCGGATAGTTAATCGTTGACATGTGTTGGACATGCAATGCAATAGCCAAACATGCAAAATTGAAACGCATTCGAAAAGCCGAATATGAAGGATAATAAAAGCATTCGAAAGGTCGTATTTGTAGGCATTCTAACAGATGTATTTGAAGCATACGTAAAAGTCGAATATGAAGAATCGAAAAGCTTTCGAAGAATCATATATGGAGTTTCAAAAAGCATTCAAAAAGCCGTATTCGAAGAAATTGAACAGTCTAAGTACATGAAACAAAATTGCCGTATTGCATGGTTTCCAAAAGACGTATTGCGGGTTTCGAACAATGAAGTGCATGGAACCGAACAGTCGTATTGCATGGATTCGAACAGTCAGAGTATGTGATTCGATTGCATGCAGGATTGAAAGGTTATAAAAGAATAATCGTACAGAGAAGATGTTGCTGCTGTTAGAGAGAAATTGCTGTAAAAGGAGAGTTAGAAAAGAATCAAGAGAAAAATAAGCAGAGCCGTGAGAGTGTGCAGAGTTGAGTTAATTGCAGGCCAGTCAGGGTCGTGCATAAAGTGAAGACATTTTTATGTCATTCTAAATTTATCGAATTGCAACCAAGTTGGTGCTTGGTACTAGGAGTTGGTGCTCCATCCGTTGCAATAGAAAATTACAGGGGTTGGTGCTCCTTCCAGTTGGTGCTGGTAAAATATTTGTAAAATTGATTTTGCAAAGACTGGATTTGGATTGGAGTCCAAGCAGTCATTTTTGAGGAGTAGCCAAATTGGTGAACCTCGGTATATTGAGTGTTGTGGTGTGCTCTCTTGTTCAAGTTTTTTTTTTGTCAAGTTCTCTTTATTTCATATTAAATGCTGTAGATATAAAAATTTAATAGCTACACTGATTCACCCCCCCCTCTCAGTGTCATTATGTAAACATCAATTGGTATCGTAGCAAGTGTTCCTTGTACAAGCTTAATCAGGCTAAGGAGATCTTGGAAGAAACAATGGCAGGTGGTGAAGGATTTTCATCCAACAAAGCTCCCTTATTTGATGGAACAAATTACACCTTCTGGAAACTCATAATGCAAACATATCTGAGTGCATTGGGATACGATATTTGGGATTCTATAGATAGTGGATACACAGCACCCACTACCCCTCCAACAGATACTGCTGAGAAAAAGAAATTTGAAAACAACTCCAAAGCTAAGAATGCCATAATGTGTGGGCTTGTTGACAAGTGAACCGATAAGAGTCATGAGTTGTAAATCAGCAAAGGACATGTGGGATAAACTCAAGAGCATCCATGAAGGAGACAAGAAGATTAAGGAAGCAAAACCGCAAACTCATCGAGCACAGTTCAAGCACTGCAAATGAAGGAAGATGAAAACATAGAAATTTATATGCTGAGAGTCAACGGAATTATTAATGCAATCAGAGGACTTGGTGAAGAAATTGATGATGCAGTTGTTGTGAAAAAGGTTCTCATAACACTTCACAAAAGATTTAACTCCAAAGTCTCTACAATAGAAGAGGCAAAAGATCTAAACAACTTCAACATCGATGAGTTGCATGGTTCCCCGACAAAGATATGAAATGAGAATAGGACAAACCAAGTCTACAGACAGAGAAGCAGACTTTTAAAGCACACAAGAATGTAAAAGCTGAACATGAATCCGAGGATGAAGGAACACCGGATGAAACAGAAGCCAATTTTGTTCGAAAACTCACAAAAGGAAAAGGAAAATATAGAGGGAAGCTACCTTTTAAATGCTTCAATTGTGGAGGAGTCGGTCATTTTGCAGCCAAATGTCCAATGCAGGAGAGAACCAAAAATGGTGAAGGTTCACACCAAGAAAAAGGTGACTGGAAGAAGAAACAAAATTTCAGAAAGAACAACTTCAAGAAGAAAAGCTTCATAACCAAGAATGTCGATAGCTCAAGAAAGCACAGATGAGGAGTCCGAAGAAGAAGGAGGTGAAGCTCTGCTCATGGCACTTGAAGAAGAAAGAACAGAGGAAAATCAGGAAGGTGATGAAAATTCCAAGGATGAAGCTGAAGTGTATTTGGAAGGAGAATTGGTTGCTGCACTTGAAGAGTTGAGTGCATAAAGGAAGAAGAATAAAAAATTTTCAAAGAAATTAGAGAATGCCACAGACATAATAAACAATCTGAAAATACAGACAGAGGAATTCAAGAAAATGTCTGAAGTTCTTGATGAACAATTAACTGTAAAGACAGCTTGAATGCAGCAAGCTAGAGGAAGACATTGTTAAGTTAAGGATGCAATTAGAGGAGATGAATAGAAAATTGACCTGTTTTCATAAGTTTGAAGAAAGTACTGTAAAGCCGGATAAAATGTTAAATAACCAAAGGCCTTCTGGCATCAAATTTGGTTTAGGCTTTGATGAAGGAGAATCTTCAAAGGATTCAAAGAACTTGAATATAGAACCCATAAAGAAAGAAGAAAAGATCAGGGTTGAACCAGAAAAACAAAATAATGCAAAAGAAAACAATAATGCCAGATTCAAGAAGAATACTGACAAAGATGGATTCACAAAAGTCACACATCCGAGGAGGAGAAGAGTCATGGCTCCTACTTCAAACTGGCAAAGACCGGCACCCAGGTTTAATCATGCATTTTCTCGGTTATTGTTTTAAATGCAATGCTTATGGCCATAAGATTTCAGATTGCAGTGCATAATGTATCTCAAAGGAATTTTACCAAAGAGAAATGTTTTTTCTCCTTTAATGAATTATGCAAGTTGAATGTTATAATTGTCATAATTTTGGACATATTGCTAGAAACTGCAGAAGCACTTTTGCATCAAATAATTATCAGGGTAGAAAATCTCAGCCAAGTGGGTTGAAACAAAACCAGAAATTTCCTGAAAAACAGGCACATGCTAATGAAAGGACAAAGGCAAAACAAGTAGCAAAATCTGCTATCAAACCAGAATGGAAAGAAAAGGAATCTTTGATTGTCCAGACCGCTTTTAAAGCTCGTAACAAATCAGCACCTTGGATACTTGGATAAGTGGTTGTTCCAACCACATGACAGTGACAAGCAAAAGTTTGAGAATTTACAGAATTATGAAGGTGGTTCTGTGAAATTTGGAAATAATGATGGAGCAAAGATTGTTGGAAAGGGATCAGCCAAGATCAGTGATGGCAATATAAAATCAAAAGAAGTCTTGTTTGTAATTGGCCCGAAGCATAACTTGCTAAGTGTAAGTCAAATATGTGACAGAGGTCATGATGTAATCTTCAAGAAGGAGGGTCATGAAGTAAGAAAGACAAAAAATGGAAAGTTAATAGCCACTGGACTGAGAACTTCAGGAAATCTGTATACACTTTCAGAAACTGCAGAAGGAACATGCTTGATGGGACAGAAGATGAAAACTGGCTATGGCACAAGAGGCTTGGGCATATTAGTTTTGACAATCTGGCAAAAATCAGTTCAAAAAGAGCAGTTAGAGATATACCAAACATTGGCAAACCCGTAAATAGCATCCGTGAGTCATGCCAAAAGGGAAAACAAACCAGAGCCACTTTCAAAGCAAAAGAATACTTCACTAGCAAGCCATTAGAACTAATTCACACCGATCTATGTGGACCCATGAGAACTGAAAGCATAAATGGACACAAATATTTTATGCTATGTATAGATGACTACTCAAGAATGACATGGGTACTATTTCTGAAACTCAAGTCAGAAGCCTTTGAAATGTTTAAAACCTTCAAAAATCTTGTTGAAAATCAATCGAGAAAAAGAATTAAATGCCTAAGATCGGACAGGGAGGAGAGTTTATCTCCGAAGAATTTGCAGAATACCGTCAAAAACATGGGATAAGAAGACAGCTTTAGCAGCTAGGACACCTCACTAGAATGGTGTTGTAGAAAGGAAGAATAGAACAAAGGCAGGAAATGGCAAGGACAATGTCGCGTAAAAACAAAATAGCTGACGGATTTT
Source organism: Wollemia nobilis (assembly GCA_028583015.1). Classification (NCBI taxonomy): domain Eukaryota; kingdom Viridiplantae; phylum Streptophyta; class Pinopsida; order Araucariales; family Araucariaceae; genus Wollemia; species Wollemia nobilis. The sequence continues at coordinate 2,431,476 of JAQPPZ010016942.1, read as the reverse complement.
GGAAAGAGGCAGTTCATACTGCAGTTTACATTCAAAACAGGTGCATGCTGAGACCACATGAAAGCAAAACAACTTATGAGTTGTGGTTTGCGTAGAAAGGCAATAGCAAGACATTTCAAAGTATTTGGCAAGCAAGTGCTACATAAAACGGACCGAAGATAACCTCGGTAAATTTGAAGATAGAGCTGATGAAGGTATCTTTCTCGGTTACTCAACAAAAAGCAAGGCATACACATGTTACAACAAGAAGTTGAAGAAAATTGTTGAAAGTGCTGATGTAAAAGTTGATGAAGGTAGAGAACAAGAAACTACTTATCAAGAAAACTACCCTATGTATGAAGAAGTCATTGAAGGTGATGATGAAAAAGAAATAGAGAAGAATCAGAAAATTGATCCAGATAGTGTAAAAACTGAATCAAGAAGAAGAAAACAAGAAATTTAAAACAGGCAACTGGCAAAAAAATCATCCAAGTGAACAGATTATTGGGGATCCCACAGATGGTATTCAAACAAGAAGAACAGCAGTGAGGAACTATTCTCTGTTATCTAGTATTGAACCTAAAAATGTTGTCTAAGCAAGCACTGATGAAAGTTGGATGAAGGCAATCAATGAAGAACTAGATCTGATAGAGAAAAACAATACCTGGGAATTAGTACCTAGACCAACAAATAAAAACATAATTGGTACTAAATGGGTTTTTAGAAATAAATTGAATGAAGATGGGCAAGGTTGTCGTAAATAAGGCAAGATTGGTATGTAAAGGCTATGCTCAAAGTTGAAGGCATTGATTTTGAAGAAACTTTTGCACCGGTAGCCGACTAGAGGCAATCGAGATGTTTCTGCATTAGCAGCTCATAAAAACTTCAAAGTATATCAAATGGATGTAAAATCAGCATTTTTGAATGGAAAACTGGAAGAAGAGGTTTACATTGAACAACCCGATGGCTTCCAACTTGGTGAAAATCCAGATTTTGTTTGCAGGTTAAAGAAAGCTTTATATGGATTAAAACATGCACCCAGAGCATGGTATGCAAGGCTGGATAATTATCTAATTAAACAAGGGTTTAAGAAAGGTTTGGTGGATAGCAACTTATATGTCAAAACAGAGAAGGGTCATCTTATTGTTCTTGTTGTTTATGTAGATGACATAATATTTGGCAAGCAAAGATGGATGAATACCGCAAAGACATATCAATTAAAATGAAAAAAGAATTTGAGATGTCAATGATTGGTGAACTTTCTTATTTCTTAGGTCTGCAGGTCAATCAAAATGAAAAAGGCATTTTTATTTCTCAAGTTAAATATGTAAAAGAAATGCTGAAAAAGTTCACAATGGAAGACAAGAAACCGGTCAAGACTCCCATGACAACAGAGTCGCAAGTTGAGCAAGGATGATAAATCCCCGGATGTAGATCAAACAATGTACAGTGTCTATGATTGGAAGCCTATCGTATTTAACAACCACTAGACCAGATATATTACAAGCAGTATGTATGGTTGCAAGATTTCAGGCCAGTCCCAAAGAAACTCATGTAACAGCTGTAAAGAGGATTTTTAGATATCTCAAGGGCACTATGGATTATGGGTTGTGGTACCCAAAAGGTAAAGATTTCACTTTGATTGCATATTCTGATGCAGATTGGGCAGGATGTATTGATGACGTAAAGAGCACAAGTGGAGGAGCATTTTATCTTGGTGACAGTCGGTAGCATGGCACAACGAAGAAACAAGAATCAAGATCTCTATCCACCTGCAGAGGCAGAATACATTGCAGCAACAACATGTCGGACTCAGATATTATGGATGAGACAAACGTTGAAAGATCTTGGTATTCATTTCAATGAACCAATTTCAATTAAATGTGATAACACTAGTGCTATCAACATATCCAAGAATCCAGGAATGCATTCAAGAACCAAACATATTGCAATCCGATATCATTTCTTGAAGGATAAAGTTGCAGAAGGAGAGGTTAAATTGGATTTTGTTCCAACTACAGAGCAAGTAGCTGATATATTCACAAAACCTTTGCCTAAGGAAGTATTTGAATACCTTCGAAAGAAGTTGGGAGTAGTCACACCACCCAAGCACTGACTAGCTATGGGAAACACATTCTCAGGGGGAGCATTCAAACTTTTTAAGTCTGAGAATGTTGTGCATAGACTCAGGGGGAGTCTACAGCAGCCCTTTGGTATTATTGGCAAAGGGGGAGAAGAAATTAAGCAAGGTTGCAGTGTGTTGCCAACAATTCCAAAGGGGGAGATTGTTGAGCAAGGTGCAGCAAAAGAATTGCAAAAGTATTGTCATTGTTGTCAACACAGTCAGATTGATGCAGTTGATGCAGTTCAGAGGTCAGTCAGATCAAGTGCAGAAAGTTTCAAGGAAAATGTAAGTGACCCGTATTCAAAACTGGCAAAAAGAGACAAGGAAGAAAACTGTCGCGATATCGCGACATGTTTTCTGTCACGATTTCGCGACATGGTCGAGGAGAGAGAAGGCGCAGCCGAAAATGTCACGATTTCGTGACATGTCAAGTTTTCATTGAGGAGAGAGAAAATGTGTCGCGATTTCGCGACAAAAAGTAGGAGAGAGAAAATGCACGCCAAATTGTCGTGATTTCGCGACATGGTCGAGGAGAGAGAAGATGCGAGCAAAACTGTCACGATTTCGTGACATGTCGGCAGAAAGGAAACAAAGGTGTAGCGATATCGCTACATGTTGAAATGAATGGAAACAAAGGTGTAGCGATATCGCTGCATGATGAAAATACATGGAACTAAGGTGTAGCGATTTCGCTACATGTTGAAACAAAGAGAAACTAAGGTGTAGCGATTTCGCTACATGTTGAAACAAAGAGAAACTAAGGTGTAGCGATGGGCTACATGTTGAAACAAAGAGAAACTAAGGTGTAGCGATTTCGCTACTAGTCAAAAGTGTAGAACCGAAAGATGCAAAGTGATATTACAAGTCAAAATTTCATGAAAAGAGGCAAGGTAAAAGCACAAGGCACAAAGTTGTAGCGATTTCGCTATCGCATGGAGAAGAGTGTTGGGATTTACGAGTGATGACGAAGGATGTCGTTTGACAGATGGAGAGATTTGTGGAGAGTTGTAGGAAGAGCAAAGTGTCACGATTTCGCGACATGTTCCATTTTCGCTGGAGTTGGCAAGGAGAGTTGTACTGAAGAACAAAGTGTCGCGATTTCGCGACATGTTCCTTTTTCGCGTGGCAAAGAAGAGTGTACGGAAGCGAAAGTGTCACGATTTCGCGACAAGATGATGATGACGCGAAGTTGAAAAGTGTCACGATTTCAGGATGAAAGAGAAAGGGTTGGTGGAGGCTTGAAGGAAAGTCGATTTCGCGACAATTGAGGATGACGTCAAGAAAGTTGAAAAGTGTCGCGATATCATGACAAGATGCAGGGAAAGCTTCCAAGAGCCAAAATGGTCACGATTTCATGACATGCTTAAGGATGACGTCAGCAAAAGTTCTAAGTGTCGCGATATCGCGACATGAGCGGGGGAAAAGCTTTCAAGGCCAAAATGGTCATGATTTCACGACAACCTTCAGGGTGACGTCAGCATAAGTTAAAAGTGTCACGATATCACGACAGGTAATACTGGCAGGTAAAACCCGTAGGAACATGCAAGGTGACACGTGTCGAAAAAGTAGATAGAAAATCATGCAACTAAAAGTAAAGTCGGTAGCTAACGTTGACGGTGTTGGACATGCAATGCAACAACCAAACATGCATAATTGAAACGCATTCGAAAAGCCGAATTTGAAGGATAATAAAAGCATTCGAAAGGTCGTATTTGCAGCATTCTAATAGTACTTATTTGAAGCATACGTAAAAAGCCGAACATGAAGAATCGAAAAGCTTTCGAAGAATCATATATGGAGTTTTGAAAAAGCATTCGAAAAGTCGTATTCGAAGAAATTGAACAGTCGAAGTACATGAAACAAAATTGTCGTATTGCATGGTTTCCAAAAGACGTATTGGTGGTTTCAACAAATGAAGTGCATGGAACCGAATAAGTATTGCATGGATTCGAACAGTCTGAGTATGTGATTCGATTGCATGCAGGATTGAAAGGTTATAAAAGAATAATCGTACAGAGAAGATGTTGTCATTGTTAGAGAGAAATTGCTGTAAAAGGAGAGTTAGAAAAGAATCAAGAGAAAAATAAGCAGAGCCGTGAGAGTGTGCAGAGTTGAGTTAATTGCAGATCACCGTGGTCGTGCATAAAGTGAAGACATTTTTATGTCATTCTAAATTGATCGTAATTGCAGTCCAAGTTGGTGCTTGGTACTAGGAGTTGGTGCTCCATCTCATTGCAGCAAAAAATTACAGGGGTTGGTGCTCCTTCCAGCTGGTGCTGGTAAAGTGTTTGTAAAATTGATTTTGCAAAGACTCGGATTTGGATTGGAGTCCAAGCAGTCATTTTTGAGGAGTAGCCAAATTGGTGAACCTCGGTATATTGAGTGTTGTGGTGTGCTCTCTTGTTCAAGTTGTTTTTTTTTTGTCAAGTTCTCTTTATTTCATATTAAATGCTGTAGATATAAAAATTAATAGCTACACTGATTCACCCCCCCCTCTCAGTGTCATTGTGTAAACATCAATTGGTATCATAGCAAGGTTCCTTGTACAAGCTTAATCAGCTAAGGAGATCTTGGAAGAAACAATGGCAGGTGGTGAAGGATTTTCATCCAACAAAGCTCCCTTATTTGATGGAACAAATTACACCTTCGGAAACTCGTAATGCAAACATATCCGAGTGCATTGGGATATGATATTTGGGATTCTCGTAGATAGTGGATACACAAGACCCACTACCCCTCCAACAGATATTGCCGAGAAAAAGAAATTTGAAAACAACTCCAAAGCTAAGAATGCCATAATGTGTGGGCTTGTTGACAAGTGAACCGATAAGAGTCATGAGTTGTAAATCAGCAAAGGACATGTGGGATAAATCGAAGAGCATCCATGAAGGAGACAAGAAGATTAAGGAAGCAAAACCGCAAACTCATCGAGCACAGTTCGAAGCACCGCAAATGAATGAAGATGAAAACATAGAAATTTATATGCCGAGAGTCAACGGAATTATTAATGCAATCGGAGGACTCGGTGAAGAAATTGATGATGCACTTGTTGTGAAAAAGGTTCTCATAACACTTCACAAAAGATTTAACTCCAAAGTCTCTGCAATAGAAGAGGCAAAAGATCTAAACAACTTCAGGATGGATGAGTTGCATGGTTCCCTGACAAACATATGAAATGAGAATAGGACAAACCAAGTCTACAGACAGAGAAGCAGCTTTTAAAGCACACAAGAATGTAAAAGCTGAACATGAATCTGAGGATGAAGGAACACTGGATGAAACAGAAGCCAATTTTGTTCGAAAACTCACAAAAGGAAAAGGAAAATATAGAGGGAAGCTACCTTTTAAATGCTTCAATTATGGAGGAGTCGGTCATTTTGCAGCCAAATGTCCAATGCAGGAGAGAACCAAAAATGGTGAAGGTTCACACCAAGAAAAAGGTGACTGGAAGAAGAAACAAAATTTCAGAAAGAATAACTTCAAGAAGAAAAGCTTCATAACCAAGAATGTCAGCAGTTCTGAAGAAAGCACAGATGAGGAGTCTGAAGAAGAAGGAGGTGAAGCTCTGTTCATGGCACTTGAAGAAGAAAGAATAGAGGAAAATCAGGAAGGTGATGAAAATTCCAAGGATGAAGCTGAAGTGTATTTGGAAGGAGAATTGGTTGCTGCACTTGAAGAGTTGAGTGCAGAAAGGAAGAAGAATAAAAATTTTTCAAAGAAATTAGAGAATGCCACAGACATAATAAACAATCTGAAAATACAGACAGAGGAATTCAAGAAAATGTCTGAAGTTCTTGATGAACAATTAACTGTAAAGACAGTTGAATGCAGCAAGCTAGAGGAAGACATTGTTAAGTTAAGGATGCAGTTAGAGGAGATGAATAGAAAATTGAACTGTTTTCATAAGTTTGAAGAAAGTACTGTAAAGCCGGATAAAATGTTAAATAACCAAAGGCCTTCTGGCATCAAATTTGGTTTAGGCTTTGATGAAGGAGAATCTTCAAAGGATTCAAAGAACTTGAATATAGAACCCACAAAGAAAGAAGAAAAGATCAGGGTTGAACCAAAAAAACAAAATAATGCAAAAGAAAACAATAATGCCGTATTCAAGAAGAATACTGACAAAGATGGATTCACAAAAGTCACACATCCGAGGAGGAGAAGATTCATGGCTCCTACTTCAAACCGGCAAAGACCGGCACCCAGGTTTAATCATGCATTTTCTCGGTTATTGTTTTAAATGCAATGCTTATGGCCATAAGATTTCAGATTGCAGGCATAATGTATCTCAAAGGAATTTTACCAGCAAAAATGTTTTTTCTCCTTTAATGAATTATGCAGTTGAATGTTATAATTGTCATAATTTTGGACATATTGCTAGAAACTGCAGAAGCACTTTTGCATCAAATAATTATCAGGGTAGAAAATCTCAGCCAAGTGGGTTGAAACAAAACCAGAAATTTCCTGAAAAACAGGCACATGCTAATGAAAGGACAAAGGCAAAACAAGTAGCAAAATCTGCTATCAAACCAGTAATGGAAAGAAAAGGAATCTTTGATTGTCCAGACCGCTTTTAAAGCTCGTAACAAATCAGCACCTTGGATACTTGGATAGTTGGTTGTTCCAACTACATGACAGTGACAAGCAAAAGTTTGAGAATTTACAGAATTATGAAGGTGGTTCCGTGAAATTTGGAAATAATGATGGAGCAAAGATTGTTGGAAAGGGATCACTCAAGATCAGTGATGGCAATATAAAATCAAAAGAAGTCTTGTTTGTAATTGGCCTGAAGCATAACTTGCTAAGTGTAAGTCAAATATGTGACAGAGGTCATGATGTAATCTTCAAGAAGGAGGGTCATGAAGTAAGAAAGACAAAAAATGGAAAGTTAATAGCCACTGGACTGAGAACTTCAGGAAATCTGTATACACTTTCAGAAACTGTAGAAGGAACATGCTTGATGGGACAGGAAGATGAAAACTGGCTATGGCACAAGAGGCTTGGGCATATTAGTTTTGACAATCTGGCAAAAATCAGTTCAAAAAGAGCAGTTAGAGATATACCAAACATTGGCAAACCCGTAAATAGCATCTCGTGAGTCATGCCAAAAGGGAAAACAAACCAGAGCCACTTTCAAAGCAAAAGAATACTTCACTAGCAAGCCATTAGAACTAATTCACACCGATCTATGTGGACCCATGAGAACCGAAAGCATAAATGGACACAAATATTTTATGCCGTGTATAGATGACTACTCAAGAATGACATGGGTACTATTTCTGAAACTCAAGTCAAAAGCCTTTGAAATGTTTAAAACCTTCAAAAATCTTGTTGAAAATCAATCAAGAAAAAGAATTAAATGCCTAAGATCAGACAGGGAGGAGAGTTTATCTCCGAAGAATTTGCAGAATACTGTCAAAAACATGGGATAAGAAGACAGTTTTCAGCAGCTAGGACACCTCAGCAGAATGGTGTTGTAGAAAGGAAGAATAGAACAAAGGCAGAAATGGCAAGGACAATGTCGCGTAAAACAAAATAGCCGACGTATTTTGGAAAGAGGCAGTTCATACTGCAGCTTTACATTCAAAACAAGTGCATGCTCGAGACCACATGAAAGCAAAACAACTTATGAGTTGTGGTTTGGCATAAAGGCAACAACAAGACATTTCAAAGTATTTGGCAGCAAGTGCTACATAAAACGGACTCAAGATAACCTCGGTAAATTTGAAGATAGAGCTGATGAAGGTATCTTTCTCGGTTACTCAACAAAAAGCAAGGCATACACATGTTACAACAAGAGGTTGAAGAAAATTGTTGAAAGTGCTGATGTAAAAGTTGATGAAGGTAGAGAACAAGAAACTACTTATCAAGAAAACTACCCTATGTATGAAGAAGTCATTGAAGGTGATGATGAAAAAGAAACAGAGAAGAATCAGAAAATTGATCCAGATAGTGTAAAAACTGAATCTGAAGAAGAAGAAAACAGGAAATTTAAAACAGGCAACTGGCAGAAAAATCATCCAAGTGAACAGATTATTGGGGATCCCACAGATGGTATTCAAACAAGAAGAACAACAAGTGAGGAACTATTCTCTGTTATCTAGTATTGAACCTAAAAATGTTGTCGAAGCAAGCACTCGATGAAAGTTGGATGAAGGCAATCAATGAAGAACTAGATCCGATAGAGAAAAACAATACCTGGGAATTAGTACCTAGACCAACAAATAAAAACATAATTGGAACTAAATGGGTTTTTAGAAATAAATTAAATGAAGATGGGCAAGTTGTCAGAAATAAGGCAATATTGGTATGTAAAGGCTATGCTCAAGTTGAAGGCATTGATTTTGAAGAAACTTTTGCACCGGTAGCCGACTAGAGGCAATCAAGATGTTTCTGGCATTAGCAGTTCATAAAAACTTCAAAGTATATCAAATGGATGTAAAATCAGCATTTTTGAATGGAAAACTGGAAGAAGAGGTTTACATTGAACAACCCGATGGCTTCCAACTTGGTGAAAATCCAGATTTTGTTTGCAGGTTAAAGAAAGCTTTATATGGATTAAAACAGGCACCCAGAGCATGGTATGCAAGGCTGGATAATTATCTAATTAAACAAGGGTTTAAGAAAGGTTTGGTGGATAGCAACTTATATGTCAAAACAGAGAAGGGTCATCTTATTGTTCTTGTTGTTTATGTAGATGACATAATATTTGGCAAGCAAGATGGATGAATACCGCAAAGACATATCAATTAAAATGAAAAAAGAATTTGAGATGTCAATGATTGGTGAACTTTCTTATTTCTTAGGTCTGCAGGTCAATCAAAATGAAAAAGGCATTTTTATTTCTCAAGTTAAATATGTAAAAGAAATGCTGAAAAAGTTCACAATGGAAGACAAGAAACCGGTCAAGACTCCCATGACAACAGTCGCAAGTTGAGCAAGGATGATAAATCCCCAGATGTAGATCAAACAATGTACAGGTCTATGATTGGAAGCTTGCTGTATTTAATAGCCACTAGACCAGATATATTACAAGCAGTATGTATGGTTGCAAGATTTCAGGCTAGTCCTAAAGAAACTCATGTAACAAATTGTAAAGAGGATTTTCTAGATATCTCAAGGGCACTATGGATTATGGGTTGTGGTACCCAAAAGGTAAAGATTTCACTTTGATTGCATATTCTGATGCAGATTGGGCAGGATGTATTGATGACAGAAAGAGCACAAGTGGAGGAGCATTTTATCTTGGTGACAGTCGGTAGCATGGCACAACGAAGAAACAAGAATCAGTATCTCTATCCACCGCAGAGGCAGAATACATTGCAAGAACAACATGTCGTACTCGGATATTATGGATGAGACAAACGTTGAAAGATCTTGGTATTCATTTCAATGAACCAATTTCAATTAAATGTGATAACACTAGTGCTATCAACATATCCAAGAATCCAAAGAATGCATTCAAGAACCAAACATATTGCAATCCGATATCATTTCTTGAAGGATAAAGTTGCGTAAGGAGAGGTTAAATTGGATTTTGTTCCAACTACAGAGCAAGTAGCCGATATATTCACAAAACCTTTGCCTAAGGAAGTATTTGAATACCTTCGAAAGAAGTTGGGAGTAGTCACACCACCCAAGCACTGACTAGCTATGGGAAACACATTCTCAGGGGGAGCATTCAAACTTTTTAAGTCTGAGAATGTTGTGCATAGACTCATGGGGAGTCTACAGCAGCCCTTTGGTATTATTGGCAAAGGGGGAGAAGAAATTAAGCAAGGTTGCAGTGTGTTGCCAACAATTCCAAAGGGGGAGATTGTTGAGCAAGGTGCAGCAAAAGAATTGCAAAAGTATTGTCATTGTTGTCAACACAATCAGATTGATGCAGTTGATGCAGTTCAGAGGTCACCAGATCAAGTGCATAAAGTTTCAAGGAAAATGTAGGTGACCCAGATTCGAAACTGGCAAAAAGAGACAAGGAAGAAAACTGTCGCGATATCGCGACATGTTTTCTGTCGCGATTTCGCGACATGGTCGAGGAGAGAGAAGGCGCAGCCGAAAATGTCACGATTTCGTGACATGTCAAGTTTTCATTGAGGAGAGAGAAAATGTGTCGCGATTTCGCGACAAAAAGTAGGAGAGAGAAAATGCACGCCAAATTGTCGCGATTTCGCGACATGGTCGAGGAGAGAGAAGATGCGAGCAAACCGTCATGATTTCGTGACATGCCGGAGAGAAGGAAACAAAGGTGTAGCGATATCGCTACATGTTGAAATGAATGGAAACAAAGGTGTAGCGATATCGCCGCATGATGAAAATACATGGAACTAAGGTGTAGCGATTTCGCTACATGTTGAAACAAAGAGAAACTAAGGTGTAGCGATTTCGCTACATGTTGAAACAAAGAGAAACTAAGGTGTAGCGATTGCGCTACATGTTGAAACAAAGAAAAACTAAGGTGTAGCGATTTCGCTACTAGTCAAAAGTGTAGAACTGAAAGATGCAAAGAATGATATTACAAGTCAAAATTTCATGAAAAGAGGCAAGGTAAAGAAAAGGCACAAAGATGTAAGATTTCTGGAGGCTTTCGTGACATGTTCATTTTGGAGTTTGAAGGAGAGTGGAAGAGCAAAGTGTCGTGATTTCGCGACATGTTCCATTTTCGCTGGAGTTGGCAAGGAGAGTTGTACGGAAGAGCAAAGTGTCACGATTTCGCGACATGTTCCATTTTCGCTGGAGTTGGCAAGGAGAGTTGTATGGAAGAACAAAGTGTCACGATTTCGTGACATGTTCCTTTTTCGTTGTTGGCAAAGAAGAGTGTACGAAAGCCGAAAGTGTCACGATTTCATGACAGCATTGATGATGACGTCAGCAAAGTTGAAAAGTGTCACGATTTCATGACAGGATGAAAGGAAAGTTGGAAGTCTAAGGTCGTGATTTCGTGATAAGATTGATGATGACGTCAAGAAGTTGAAAAGTGTCACGATTTCACGACAGGATGAAAGGAAAGTTGTTGGAAGCCGAAGCGTCACGATTTCACGACAGCATTGAGGATGACGTCAGTAAAAGTTCAAAGTGTCGCGATATCGCGACAAGATGCAGGGAAAGCTTCCAAGAGCCAAAACGGTCATGATTTCGTGACATGCTTAAGGATGACGTCAGCAAAAGTTCTAAGTGTCGCGATATCGCGACATGAGCGGGGGAAAAGCTTTCAAGGCCAAAATGGTCACGATTTCGCGACAACCTTCAGGGTGACGTCAGCATAAGTCAAAAGTGTCGCGATATCGCGACAGGTAACAGTCTGGCATGTAAAACCCGCAGGAACATGCAAGGTGACACGTGTCGAAAAAGCCGACAGGAAAATCATGCAGCCAGTTACGTAAAAAGTAACTGAAGTCAGACAGACAGTTAATCGTTGACAGGTGTTGGACATGCAATGCAACACCAAACATGCATAATTGAAACGCATTCGAAAAGCCGAATTTGAAGGATAATAAAAGCATTCGAAAGGTCGTATTTGCAAGCATTCTAATAGCACGTATTTGAAGCATACGTAAAAGCCGAACATGAAGAATCGAAAAGCTTTCGAAGAATCATATATGGAGTTTCGAAAAGCATTCGAAAAGCCGTATTCGAAGAAATTGAACAATCGAAGTGCATGAAACAAAATTGCCGTATTGCATGGTTTCCAAAAGACGTATTGGTGGTTTCGAACAGTTGAAGTGCATGGAACCGAACAGTCGTATTGCATGGATTCGAACAGTAGAGTATGTGATTCGATTGCATGCAGGATTGAAAGGTTATAAAAGAATAATCGTACAGAGAAGATGTTGTCACTGTTAGAGAGAAATTGCTGTAAAAGGAGAGTTAGAAAAGAATCAAGAGAAAAATAAGCAGAGCCGTGAGAGTGTGCAGAGTTGAGTTAATTGCAGACCAGTCAGGGTCGTGCATAAAGTGAAGACATTTTTATGTCATTCTAAATTTATCAGAATTGCAGTCCAAGTTGGTGCTTGGTACTAGGAGTTGGTGCTCCATCTGTTGCAGCAGAAAATTACAGGGGTTGGTGCTCCTTCCAGCTTGGTGCCGGTAAAGTGTTTGTAAAATTGATTTTGCAAAGACTGGATTTGGATTGGAGTCCAAGCAAGTCATTTTTGAGGAGTAGCCAAATTGGTGAACCTCGGTATATTGAGTGTTGTGGTGTGCTCTCTTGTTCAAGTTTTTTTTGTTCTCTTTATTTCATATTAAATGCTGTAGATATAAAAATTTAATAGCTACACTGATTCACCCCCCCTCTCAGTGTCATTGTGTAAACATCAAAAACATGAACTCCACCAGCAGCAGAAAAAAATCACATCTTCATCCGGCTTTGCAAGAGCATCATCATCTGCCTCCACTTTTTCATGCTGTGAAAGATTGAAAATGAGCTCACCAAACAAACAACAATGCAAGCTTCTACTCCGTACCAACAGATCATCTCGCGGCGGTGATCATAGAAGAAACAGTAGTAGGCGATCGCACGCTTCACACACCACAGTATATACAACCGCTGGTTCCATATCAGCATCTTCTGTACATCGAATTTCTCTGCAGAAATAGAATATCGAAGATCAACGTTCAAATCTGGAGATGTACTGAATCAGAGCGGCGCGGAAAGCTTGTTGTTGACGAGTGCCAAGACTTGCTTCACCTTTGAAATCCATAAGATCTTCGCATCGTCTTTCTCCGCAGTCGAATTTGCACAGAGAGTGGTGGCTATCTCACATATCTCTGTGCAGTAGCAATTTCAGCAGACACCCACTGAACTTTCACTTTGCTCCATTCTATTGTTGCTCCCATCATGAGATCGTATGAAAATGCAATTAAAATACTATTGGTTGCGCTTGCCGCTGTGACCGCCACACCTAGATCCCGTCACGGATTTCTAGAGTCATGTCAGTGATTGTAGGCCTGAATCTCAGTTTACAGAATATTGACTGGCATCCGTTAAGATGATGGCTATCCGTCCCTGATTCACGGGATAATTCTATGGATTTATCTACAGAAAATAAATTTTCATGAATTTTGTCATTCCTGTGTTCTCTGTCCGTGTGAGGCAATTTTTATCCAAAAAAACAAAATACCACCACACGTCGCACTCCATCATCTTCGTCGTCCTGCTTTCAATATTCACGAAGGTCTCCGGTTCTTCGGCTTTGTTTCAGCATCGCCAAATATCTATACTACCGCTGCTAGTTTGCTGGCCCAGAACTGCAGACGTGGGGTCCGTCGCTTCCTGTGCTCGATTCCCTCTTTGCACACAAAGCACATACATCATCAATGAAAACAAATCTGAACCAGATAGCGTCGTATTTACATCACAGGAACACAAAAAAATAGCCATCATGGATGAAAACAAATGTGAGCTTCATAACAACATTGGAACAAATGTTGACTGAGATTCATTAAAATGTGCACGTGAAATAGTGGCACTCCACAGTGCTGAACTAGGAGGGAAAAAAAGCTCGATCATAAAGTCTTCGGTGGGCAGGGATAACAATGATCCCACCCGTTCTAGTGGCTCCATGTGGCCGTAACCGTCCATGCGCTCCCAGGCTTCTACGGATAGGTATGCATTGATCAAATTTAGAATCCCACTCCGTCTAATACCAAAAATGCTGGCGATCTCCGACGTGCAGGTCATCAAATGGGAAACTGCAATGACGCCACTTTGTCAACAATGTGACAAACTCCCGTCCAGTTCCACTCGTCCACAGCTGAACAAGCAACAACCATGAAAAAAATCTCATCCGTAGTGAATCTGCTGCCAGTCGAAACGGCCAGAACAACATTTTCCAACGGCCTGTTCGAGATCAAAGATGCAGCTGGCCTTCAAGCTAGTAGCAAATACAGATTGCATCAACCAAAGCAGAATGAAGAGAACCCTTGCAAACAGATAAAATCCACGCAGAGGGCAGTATGAAGCTGTTGTACTCAGGGATGCTCTTCATGGCAGAGTTTTGATGTTGGATGGCCGATAATGATGACACCATTCTACAAATTTAGATCTGTAGTATAAGATTGCAACCTAAAAAAAAGACCTCTCAATTTTTTTTTTCCTACTATCTGGTTTCTGATCCATCATACTCCTTCGGTAAAAAAAATTAGGAAAAAAAAATAATGGGAGGAAAAAATGAGGGGAAAATTTCCATGAGGAAAATTTCCTTAGACTCACACGGCAGCCGCTCTGATACCATGTTAGAAAAATGAATACTTGATTGATTTATTTCATTGATCAACTTTGTATAAATAGCAAAGTTGATCATTGAGAGCCATTAGATTACAACAACTCATTAAATCTGAACTAGGATAAACTGAGAGTTCAGACGACTCATTGAAGAGTGGTAACTCAAGTAAGTCTATCCTAGTAGAACTTAAGAGAATAATTATTTATTCTAACATAAACTAGAATGACATCCTCAAACTGCTACCAAATTGCTCTAATCTGACTCATTATTTTTTTAATCTGCCACATACTTGGTCTAAAATTTCTAATCTTATCTAGAAAATTCAACAAAATTTTAGAGTTAGACTCCACTATGATCTTTTGAACTCCATTCTCCCAAGCATTGACAGAGCCTTGTGTGATTGCCAAAACCTTACTTCATTATTTGTTGCTACTCCCAAGCCTCTCAATTCCTAATGAAAAACCTTCCCCTTATAGTCTTGTGGGGGTTGTCAAACACCGTGAGTCAATCTCATGGAAGCATTTTCTTGTGGGGGTTGTCAAACACCATGAGTCAATCTCATGGAAGTATTCTCTTCCTATTGGTTTTTCTACTTATGGCATGAGCTTTTACTATTTTTGTAACCTTGTTTAACATTTTTTTACAAAACTAGCTCTACTGAAGTATATTCCTCTCTAAAAATTTTGGCATTTCTTTCCAATCAAATGTACCATTAAATAAAACCCAAAGACCAACCAACTGAACACATTTATTTTTTAACCTTCTTCATTTCTAAAGCTTTCATATATTAATATATGGACCCATTAGAGTATGTTAGTATGTTAACTACGCCTTAGAAAAATCAACCCATATACTCTACAACTTCAAGATAAAATTACATTGGAAAAACAAATGATCCATTATCTTGCACATGATATATTTATAAGAACCATAAAAACCCCTCTTTTATAAATCATCATATGTATTTGAAGATACATTTGACCAACATAAAATCATGTTAACTTAAAAATTTAATTAGTCGCAATCAATGGTAAAGGAACCAAAAATCAAAGTCCGATATTGAATATATTTTGCATAATCGTTTAGTGTCACCTAATCCATAGATAGTAACCTTTATATAATATATTTCTACGAAAAGAATTTGTAATAAGATAATTAATAGAGGTGTTTGTTGTTAAAAGACCAGATCAAAGGATTTGAAAAAATTTTAATCTTAAATTTATAAAATAATGTCTAAAATTCCTTATAATATCAAATCAACTAAGCGTTGTCACATTGTGGTTTTAAGTTCAGGAAAAACCTCTAATACCTAACCAGAATTTCTATCACTTTGTTCACGCTATTGCCTTAGTCTCTTGTTATGACGACACTTGATTCAGAAAACATTGTCATATTTTTATCATTAAAATTTCGATCTTTCTAATTGTGGTATTTGAAAAACAAACTAAAAAAATTCAATAAAATTATTGAATTTTTTTTAAAATTGAGAACCACAATATCCAGGCAATTTCGAACCAGTAAGGGCAATTGCAGCATTTACAGAAGATCTTTCCAAAAATAAAAACTCTATTATACAAACCATATAAATTACAACACAAAAACCATGAATCGAACCGGCTCTTCATCTGCTCTACACACCGTTCCCGGTTCCGTTTAACGCCACAACAACAGGAAGGAATAAAAAAAGAACATAGAAATAAAGATCTAAACATTTTTTAAACCTACTCCAGATCAGGCGTATCCTTTATACTCGTATCTATCGTCACGCTGAATGTTCCTGAAAGCACAACACCCAACAGAATACACCACAATCAGAGCCACCAACACCACAATGTTGATGATCGCAATCTTGTGCCAGTCGTGCTTCAAATTCGCCAGCACACCCGCCTTGCACGAATCACAGTCATAGCACAGCTGGTCCTGGTCGTTGCTCCAAGTGGCACAGTCCTTATCCGACGTGTTTGTCGACGTGGCTGATCCAGTCCAGTAAGTGGCGTTCACGTAAGTGAAGCCGCATGCCGTCGGCGGCTTGCAGCAACCCGACTGCAACAATCCAGAGAACCAAAACATAAATACAGAGAAGTGAAAATAATAATAATAATTGAAGGCACTCGACTCATTCCGATACAATTTCTTCATTAAAGTCTTCTCGACACTCAGCAATATCTATATATTTGAATAGACAACGATATCTATACTTGAATCCTTTTACACGGCCTTACCTGAATGGGAGATAAATTTTGTTGGTAGAATTGCTCTGCCAATTCGTGGACGGAATCTTCGGTGAGGCTCTTGCAGACTTTGCCGTCGCGAAGGCAACTTTTGATTTTGCGCCAGTTGCTGCTCTGCTCGACGCGTTTCTGCAACCAGTTAGAGTAATCTCCGAGCCTGTATTCCTTAAATCCTCGGTTGGATACCGCCTGTCCGGCCCCCTTGTTGGTGAGGACGAAGGCGAAGACAGTGAAGGCGAAAAGCAGAAGTATCAATATAAACATGAAGAAGAGGTAGAGCCAGAGCAGCCATTTGACCCTGCAGCAGGATCCCAGTAAGCCGGCGAGAGAGACGATCATGAGGAACCCCCCAATGGCGATGACGGGCCACTGCAGAAACTTCTCGCAGACGGTGTCGGCTTTGGTGGACAGCCATATTCCGGCGCCAAGGACGGGCATGGAGATTACAAACGTGGCGAAATTGAGTATTCCGAGGATGCTGTTGCTGAAACGAACCATGGTGTTGAGCTGCGGCAGAGACGAGGGAATCAAACTGCGCTTGCGCGGAGAAACATGCCGTAACTAACTATGTAGAGTGCTCCCACGGCATCAATCTTATAAAGCGGACAAATCAATGAAGACCGGCTTTGGATTGAAACAGGGAGGTGGTATTTCCTTGCTTTCTCCTTGGATGACGAATTATCAATTAAATTTTGACTATTTATGTACATTTGAAAGGATGAAAATTCGAATGAAGGACCTCTTTAGGACCTCCCTTAGGTAGGAATTACAAGCAGGTAGGTAGTAGAGGTTTGACTTATGGTATTGACGGACAAATCAACTCACGTCGTTTTGAGTTTGATTCGTTTCACATACATTGTTTTCGATATTAAAATTATTATATACAAAACATAGATAAAAATTAATGCAATTTTGGACTGGCAAAACCAAAATACTGTTTAAAAATCGTTATAAAATTGAAACGGAGAATAACATATATCATATCACATAGAATATATAGATAGAGTGGATTGATTATATTGAAGAAATCACAAGTGGGTGAAGGTGGATTTCATTTTAAATGTGGAAGGATGCTGTTGGGGTGGAGGAGGGGAATCTATCTCCTGCTTGAAAGGAAAATTTGACCGGTTCAGAGTGTGGCATCTCCCATAAACCTTTGACTTTATCTAAGCTTTGTCCTGTTACACATCATTATGATGGTTCGTTGTCTCAGTGGTGTTAACCCCTTTGTTTTATAATATTCTTGGGTTTAACTAATGGATTTGTTTGATCCTCATCTTGTTGGAATAATTAAATGGATTATTCGATCCATCCCAAAAAATTTTAGACAGATGCTCCAAACATTAAAACCCTTCAATTTTTCCCCAACCGATAACCATTACCATTTCTCTTCTGCAAAGATTCTAAAACAAAGGGAAAATGAAATTTATTTTATTGATTTTTTTTTTAATATTTATTATACAGTATTAAATCTGAACCACATCATTAATATAAATAACGTGATAAACCAGGATTCTTAGCAGTTCTATAAATTTAAAAGAGACAACCGATGGCCTGACACCACACTCTTAGTCTGAAGATAAATAGTCGCTTGAGAATTAAAGCACGTCTCCTACGTGTATACATATTATAGTTTTGTTGTCCAGTATTTGACCCAAAAACGAGTGGAGCCTAAGGTTTCTAAAAACGATATATTTCGATTATTTATTTAAAATTTTTAATTGTTAAAATTAGGTATTAAAATAAAACTAACTATTATAATGCAGTGTAGTTGATCCAAATCTCTATTTAGGGAATTAATACATTTCAGTTAAAGCAAGCACAAATAAAACAACTTAAAAAAAAACTCAAAAGTTAGTGATTTAAAGTTTGATCAATTAGGAACATGTATTGTCTTAGGGATAGAACTCTCTGGAGATAGAACTTAGCATGATAGAGATAGGTAGTTATGATGTATAAACAACCTAACTTTTAGGTTACTATCAAAATTTTGAAGAAATATCAAAGAGGCATATGAAAATTTTGAAGAAATGTCAAAGAAGTATATGAAGAATGTAATTTCATATTTACTTGATATAAAATTAGGATTTTTATAAAAATAATATGTTTTTTTTTTAAAGAAAAAACTAGATTATGTTAATTCATTAATTGAAATATTACAATATTTTGGTGCTAGCACTGTCCAAAAAACAAAATGAGGTGGATCGGGAGTAAAGCATCCATAACTGAATACACATAAGAATAGAAGCTAATATCAACAAAAAAATGCTATAGCTATATCTTGTTGCAATACACCATATATCAACATTCATCTATGGGAGAGTCTGTTATATGAAGAAATTATAAGTATGTCTTTAGTGATATCTTCTGAAATATTCAAAGAAGAAAAAGAAGTAATGAAAACTTGAACATGCTCATCATTGTTATCTACCTTCTTCTTAGTTTTTTGTTGGACCTTCCAAATATCTTGTATCATATGAGAAAGTTGATGAAGTCGAGTTGTGCTGGAAGTTCCATGAATTTGGGAATGAATGCATCCCACATGTAACAAAATATTAAAGGTCAAGTATGCTAAATCCATATCCCATGGGGGAGTAGATCGAGTAAACACTTTTTTGTATTTGAACTTTCAAATGTGCTTGAGAAGGAAGAGTCTATAAACATCCTAGAGTTTGGAGTACTAATCCAGCTAATAAAAATTAAGCAGAGAAAGCTTCCACAATCTAGTGAAAGAGGAAAAAAGAAAAGAGTAGAAGATATCCCAAATCTGTCTAGCCATGTCACAAAAACAAAACAACTAAATAAGAGTTTCTAAAGCATTATAAAAATTGCATTGAGGGTGAATGTGTAAAATCACATCCAAATTTTTAGTAGTTGTAAGTTTTTGATGCAAAATCCACCATCCAAGAAGTTGAGTTTTAGATTTAATAGGAGCTTTCCAAATTTGAGTAGCAAGAAACTACCATTGAGTGTTGGTAATATTCACTTGCCACTTGACATTGAGCTTAGAGTCTAAATAAGGGGGACACAAAAGATTTTTGTATAACCAACTAGAAGTAATGGAAGAGATTCTATGATCATTAAGCCATCTCTAGTCATTCCAAATATTATGGGAAGTTATTTTCAACTTCATAAGGACCTCATAAGATATGGAAGCTACAACTAAGTCATAAGACTCTTTGAACCTAGAGGGAAGGGAGCAATACTTGCATATCTGGATCAAGGTAAAAATTGAGCAACTACTTGGATCCTAAATATCTCTAATTCTATTAATTCATTTCTTCAAAAAAGCTATACCATGAATAGAATTACATAAAGCTAAAGGTTTATCATTATGGAGGATACATTTATTTCACCAAATACTATTTAGATCGATGCTTAGACCATGTCTCAAGGAATCAGACTTCCAAGCTAATAAATGAAAAATAGATTGTCAAGCTTTCCAATTTTGGGTAGCTGAAATATATTCTTTAACTATAAAATAAGATGCATTGAGGACATTATCTTCCCAAGGGGTTTCTTTCCATTTATCTCTATGAGTATCTAGAGATATTCTGTAATGAAATAGGTGTTTCCAATTTTCATCACCAATAATGGCTCTAGAAACCTATTTTTTAGCCTGGGTAAAAGGATCAATGATGCCTACCTCCTAAAACCTTAGGTTGAGTACACATTTTCCAATATATGGGTGTCATTCCCACCACCCCATCCCATTTAGTCCATAAAAATGTATGAATGACATGAGTTAATTTATTATAGGCTACCTTGGGGCCATATAGCAAGATGAGTAATAAACATGAGATGCTGCCATAATTTTATTCATAATTTGAATTCTTTCTGCTAAGTAAAGAAACCAAGTTGGCCAAGCATTAATTTTTTTTATTAAGTCTTTTCATAACCAAGTCCCACATATCCTTAGGAGAGATATTAATCCTAAAGATAATTTCCAAATAATCATACCGTGAGAGATGATCTTCCACTCAGTTAAGGAGTTGCATCCATGAAGAGAGGAATAGTTATAGAAGACTTTAGTTTTAGAGTCATAAATATGAGAACTAGAGACTTCGATGCAAAAAAATGGAGAGCAAATGATTAGCCAATAATTTCCAATCAGGCATTAGCCTTATCTTAGGATAGGTAGGTCTTAAATAGATTACAAAATAAGATATTAAACAACCTGCGCTAATGATGCTAACCAATCACGCTAACAATAACTGAAGATGCGTGATGCTAACAACTAACCTAGGATAGCGAATCATGAATTAATCACTAACCTAAAATATCTAACCTAGGATATTGTAGGTATCTAACCTAGGTTAACCAATAGATATTATGGAATAGTAAATATCTAAATGGTAATGCAGTAAAAAAAAGTAAATGTAATAACCTATGTAGTATAATGCAATATACTACCTATTTTACCCTAACATCCCCCCTTTATTACATTACTTTGATATACAAATTTTATTTCGGAATAGCTCAAATTTGACACGTCCAAGTGCCTTTGTGAAGATGTCAGCAACCTGTTCGTCAGTGGGAATGTATTAGAGCTTGATGTTGAGTTTAGGAACCTCATCACAAATGAAATGACAATCTGTGTCAATATGCTTTGTGCGTTCATGATGGACTGGATTTTTGACCAAGTTCAAAACACCTGAGTTGTCGCAAAACATGTGAATAGGAAGTTTCTTTGGTAGGCCCATTGTAGCCAAGATGCGACTTAACCATATCGCTTCATACACAGCTCCACGTGCAACGCAATACTCTACCTCTGTTGAAGATAAAGCAACCACCTGTTACTTTTTACTATGCCATGAGATAGGACCAAATCCAAGATGAAATACATATCTTGATGTTGATTTTCTATCATCTACAGATCCAGCATAGTCAGAGTCAATATAACTCTATAAGAAGAATGAGTTATTCTTCTTATACTCTAGACCATAATCTACACTACCCTGAATGTAGTGAAGAACCCTCTTAGCTGCTTTCCAGTGAGAAACTTTTGGTTCCTGCATGAACCGAGAAAGATAGTTTATAGCATAAGTAATGCCTAGTCTAGTATTAGTCAGATAGATAAGGCTTCCAATAATCTGTCTGTATAGCATGCCATCTACCTGTGGTGAGTCATCATACCATGATAACTGAAGCCTTGATTCCATCGGTGTTGCCTTGGGCTTGAATTCAGTCATACGATATTTTTCTACTAAAGTCTTGGCATATTTTTTTTGAGTCACCCTAAGATGATTCTTTTTCTGTTCTATCTCAAGACCAAGACAGTAGTGGAGAAGTCCTAGATCTGTCATATCAAATGACTCATTTAAGTCATATTTCATGGCTTTAATCAATTTATCTGAATTGCCAGTGATGATCAGATCATCTACATATAATACAAGAATCACTATTTTAGAACCTGTGTTCTTGATATAGAGATTTGCATCAGATGTACTTCTCTTGAATCTGTGCTACAATAGGTGACTATCCATTTTAATGTACCATGCTCTTGGGGATTATTTAAGCCCATATAATGATTTGAACAATTTGCAACCTGTTGCTCATGGCCTTCCTCAACAAATCCTAGAGGTTGAGTCATGTATACCTCTTATTTTAAGTCACCATTTATAAAGGCACTTTTTACATCCATTTGATGTAATTTCCATCAAAATTGTGCTTGCATAGCACAAAGAACTCGAATGGTGGTCATCCTTGAAGTGGGTGCAAAGGTTTCCTCATAATCAAGGCCTTCCTTTTGAGAATAACCCTTTACCACAAGACAAGATTTATGCTTGTCTATGCTACCATTTGCCTTATATTTGATTTTGTAAACCCGTTTGTAGCCTATGGGTTTCTTTCCTCTAGGAAAATCTACCAGCTTCCACGTTTTATTCTTGATGAGGGAGTTATGTTCTGCATCCATAGCTGCCTTCCATTGAGGTATTCTAAGTGCTTCATCAACTGTAGAAGGTTCATTTTCATCAAATGATGACAAGTAAACCCTCTCCTCATCTATTTCTATATCATATTCCCTTGCTAGCTCTCTATCAATAGAAAGGTCTTGAAATTCTGCATAAATATCATCAACTAAAGTGGATGCTTCAGTATTTTCTTGTTGAGTCATGCTTCGTGTCTTTGGACAATTGAGAGTAAGATCAGGTGGGGAAGTGAGTTTGGAATATTTCATTGTGCTTGTATACCATTTGGGAGGATTTTTTTGTTGTGGAGAAGGAAGTGGTTGTTGCTCCTCATCATCTAGATATATTGATGTAGTGTTGGGTGTGAAAGCTTCATCAAACACTACATCTCTGTTGATATGTATTTTCTTGGTAAATGGGTCTATCAATCGATAGCATTTTAAGAATTCATCATATCCAAAAAAAACACATGGTAGGGAATTATCATCTAATTTCTTTCTTTTCTCCTTAGGTATATGCATAGAAGCCTTACACCCAAATACTCGTAGATGAGATATGGAGGGTTTCCTTCCACTCCATGCTTCCTAAGGAGTCATACCTTCAAGAGCCCTTGTGGATGCTATATTTAGAAGATATACTACAGTTTGAAAAGCTTCAAACTAGTATATTTGCTCAAGATTCGCTCCCTTAAGCATACATTGAACCATTTCCATAATGGACCGATTTCTTCTCTCAGCAACTCCATTTGACTGAGGAGAATAGGTTGTGGTTAACTGTATTTTTATCCCATGAGTCTATAAAAATAAGGAAAATTCCTTTGATGTGTATTCCCCCCCTCGATCTGAACGGAGGGTCTTGATGAAGCATCTATATTATTTTTCAACAAGCATTTTGAATTGTTGAAAATAGGTAAATGCTTTAGACTTCAACTGTAAGAAGAAGACCCACATCTTGTGTGAGTGATTGTCAATAAAAAATTGAAAATACCTTTTTCCTCCACAACTAGTAGACATGGGACCACACAAATCTGTGTGAACCAAATCCAAAGGTCCTTTAGCTCGAAAGGAGCTAGGTTCAAAGGGAAATCTATGTTTCTTGCCTAACAAGCAATCTGAACACACTCGCAAAGTATATGAAAGAGTAGGCTGTCCTTTCACCATTTGATATTTACTAAGCTTAAGTAAATATCCTGAACTTAAATGCCCAAATCTCTTATGCCATATAGATATGGCCTCTTTTGTGGTTACAACCATTGCAATATGGGTTGAGGTAATTGCATCTAAGATAAACAAACCATGTTTGTATGAACCTGCTGCTATCTGTTTTCCTTTCTTGGTGATAAAGCAATGTTTCTTTTCTTTGTCCTCCTTGAAATTGACATTCATGTCATTGTCCAGGATTTGTGGAACTGACAAGAGATTATTTTTCAATCCTGGTACATAAAGAACTTTTTGAATTTTACATTCACCATCTGGAAAGGAGAGAAAAACACTTCCTTCTTCCTGAACTCGATAGGTTTGATCATCAAAAATGGTGACCGGTCTACCTTCTCGAGCCTTAAATGTCTCAAACCAGGACTTATCGCTAGTCATATGCTTACTACCACCTGAATCTATGTACCACACAGTGTCCTTGTGAGGGGAATCTGTATGTGTCATGAGCACTTTGTGTGCTTGTTCAGAGTTCAAACTAGAATCTTCAACTACAATGTGTCTCTGTTGTTGTTTACTCTTGTTCTTTGGTTTGCCTTTGCCCTTTTTTTTTCCTTGTTCATTGGGCAGTTTGTTCTTAAACCAACATCTTCTGGTTTCATGAGTGTCCTTTTCACAAATCTTACAATGTTGCTTCTTCTTCTTAGTCTCTTTGCCTTTACCCTTGTATTTATTAGAAGAAGAACCTTTCTGTTGATTCCAATTTTTCTTACCACCTTGTCTGTTTGAGAAAAGAGCATTGTTGGATGCCTCATCTCTTTGGAGTTGATTAGCTTCTTCTGTTTGAAGCATATTTACCAACTCGATAAAAGTCATTGTCCTTATAGAGACTTGTAATGAAGTTATCAACATTCTGTAGGAGTCAAAAAAGAGTCCTAAAAATTATAGAGGTCAAGACTTGGTCTTCCACTTTTTCTCCTAAGGATTGCAGTTTTGTTTTTAATTATGCCACTCTACAGAGGAATAGCTCTATTGTTTCTCCTAATTTCATATGAAGAGTATGAAGCTATGTTTGGAGGTGAAGAATGGTTGATTGATTCTTCCCCGCAAAGATGGTGGTTAAGGCATCCCATGCCTCCTTACCATTCTTAGCTTCACTAATATGAGATTGGATATCATCAATAATAGCTATCAAGATCAAGAAGAATAGTTTTATATCCTTTTTATCAAATGCTGTGTGATCGGTTCCTACTGATTGAGGTCTAGTTTCACTTCCATCCACTATAGACCAAATATCCTCTATAGTTAAGATAACTTTCATCTTAGTATTCCATGCAGAATAATTTGAACCTTTGAGCAGTTGGCTCTCAGTGAGATACTTGTGCATCATGGCCATGGTGAAGGTTTCAAATTTGATAGGACTAAGATGGTTGTATCTTGCACTATACCCTCAAAATAGTATATGGAAGATGTTTTATTTTGCTTCTAGAAGATATTCAATGGCACCTACCTTAACACCCTTAACAAGGGATGAAAAGTTTGAGGTTTTTAATCCAAACAAACAGAGCAAATTAAAGGGGTAGGTTTTGAAAGACTTATGATTATGCTCTCTAGGATATTTAATGGCACCTGCCTTAACACCCTTCAAGAAGGATGGAAATTTTGAGTAAATTAAGCCAAATAAAGAGAGTTAATCAAGGTGTTTTGAATTTTGACCTTTTGATGGGGAATAAAATTGACTTGTTTTTAACCTGTGCAAGGTGTAGCACGATTTGGAGTGAAGTTTGGGTTTTGTGAAATGCTTCTTCAATGTTCTATCTTATTGTTTAATTGCACACAAAAAACATGATTTTTTAGTGCAATAATCGAAAACAAGAGAGCAACACAAATTTTTATCACTCTAGGTGTCAGATGCAATCGAAAATGCACCTAGAATAGTCATTTTTTTTTTTTTAAATAAGGTGTCGAGTACAATTGAGAATGCACCTTTCTTGCTTTGAAATATCCCCCCTTTCTCTTTACAATTTTGCAAAAAAAATAGAATCACAAGATATGACTTCTATCCCCCATTTAATTTTTACAAAATTGAAAAATTAGAGCACTCCTTTCAAGACAAGTCGACACACGACCCGCGTTTGAAAGGCTTCCAGACCAGTCGACACACGAATTTGGTTTTGTCTTCAACAGGTTAGCATGAGGAGCAAAAATTGGTTTGATGGAGCTCAAATTTTACAACAAAAAAAAATGTGCTATTTAATGTTTTTATGTCTCCTTTCGTGAAGGAGAGAAAAAAAGCAAAATTTGTTGTTTTGGGAAAAATGAGACTTCCTTTTAAGCTTCCTCAATGATGGCTTGCTCTTTGTTTTGCAATAGAATTTGTGAGTTTCTATGTCTATTTATCTCCAAAATGGGTGAAGAAAACTATAGAAAATTTTGAGGATTATATTGCAAAAAAAATGTGTTGAAGAAATCGTTTTTTTTTGCAACCTAAAAATTGTGTATTTGTCTCTTTATCTCCATGTGTGAAGAAAAACAATGAAAATTTGGGCTATAGTTGCAAAAAAAAAAAGGAAGGTTATGATTTTTCTTATTTCTCAAATTTCCTAGTTTAAAATGCTAAAAAATATATTTAATAGTTAAATTAATTCTATAATAAAGCAATTTTTGGAAAAAAAACAGATTGACTTTCAAATCCAAAAAAAAATGCTTAATTATAAAAAAATACTAAAAAACATATAATTTTAACCATAAAAAACTTTAGAAAACATGAAAAATTAAAAAAATAAATAAAACCTTGTAAAATAAGCAAAAACCTTGCTTATGGGACGTGCTCGGGGTCGATCTTGCAACATGGTGGGCGCAAGATGGTTGCCTTGGCCAACCAAGCTACCTCCTAGCTTGGAAGCTAAGCCACAACGCTTGGTGTTATCGAAGCTGCCCGTTGCAGTGGAAGGTTTGTGGGATTAATCCCACATGCAGCCAGCTGCGGGATGCAAAGGCTTTATAAGCCTGAACCCTCCCTTAAGTGGTCAATTGCCTATGAGCAATCCACATTAGAGCATCCACAATTTTTGGTCACTGCCACATGGCGCCAAAGGGTTTGTCCAATTGTCGAGTTTGTCCAGTGGCAGTCCGCCACATGTCAAGGTGGAGTTTGGGTGGCTCATGGCCCAGAGTGCCACGTGTCACCTTATGAGGGATATAATGGACACCTCAAAATGCATGCTCATGAGGACTACCTACCGCTTGGTCCATGTGTCAGCTCGGGGTTCACCTCAAAATTCATGCAGAGGTTAGGGATCAGAGGGCCTCTTGCCCTCGTGGATCCCAATGGGGATTAACCCATGTGGCGTGCTGGGAAAGAGAGGGTGCACCTACCCTCATAGCTTTCTCAAGTGTCCACCACGTGGCTCCTGGGCCCACGTGGGTCTACGGACCGTATGAGCCTACAGGAGCCGATACGAAAAGCCTCTAACTCCCACCGCGTGGCCGTAGTGGTCTGCATAGGCCCGCAAAGTCGATCAATAGTGCTGCTATCGACTGTGGGCTCCCACAGTGAAGGCCAGGATGGAGATCACGTAAAAATGATCTACCTGTCCACATAGGTCGATGTCGATCTAGCCTGGCCAGTCGACTCACCTCCTAGGCCTTGGTAGGTCAAATTGACCTAGCTAGGGTGAAGCGAGAATTGCCTGCTGCCATATTCCGAGTATGGTGGTAAAAAAGTATGGCTCAGATACCAATGATGCAAGAAAATGGAGAGCAAATGATTAGCCAATAATTTCCAATCAAGCATTAGCCTTACCTTAGGATAGGTAGGTCTTAAATAGATTACAAAATAGGATATTAAACAACCTATGCTAATGATGCTAACAAATCATGCTAACAATAGCTGAAGATGTATGATGCTAACAACTAACCTAGGATAGCGAATCATGAATTAATCACTAACCTAAAATATCTAACCTAGGATATTGTAGGTATCTAACCTAGGTTAACTAGTAGATATTATGGAACAGTAAATATCTAAATGGTAATGCAGTAAAAAAAAGTAAATATAATAACCTATGTAGTATAATGCAATATACTACCTATTTTACCCTAACAACTTCATTGAGAAAGAATATTAATAGGTCCTGAGGACCTGGCCCATTGGTCAAAGTCCTCCCTTGGGAGGGTGAAGACAACAAATGGAATCCTTTAAGACTTGTAGAACCAGAGGGTTTCTTACACCATCCCCATGGATAAAAAGTTTAAAAAGTTTACTGAGCACGACTCAAAGCTATAGTGACAACTGTGATAACAAGGAGCAAGATTCATACCCACTACAAACTAATGAAAAATATATACACAAAAATAAAAGAAAAAATCATAACATATTTTAAATATAAAATTAAAAGAGGTTCAACTTATATTATATTATAGTAAAATAATAATATTATAAATGTTTATATTTTTTATTTTATTTATATCTAAGTTTGTGCCAAGGTTATGCATAGTGGTGAATATTCACAAATTGGGAGAATATTAGGATTTCCAAAATTGGAAATTGGTGAATATGAGGATTTTCGATGTCGGCCACTCACTTAAAATTTTTAGTATCAATTTTTTCTTAGGGTCAATTCACCATAATATATATCAAAACATAGGCATAATTGTACTCGTTGGAAAGATATTTTCAATCCTGATCTAATGGTGGTGTTTTTATGAAGTTATAAGATGGTTATATAGGACAAAAGTGGCACCAAATATGATATTACATTTTAGGGCTTCAAATACCCCAAATTTTGGTGTGAAGATGCTCGATTTGATTTGGTTAGGATTCTCCATGATTCACCTTGATTTTGATTAGGATTCACCATAGTACATTTTGAGTCCAACATCTTATACATAACCCTAGTTTGTGCTTTAAAATTTAAAAATTATATTATTTAATAAAATATTTATAATTAATTAAATAAATTATTTATCTAGAATTTATAATTAAATTTTATTATTTTAAAATAAAAAATATAAACGCTTAATATATTATTATAAATATTAAGAGACTAATAATAAACTCAACTATCCTTCTTCGTCTAAAGAATAAAACCATGACAACCTACCCAATACTACAAAACAAATTATCATGTTTTGTGTGTATCAATTTTAACAAATATCAATTAAAGTTGTCCCCATTATTTAAATTCGATTTCAAAATTTATCTCCAAAACTCGAGGATGAGATGGAGCATTTTTTTTTTTTAATTTATTTATTATTTATTTAAGACTAATGGTATTAATGTCGGATTGCCAATCCTAGACCAGTAGTTTTCTTCTATTATTTAATTGATATAGCATTGTAAATAAGAAAAATGAAAAGAGAATGTATAAGAGGATAACTTTACTTAAGAAAATTTTATTATATTGAATTTTTTTTAATTATTATTATTTTTTAAATTTAAGGGTGTAACTCATATGTTGTAGGTGAGTTGGAGAGGGTAGGACAATCCTCCAATAGATGTTCCTGGTTCGAATATCTATCCTACCAAATGCACATAGATTACCCAAAATCTAGTTGATAATGTTAGTGCCGTCAAGGCCAGGCACAACTCCCAGGTGATTTTTATGGTGTAGAACCCCTTGGTATGTGGGTTCTCACACCAAGCCGGTCCCACAAGGATTTTTTTTGCTAAATTCAAAAAAAAAATTAAGGGTGTAAACTTATGATAGTTGATATTTAATATATTATTATTTTTAAAATATATAAATTTTAATATGAAATTTTTATTATTATAATTATATATATATAATTTGGGTAGTGTGATACAATATTATGATCGATGCATAGGATTGAGCAGTTCATTTTTAGCCATGACCCTTCGTAAGGTTGAGAGTTATTCTTATCAATAGGAGATTAACACAGAACCACACACATATATCACATTTTGAAGCTTAGTCCTCCCAAAAAAGATCCAAATCCCCAATTGTTGCATTGTGCCCCTAAGACAATGTTTCATCTATATTAATACTTAAAATTTCAAAATAAGTTAAGGTTTTATTAGTTTTATAGAAGTTTTTTTATCAAATACATATTCATTATAATGATTATAATGACACCATTAGATATGTTCATGCATGCACAACACACTTAATTAAGAACAATGAAAATATTAAGCAACAATTATATACACCTTTGATAATACTTGGGACAAAGTGGAACTCAGTTTCTGTGGAACTCGATTTCCATGTGCTTCACATCAAGTCTTCTCATTTTATACAAAAATAATTATGTATATTAAGTGGTTTATAGATTCTAAAAAATGACTATTTTGAAACTTCATATAAATAAATTTTTAGAGAAGACACTACACAACTCTTTCTAACAATGTCAACATTTTTTTAGGTTGTCACAAACAATTGTCTTAGATAGGCATCATATTTTTCACTATAATTCATTGCAACCTTTGGTTGATAATGGACATCAAACTTATTGAATCAACTTTGATTTATAAACCAAAGGACAAAATATAGTTAATTGAAAAATTGTATGTGTTCTCCAAATGTATAACTTAATTTGTTCATGCACATGGATAAGGACCTACCATACCATAGATACAACAAATATATTCAGAACTCACACATCATATTTCAACTGTTCCTCAAATTATAACCATTGGAAGTAATCAACATAGTTTTTCATATAGCATCTATAAGGTATCCCATCTAATCTCAAAATGTTAGTAAAACAATAAAACTCATCAAGTAGAACTGATGTATAAAACATTAGGATCATAACATATTGCCACAAGAAAGTTCAAAGTATAAGCAAACACATGGTAACACACTAATACAAAATGGGTGAAAAAATTTAGCTTTGTGTTTATAGAAAAGGTCTCATATGTCATAATAAAATGGTCACTCCACTCTTATGCACTATATGTTATGAAATTCAATTCTTATTAAGAGAAATTATTCATCATTTATGTAGAAATATTAAAACATCCATCCATAATTAATTACACACAATAACAATCCATAGAAATAGACACAAATATAGATAATACCCTTGAGGTAGGAAAACACCAATAATATTCCTTAAGGAATGAAATCACTCGAAATCTAGTCCATGATCCAAGACTGTTATAAGCAATATTTGACATGACTTTTGCCTTACAATTCCAATATTCCTTCTTTATATATCCCTCTTTCTAAACCCTTGTACCACCCATTATTATAATCAAATATTAAATTATAATCAACATTGGAATATGTGTGGCCCATGCTAACTATATATACAACCCATACACAATATAAAATTATCTTCCCATATTACTATCTCTAGGTTCCTAATATTTTACCCCCTTAAAAAATGTTATTTCATTGAAAAATATTAAGAAACAAGATAATATGATTTTCTAAGCAATGTAAGCAACTGATACCAATCTTGATCATCCATCCATCCTGATAAAAATTTGATTGGTGGTGGTATTCATTGATGTTGATAAGTCATCTTCCCACTTAAGTATCCAAAATATTCTTTGTTGGCTCCATGCTTCTACTATCCTACTCTAATAATTTAAATGGTGGGTCTATTTATTTCTTGATGTTGCTAAATCACTCTAAAAACTAGAATCACTATGCTTCCTTTGAAAACACTAACAAAATTTCTCCCTTTTTGAATCCATGAAGATCCATAATATTGTTTCCCTAAACCACACCTCCAAGATTATTGAAAATATTGGTAGCGTGGATGGTGGTATGTTGCAACCTTAACCTACTGCTATATTCCCTTTAACTTGACTCCTCAATATTTTGTACCTCCATTTTATGCTCTTCTCTTTTGCTCCTATCTTTTGGTTCATCATTGGACTTTTATTTTTCTTGTCTTTTGATTTATGCTACTGTATCCTTATTATAACCTATTCTAGGTTCTTCTACTTCATATTCAATTTGTTTTTAGTATTTAGATAAAAAATTATTTTGAAATGGCCCAAACCTTTTTACAAAAGTACAACTATAGTTATAAAACTCCTTATTACTAAAGGTAACACAAGTCCAAAAATAACTTCTAGATCCCACACTCAAGTAGTTCTACCTCACCCATAACCTTACAAAAATATTACAAATAATTCTGAATGAACCACACATGTCCAAATTAAGCACAAAAACAAGGTTTTTGGTTCATCCCCAACATTTCAAACTTTAAAAGACTAAATTTAAACCAATATTTTGTAGTCTTTCAAAACATCCTTTTATTTGAATCCTTTGGACTAGAAATAAAATCCATAGTAGAATAAGAACCATGCACATGTACATCTCAATTCAATTGTTTCTCATGCTTCTTCCATTTTCAATTAAATTATTTATGAAATTATTGAACCTGATGTTCATACTCATTACTTTGATTAGTCGATACATATATATATTTTTCTATATCATACTTCCATTGGGCAAGCACCTTCTCTTATTCATAAAGTTTTATATGCCCATCAAGCATATCCTTTCATGGTCACTGACAATAATAAAAAAAAATTATAACTCCTTTAGGATCCAAAGCCACATTCTTCCTCTATTTGTAGATTTATTTGTAGATTTTGTGTGCTAGATTACAAAACATGGATGAGAGAAGCAACAATGCTACATCCACCATGTTATTATTCTCATGATTTTGGTCATTCAAGGGGAATTACTACATTGAATAGGGACAACATATATGCTCTATAAATACTAATAATACACTCCCAATTATGATTATTTTCCCCTTTCATTGTAGGGTTTTGCAAAACAAACATTAACCCTCTAAACATTTTACCTACATGAGAACAAAAATAACAATCTTATTAGCAATATCAATATGCATAAAAAATCACATTGTGTTATAGAGATCCAATAGTTCAAAGCCTTAATTGCATATAGAGGTATACATTGAAAACCTACCTCTTTGAAATCCCTATTTTCACAAAGATTCCACATCCATCGTGTCCTCTCAAAATGATATCTTTGCATTGATAACACATCCATCATGTTGTCATTCTCTCAAAATCCTAACTTCACAGCAATGCCACACCCACCATGTTGTCATTCTATCAAAAATATAGCTCCATAGCGACAATGAATCCACCATGTTACCAACTAAAAAAATTTTATCAATTAATTTATAAATTGAAAAATTACCTCTTTCAAAAACTTAGCTTTGCAAAGATGCCACATCCACAAAATTGTCATTCTTCCAATACCTTATCTTTGTAGTGACGTTGCAACCACCATGTTACCATTTTCTCAAAATATTAGCTCCATAGTGATCCCACATCAACCATGTTTTCAATATCTCAAAACCCTAGCTCTCTAGTGATCTCACATCCACCATATTTCCAACTACTTTTTTTGTTATTAATTAATTCATAAATTGAAAATGTACCTCTTTCAAAAACCTAGCTCCATAGCGATGTCACATCCACCATGTTGTTATTATATCAAAACCCTAGCTTCATAGTGATTTTGCATCCACCATATTACAGTTCTCTCATAACCCTATCTTCACAATGATGCCACATCCACCATGTTGTTAACAAAAAAAAATATTTTATCATCAATTAATACATAAATTGAAAATTACGTCTTTTAAAATCCTAGATCTACAATAATATTCCATCCACCATGTTGTTGTTTTTTCAAAACCTTAGCTCTACAGTGATATCACATCCATCATGTTATCATTCTATTAAAACCCTTGCTTCATATCAATGTTGTATCCACCATGTTTTCATTCTTTCAAAACCCTAGCTTTGTAGCAATGTCACATACAACATGTTGCCAACTTAAAAAAATATTTTGTTACCAATTAATTCATAAATTGAAAACTTACCTCTTTCAAAATCCTAACTCTATAGCTACACCACATTCACCATGTTGTCATTCTCTAAAAACCCTAGCTCCACAATAATGTTGCATCTATAATGTTGTTGTTCTCTGATGCAGGAGCATCCGAGGGCAGTAGAGCAATCCTGCACCAACCAAATTTGTCTAAGTGTTTTTGCAAAGAAAAAAAAAAAAAGGAAGGAAGCTAAGGCCGACGGAGGGTCGCGAAATCGCGACATGTCACGATTTCGTGACATGTCACGAAATCGCGACCAAAACCAGCAGCGGAGGGGAAGGCGGACGAAGGGTCACAAAATCGCGACGTGTCACAATTTCATGACCGAAACCAGTAGCAGAGGGGAAGGTAGACGGAGGGTCGCAAAATCGTGACATGTCACGATTTCGCGACATATCGTGAAACCGCAACCAAAACCAACGACGGAGGCAAAGGCAGACGAAGGGTCGCCAAATCGTGATCGAAACCAGCGGCAGAGGCGAAGGTGGACGGAGGGTCGCAATTTTGCGACATGTCGTGAAATCGCAACTGCAACAAATGCAAGGGCTTCAAAAGTATGGAGGGTCATGAAATCGTGACATGTCACGAAATCATGACCACAACAGAGGCAGGGGCTTCGCCAATACGGAGGGTCATGAAATTGTGACATGTCATGATTTCGTGACATGTCACAAAATCGTGACCACAACAAAGGTAAGGCTTGGGCAGTACGGAGGGTCGTGAAATCACAACATGTCACGAAATCGCGACCGCAGCTTAAGAACGAAGGCGCAGCAGAAAGACGTCATGATATCGTGACATGTCGCGATATCGTGACCAAAGTAGAGGAAAGGGGGACTCGATGGAAATATGTCGCGATATCGCGATCGGTAGCATTTTTGCGACGAAAGAAGAGCCGAAGACCAAGAGGCAAAAAGTGACACGTGGCGAACACCTGGGCAATGAAGCGACACGGGGAGGCAAACGAAAGGTTCGGGAAGAGGAAACGAAGGGCCGCCAGCTGGAAACGGAGCGTCACCTAAGAACCTTTAAAAAGGGAAACACAGGCATGCACAAGGGATGGAGAAAAAGTTGCTAAAATTGAGAAGATAATAGTTCAAAAAAGACATCATTCTTTTGCGACTTATGGATAATCAGCCGTGACTGTTATTTTCGGCCGTGACCTGTAACTTTGGGCTGCATGCGAATGGAAATAAAACTATATTTTTTTTTTCTGTGACTACGGTGCTGGACTGTCATATTCGACGCATGTGAATAATTAAACTGTTCTTTTCTTCTCTGTGAATGTGGTGCCGTGACTGTAATGTTCGGCCGTATGTGAATAGTCTAAAATGATTTCTTTTTCACTGTGATTCTAGCTCTCGATCAAGTGGTATCAGAGCGAGTGATTCTGAGTGTGCAAACAGAACGTCGAACATGAGGCAGTTTGCACCAGGATCTGTGGAAGGATTCTGAGAAGAGAGAACAGGAGTGCCTGAGTAGTGTAACAGAGAAATCATGAGCAGGATGCCTCCAAAAAGAAATCGTGGTCGTGGGAGAAATGTGGCACAGGATGAAGATTTCAGAGCGTTGCAAAGACAAGTGCAAGCCTTGCAGGAAGAATTGCGAAAAAGGACCGAACCTAAGGGAGAAGAACAGAGTGACGATGAAGCCTGGGAAACTTAGGGTCCGTCAGATGATGAAGATGCATTGGATCCTTCTGAAGGTAGATTGGTGAAAGCTCTATCTCAGGCCGAGAAGAGACCAAAGTTTGATGTCTCTACATATTCTGGGCACCTCAACCCAGAAGAGTTGATTGACTGGATCAACGATATGGAAGAATACTTTGAGTATGAGGAGGTGGCGGATCCAGACCGGATAAAATTTGCAAAGACAAGATTAAAAGGCCATGCTAGTTTATGGTGGAAAGGAATACAACTCGAAAGAAATAAAAATGGAAAGGAGAAAATAACCAGATGGGACCGAATGGTGGAGAAGCTGAAGAGACAATTTATTCCTACGGATTACGAGTTGGACCTATTGAGGAGAATGCAGAGTCTGAGGCAAGCAGGCAAGTCTGTCCAAGAATACACAAAATAATTCTACAAGATCTCCATCAGAACTGGCCATTCAGGGGCTAATAAGGAGAAGGTAGCTAGATACATCAATGGGTTGAGAATGAACATTCAGGAGGAGCTCAACTTGATCAGAATAGCCACCATAGAAGATGCATACCAGTTGGCCTTGAAGGTAGAAGAGAAACTAAATAGAAGATTCGAAGGCAACCAGAGAGGAAGGGATCATGGTGGAAGAACCGGTGGAGGAAATTATCGAGACCAGAAGAAGACTAGGGAAACAAGCAAACCCCAAGAATAGAAAAAGGAGAATACCTACCGCCCGCGTGATCAGAACAATGACTACCAGAGAGGAAGAGGTAGACCTGGACGTGGGTATGGAAGAGGGGTATTCCATGGAACCTATTTCTAGTGTGGAGAAGAAGGACACCGGTCATACGAATGTCCTCAACACCAAGAAAGGACGGACAGGAGACCTGAGGGTCATGCCAGAGCTGCTGTGGCAGATGAAGGTGCAGAGTCAGAACACTCTGAAGAGGCAAAAGGAGGAGAAGTGTTGATGATGAAAAGAACACTGTTGAATGAGGAAAAAGAACCAGAACAGAGGAAGAGCCTATTCTGCACAAGGTGCAAATGTGCAGGGAAGGTCTGCAATGTTATCATTGATAATGGTAGCACAGAACAACTTAGTTTCAGAAGAGATGGTTACTAAGTTGAATTTGGAGAAGAGGAAGCACCCGCATCCATATCGAATTTCATGGTTGCAGAAAGACCACAGAGCACTTGTCAGTGAATAGTGCTTGGTCAAATTTCACATTGGGAATTATCAAGATGAGGTCCTATGTGATGTATTGCCAATGGATGCTTGCCATTTGTTGTTGGGAAGACCATGGCAATTTGACAGACGTGCAGTGCACGATGGGCATGCAAATACGTACTCTCTAACGAAGGATGGAGTACATCACAAATTGAAGCCACTGAAGGAAGTGGATGAGAAAGTGTGTAGTAGTGCCAGAATCCGCCTGGTGGAAGGAAGACAATTTTTGGAAGGTCTGAAGAGGGATTCAATGTGTTATGCATTAATCCCTACTGTTAAGAAATAACAGTACACAGATGTTCCAACAGAGGCCGAACACCTGTTAGAAGAATTTCCAGACATCATATCAGACAATGTGCCTGAGGGTTTACCACCGATGAGAAAGATCAGTCACCATATTGATTTGGTACCCGAATCTAGTTTACCCAACAAGGCAGCCCATAGAATGACTCCTGTGGAAAGTGAGGAGCTGAGTAGACAAGTCCATGAGTTGTTGAAAAAGGGACTGATTCAAGAAATCCTGAGTCC
Source organism: Wollemia nobilis (assembly GCA_028583015.1). Classification (NCBI taxonomy): domain Eukaryota; kingdom Viridiplantae; phylum Streptophyta; class Pinopsida; order Araucariales; family Araucariaceae; genus Wollemia; species Wollemia nobilis. The sequence goes on along the minus strand of JAQPPZ010016942.1, from coordinate 2,394,600 downwards.
ATGTGCGGTACCTGTAGTACTAGCACCAAAGAAGGATGGGGAGTGGAGGATGTGCATAGACTCTCGAGCTATAAACAAGATCACCATCAAATACAGATTTCCATTACCAAGGATGGATGATATTATGGACTGTTTGAGTGGAGCCAAGTACTTCACCAAGATTGACCTGAAGAGTGGCTACCATCGGATTCGGATCAGAGAAGGAGATGAGTGGAAAACTGCTTTCAAAACCAGAGAAGGTTTATATGAGTGGTTGGTCATGCCATTTGGGCTAACCAATGCACCAAGCACTTTCATGCGGTTGATGAATGAAGTGTTGAAGGAGTTCTTAGGCAAGTTTGTTATTGTCTATTTGGATGACATTTTGATATTCAGAAGAACCCTGGAAGAGCACCTGATGCACATCAGGAGGGTTTTTGAAAAACTGAGGGAAGAACAGTTGTTGATCAACTTGAAGAAGTGCAATTTTGTGAAGAAGGAGTTGGTATACCTGGGATTTGTCGTCTCAGTTGAAGGTCTGAAGATGGACCCAAAAAAGGTGAGGGCTATCATTGAATGGCCTACTCCAAGAAGCACTTTTGAAGTGAGATCATTTCATGGTTTAGCCAGTTTTTACAGGAAATTCATCAGAAATTTTAGCAGTATTTGTGCACCCCTTACAGAGACAATGAGAGGGGATAGAAAAGACTTTAAGTGGACCTTGGGAGCTGACAAAAGCTTTGATATGTTGAAGAAGAAGGTCACTGAGCAACCTATTTTAGCACTTCCAGACTTTAACAAGGTATTTCAGGTAGACTGTGATGCCAGTGGTAGTGCCATTGGAGCTGTGCTGAGTCAAGAAGGTAAGCCTGTTGCTTACTTCAGTGAGAAACTCAATGATGCCAGGAAAAAGTATTCAGTGTATGATCAAGAATTCTATGCCATAGTTCAGTCCTTGAAGAAGTGGAGACATTATTTGCTGCCAAAAGAGTTTGTGTTATATACTGATCATCAGGCCTTACAGTATATAAACAGCCAGGGAAAACTGAACCAGAGGCACTTGAAGTGGGTTGAGTTTCTCCAAAGTTATACCTTTGTGTTAAAGCACGAAGTGAAAAATCAAACAGAGTTGCAGATGCCTTAAGTAGAAGGCAGAATTTGCTGATTGAAATGACAGTGGAAGTGGTAGGATTCGGAGAACTGAAGGGCCTGTACCCGGAAGATCCTGATTTTGTAGAAGCCTGGAAGGCTTGCTCGGCACCTGTTACTGTGGATAGGACAAAATGGTTGGATTTTCTAATCCAAGATGGAATGTTGTTCAAAGGAAGTAGATTATGCATTCCAAGGAGTTCCATGCGGGAAAACTTAGTCAAAGAGAAACACAGCGGAGGACTGGCTGGACATTTTGGCCGGGATAAGACCATTGCCCTGGTAAGTGAGAACTATTATTGGCCACAACTGCAGCAGGATGTGAACAAGTTTGTGCAAAGTTGCAGAATATGCCAGATGGCAAAAGGAGTGAGGCAGAACATAGGATTATATCAGCCATTACCTGTACCTGAGAGGCCATGGGAGGACATAAGCATGGATTTCATTCTTGGGTTGCCGAGAACATAGAGGGGAAATGACTCCGTATTTGTGGTGGTTGATAGATTCTCCAAGATGGCACATTTTATTCCCTGACAGAAAACAAGTGACGTGGTTCACATTGCAGGGTTATTCTTCAAGGAAGTGGTACGACTTCATGGTCTACCAAAAAGCATAGTTTCTGACAGAGATACAAAGTTTGTTGGATATTTTTGGAGAACATTGTGGAAGAAGTTGAAGACAGACCTGAAGTTCAGTTTTGCATACCACCCATAGACTGATGGACAGACAGAGGTGGTAAATAGAAGTCTGGGTAATTTATTAAGATGCTTGATAGCAGATAAACCCAAGGGATGGGATTTGGTTTTGCCGCAGGCAAAATTTGCATACAACAATTCTGTCAACAAGAGTACAAACAAATCTCCATTCCAAGTCATATATGGAAACAGCCCAAGAAATGTTTTTGAGCTGAGGAAATTAGATAAAGGAGAAAAGTGCAGTGCCGAGGCTAAGGAATTTGCGAAACGGATGAAAAGCCTGCATGAAGAAGTAAAGGAACAAATTACAAAAATGAACACTCAGTACAAGACAAGAGCAGACCAAAAGAGGTGGTTCAAAGAGTTTGAAGTGGGAGATGAGGTCATGGTCCATCTTAGAAAAGAAAGGTTTCCAGCCAAAACTTATAACAAATTGAAGATGAAGAAATTTGGGCCATGCAGAATACTAGAAAAATGGGAGTCAGGTAATGCATATAAAGTGGAGTTGCCAAGTGGGCTTGACATTTCACCTATGTTTAACATATCAGATTTGGTGAAATACCATGAGGGGGATAGTAGTGAGGCACCATGTGCAGAGTTGTGGAGTATCCCAGCATCTACTCCAACCACAGATGAGATAGAGGAAATACTGGACATAAGAGAAGGCAGAAGTACCAGAAACAGACAGTATTTGGAATATTTGGTCAAGTGGAAGGACAGACCGGTAGAAGATGCAACTTGGTTGTCCAAAATGGAGGTTGACCGCCTGGGTCTCCCTCCAACAGTTCAGAAGTGAGGATCACTTCTCAATCTACCCCGGGTGTCTGATGCAGGAGCATCCGAGGGCAGCAGAGCAATCCTGCACCAACCAAATTTGTCTAAGTGTTTTTGCAAAGAAAAAAAAAAAAAGAGGAAGGAAGCTAAGGCCGACGGAGGGTCGCGAAATCGTGACATGTCATGATTTCACGACATGTCATGAAATCGTATTCGAAACCAGCAGTGGAGGGGAAGGCGGACAAAGGGTCACGAAATCGTGACATGTCATGATTTCATGACATGTTGTGAAATCGTGATCGAAACCAGCAGCAGAGGGGAAGGCGAACGGAGGGTCGTGAAATCATGATCGAAACCAGCGACAAAGGCAAAGGTGGACGAAGGGTCATGAAATCGTGACATGTCACGATTTCACAACATGTCACGATCGTGACATGTCCGATTTCATGCTGTCCGAAATCGCGATGCCGCGTGCGGGTCGCGAAATCATGACCAAAACCAGCGGTAGAGGCGAAGGCGGACGGAGGGTCATGATTTTGTGACATGTCACGAAATCGTGACCGCAACAGAGGCAAGGGCTTCGGTAGTATGGAGGGTCATGAAATCGTGACATGTCACGATTTCGTGACATGTCGCAAAATCATGACCGCAACAGAGGCAGGGGCTTCGGTAGTACGGAGGGTCGTGAAATCGTGACATGTCACGATTTCACGACATGTCACGAAATCATGACCGCAACAGAGGCAGGGCTTGGGCAGTACGGAGGGTCACAAAATCGTGACATGTCACGATTTTGTGACATGTCGTGAAATCATGACCGCAGCTTAAGAACGAAGGTGCAGCAGAAAGACGTCGCGATATCATGACCAAAGCAGAGGAAAGGGGGACTCGATGGAAATACGTCACGATATCGTGACATGTCGCGATATCGTGATCGGTAGCATTTTCGTGACGAAAGAAGAGCCGAAGACCAAGAGGTAGAAAGTGACACGTGGCGAACACCTGGGCAATGAAGCGACACGGGGAGGCAAACGAAAGGTTCGGGAAGAGGAAACGAAGGGCCGCCAGCTGGAAACGGAGCGTCACCTAAGAACCTTTAAAAAGGGAAACACAGGCATGCACAAAGGGATGGAGAAAAAGTTGCTAAAATCGAGAAGATAATAGTTCAAAAAAGACGCCATTCTTTTGCGACTTATGGATAATCAGCCGTGACTGTTATTTTCGGCTGTGACTGTAACTTTGGGCTGCATGCGAATGGAAATAAAACTATATTTTTTTTCTTTCTATGACTACGGTGCTGGACTGTCATATTCGACGCATGTGAATAATTAAACTGTTCTTTTCTTCTCTATGAATGTGGTGCCGCGACTATAATGTTTGGTCGTATGTGAATAGTCTAAAATGATTTCTTTTTCACTGTGATTCTAGCTCTCGATCATTCTCTCAAAACCCTTTCTCTACAATGATGTCACATCCATAATATTTTCATTCTCTTAAAATCCTAGCATCACTATGCAGCTAGGTACATTTCCAGATTTAGGGTAAAGCATAAATTATTGAAAGGGGTATTGGTCCCCTTGTACCAAAGTTTGAAATTTTCATCTTCAATTTGTTTCTCTAAAATAGTTTCATATTTTTTCCTTGATCCATGCTTCTTAAGTTGAGAAATATATTGAAGTGCTATCTTCTTTTTTCTATACCATAACTTAATAAAATTATTTTGTAGATTAATGTTAAGAGTACCTAAATAATTCATCCGAGGATATCAAAGAAAAATATCCACAACATCTATCTCAATGGCATAAAAATATTAATGTAAAACATATTTATCAATGGTCATCTTCAAATTTTATAATTCTTGAACATTCTTACCCTCAAGCTTGATGTCCTTAAATTTATTTTCCTAAACCTAAAACCTTTTAGTCAAAGCAATATTAATGAAATTATATATTCTACTAGGATTAATAGAAATAATAACCATTTCCCTCTGGATGCAATAATATACCTATAAAATATTTTTTTTGATACAAAAAAATATTCCTGATCACTAATTGATTTTTTTAATTCAAAATATGTGCTTCCTTTTACCTACACATTATTATCCTTCACTTTTCCCTCTGCTAATTTCTTGCAACTTATTTGCATGGTTATTTCTTCTATATAGTTTATGGACTTTTTCCAAAACATGTCTCTTATCTATCCACTTAATATTTTATCTATTCATGTAATTCCTCTTGTTCATCAACTCCCAAAAAATTCCTAAAATAGATAGGGTTTAGAAAAATCAAATCTTCTCTATTCCTTGCTATCAACAATTAATTCTATAGTTTTTATTCAAAAATAAATTAAGCTACAATTGAGTTTCTTAACATAGATAAAATATTTCTACAATTGTTTTCTCATAACTTGATAAATTATCACTACCCTTGTTCTACATAGATGATTTCATAGGGTTGTATATTTTTCAATGCTACTCAGATTCCTTCATATGACCACTCATTTTAAAGCTCTTTAGTTTTTCAAAAAAATGATGCAATAATCATATGAATTGGATAAGTTTATGCCAAGTTATAACTTCCATAATATGAGATATTTTTCTAGAAAAAATTACCCTAAAGCCACCATTGTTTCAAATGTATTTCTTGACATGGTCATATCTCCCTCAAAACTACTTGGATTATTTTGTATGACCACTCATTTCAAATATCTTCAAATTATGAATAAATTTCCATAAGAATAATCCAAATTGAATAAATTTACCCAAAAATATGACTTCTTCAAAATGATATGTTCTCTAGAAACAAGTATACCCTAATTATGCAATGCAAAAAAAATACAAACCCCACTTTGCCAAAATCTCTACTTTCATACAACTTGTTACAAACCTCAATACTTATTAATATAAATTATTCACCACTTATTCAAAAATATTAAAAAATACATCCATACTTAATTATGCACAATAGCAATCCACAAAAATATACACATATATAGATAATGCCCTTGAGGTAAGGCAACACCAATAGTATTCCTTGATGAAAGAAATCACTTCAGGTCCACTCCACAACTCAAGATCATTCCAAAAAATACTTTATATGACTTTTACTTTACAATTCTAATCTCCCTTATTTATATACCCCTATTTCTAAATCCTTGTCCCACTCATTATTATAATAAAATATTATATTATAATCAACCTTGGATTATGTGTGACCTATTCCAATTATCCATAAGACCCATACACAATATAATATTATATTTACATATTAATATCTCTAGGTTTGTAGCATTATATACCATCAACATGTAATACAACACATTTTGACCTAATATTCCTCCCTACTTTGGGCATCATTCATCATCAATGTAGAACTTGCCTAGTAGAAACATCAAATGAGAACAATTATAACTTTTAAATCTCTAATTCCTACACTTTAATACCAGTAATTTAATAGTGAATATTTAAACTAAAAGTACCCAAAATCAAACAATATGGTATTTTGCATTGTTAATGAATGTCAAATCATTTCCAAGGAAAAGTAGTACACTAAAAATTAGATAAAAAATGTTTAAAATTGTTTGGTTTAATAGTTTAATATAATGGTGATCTATATATTAGATGGTTCAAATATTTAATATATTTATGGTCTACATGTTTGATAAAATAATCAAATTATAACTACTAATTAATTAAAATAACACTCAATTGAAGATAAACTATAAAATTAAAAAGAAACTAAATTTAGAGGAATTGTACAATGAGTATGTTTGCATATATAAATTTCTAAATTTGTTATTGTGAATCTCTGAAAATATATGGCTCTATTCCTTTAAATTTTTCTTATATTCTCTCAGTCTAATGGTGTGATAGAAAAATATGTTCATATATTAGCATGTAGAATGGAATGACAATTATTGTTGAATAAAAAATGGCTAAACTTCAACATTTATAATAAAAGTATTCTACAATTCTTCAATGACCATTCGTCCATGTTCCTTTTACACTAGGGTGGCATTTACAAGTATAATTGGGAATAGTATATAGCATAGACATTAACTACCACTAGTGTTAGCACCATTGGAAATGTTAATTTAACCACTAAGTTTATGATTTTTATGATAAAAGCACCAAAAATATAGAAAATATTGCTATCACTAATAAACTATAGAAGATATCTAAATAATACAACAATATAATTTGGACCAAGTGCTATTGAGACACTGAGATATATTCACACAATCCATACGGGGATTTATCGAAATATATTACATTATTTGGTACATGCTAGTGTACCATGTTTGGTACATAATTAGATTATAAGAGTGTCTTAGATTAAGGTTTGAGTATTTAATTTATATAAATTAATAAATGCACAAGTATTATTATAATGTGTAATGATGTAAATATGCATGGTATCCACAAGTACATGAGTCCTTAGAATAGGAAGATGAAGATTCATAGGAAGGTGGAAGACCAAGAGTCATGTATCATTATTTGGTATATTGTTTGAGTTACAAATCAAGAAAGAGTAGTAAGGATGACAGACTAGAGTAGATACACTGTATAACTTGTATGAAGTATGGAGCATTGAGATCTCCACATATTGTAACAAGTTTAAATTTTCATGAGCTTTCACTACTGGATATTTCATGAGTTATTTCAAATGTTTCTCATGTTATTTAGCTCCTTAATAGATTACCATTATCATAGATATAACATTATATGCTTATTTTACTACTTGTGGTTGCATTTCATTTAAGTTTATAGCATAAAAAGCTAATAGTGGTATCAAAGAACTAGGTTTATTGATAGAAAATAGAGAGAGCCACAAGAGAGATTGAGAGGATATAGGAAATCTTATTTTTAGAAATTCTAAAATTGCATTTGGCTAGTCTTTCCACAGAGTTGCAAAAAAACTTGTGAAGACTAGGACTAAGGATTAATTCCACTAGATTGAAAGATCAACTAGTGAAGTTTATTTTCTTTAGATTTAAATAAATTATAATTATCATTTTCTAATATTTTGTTGTATAAAATAAGAGATTCAAAGACATTTTAGAAGCTTCCTACAATAGCTAGTAATAATATATTATTTGGAATCAATATAATACTTGAAGGAACAAGTTGAATATTAAATATTTGGAGGCCTAAGAAAAATGTCCCATTATAGGATTTGGAGATTAAATATTCCAAGTAGAATACTGAGAATAGAGGAAGAGGCCAAATAATCCACATTGAATAATGTATATCAAGGAGGTCTAAGAATGAAATCCCCATTGAAGATTGAATATTGAGGAGAACCAAGAAGTAGGTCCTCATAGAAATTTGAATATTGAAGACTTTGGAGTGAACAAAGAAGAAATTATCTCTAGAATGAGGAGGCCAAAGAGAAATGTCCCATTGAAGAACTTCCAATTTTTCAAATATTGAATATAGAGGACTAGGAAAGTCCTATTGAAGAGAAGCTACAAAATTTGAAGATCCAAGAGGAGAGGTCTCAAGAAAATGTAGAAGGAGAAAGAAGGAGAAGGCTAGGAAAACCTCCTTAGAGAATTTGAATAAGGCCATTGGATGAGATTAGAAAAATCAAGTGAGAATATCTATAGTGAGGAGAAGTTCCTAATAGAGAAGAATTTGGGATAATTGTTGCCATCTGATAACAAGTCCAAAAGGAAGAAATATTTGGAAAGAAGTTTTCCAAATTCTAGAAAGGATTTCCAAAGACCTCAAGACTTTTAGATTCTTGAGAAGAAGACCAACAAAGAGAATAATATTGAAATAAAAATTTGAAAAGGATATTTAAGGAGAAAGGAGCTATAAGAGGCCACCAAAGTTGAGAGTTTAAAGGACAACCAACATAGAGTTGAAAGTTGATTTGGAAAAAGCATATTGCTGATTTTTATAGTAGAAAATTGAAGGGCTCTAGAAGGAGAATTCAACTAAAAATTGGAGGAGTTTCCAACCATATTTAATATATTCAAGGAAAAAACATCAAATGAGGAATTTATTTAACTAAAACCTAATTTTTTTAGGGTCTTAGAACAACAAGTTGAAGAAGAAATAGGAAGCCACAACATAGACTAGTTTTAAAGCAGCAAAGTTATACAAATTGAATCTATAAATTTATCAAACTTAGATTAGCAATTAAGTTATTCAAATCACCAAGAAATCCATCACCATAAATGTCTAAAAAGGTATGCAACAATGGTGTAAAATGTTTATTAATTGAACTTTCATATTTAGTTTATTATTAAGCACCAAATTCAAGGTTTAAAGTTGTAAATGGAAGGTTTTCAGTTTAAGTCTTCAAGGAAGTGTAAAAGATAGTTTTTTACAAGTAAAAACCACACATAAGAAAGAGGATTTAGATATTTTTTAAATTAAAAGAATAATATCAACTTACTACTATCTATTGAAAGTAAATAAGTCTTAGTTATACTGGTGCTTTAGATATTGTTATAAGAATTTATATCAGATACTTTTAAGATTACAAAAGCACCACATTAGAGCCATTAAATAGATCTCTCAGGTTTAGTATCTCCAAGGTGAAAAGGATACATCTTGGACATCATCAAATCTGCACATTTCAACCAAACAATAAAGCAAATTAGATATTGCTTAGAGAAGAAGTTATAAAATAAGAAAGAATTATATTTATTTAGACTCTTCAAGGTAAATATTTTTTATAAGGTCTATTGAGAAAAGAAGAAGATTCAATATTAAAATCTAAAGACACCAAAAATTTGTATCAAGTATTCAAAAAGCCTTTGATTAATGCAAGGTTAATAAGGCATAGAAAGGACTACCTCAAGCAATGTCATATTTTTGAAAAATATAGCCACATGGAAGATGACATAGAATGTAGAGGAACAATCACTATTTAGCCAACATAAAGTAGTTGAAACTAGTCATGGAATACAAGGATAAGCCAAAAAGTTTGCACCACCAATGAGAAGATAAGAAGAATAAATCTAAAGGGTTGAGTCACTAAGGTTGCACCATTCATGTAAGGAAAAGAAGGATAGTTTTCACTTCTAGAATCAACACTCTAGACCATGACATATGAATAATTGATATCTAAGAGGAGAGTTGGAAAACAAGAGCTACTTGCATCTTCATAACACCATCATTGAAGAACACAAGCTTATACTGATAAGGGGGTGAATAGTATAAGACCACTTTTTACTTTTCTTTCTCAATAAATATTATGAAATGTATAAATTGCAATATCAACAATAGTAATAAAAGTAATGCACAAATCCACACACACAATAGAGACACAAATTTTACATGGTTCACCCAATGTAGGCTACTCCACAAAGAAAATATTTCACTAAAATTTTATCAATCAATCTTTGGGAATCCTTTCCTTTTGACAATGTTTATGGAACTCAATCCAAAGGAGACACTAATACCATAATCAAGTTCATGGATATCTATCCACAGGAGAACTCCTTTCTCCTTAGCTCTGACTGGTGATATTCTAGAAGAACTGTTGTCCCAACTACTCTAGCTAATGGATCTCTATCCATTGAAGACACCTATCCTCGCTACCCTGGCTAATGGATCTCTATCCACTAGATACTGTCGTCATCTATACTTTTTCACCTTCAAATATCTATCTTAATTATGTACTAAACATAGTACTTAGGTATAGCACAAATATTCTCAATCTCTATCTCTAGTCTGACACAAACCTGTCTTCAAATGTGCACCAAACTCTATACTCAAATCCATACTAAACACAATCCTTCGGTCTAGCACAAATCTATCCTCAATATTTATCCTCTAAACTACACTCAACACAGTCCTTCGGTCTAGTAAAAATCTATCCTCAATCTCTATCCTCAAGCATTAACAAAAAGCTTGACTTAATCTCAAATCAACTCTACTAGATCTATAACAAACCTTAACACAAGGTTTGAACAAATCAATCAATCAAATCTGCTCACAAGTATTCTCAAAGACTTATCTCAATTGTGCCTTGTAAGCTTCCACAAAATCTCACACTAACCTATCCACAAGTCCTCTCTAGAACTTACCTAATCTACTCTCAAGTCTTCACTAAGAATTACCTTAAATATGCTCAACAAGTCCTCAGTAGAACCTGCCCAAATCTACTCAATAAGTCCTCACTAGAACTTATCCAATTCTGCTCAATAAGTCCTCACTAGAACTTATCCAAAATCATAGAAACATGAAGATAATTGTTAGAGAATCAATATGCTTCACACTTATCATAAATCTCAATTAATTTAAATCACTCTTTTAGAAACATATAGATAATTATTAGAGACTCAATATGCTTCACATTCACAAACTCTCAATCACTTTCAATCTCTCTTTTATCACAGAAACATATAGAGAATTATTAGAGACTCAATATGTTTCACATTCACAAACTCTCAATCACTTTCAATCTCTCTCTTATCATATAAATATATAGATAATTTTTAGAGACTCAATATGTTTCACACTCATCCACACTCAACCTATTTATCAAATCAATTTAAAATATAGAACAATTTGTTTCATAGAACTTGAACTAACACTTTAAAACATACAGTTGACTAGGCTCAACCAACTCTACTCAACCAATCACTCAATTACATAATCCTAGCTCACAAACCCTAGTCCAAACATATGAACACTCACTCAAATATTTCCAACAATGCTTATCAATCAATATCACATAACAATGATACTCATGATCTTTGCAAATCCTAGTTCAAGTTTTTCACTCAATTAATCACTTCAACAACAATGCTTATAAAACAAGGTTTTATCAACAACTCTTTATTCCAGAAAACCTTGAAACATTAATTCAAAACACACTCAACAATGCTAACCAAATAATCCTTTTCACTCCAACTTTACATTCACAAATTTCAACAATCACTCACTAGGAGGATGTGCCCATACCTTTTGTTTGATGTAAAAGTGCCCTTAGAAAAACCTGTCTCAGTCACAATTTTCTCCTTTGCCAATTTCAATAGTTAGATGACAAATATCACATTAACTCTCTTTCAAAATATTTCTCAAACACAAAAATATTCAATCCCAAATACACCTTATTACTCATTCTTGAAATTAGCAACCATCAAATTACACATAAAATAATCACTCAAAATGCTCCCTATAATATCTAATTTAATAAATCAAACTTTCAAAAATAACTCTTTAGAAATAATAATTGCCTACCCTTTTATCTCCCTCAAAACACTTAATAACCAAATTTAATTTAGGCAAAAAATTAAATCTTACAAACTCTTAAAAATTATTTTTCAACCTTACACACATAAAAATATTTTCTATTTTCCTTCAACCTAAGCACATTCCAAATTAAGTGAAAAACCCAACAATCACCAGTGCATACCTTTGTCTCAACCACTAAAAGGCCTTAGTGGGTTTTGACCCCAAAACCTCTTCGTCAAGTATCTTACTAAGGCGCTAGCCTACCATGTGGGATAGACGCTCCTACAAGGAGGGGAAGGTGCTTGCCCCTCTTTATCTCCTCATTGATGTCGCTTCAAAGAAAATGATGACCTTCCTTATTTGCAAAATGTGAACCCCATGAGATTTGAACCTGCATCCTCCTTACCACAAACTTCTTAACACCTTCCATCGTCGCCAGTTGCACTACATGGCACTTGTGCAAGGTGAGAGGAGATCCAATTTGTCCCTTCTCTTCTATTGAACACTATTTAAACATGGAAATTGATGCTCTCTTTCTGCGCATAAATCAAAACATTGGCATTCAAAAAATATTAGTGAGGAGTCTTAAGGCAAAGGTTTTGCATTTATATATGTAGCGTCTTGATGTTATACACGTCGATTCTAAAATCGAATTTAAAAAATTGATTTATAAACTTTTCATTATAACCCTTTTAGGGTTTATTTAAATTAATAAAAATTAATTTATAATTAAATTAAAATTAAGTTATAATTAACTTAAGTAACATGAAATTTAATTAAATTAATTAATAAATTAATTTATAATAAAATTATATTAATTAATTTAAATCTCTTTTTTAATATTATAATAAACTATTATAATATTATTTGACTGGGCCTCTTATTTGCCCTTTAGACCTCATCTAATTTCCTGGAATTGGGTCTTGATCAAATGAAAGTGGACTATCATTTTGCACATATTGGAGAACCTAAAATTGATGCTATCGACTAAAAATACCATTGATTGGTGTTGAAAGCTTGATATCAATGACCAATCACTCTTGACATCAATGACAACTCATCTACTCAAAATGTCCAACAATCTCCCCCTTTGTCATTAATGGCAACCCAAATTGTTTTTACTAAAACTTCCTTTTTTTGTTCTGCTCCCCCTAGGAAATTTCTCCCCCTAACTCAATGCTCTCTCCTTAAACCAAATCTCTCCCCCTTTGACATCAATGGCAAAGGGTCACCTTTGGGGCTTGGGGCTAAGAATGAGTCTCTTAGCTTAGCTCCTCCCCCACCTCCTCTTGATGTGGTTAATTCTAGGGTGGAAGTATTTCTACTTCTAGTAAGCACTGGTCTTTACCTTTGTCCTCTTTCCTTTTTATATGATTCTTATGATTCCTTTTATTGTTCCTGTTCATGTCCATGTTCCTTTTCTTGTCCATATTCATGTTCCTACTCATGTCCATATTCTCATTCTTGTTCCTGTTCATGTTCCTATTCATGCTTGATTCTGAAATGTTTGCTCTACACCACTTTGTTGTATGTCCATAATTATTGCACTTATAACACTTAATGTTATTATTCCTTGGAGGTGCAAATGTCTTGGGATTTCTCCTAGTGAAGCCATATTTGTTCCTATCATGTACTCTACAATACATTGCCTTGTGATCAAACTGATTACATGAGTAGCAATACCCATGGAAACGTTGTATGTTTCTGAATTTACCATATTCCTGATTTCATGTGTCATGCACTATGAAGCCATATGCCCAAACTTGTGACATGAGAAACATCATCCATTGAAATTTCATTGCCTTGGCCTCATTGGTATCTTAGTCTATTTTTCTCTATGTTGGTTCCTATTCCATATGTTTCTTCTTTGTGCATTGTTCCCTTCCTTTTTGAACTTTCTATTGTCCAAATCATCCATAGAAGTCTCATTTTATCTTGCACTGTCTTCTTCTGAAGTTTCTTCTTCTTCAAAACTTGAGGTTGACTCTGTTTCTTTTTTCCTTTGAGCCTGTTCAAAACCAAGACATATTTTATTTTTTGACCTTATTTGTACCTTGATCATGTTATCTACAATCTTTGAACTCTTTCCAAACTTGTGTAGCTTATCCTTGGACTTTTCTAAATCCTCCCTTAGTAGAGCTACTTCTTGTTCTAACTTTTCACATTCTAATATCTTTGCTTCTAGCTTATACTTGAAGTTATTTATCTTAGTCATTGACTTGTTTAGATCCTCTATAAGTTTTCCTCTCTCTTCATCTCATTTTTGAAACTAAAAATCAAGTTGGAAATTTTGCTTTCTTACCTTATTTAAATTTTTAAGAGCATAAATAAGCTCTCCCTCAAGAACAACTCCTCCTTTTAATGATTCTTCCTCTATTTGTTTGTATTTGAGAACATCTTCATTCTTTTCTGACTTATCTTCTTTAGGATCACCTCCTTCTTCTTCTAGTACCATTAGAATATTCTCTTTTGGTCCTTCAAGTGTATCATCATATTCATCATCACTTAAACTAAAACCATTCCTTGTACAACTATCTTCAAGATGTCCAAATTCACCACATTTAAAAAACTTGAGAATTATTGGTGACCTTTTCTTAATTTCTTTTTTTTCTTCAATCAGAAATAAGATTCATATTTATCATTGTCTAAAAAAATATTATCACTATCACTTGAGTACGTACTTGTTGTGTCTGCATAGTAGCTCTTCTTTTGTCTTTGAAATAACTTTTTTCCTTGTTTGCCTTGTCCATCCTTACCTTTATTTTGGTACCTGTTTCTTTCTGATTTCCTATTCCTGTGATCCTATTTTTCTTCATCATTTTTATTTTTAGCTTCTTGGAAATTAGTTGCATAGTGACCATGCTTTCCACAATTGAAACATCTAAAATATTTTTCATTTTTAAATCTTCTTGAATCCTTATTCCTTTTGCCATAATTAGCTTCTTCATCACTAGATGACTCATTGCTTGAATCTAAATTTTTTCCCTTTGTCTTCTTAGTAGCTTTGAATGTTTCTTCCTTCCAAGAATTAGGTTCCTCTTTTGTTCTTAACTCAAAATATGCAAGAATACCAAGTAACATATCTCTTTTAAAAGAATCACCATCTTTTGATTCTTCTATAGTAGAAATATTTTCACTAAATATTTTTGGAAGAGATCTTAAGACCTTATCACAAACATCTGATTCTTCAACAGTAAGTCCAAGTCCTTGCATGGCATTAAAAAAATAATCTATCCAAAGTAGATAAGTACTAATGATTTTCTCATCCTTCATTCTTAAATCTTAAAATTTCCCTTAGATATTTCATATCTTTGCTTTTTTGACACTTTTATCTCCTTCATATATGCTTTGCAACTTATCCTAAATTCCTTTTGCATATTTACAATGCATAATTTTTATTGGTTATGTTCTATGAAAACCTCTCAAAATTACATTCATTGCTTTTGAATTGTAATTATGTAGAAGCTTACCTTCCTTATCTATAGATGGATCAGTTGGTGGTATGTATCCATTTTCAACTGCTTCCCAAATTTCATTTCCAAGTGCTATCAAGTGAATCTTCATTCTCATACTCCAAAATATATAATCACTTCCATAAAATATTGGTGTTGAGTTATCTAAGAACACATTATTATAATTCATTGTGTTCTTGAAATCTTTTTCTTCAAACTATTAAACTCTTTCGAAGGAACCTGCTCTGATACCAATTCAAGAACATAAGATTATACTGAGATGTGGGGTGAACAGTATAAGATCACTTTTTACTTTTCTTTCCCAATCAATATTATGCAATGTATAGATAGAAATATCATTAATAGTAATAAAATAAATGCATAAATCCACACACACAATAAAGACATCAATTTTTTGTGGTTCACCCAATGTGGGCTACTTTACAGAGAAAAAAATTTATTTAAATTTTTTCAATCAATATTTGGGAATCCTTTCCCTTTTACAATATTTATGGACCTCAGTCTAAAGGAGACACCGATCACCTAATCAAGTTCATGGATATCTATCCACAATAGAACTCCTTTCTCCTTAGCTCTGACTGGTGATATTCTAGAAGAACTACTACCCCCACTACTCTGGCTAATGGATCTCTATCCACTAAAGACACCTGTCCTCACTACCATGACTAATGGATCTCTATCCAATGGAGACTATCATCCTCTATACTCTATCATATTCAAATATTTGTATCAAATATGTACTAAACACAATCCTTCAGTATAGCATAAATCTACTCAATATTTATCTCTAGTCTAGCACAAACCTATCCTCAAAGTTTTACCAAACTCTATCCTCAAATTTGTACTAAACACAGTACTTCAGTCTAGCGTAAATCTATCCTTAATCTATATCCTCTATCTTGCACTAAACATAGTCCTTTGGTCTAGTACAAATCTATCCTCAATATCTATCCTCAAGCCTTAACACAAAGCTTGACTTAATATCAAATCAACTCTACTAGATTTGCCCCAAACCTTAACCCATGTTTTGAACAAATTAATCAATCAAATCTGCTCACAAGTCTTCTCAAACACTTATCACAAATATAACTTGTAATATTCCACAAAAGCTCACACTAACATGTCCACAAGTCCTCTATATAACTTACCTAATCTGCTCTCAAGTCTTCACTAAGACTTACCTCAAATCTGCTCAACAAGTCCTCACTAGAACTTGTCCAAATCTGCTCAATAAGTCCTCACTAGAACTTGTCCAAATTTGCTCAATAAGTTCTCACTAGAACTTATCCAAACTCATAGAAATATAAAGAGATTTTTTAGAGACTCAATATGCTTCACACTTATCACAAAGCTCAATTACTTTCAATCACTCTTTTAGAAACATATAGAGAATTATTAGAGACTCAATATTCTTCACATTCACAAACTCTCAATCACTTTCAATATCTCTTTTATCAAAAAAACATATAGATAATTGCTAGAGACTCAATATGTTTCACATTCACAAACTCTCAATCACTTTCAATATCTATTTTATCACAAAAATATATAGAGAATTGTTAGAGACTCAATATGTTTCACACTCAACCTCTTTCTCAAATCAATTAAGAATGTAGAACAATTTGTTTCATATAACTTGAACTAACACTTTAACACATCCACTTGACTAGGATCAACCAATTCTACTGAACCAATCACTCAATGAAATAATCCTTGCTCACAAACCCTAGTCCAAGCATATGAACACTCACTCAAATGTTTCCAACAATGCTTATCATTCAATCTCACATAACAATGATACTCGTGATCTTTGCAAACCCTAGGTCAATTTTTTCACTCAATTAATCACTTCAACAATAATGCTTATAAAACAAGGTTTTATCAATAACTCTTTATTCCAGAAAACCTTGAAGCATGAATTCAAAACACACTGAACAATGCTAACCAAATAATCCTTTTCACTTCAAATTTGCATTCACAACTTTCAACAATAACTCACTAGGAATATGTGCCCATACCTTTTGTTTGATGTACAAGTGCCCTTAGAAAAACCTATCTCAATCACAATTTTCTCCTTTGCCATTTTCAATAGTTAGATGAAAAATATCACATTAACTCTCTTTAAAAATATTTCTCAAACACAAAAATAATCAATCCCAAATACACCTTATTACTCCTTTTTAAAATTATAAATCATCAAATTACACATAAAATAATCATTTAAAATGCTCCTTATAATCTCCATTTTAATAATTCAATCTTTCAAAAACAACCCTTCAAAAATAATAATTGCCTACCCTTTTATCTCCCTCAAAACACTTAATAACCAAATTTAATTTAGGCAAAAAATTAAATCTGACAAACCCTCGAAAATTATTTTTCAACCTTAGGCACATAAAAATATTTTATATTTTTCTTCAACCTAAGCACATTCCAAATTAAGCGACAAACCCAACAATCATCAACAAATACCTTCATCTCAACCACTAAAATACCTTGGTGGTTTTTGACCCTGAAACCTCTCTATCGAGAACCTTACCAAGGTGCTAGCCCACCATGTGGGCTAGGCACTCCCATGAGGAGGGGAAGGTGCTTGCTGCTCTTTATCTCCTCATTGATGCCACTTCAAAGAAAATAATGACCTTCCTTCTTTGCAAATCGTGAACCCCACGAGATTCGAACCTACGTCCTCCTTACCAAAAATGTCTTAACACCTTCCACCATCGCTAGCTATGCTACATAGCGCTTGTGCAAGGTGAGAGGAGCCTAGCTCCTATTTGTCCCTTCTCTTCTATCAAACACTTTTTAAACACGA
Organism: Wollemia nobilis; assembly: GCA_028583015.1. Lineage (NCBI taxonomy): Eukaryota > Viridiplantae > Streptophyta > Pinopsida > Araucariales > Araucariaceae > Wollemia > Wollemia nobilis. Next base: position 2,376,519 of record JAQPPZ010016942.1, on the reverse strand, counting down.
AAACTGCTGCTCTCTTTCTACGCATAAATCAGAACATTGGCATTCAAAAAATCTTAGTGGAGAATCTTAAGGAAAAGGTTTTACATTTATATATGTATTGCCCTGATGTTATATATGTTGGCACTTAAATCAAATTTAAAAATTTGATTTATAAACTTTTCTTTATAACCATTTTAGGGTTTATTTAAATTAATAAAAATTAATTTATAATTAAATTAAAATTAACTTATAATTAACTTAAGTAACATGAAATTTAATTAAATTAATTAATAAATTAATTTATAATAAAATTATTTTACTTAATTTATAATTAATTTAAATTTCCTTTTTAATATTATAATATTATTTTCCTTAGCCTCTTCTTTGCCCTTTAGACCTCATATGATAACTTAGAACCGGGTCGTGATCAACTTAAAGTGGACTATCCTTTTGCACTTATTAGAGATCCTAAAATTGATGTTGCCCACTGAAACTACCACTGACTAGTGCTGAAAGCTTTACATAAATGACCACTCAATCTTGAAATCAATGATAACTCATCTACTCAAAATGTCCAACAATCATGAAGGATAAATTACCACTAAACCAGTTGTAAGCTTAGCTACATAAAATTTTCCATAGACGAGAAGAGTTGAAGAAGTTATAGGTGAAATAATCTTAGTGAGTGTTAAGGATCATCGATTGATAAGGTAGAACCATGATTATGGCACATAAGTTACATGACAGGGAAGGTCAAGTGTTAAGAGGACATTTTCCACATGGAGAAGGTGGCATATCCCATTGGAGAGCGTGTAATATTCATAAAAGAAGAAGCTATGTTAAAGTAGACCTAATACCCTCACACTCATGAAGTATAATGAGCTTAGGAAGCATTAAGTAAGGAGGGTTGATTATAGCACCATAGAAGATGTAGAAGGAAGAGCAAGGATCGTTATTTGCACTTGGTGCAAGAATTAAGAAAGGAGAGATTGGTAGAAGCACCACAAGAGATGTTATTAGATATTTCAAGACTTTAAGTGTCACTTGGCACAGGATACACTACATATCAGTTACAACTAAAGGGAGAATCAACATCCAAAGTGCACATATATAGCGCATAGGCTGAAAATAGCGAAGGAAAATAAAAATGAGTGCTTGAAGACTAGTTTTGAAAGGATAGAGGATAGTAAAGTAAAATTCCAAGAGAAAAATAAAGTAATACATAGTGCATAGTGGGTACGTAACAAGCAAGTGCAATTAATGTTTTCATAAGCATTTGAGAAGGATAACTGAATAGCATCTCATGACAAGTGTAACTTACAAGAAGTCAAAGGGAGTAAGATTTTTAAATTCAATGCACACCAAAGTTAAATAAGGTATAGAATTTATTTAAATTAAAGTGCATTTTAATAAAAGAAAGGAAGAATAAGGATATTTATTACTAAGGTGAAACTAATTAATTCTTTAATGCTTGAGATTAATTAGATAGTTGGAGATATAAGGAATTGCTTTTATATAGTACAACCTTAAATGCTTTATTAAAATATTTGAAAGCATTTTTGAAGCAAGGAAAGGTAATTTAAAAAAATTGAATTTAATTTATTTGAGCACTAGGATTATTTGCAAATAACATTATGAGGAAAAATAATTCTACATAGACTTTGAAAAACATTAAATTTTCAAATAAACATTGTTTATAAATTTCCAAATAGGGATATATAAGGAGTTCTACATCAATATAGATTATTGAAATTTAGAAATTATTGAATTAAAAATTGAAATAAGCAAAATAGAACATTTATAGAAAGTTGGAAATTATATTTTGAATTAGTCTCTTGCTCTAATTTTATGAGATATAAGAAATCCAACTTAAAGGTATTTAAAATAAATAATATTATCAAACTTGAATGTGCATCACTAAATTATATTTAGCTTTCTATTTATTTATTAATAGGATAAATAAGGTAAAAAAATAGAAGTTGAACATTAGGGAGATAAAAGGGATTCAACTCAAGGAAAGCTAAGCATACTATCAAATCCATATTGCACTCAAAATCATTTGGTAGATATAAAGTATTTTACAAAACTTGAATAATTAAAAATATCTTATCAAATTTGATCTTTTATTAAAATACTTATCAAATCCATTGATTGAACATTAAAAGGTATTAAAAATGTATTCTACCTAGAAATTTGGAAGTTAAAAGGTATTCTACCTAGAAATTAAAAAAAAAAAATTCTTATCAAAACCATTGATTGAACATTAAGATTATCAAAGTACTTTTTAGAGAATTAAAAGGTTTATTGAGTTTGATCAAAAATTACTAGGGAGTCATAAGGTATTCAACATAAATAGTTTTTTGAAAGATAAAATATTCTATCTAAAGCTATTCTCAATATGTAACACTAGGGAGCTATAAGGAATTCCACCTCAAAGATTAATTTAGAAGGAACATGGATGAAATAGTGAGGAACACATTCAATAATGAGGAACTATTTCATGAGTTGAAATTTTATTCTCAAAACTTAATAGATACCTTTAATGGATACAAATATTTGTCCACTAGTAAAAAGGAAAGATTCTCATTGTTCCTCAAGAAAGCAACTAAAGAAAATTTTATGATATTAACTAGTTATTTTCATGAAGTAATTTTTAGATCTTTGTGGAATACTCAAAATATAGTTATACTTACATAAAAATAATGTTTAATGATATATCTATAATTAATTATTTTTTAATTCTTTCAAAAAATGAAACAAAATAACAATCCTAGCAAATACTATTGTGATGATATACTAACTCAACATGATGAAAACATTTCACTAGTAAAATAAAGCATGATATAAAATAAAATATGAATATGAAAGAAAATACTTTCAAGTTGAATACAGATCAAAGTGAACTAAAGGAACAAAATGAAGATGTTCATCAGGATACAAACAAAGAGTACAATGAAGAAAACATAAAATATAACATGAGTTCCAAGAATAAAATGAATACTGAACTAGTAGAAGGAAAGGAACCTGACAAGGGGGCATTCAATGCAAAGTGAATTAAAGACAAGATGAATATCATGTTGAATACTAAATTCTTCAATAACAAAATAATGTAATACAGGGAGTGTTGGAATATATTACATTATTTTGTACATTCTATTGTACCATATTGGGTACATCATTAGATTATAAGAGTGTCTTAGATTAAGGCTTGAGTATTTACTTTATGTAAAGTAATAAATGTACAAGTATTATTAGAATTTGCAATGATGTAAATGTGCATGGTGTCCACATGTACATGAGTCCTTATAATAGGAATATGAAGAGTCATAGGAAGGTGGAAGGCCAAGAGTCATGTCTCATTATATATAGGCCTTTGGTAGATGAGTTGAGTGAGGAATCAAGCAAGAGTAGTAGAGGTGATAGACTAGAGTAGATACAATGTAGAACTTGTATGAAGTATGGAGCATTAAAATCTCCACATATTGTAAGAAGTTCAAATTTTTGAGAGCTTTCATTAATGGCTATTTCATGAGTTGTTTTAGAAGTTTCTCTTGCTATTTACTTTCTTGTTATATTATAATTATCATAGATATAAAATTGCATGCTTATTTTACTACTTGTGGTTGTATTTCCTTTAAGTTTATAGCATCAAAAGCTAACATGATCACTCTATCATTTGGTAAAATATTTAATGTAAAATATGTTTAAAATAAAATATATAAAATTTCACACTTCAAATTCTAGTTGTTCAACCATTGATTGTTATTACAATAGAATTTGAACTTTTATTTTGTAACATTTATTTACATATATTTGAAAATTAAGTAAATATGTAAATTGACTCAGTTTCGTCTATTTATCTTGTTAGTTGGTCGAATGCATCTTCAACAAAAATGCATACCATATAAAGGAATTAAGTTATCATCATGTGGGGTTTTTTTTTTTTTTTTGGTAAGTAAGAGAATATTATAATTAACACCGAATTTTAACTGGTTGACCCAAAACCATTTTACAGAATAGGGTCCACTGACCAACTGGACAAAGGCCAAGCCCTAAAAGTTTAAACTGACAAAAAAAAGGGCCAAGACCTACTCTTCCAATATAATATAGCCAAACTAAACTATGGAAGCCTAATATTATGGCCATCAGAAAAGAAATACGCAAAATAGAACTAAAAAAGACAAAAACTAATCATGCAAGCACCATGCAGAGTAGCTTGTGCCCATATAAAAATAATAGAATATGGTCAAAAAAACATCCCATAGAATGGAAAGCCAAGAGGCCAAGCATTCTTCCTTGTAGTCCTCATCTAACTTCTTATCATCCTCCTTGCCATCATCTTTAGATTTTTCCTTCGACTCCTTGTGCCCCTGGAACTGCTGGCTATAAAACAAAGATTTAGAGAATCACACAAATCAACAGCTGCACTGATGAGGCCAGACAGACTCTTCAACTGGTTGATACTGTTGGAGGCTGATGAAATTGTCATCTTCTCCAAGACTATTATGGTGGGGTCTGGTACCTCATTGTCAGGGATCTCCAACACTTTGTTATTTCTTGCTAGGGCCTTTTTGTGACATCGAATCCAAACACACCTTGGGAAATACTTGAGGCCAAAGTGGATGTTTCCCATGCATGAATTTGTAGATAAAAAACCTATATCAGTGCCCCACCAGCTGCAAAAAACACTAGTCACATGAACAAAAAAAACAAATATGACAAAAGCCATTATAAGGTTCAAAAAAATATTTTTAAAAATGCCCCCATTTTCTGTCATTGATCCACTTTGAGCCTTCCAATATAAAATTTTTCATTATCTATCACCATTGAGACTGCATGAGGAAGATTTTCAGTCCACGTGATCAAATTTGCTACTACAATGCCTTCATTTGCCAGCCTATCAGCTGCCATGTTTGCTTCCCGGAAGGTATGCAAAATTATGGCCTCAGGTCGATCATGAATTAGAGCCCTTGCTTCGTGGATGTAGTCATCAAATCTCCAAGGAGCTCTCTTATTGTTCTTTAGAAGATTTATAATAATAATAGAATCACCTTCCACCAACAGTTTCCCTGGATAATTCTTTGCCACCTTGAGGCTCCTCCAAACTGCCCTCGCTTCAACCACATTGTTAGTTTGAGCTCCAAGATGTTTAGAAAAAGCTACAAGCACCTCACCCTTGTGGTCTCTAAGTAAGTCTCCAACCATTGCTTCACATGGGTTGCCCCTAGATGCCCCATCAAAATTTAACTTAATCCACCCTAAGGGGGGTGGGGTCCATGTGATCATGGTTCTAGGACAGACTTGAGGATGATTGAGGCCATCAGTGAGAGGTAAGTTTAATGACTGGCCTAATGAAGCTTCAAAAGTATTTGGAGGTATAGATGCAGCCAGGCACTAAACAAGCATTCTCATTAGCATATACTAAAATTTTTGACAGGACAGAGGATGACTGAGAAACCTTATCCAAGAAGGCCCGACGATTCCTTTCCAACCATATCTGCCACAAGTAGTGATGAAGGCAGATCTTCCACATATACCTAAGACGCCTATTCAAAAATGGAGAAGGCACTTGGACAAATAAGTCAAAAATGGACTGAGGATGGACCCAATAAATATGAAACACTTGTAACAGACCTAACAAGATTAAGATAGAAAAATTACAATACAGAAACAAATGATCAATAGACTCCCACTCAGACATACAAAGATAACACCTATTAACAAAAATCACACATCTTTTTATTAATTTATACATGGTGAGGATCTTATTTTGGATGGCCAGCCATGCAAAAAACCCAACCTTCGGTATAATGCTTTTGGGCCAAACTTCCAAGTGAGGGAAAGTAGGTTCATCATTATCAATAAGCATCAGATAAGCAGTCTTGATAGAAAATTCCCCATTGTCTGAAGCTTCCCAGATAAGCTAGTCCTCAAGAATGCCAGAAGGGAGTAAAGACTGTCTTAATTCATTCTCCAGTATTATTGATGCCCCTGGTAGATCATTGTTCATTATTGGCTTCCAAACCCTTCTATTGTTTGACAAAGTAATAAAATCTGCAACTTTGGTACCAAAAACTTCAATTGTCCAAGCTCTAAGGGTTGAAAGGATGGGGTCTACAGAGAGGGGATAGTCCTTTAACCATTTGTGGTCCTAGAAATCAATGTTTCTTCCATTTCCCAGTTTCCAACGTAGCCCTTTGCTTAGCAAGTTTTTAGTTTGAAGGATTGATTTCCAAAAAATTGATCCCCTGGGAGGAAAGGAATAACTTAAGAATTCAGTTTCTTGCAAATACTTTCTTTTGATTATAGTAATCCATTCTACATTTGCATTTGTCAGAAGACGCCATGCTTGTTTGGCCAGGAGGGCCATGTTTAAATGTTGTATTCTCCTTAGCCCAATACCTCCAAACTCCCTTGGTTTGCAAACCCTATCCCAGGACACCAAGTGAAAGCGCTGCTTAGATTCAGAACCAGTCCATAGGAACCTCTTCTGGATCTGTTCAATTTTAGTGTAGACACTTGTAGGAGCTTTAAAAATAGAGAGAAAGTAGACAAGGATGGTTTGAATGGAAAACTCGGTGAGAACTGCCTTGCCAGCTTGAGATAACAAAATCCCTTTCCATCCAACCAGCTTCCTCTGAATTATTTCAATTACATTAGTCCACATGGAATCAGTAGCTCTGCCTATAAATAAAGGAAGGCCTAAGTATGTGGATGGAAGAGTAGACACTGAGCATCCAAGAATCCTAGCAATCTTAATCTACCTCTGAATGGGAGTGTTAAAGAAATAAATTTTACTCTTTGAAAAATTTACCTTTTGCCCCGCAGCATCCTCATATAGCTCTAGAATATGTTTTATGACCTTAGCCTCAAAAACTGATGCAAGAGTTAACAACAAAGTATCATCCACAAACTTTTCATGTGTAACTGCCTGTGTTTGTGATGATGCTTTAATTCTTGAAATAAGACCAATATTACAGGCAGCTTTGATTGTCCTCCCAAGGGATTCAGCCACAATGATAAACAACATGGGAGAGATAGGGTCACCTTGCCTTAGGACCATTTTACTTTGAAAGTATCCAGCAGGAGCACCATTAACAAGGACTGAAAACTAAGGTTTCATAAAACATCCTTCCAAAAGCTTGATCCATTCATGATGAAAACCAAATTTCTGAAGAATGGCAGAGACAAAACTCCACTTTATGCGGTCATAAGCCTTGTTCATATCCAACTTGAGAGCAAAAGCAGGTTTTTTAGTCTGGACTACCGAATGGAGGGCTTCATGAACTGTTATGACACCATCAAGGATGGACCTTCCAGGGACTGAACTGCCTTGACAAACATCAATAAACATAGGAAGGATCTTCCTCATTCTATTTGCAATCGCCTTGGTCAAAATTTTATAAACAACATTACAAAGGCTAATAGGTCTAAAATCCATCATAGATCTAGGAGTAGGAATCTTTGGGATTAAAGCAATAAAAGTGGAGTTAAAACTTCTTGGAATATGCTTTGTGGACTGAAATTCCTTGATAGTAGCACATACATCAAAACCTACAATATCCCAAAAAGCCTAAAAAAACGAGGTGAAAACCCGTCTGGACCTGGAGATTTATCAGGGTTCATTGAGAAGAGGGCCTCTTTGATTTCTTCATCCGTGAAAGGCTTAATTAACTCCCCATTCAAGTCATAAAAAATTAAATGAGGAATATGGTAAAGCATTGATTTTGAAGCTAAGGCAGAACTGAAATGTTCTCCTAAAAGATTCTGAAAATAGGAAACTGCTTTAGTTATGATCTCATTAGGACTAGAAATGGATGATCCATCATCTCTAACAAGTTATTTAATTCTATTGTGGCTTCTTTTCCTTAAGGTAGATGCATGAAAAAATCTTGTGTTGGCATCACCTTCTTTTAGCTAGGTAGCTCTAGACTTTTGCCGCCAAAAAGTCTCCTCGCAGGCTAAAACATTATGGTACTCAGCAAGGGCTTTCTTTTCATCTGCCTGTAGGGAAGGGTCTGGAAATCCCTCTTCAAGTTTTTTCTCAATGGTTTATAACCTTTCAGAGATGACTTTCTTGTTTTCAAAAATATTTCCAAAAATTTCTTTATTCCAGATCCTTAGATTTTCTTTCACCACTTTAAGTTTCTGTGCTAATCTGAATGAAGGCCTGCCCTGACAAGAATGCTGCCACCACTGAGAAATTCTGTCTCTGAGATCAGGGTGGTGCATCCACATAGATTCAAACCTAAAAGGCCTTTTGAATTTTGGAGTCTCTTCAATTTCAAGTAAAATCGGGTTGTGGTCAGACCCAATGCGAGGCAAGGACAACAGATTTGCATCCCCAAAAGATTGTATTGCTTCCTGTGACAAAAAAAACCTATCAAGATTTTCCATTATAAGTTGATTTCCAGACCTCCTATTGCTCCAAGTAAATTTAGCATTTTTTAATTTGACATCCAATAAATTGTTGTTGTTGATGAAATCTTGAAAGTCCTCTATACTTCTTGCTGGAATTCCTACTCCCCCTTTTTTATCAGAGGGGTAAAGAGGGGTATTAAAGTCCCCCACCACTATCCATGGGATATCATGAAAAGCTTCATTGAAATGACTGAGTAAATTCCATAGATCAGCTCTCCCAGATATATAATTAGGGGCGTACACATTTGTTAATATCCAAGAAAGGTCACTAACCTTATCCTTAAAAATAATGCTCATTACCCTTTCCCCTAATTGAATAACCTTGCCTTCCACCTTCCCTGGATTCCAGATACAAAGAAGACCACCTGAGGTTCCATTGGCTTTGCAAAAAATTGCTTCTCCCTTTTCCAGATATTGAGGGCAATTTTTCTAGACAAAACTTCATCGGCTTTAGTTTCTTTCAAAATAAGAATAGTGGGATCAAAATCTCTTCTTAAATATTTGACTAACCACTATTTAGGAATGCCATTGAGCCCCCTTACATTCCAGGATATGATCTTCATTTGGAACTTTTAAAGTTTTTTCCTCTTCCCTTGCCTTGGACTTGAAGGGGCTTAAGAATTTTGTTTTCTTCAAAGGGAAGATTTCCAGTTGATGGAAACAGAGTAGTCTAAATTCCATTAGCTATCTCATCTTGGACCTCTTCTTTCCATTGTTGGGCATTTGAATTTCTTCCCTTTTTTTTCTCACCTCCACAGTCAATCATGGGGGACTTCATTGTGCTTCTAGTCTGTTTCGGGCTAAATTTGGTTTGGGTAACCTGTTGGATAACAGTACTGGAAACCCCTTCTCTGGATTGGGACAAAGACAAAGGTGAAAAATGTCACTTGGAAGGGCTGATTAATTCTGAAAGCACTTTTTCTCTTTCTGGGGCATAAAAAGACTCATCATTAGGGCATTCTTTATGGCCAACAGAAGGAGGATTGGAAGGTCCAGATTTGGTTGGGGAGTCAAGGTAAGCAGGGAGACCAAGAATTATATCCTCAACATTAGACCCTTCATTCTGATTTTCCTCCTGTAATTATTTGGTTTTCAGCCAAAATGTTAAATTTATTTAGATTTTCGAAAGGAGAGCATACCTTTTGTTGGTCGAGTTTGTGATGTAGCAATTTGCTTGTCCTTACCATTGTCCATGTGAAGCTCAACCTCATTCTCCGCTTGCCCTAAACTAGAGGCATTTACCTTTTCAACATTTGGATTTTTAACCCTGTACATACCTGTGTATTTGCCATTATTTTTGAAAGACTACCCTTGGAATCATTATTCCTAGGAAGGGTTTGCTGGCTTCTCAAAAAAGAGCATTGTCCTTTGATATGGCCTTGAATATTACAATCAGAGGAAAATGCCGGTCTATTTTCATATTCGATGACCTGTAATCTTGTTTTATTTCCATATTCTAACTCCACATGAGTAGGAAGCTCAGATTCTAGGTTTGTATTTACACAAATCCTAGCATGAATCATTCTGGTGCGTGCAAGGGTTGGATTTTCAATGGCCACCAATTCCCCTATGGTCTTGGCAATACCCTGAAGAAAATACTCATGCCACCAATGAAACGAGAGATTTGGGAGACGGACCCAAATGGGGGCGAAGTTTATGCTCTGCTTTTCTGGGTCAAAATCCTCAGCCCATCTCCTGAGAAAAAGACTTCTTCGGCCTAAGAACCAAGGTCCTCCTATTAGTATACGACTAGCATCTTCACTATTGTTAAGGCATACCGCAAAATACCCCCTTGATAATGCAATAATCTCCATGTGTCCAGAAGTCTTCCACTTCAAGGATGCCCATCGTCGAATCGTTTCAATATCCGGCCTGCCCCCTATGAATTTGCCTACCAGAGAAAAATTTTCCATCGATATAGAGTCTGCCATTATGCTTTCAGGCACGGATACCTTCCGCCCATTGGGAGTGAGAGGTGGTAAGGAATGTAAGGAAACCCTATTGCCACCTTTAAGGGCCTGTGCAAAAGACTTATTGCCCTCAGAATTCTTGATGTGGGCCTTCTTATCAAAAATAATATCAGGGGGTTCGTGTCCCTATAATTTTTTAAAACCCTCAGTGTCCTTGTCACTGTCAACCTACTCTTCCTCAATTGCTTCAGAACCTTGCTTGTTCCCTCCTTGAGCCTCACAGCTTTCGGGGGTTTGGAAACCCTATTTCCCACCTCCAGCAGAATGAAAATCATGTTTGCAAAAATTGCACCTGCCTCCGCTCCCGCTTTGCTCCATTCCTGCCTCGAGTACCTTTTAGACCCCTAATGTTACACCTATGTTATACCACTTCTTCCTTAGGCATATAACCTTCTCTGAAATGGCAGTCTAAAATTTCCTTTCCTTCCATGTTATTTTATTCATCACTATCATTCTCATCAGTTTTAGGACATCATGTGGGGTTTTTCATCCTATGAGGCCAATTTATTATATGATTATAGATTATTATTATCATTATTAAGCTTATTATTATTTATTTAATTTTTTTTGAAAATTAATTTGAAAAACTTGCATTAAAAAAAATATCATTTACAATTTGGGATGAGACTTTTCCCAACCTTAGCCAAAAAGAAAACATGTTTACAATAGTAAAAGAAGATTTGCATTGGAGCCAAATATCTTAAACCATATTTCTACAATGGTTGTTCACCTATTTACAACTATAAAAGAAGATCTAAATTGGAGAAAAAATATCCTAAACCATATTTATGGAATGGTTGTCCAAATTATCTAAATACTTGATTTGCTCACCAACCTGCCTAATCATCACATACTCAATAGACATGTCACTGTGCCACTGAACCCCTACCTCCTTCTTAGTTCCTATCTTAGCCAAGAATTTTGCGACTTGATTTAGATCTCTACTCACATAAACTAGAATCACATCATCTAATTCCATCCACAACTCCTTAATTTGAGTGACAAGAATCCTAAACCTCCATGTCCTCAAAGCAAAGTTCCTCATGCAATATAGAGCTCCAACCATTATTTGAGAATATGATTCTAGGATTATACTCATGTAACCTTTTTTTACTACCAAAATATAAGCATATTTGATAGCTAAGGCTTTTGTTTCATTTTTTATGGTCCTTCCCAAGACTTTAAGTTCTAAATAGAGCATTGTTCCAACATGATTATGGTAAACCACTCCAATTCAAGGTCTACCCAGATTGCATTTTGCAACTCCATAAGTACTAATTTTAATATAACCTTATGGGGGCGATTTCCAACTAGCTCTATATTTCCCCTATTACACTTAAAATTCCTTCTCTATTGTCCCTATAACAACCTTAGTTTCCTCTTTAGCATACACTACAACAGTTTCTATGACTTTGCTCCAAATGACCTACCAAACTCCATCTAAAGATGAAAAGGTTTCTCTAAAAAAATTATCATTTCTCTCCAACCACAGTTCCCACCAAATGAAATTTAATCCAAGCTACCAAAAAATACAAAGAGCTTTATATTTGAATATACCCCTCTTCCATATTTCCCAAATATTAATCTAATTCAAATTACCATTAACTCAAATCTTATAATATAAAAATCATCTCTCCAAGATCTGGTGCGTGAATGGGCACTCAAACATCAAGTGATCAATTGTTTCCTCACTCTTGTAGCATAAAACACATTGATATGAACCAATTATTCCCCTCAATATGAGATTATCAAAAGTAATAATTCCATTATGCATGAACTACCATGCAAAAAAGTTTACTTTCGACCAACCCTTGGACTACAAAATCTTTCTCCAATTGTTAACCTGATATGCATGAGGAGAAGGCTCTAGAAGGATCTTATCATATCCATCATTAAATTTATAGACACCAAGGATACCATAGCCCCAAGATAATTCATCCTCCTCATATCTACCTGTGAGAAATCTTTCACCCAATATTTTAGTCATGATGGGTGTCAAATTCGGAGGGATTGAAATTGGCCACTCATCCAACTTTTTAAAATGCTTAAAATTATAATCCCCTAGTTGACTAGTGTTGAAATAACTTTCAATTTGGATACAAACCCTGGTTTCCATGGTTGTTTTTATTGGTTGCATTTCAAGGAATTCAACAATGATAGGTAAGTATTGATCCCATGAATCTGTCCAAAATTGTGCCTTCTCCCCTCTCCCCACTTTCCAAAATAATCCATATTTTACTATCTGATATCCTAACTTAAGAGCCTACCACACTAAGGATCCATTACCATCCAAAGGGAAATGACCCACCTCAATTGGGTTTATTTGTCCCAAATATTTAGTAGTTAAAATTCTACTAAACAAAGAAGTTGGTTGGGAAATCCACCTCCAGTAAAGCTTTCCAGCCAAAGATTTATTATTTAAATTTGATATTATCAGTCCCAAACCTCCTTTTACCTTGGGTTGGCTTAATTTATCCCAACCTACTAAGGCCCATTTCATTTCTCCTTTTGATCCTTCCCATAAAAATTTTCTAGCCATCTTGTCCAACTCTTTCCATATGGTATGCAGGGCAGCAAGGATAGAAAATTTATAAATTGGCATGGCCTGAATAACTTACTGTAAAAAAATTAATCAAACCCCATAGCTTAACCATTTGTGATATGAATGATTAATTATTTTAGTGATACATTCCAAAATATTCCTCTAGATATCTATTTTTAGTTTTTTTAAAATGCAAAGGGACCCCCATGTATACCAATGGGAGAGAAGTCCTTGTGAATCCCAATATCTCTAAATTTCTATCCTGAAGCCTTTTATCAAGATTGAAAAATACCACTTTTGAATTTGTATCATTGATGACTTGGTTTGTAGCCCTAAGATAGACATTAAGTATATCTCTAATCATTCTTGCTTCTCTGAAGTTTGCCACTCCCACCAATTTTGTGCCATCCATAAACTATAGGTGATTCGAAACTTCCTCACCCACATTGATACCTGTTAGTAAACCTTGTTGTCTTCTACTCAATATGAGTCTACCCAAGCCTTCATCGAATATGAGAAAACAATATGGAGAACAAGGATCTCCTTGATGAAGGTCTCGAGTAGCTCCAAACGGTTGTAAGGGAAGACCCCTGATTAAAATTGAGTATGTCTAATTAGAAACACAACTCATGACCCATTCTATTCAATCCTAAGAGCAACCAAATGCTACCATCATATTTTAAAATATGCTCCACTCCACCCTATCATAAGCCTTTGACATATCCAATTTTATGAATTTTCCTCTATTACTAGATGTTTGCATTGAATGGATTACCTCCTGAGCTAGAACCACAACATCCAAGATCTACCTACCCTCTACAAAAACCCCTTGTTCTAAGGATATAATGCTATGTAGAAGAGGTTTTAGCTACTCAACCATTACCTTTGTGATTATTTTATATATGACATTGCATAAGGCAATAGGTCTATAATATGAAATATGCACCCCCTCCTACCATTTTGGAATTAAGGTAGTGAAAGGATGAATTTAATGCTTTAAGAATTATTTTACTACCTTTGGACTCCTCTATAACATCCATTACATCTTCCTCCAAGTTTTCTAGAAGGCCTAAAAAACTCAATTGGAAAGCCATCTGGACCTAGAGTTTTTCTGGTGCTCATTCCAAAAACTACGTTCTTAAGTTCTTCTCTATCAATGGGTTTAAGTAGGGCCTAATTTTTTTCTTCATAGATAATAGAGGATATGACAACAAGAACTTATTTTTGAACCTCTTCATATTGCACCATACTTTCCTTAAATAGTTTAGCAAAATAATACATTGAATGGAAATGCATACCTTGAATTGTATCAAAGGAGTGTTTGTTCTCATATTTAAGAGCTTCCATATTGTTCATATGTATCCTAGCACAGACAACTTGATGGAAAAATTTAGTATTTTTATCACCTTCTAATAACCAAGTGGTTCTTGCTCTTTGTTTCCAGTAGGTCTCCTCTTGGTTATCAATGTCCTCAACTATAAGATTCGGATCAGGAGGTAATATCAGAAATTAACTAAATAAAACAATATTAATTAAATATTAATCTCACAGAGCCATTGCAACCTTACAACATAGGAAATAGCCACTAATTTATATGGAGAGGGAAGGGAGGAAGTCGACGGAGAGGAAAAGAAGGGGAGGAGAAAGGAGGTGGAGTGATAAGGAGGAAGAGGGAATAAAGGAGGGAATGGAGGGATAAGGGGAAGAAGAAATTATTCATTTAAAAAATCATGCCGACATTTGCCGACAACTAAACTAAACTAACCTAGCCTATGTGTTCACACTGCTACATTCTCCCCCTTAAAGGTGAGAGGACTAACAATACAGTCTCTCAGCTTTACAAATTGAGCTTTAGCCGGTGCCTTGGTGAAGATGTCCGCAACATTCTCCAAAGTGGGGCAATAGTGAAGCTCAATAGTTTTAGTTTCCACCATATCTCTGATGAAGTGGTACTTCATATCAAAATGCTTTGATCTACTATGGTGGACAGGATTGTATGCCAACTGAATGGCACTAATGTTGTCACAGAATATCCTTGTTGGACCACTTTGTTGCTCTCCAAGTTCTTCTAATACCTTTCGTAGCCATAGAGCTTGAGTACTAGCATGAGTGACCGCTATATACTCAGCTTCTATTGAAGATAGTGCTACTACTGTTTGCTTCTTGGAACTCCAAGTTATTAGTCCCGATCCTAGACTAAAATAGTTCCCTGAGGTTGATTTTATGTCATCAATGTTGCTACCCCAATCACTATCACTGAAGCCTACAAGCTTGATAGTGTTACATTTATGGTAATGGATTCCAAAATCCCATGTACCCTTTACATATCTGAGAATTCTCTTAGCTGCCTAAAAATGCAACTCAGAAGGGTTAGACATAAATCGAGAGACAAGAGAAACAACATACTAAATATCAGGTCTGGTGTTGGCGAGAAACATCAAACTCCCAACCATGCTTCTGAAAGTGGTCACGTCAACTTTTGATGCTCCATCATCTTTGCTTAATTGGATCCCATGTCCAACTGGAGTTGCAACTGGTTTGCAATGCTCCATAGAAAACTTCTTAAGCATGTCCCGAACATACTTATGTTGATGAGATGAAGATCCCCGTATCCGATCGATGAACCTCCATTCCAAGGAAGTAGTGCATTAAGCCAAGATCCTTCATCTCAAAACTGCTCCATCATGGAGTGTTTGAACTTCATATTCAGTTTTTCATTACTACCCATGAATATGAGATCATCCACATACAAGCAAACTATGAGGATGTCATTTCCTTGCTGTAGGTAGTAAAGGGTGGGTTCATTTCTACTTCTAGTGAACCCAAATTCTTTGAAGTACCCATCAATGCATGAGTACCAAGCTCGTGGTGCCTGCTTGAGGCCATAAAGTGCCTTCTTCAGTTTGTAAACAAGATGTTCCTTGTATTTCTCTTCAAA
Source organism: Wollemia nobilis (assembly GCA_028583015.1). NCBI lineage: Eukaryota > Viridiplantae > Streptophyta > Pinopsida > Araucariales > Araucariaceae > Wollemia > Wollemia nobilis. The sequence goes on along the minus strand of JAQPPZ010016942.1, from coordinate 2,360,669 downwards.
TCCTTGTGGTTGCTCAACATACACTTCTTCTGTCAAGTAACCATTTAGAAATGCACTTTTCACATCCATGTGTTGGACTTTCCATCCCTTATTTGCAGCTAAGGCAAGAACTGTTCTAATAGTCTCTTGTCTGGCTACAGGAGCAAAAGTCTCTTCATAATCAACTCCATATTTTTGAGTGAATCCCTTTGCAACTAGTCTCGCCTTGTGCCTTTCAATGCTACCATCAGCATTAAACTTGGTCTTGTAGACCCACTTACATCCAACACATTTCTTGCCTTTAGGAAGCTTTACCAGCTCCCAAGTGTCGTTGTTTTTTATAGAGGTTATCTCCTCTTTCATGGCATCTTGCCAAATTTTTTGAGTACATGCCTTCTCATAACTAGAAGGTTCAAGTTGTGCACTAGTTAACAAAGCATAGTTAACTTGATCTCCCCTAGGTTCCTGCTGGGAGACATCATCACCATACAGGTGCATACTTTCTAATCTATGTAAAACAGAATCCATTTCACTAGCTTGACTCCTAGTGTATCTTCTTGAGAAATTTTTATCCAACATCTGAGATGATGGATGATATTGTAGAGTTCTCTTACCTTTGGATGGAGAATCAATGTCCATTGGTGAGGAACGTACAGATCACTATGGAGAAGGACTTGGTGAAGAAGAAGAATCAGAAGATGAACTTGGACTTGTTGGAGGAGACTACTTTCCTTTCTGTGGTGTCTGTTGTTGCACCTTCTGAGAAACTACATCAGTGGATTCAACATCACTGAATATTTGGGGCTTACCCCATTCTCCCCCTTCATCAAAAATTACATCCCTAGAAATCACAAACTTTCTAGTCCGGGGATTGTAGAGTCTATAAGCTTTTGTATTCTCACAGTATCCTACAAAGATACATGCCTGACTCTTTGGATCGAGCTTCTTCCTAAGCTCATCAGGAATGTGAGAATAGGCCAACGAGCCAAATACTCTGAAATGCTTAACATTTGGCTTTTTACCATACCAAGCTTGGTAAGGTGTCAGTCCTTTCAAACTTGAAGTAGGACTTTTGTTCAAGATATATACGCTGGTCCTGGCTGCATCTGCCCAATATGAATTAGTCAAATGCTTCGTCTGAAGCATAGACCTTGCCATCTCCACAATGGTGTGATTCTTCCTCTCTGCGACACCATTCTATTGTGGAGTGTAGGCAGCGATGAACTGCCTCTTAATGCCATGTTGCTTACAGAAATTCACAAACTCATTAGAGGAATATTCTCCTCCCCTATCTGATCGAAGACATTTTACAAAATATCTACTCTCACTTTCAACTCTTGTTTTGAAATCGATAAAGCATTCATATGCTTCATCCTTATGTTTCAAAAAATATATCCAGCACATTCTAGTATAATCATCAATAAAGAGTAGAAAGTAAGAGTTGTTACCCAAACTCTATGTCTGCATCGGACCACAGATTATCGGTATGCACTAGTTGGAGTGGATAGCTGGCCCGCCATGCTTGTCCATGAGGAAACTTTGATCTGGCATGCTTCCCAAGAGCACACCCTTCACAGACTTCTTTACTATCCTGAACTTTAGGAAGTCCAGTGACCATGGCTTGGGAAGTTAGCATTTTCAAACTAGCAGAATTCAAATGGCCATATCTCAAGTGCCATAGAACACTTGGATTGGAAATAGCAACACTTGCTAACTTATCTCCCCCTGGCTGGCCAAACTTTAAAGGAAACAATCTATTCTTTGACATTGGCACTTGAGTAATGATTCTATTATTGTTATTTTTATCAAAAATAGTGCATTTACCCTCATCAAAAAGCAACTTGTAGTTCTTTTCTAACATTTGACCAACACTTAAAATATTATGTTGGAGATGGGGTGTATAATAGATATCACTTACTTGTTTGACTCCTTCTTTAGTTGGAGCTACCATAGCTCCAATGCCTTCTACCGCCAATGATTTATCATCTCCCAATTTGATGCTGGATTTGTAGGAGGAGTTTAGAGTAGCAAAGAGTTCTTCTTTGCCACTCATATGGTTTGAACACCCTAGTGTCCAAGATCCATGTATCATTCATGTTCTGATCTGCCTGACCATATGAGAGAAAGAGATTTGTGGCCTCTTCCTCTTCTCCAAAGTTTCCAAACTGACTGCTCTGGCTGCTACTAGCTCCTTGTGAAGTCTTAGTCCAACAGTCATGAGCATAATGGCCAAGTTTGCCACAATTGTAGCAATATTGTTTTGACTTATCTCCTCCTTTACCTCTGCCTGATTGTTTCCCTCTATTTTGTTGTCCTCCTCTATTCTGCTGTTGTTCACTATTGTTTGAGAATCCTCCTCTGTTCTGATTTCCTCCTCTGTTAGGAGTTCCACCTCTCTGATTATTTCTGCCTCTTCCTCTAGACTTTCCTCTGCCACGACCTCTACCTCTGCCTTCTTGAGAAGCAAAGGCTTTATCATCTCCTCCATAACTTGTGGAAGGAGATGGCTGTAATCTCTCCTCATGTGAGAGAAGTGAGCCAATGAGGGTTTCAAAAGACAGAGAAGTTAGGTCTTTAGATTCCTCTATAATGATGGCTACCGAATTCCACTTAGGAAGAAGTGTCCTCAACACTTTCTTCACTATAACTTCAGGCTTTACATCTTCTCCTAAAGTGACCATCTTATCTACTACGACTTTCACACGCATGCAGTAATCACCAACCTTTTCATTTTCTTGCATTTTAAGAGTTTCAAACTCTCTTTTCAAGGTTTGGAGTTTAACTTGTTTGACTTGGTCACTACCCCTATAACTTTCTTGTAAAGCATTCCAAGCAGATTCAGCAGTTTTAAAAGAATCTATTCTAGGGAAAATACTTTTATCAAGGGCGGCGTGAATGTGATAAAGGGCAAAAGAATTATTCTTCCGTGCTTCTTTTCTAGCCCTTTTATCAGAACCACTCAAAACTGCCCACTCAGCGGCTGAAGGTTCGAGTATATCCCTCTTCAATCACATCCCAAAGACCTTTGCCAATCAACGAGTTTTCATTTTAATTGACCAATACTCGTAATCACCACCATTGAACTCAGGGATTGGTAAACTAGTATTGGAAGCCATTTTAGAAAGCAAATTTTATTTCAACTTCAAACAAGTTGTACAAAAAAGTACAAAATAGATCATTGATTTAAATCAAATCTAGCTTTCTTAAAATGCTCACTGATTTGGCGTTCTTCTTCTTGAGGATTTCCCAAAATTGGAAAGGTGAAGTTGTCTGCTTCGTCGTCACTGATTATAATGACTTCTTTTGCTGCTGTTGCTGGCTCAAGATGCCTTTTGAGAACAACTCGTTCTTCAATTGTAGGTTTCACCTCCACTGGTTCTTTTTCCTCTGCTTCTACGCTTCGTCGGTTTTGAATCAGGAGAGCGAGGTGTATAGCTCTCACTCGTTTCAACTTCAGGCACTATAGGAGTATAACTATCACTTGATTGTCCTTCAGGTATTGTTTCAACCATCTCGGATTCAACTACTCTTTGCCCGAAGATATTATCTTCAGAATCCGCCTCGTATCCAGAATCTGGTTTTCTCTGATGTGCAATCACTTGGTTTTCCAACTGACAAAACACTGTATGAAGTCCACTCTGCTGGACTTTCCTGTCAAAGGAATCAGGATTCTCTCTTCTCAACAGAGAGAGCAATGCATAATAGCATCCAGATGACCGAATCATCTACCCAAAATTACATCGCATGCACTGGGTTACAATAATGATGCCAAAAAAAAACTTTTCACCCTTTTAATTTTTTAAACAATTTTCCAAAATTTGTTTTAATAAAGCCCTTAAAATTTTTAACAATTTTTTATATATATTTTAAATTAGTTTTTTTTAAATAAAAGTTTATTTTAAAAAAACATAATAAAAAATATAAATAAAAATTATTAAATATTTTTAAAAAACTTTAATTAAAAAACAAATAAGAAAAATTAAAATAAAAAAAAAACCTTTTTTTTTTTTCGTGAAATCCCCGACGGGATTCGAACTAAGGACCTCCGCGTCCTACCCGCAGGCACTAGCCGCTGCACCACGCGGCTCCGGTGAGAAGTATGCCGACTTCCACCGTCTTAAACCCTGTTTTCTGGCGATTAAAAAAAAAAAATAAAAAATTTGTTTTGTTTTCACCCCGGTGGGATTCGACCCCGGGACCTCTCTCCCGCAAGCAAGCGTCTCAACCACCTACGCTACCTGCTTCAGCTGGAGACCAAAGGAACTGGTTGTTCCTTATACTGTCGTCGGTGGCAATTTAAAAAAAAATAATAATCAAGGATTTATCCCACATGCAGTGGGAGGAAGACAAATTTGTCTTCAAATATGCGCGAAGGTGCATTAACCTTCGATTGCCTTCGGGCAATCACTCCCCAATGCTATGCTTGCTCCTTGGCAAATCTGCGACCGCCACGTGTCTCCCTCAGATGAATCCGCTTTCGCCACGTGGACAAACCAATTTTTGCCACATCACCACACGCTCGACCGCCACGTCAGCTCGCCATGTCGACCGCCATGTCAACGCTCTATTAGCTCTCGCCACATGTCAGCTACCACCACCTCAGCTCCTCGAGCTGCATGTTCGAGTCAGCTCTCAGCTCCGCCTACCATGTGTCACCTCGAAAATCATGTAGCCTCGAAATTCATGCCCAGCTCTGCCACCTCCTCGATCCGATCGCCAGCTCCTTGAACATGGTGCACCCTCGGGATACGTGCCCAGCACGCTCGCCAGCTAGTCATCATGCGACCTCGGGATTCGTGCCCGTGCGACCTCGAGATTCGTGCCCAACACGCTTGCTCGATTGGCTCTGATACCAAATATAAGATTCGGATCAGGAGGTAATATCAGAAATTAACTAAATAAAACAATATTAATTAAATATTAATCTCACAGAGCCATTGCAACCTTACAACATAGGAAATAGCCACTAATTTATATGGAGAGGGAAGGGAGGAAGTCGGCGGAGAGGAAATGAAGGGAGGTTGGAGGAATAAGGGGAAAGGAGGTGGAGTGATAAGGAGGAAGAGGGAATAAAGGAGGGAATGGAGGGATAAGGGGAAGAAGAAATTATTCATTTAAAAAATCATGCCGACATTTTCCGACAACTAAACTAAACTAACCTAGCCTTGTTCACACTGCTACATCAACCACGTTACACAATGCATCATCCTCTTCTTTGATTTTCTCTATAATTTTTCCTTCCCTAAATTATTTTTGAACCTCATCCCATTTGCCCACCAATGGAGGTCTTTGGACCTGGAAGTCTATCTTGTTATCTCGCATCCATTGTTTCAGTTGCCCTTTGACATAATGAAGTTGTTTGTGGAATATAAACATTGCTATCCCATATGCTAGGTGGCCTTCTTCCCACCACTATAAAATTTTATTTCAAAGTTCCTCTTTTTGTAACCAAAAGTTTTCAAATTTAAATGGTTTGTAATGCTGCATTGTCTTTATCCCCCATTCCAAAAAAATGGGAAAGTGATATGAAACTAGACCATCCAAAATCTGAAATTTTATATTCCATTTTACAAATGCCTCCTATAAAAACAAAAATTAATCTAACCTCACCTTCCTTCTATGTGGATCCCTCCTCTTATTAGTCCAAGCATAGTTGAATCCAAGGCATTTAATATCCACCAAGTGTAATGATTGGACTTGGGTAATCATAAGTCGATCCCTTGGGTCTAAAATTATGGTTCCCCTTCCTGATCTCTAGAGGATAATATAGCATTAAAATCCCAAACAATAATCCAGTATAACTCTTCCCTTGAGACTCTCATGTTATGCACAACTTTACATTGATGCATGTGTCCATATAGGTTTTGATCCCCACAAAAAAATTATGATTAAAACATGTTTATATGTGACATTGTTCCTAAAATGTGATGTGAGGACGCCCATCCAAACTATATGATCTATTGTAGTTCATTCAAGAGAGTTATAAAAAGTAACAATCCCCCATGATGCCCCTTGGGTAGCCACTTACATATGAATAGCACCCCTCCAAAGTCTATTTACTGTTTTACACATAATATCCAATGATATTTTTGTCTTTTGGATAAGCAAGAAATCTATTTTACATTTTTATAAGAGTCTTCAAACAACATATTGATGGTTTCTACTATTTAAACCCCTAACATTCCATGATTGTATAATAATTGGTCACCTTGAGAGTAGTAAAAACCTATTGGCCTCACCAATCCTCCAGTGATTAGTTTATCTCCTTGAATTGTTATCAATTTATTATTTGATTTTCTAACCTGTCCTTGAGGGTTGCTATTTTTTTATCTCTTTTCCACTTGAGTTATCCCTAGAGTTGACCTTTCTCTATTCTTTTTTGCTATGCCCATGATGACATCCTTAATAATCGGTTGCTCTTGGTTATGCACTATTAATGCCCCTACATTGTATGATTTTGGTAAATCACCACACTCAATTACCTACTCTATTATGGGAGAAGATCAAAGAGGGGCTTGAACATGGCTATTATTATTTTTATTATTCTCATCCACTCCTTCCTGTTGGCATTTTTGCCACATTGATCCTCATTTGTTGAAGTACTAATGCTTAAGTTGTTGAAAATCTAACTTTTGTACAGGCTTGGATGCGGTTTTGATGAAAAAAGGAGCAAAAAGACTAAGTCCAGAAACCGTCGCGATTTCGCGACGTGTCGCGAAATCGCGGTCAACGCGGTCAACGCATGCAGCTTGGGAAGAACTGTCGCGATATCGCGACGTGTTCTATTTTTGCGGTTTGTGACAAGCAAAGGAGGGAGAGCGACACACTGTCGCGAAATCGTGACAAAAACTCAGCCGAAGACTTAAACTTGAAAGTTGCAGCGCGGCGCTGCACGTTCCGTTTTCGCGACACTGGCGGCTTCAAAGACTCAAACTCTAAAATTGCAGCGATTCGCTGACGTTCCAAAATCGTGCGGCGATTGGCTTCAAAGGCTCAAGTGGTAAAAGTTGCAGCGATTCGCTGCACGTTCCAAAATCGTGGGCGTTGGTTGAGAAAGGGAGTCTAAGTAAAAAATTGCAGCGATTCGCTGACGTCCCAAGATCGCGCGGCGTTTGTTGAAAGGAAGTTTGAAGGAAAAAGTGCAGCGATGCGCTGCACGTTCTAAAGTCGCAAAGTGTTTTGTTTCAAAGGCAAAAGTTGCAGCGATGCGCTGCATGTTCCTTAAATCGCAGAGCATTGGTTGAAAAAAGGCTTAAGTGCTAAAACTACAGCGATGCGCTGCACGTTTTAGAAAAGGTCCTGCAAAGCAAAAAGATGTCGCATTTTCACGACGAAAAATGGAGATTGGTACGGCAAGATGAAGACGTAGCGATATCGCTACCTGTCCCAGAATCGCGGTCATTTTGATCCGAGAAGCAAAAAACATGAAGGTTGTAGCGATTCGCTGCAATTTTGACGATAAGGCCAGCCGAGATGAAGACGTCGCGAAATCGCGACAAAGGATGGAAGCCGTGCAAAAGACATGCAGATGATAGCGATTTTGTGCAGCATTGTGGAAAAATGACCAAGTGCTTGAAGTGTAGAAAAATCGCGATAGGAAGAAGGATGAAGACATTCAAAGGAAAAGGGTGTTGAATTTTCGCGACCTGCGACAGTTCCCGCCAAAACGCAGTATGAACGGCCTGAGAAGGTTTTTTCGATTTCCAAGGATTAAATGCTTGCCCGAACTTAATGTTTTGTGGATTTCCAATGCAATCAAGGTTAAAGAACGCCCAGACCACCAAAATTGGAGATTTTATTTGTTCGAGGCAGCTCTTCGTGGATTAATTCAATGGTTTCATGCACATTTTCAAAACAAATTTAATGAAGGTGACCGCTGAAGTCAAATTGCATTTAATTTTGTGGTTCTTCAAGGCTGCAATTAAGGGGATCGTGTTCCTAGTTTCCATCGCACAATTGTAGATCTCAAGAAGGTCGGTGGCAAGTATTAAATGCTGCAAGAGGACGGCCCTCTATAAAAACCAATGTAAACTTCATTTAAGGGGGTTGGGAGTTTTTCTGCTAGAAACTGGAAGTGCATTTGCAGGAATAAAAGAGTTGGCTTCTAATTTTTCAAGCGTTGTATGGGAGATTTTCCTTTCTGTCCTTTCGCATTTCTAATAGCATTTATATTTCTTAATGGCTGTTGCATTTAAATTCTGCATAATTGGATTTAAATACTGTTGTTAAGGTATGATTCCTGGAGTGTAGTTTTGGAGGGGTTTTCTGCATACATCGTGCGAGAGTTAAGTTAATGCTTTCTGTTACTTGCTGTTGTTGTCCTTCAAGATTTTTTGTTGTTGTTCTCCCGATCTTATCACTTCGGCTACGGCCATATTTCCCATTTCTTTCCGCATTTTTAAATTTCTTTCCAGCAACCCTTATCTTCAAATAAAATTTAGAGTAGTAAAGGGAACCAGCCCACTCTGGAGATTGGTCTGGGAGCCATCTCTTGCTTCCAGCCTTTCAATGTTGGCCGGGTCTAGGGTGCACATGTAAAAATCCTTTCCTGTGGCAGATTCGTGACCAACAGTTTTTGGCACGCCCGGTGGGACAGATTTCTTCTGTTCTAAAAGACCCCATAGTGTTGAAGGTTTAATGTTCGCCTTCATACTGAAAAATTAGAGCATTTGGTGACTCTGCTGTACTCAGGAATCTCTGAACGTGGATGCAGTGAAAGCTGTACTTCATGATCACGAGATCACAGTCCAAGAAATTTGGAGATCTTGTCGAGTTTTTTGAGCTTGACGGTTCAAGAAGTGGTGAGCATTCTAGGTTAGTTTCCCCATCCATTCCATTATCTGTTACACAGAACCTTGGTATTGTTACTAGTGTTTCATCTTCCCAACCATATCCACTAGTTCCAATGGCACAATATCCTCCACCCCCACCCAGGAAATTCTTGGCATGGAACAGCTCTGGAGCCTTGAACTTGCAGGCTCAGAATCCAGTCCCTCAGGCTGCTCTGAAGGCTTTGCCAACTTATGATGGTACGGGTAAAACTGCATATGAACATATAAATGATGTAGCTTCTCTAGCGGCCATCCATGATATTACTGATGAGGATGTAATGGTGAAATTGTTGGTATGCTCTTTGAGAGGTAAATTGTTGTTTTGGTACCGAACCCTGCCACCAGGCACCATAACATCATGGGATCAGCTAGGAGATCTGCTAGTTAAAAATTTTCATGAATAGGCTGACCCCTTTTCATTGTTGAATCAGTTTACTATAATCCAGAGGCACCCGCAGGAAGAGATAGCTGATTTCAACGTTCGGTTTACCAGAACCTGGCACAAAATTCCTGATGGTCTTCGGCCTGCTGAGGAATTGGCTGCACTGTACTACCTCAGAGCGTTCAACACAGATATCGGCTGGGCTGTTCGGCAGTCCAATGTGACAACATTTCCAGAGTTGTTTGAACAAGCCATAAAAGCAGAAGCTGATCTGATTGCTATAGGGAGACTTCCTCCAAAGGTAACTATGCCTATTATACCAGATTTGCCTCAGTATTTATATTCTGGCTCACTTCCACAGCCTATGCCATCAATGTATCCCACCCCATCATGGAGCTCTAAAGCACCTCAAATTGCGCCTGTCCCAGCTCCTCAGTTGCCTGCTTTAGCTCCTCTGCCGCTTCCTGCACCCAGCACTCAGCCATCTCCCATTTCCACTTCATTTCTAGCTTTTCCAGCACCACCAGCTCCTTTGCCATTGCCAGCACCTCCTGCACTTGTGAACCCTGATCCATATACAACATTATTGCAAGAGGTAAAGTCTGCCAATTCGGCAATTAGGGCCATGGGTAACAAGATTACACTCATTGAGAGGAAGCAAGCTGAGAGAGATTTCCAGCCAAGGAGATTTCAACCTCCTGCAATTACTAGAGACCAAGCTGCCTCAACTAGTAAAGCACCTGAAAAAAGCTTAACTGCTTTAGTAAATGAAGACCCAGCCCTTGCAGACAGAATGTATTGGTGCTCGACCTGTAATGACCCTCATGGAGAGGATACTTGTATGGTCCATCTGAATTATGTGCAGACATTGGCTGCTAGTTCTTCGGGTGGACAAGTTAATATGATTTCTGAAGCTGGTCATAGTTTAATGTCTCCAATGGAAGATCAAGTTTCAGTTCTAACAAGGACTGGGAAGAAGCCTGTGACAGTTGATCCTGCTGACTTAGAGCCATTAAGAGTGCCGACTGAGGTGAAGAAGCCAGTGAAAGCTCCTGTGCCAGTTCCAAAGTCTGATGCCCCTGTTTTGCCAAAAGATCCTGTTTCTCACAGAGTTCAAGAAAAAGCTGCAGCTGCACCAGCAAGATCAGAAGCAGAGGAGCAAGCTCGAGAAAAGTTGAAATATCCCTCGTTGACAAAGAGACTAAGAGTGGAAGCCACACAGCAGTATCGAACCAGATTTGAACAACCTGCTGAAAAGAAGGACTCCGATGCAGTTGCATACAACATTGTTGAAGAACTGAAAAAGACCCCGGCTAAGGTAAGCCTCTACGATGCTTTGCAGTTGCCTGGTCAAGTAGATTTATTACAGGAATCATTAAAATCTGTAAAGGATAATGAAAAAGGTCCTACCCAGATAGTGTATGCTCAAACCTTAACCACCTCTGCTACTGGGAAAAATAGACCACCTCCATTTTATTTATCATTGCACATAGAAGGTTGGATTGTGCATAACTGCATGATCGACTCTGGAGCTGCTACAACTGTCATGCCCAAGGGAGTTTGTGAAGCAATGGGAATGGAATATACACGGAGTAGTCCTGGAGTTCTGCAATTGGATGGTACTCCTATAAAAATAGTAGGTGTGATCAAGGATGTTCCAATTGTTCTTCATACTATGCCCCAAATTACTGTTATCCAAGAAATTGTTGTGGTAGATCTAGAACCCTACTTTAGTATGTGTTTATCCAGGGAGTTTACTGCAAAGTTGGGGGGTTATTTGGCACTAGATTATTCCCACTTAGAAATTCCTTTCAAGGGTAGACGTTTCAGGATTCAGAATGAAAAACCTTCCCCTTTTCATATCGAGAAGTTGGAAGAAGCAGAAAAAGACATGCAGTCTGTCCACATGCTTACTGAAGAGTCCGAGGATTCTGTTTTGATGAGTGAAGTTTTAGATAATCTTCAGTTGGATGATCAGTTTTCTATGCTTAATTTTAATGCTATGTTGGAGACTGAAATCGGCTGTTATGCCATCCAAAAGCCTGAGAGTGATACAAAGCAAGAATTTTCACACCAAGTTGATCAGAATGCTATTACAGACCAACTATGGCAGCTATATTTTGATGGAGCTAGATGCAAGAACGGTGCCGGAGCAGGTATTGTTTTGATTTCTCCTTCTGGTGTGCAAAGAACATATTCATACCGTCTTACATGGAGTTGTACTAACAATGCTGCTGAATATGAAGCATTATGTTTGGGTTTAAAGAAAGCAAGGAAGTTAGGAATTGAACAGCTCAAGATTTTTGGTGATTCTGAGCTTATTGTAAACCAGATCACAAATAGGTGCATTGCTAAGCAGCATTACCTTAAAGCATATCGCAATCAAGTATGGGACCTGTTTGAGTTTTTTACAGCTCTAAATATTCAAGCTGTTTCTCGAGAGATGAATAAACATGCAGACCTTTTAGCATCTCTTGGAGCCAATTTTTCCCCTGTTGAACAAGTAATGAAAAAACCAAAGACAGTAAGGATGGTATACAGGCCAAGTGTGCCAGACAAAGAAACTTTCTGGCAAGTTTTTGAAGATGATGAGCAGATTGTCAATTTCTTGATCCATGAAGCTGCCACTGTTGAAGGGAGAACTTTGGAGCATGAAGAAGCTGAGGGTCTCATTCAGTTACGGAATAATCATATTCCGAAGGGTCTTATAACTCTGGAAAGCTTGTTTGATCAGCATGATCGGTCCAAAAAACATCGGATCGAGATTGACAAAAAGGAGTACATGGAATTACAGTTAGAGCCTAATAAAGCTATTAGAGTTGGAACTGACTCTACGCCAGAAGAACTGCAAAAGATCAGGCAACTGTGTGAGGAGTTTTCTGATATTGTAGCTTGGAGCTATGAAGACTTGAAGGGCTACAATAAATAGATTGTGCAGCATACAATTGAATTGGAGGAAGGAGTCAGACCTTTTCGGCAAAAACAGCGACCTGTAAATCCAAAGATTGAGATGTTGATGAGGGCTGAGCTTGTGAAAATGCTGCAAGCTAAAATTATATATCCAGTTAAGCACTCCACTTGGGTTGCCAATCTGGTCCCGGTTCGAAAGAAGAATGGAGACATACGATTGTGTGTAGACTTCCGAAACTTGAACCGTGCATCATTGAAGGATCATTATCCTTTGCCACGTATAGATCAAATACTGCACGTTGTGGCTGGAGCTCAACGTTTTTCTCTGTTGGATGGATTCTCTGGATATAACCAGATTTGGGTGAAAGATGAGGATCAGTATAAGACAACATTCACAACAAAGTGGGGCACTTTTGCTTATCAGCGAATGCCTTTCGGACTATCAAACGCTGGGGCTACCTTCCAAAGAGCCATGGACATTGCATTCAAGGAATTGTTGAACAAGATCATTGTGATATATCTTGATGACATGACAATATTTTCACATAGACGGGAGGATCACTGTTCTCACCTGAGACAGATTTTTGAAAAGTGCAGGGAATTTGGGATTTCCATTAATCCAAAGAAGTCGGTGTTTGCAGTAAAAGAAGGTAAGCTTATGGGGCATGTGATTTCAGAGGATGGGTTAGCAATAGATCCAGCCCGAGTTGAAGCATTAAAGAAGTTGTCACTCCCTGCAAACAAAAAAGAACTGCAGTCTTTCTTTGGACAGATCAATTTCATTAGGAAATTCATTTCTGATTTTGCCCAGGTTGTAAAACCTATGACTGAATTGTTGAAAAAGGATGCAGATTTCCAGTGGACTGCTCGAAGAAAAGAAGCATTCCAAGAAATCAAGGAAAGAATAGCACAGGCCCCTGTCCTGATTAATCCTGATTACTCAAAGGATTTCATTTTGTATGCAGTCGGAGAAGCAGAAAGTTATGTTGCGGTTCTTACACAGAAAGGAGACGATGGGAATGAAAGGCCCATTGCTTTCCTGAGTCAGGTCATTCTACCTCATGAGGCAAAGTATAACTTTATTGAAAAATAGGTGTATGCAGTTATGAAATCCCTTAAGAAATTCAAGCATTTTATATCTCAGAGCAGAACAATTGTTTATGTGATTCATCCTGATGTAAGAAATTTCATTCTTCAAGGAGAGTTGGGTGATAAACGTGCTGGTTGGGTCACCAAGATCCAAGAATTTGATGTTGAAATTCATCCAACTAAGCTAGTGCGTGGTAAGGCTTTATGCCAGTATTTGGCAAAGATGGCAGCCTCTGGTATAGTTGAACATCAAACAGAAAATCTTGCTAGCGATGACAATTTGATGAATTGCTTAATTCAGGAAAAGGATTGGACAGAAGACCTCATCGATTACTTCACAACTGGTAGATGTCCTTCATAGTTGAATGCTTCACAGAGGAGGAGATTTCGTCTGCAAGCTCTTCGGTATGTTTTGTTACCAGAAGGACTATTTTTTAAGAATATTGATGGTGTTCTTCTAAGATGTGTAAAAGAAGCAGACAAGGCTAGGCTCCTGGAGGAGTTTCATTCTGGTCTATCAGGAGGACACTTTGCAGGAAGACCGATGGCCTTGAAGATAACTCGAGCTGGTTACTATTGGCCGACCCTGTTCTCAGATGCTTTCAAGATTGCACAAGCCTGTGACAAATGTCAGAGATACACAGGAAGAGTTAGGAATGCAGCACTGCCTTTGCATCCGATTCAAGTTGAAGCACCCTTTCAGCAGTGGGGGTTGGATTTCATTGGGATCATTGATCCAAATTCCTCAGCTGGTCATAGATATATTCTGACAGCTACAGACTATTTCACGAGGTGGTCTGAAGCTATCCCAACAAAGGTTGCAAACCAGACTGTGGTGATATCTTTTATTGAAGGCCTGATTACACGCTTTGGCATTCCAGATGCCATAATTACAGATAATGGGACCCCATTTATTGGAGCTGAATTAGCTGAGTTTGCTAACAAGTATGGCATTTTCCTAAAAACATCTTCCAATTATTATCCACAGGGAAATGGCTTGGCAGAGTCAACAAATAAAAATTTGCTCCGGGTTTTGAAGAGGTCTTTGGGAGAAAACAAGAGATCATGGCACCTTTTACTGAATCAAGCTTTATGGGCAGATAGAATTTTAGTTAAGAAGTCCATCAAGACCTCACCCTATGCCCTAGTTTATGGGAAAGAAGCAAAGTTGCCTGTTCATCTTGAGTTGCCAGTATTGCAGCAGTTGCAGGCTTTTCAGGACAATGAAACAGATATCAGTTCCTTGGATATGCGGATAGCTCAATTGTTGCAGTTAGAAGAACAGCGTTCTGAGGCATATGAAGAGTTTTTCAAACACACACAGGGTATGTCTAAGTGGTTTTGTAAACATTCTGCAGATCGTCCACTCAAAACAGGAGATTTGGTGTTAAAATGGAACGAAAACAAAGCTAAACCTGGGAATCACAAGAAGTTTGATGCTTTATGGGAGGGTCCCTTCCGCATTACCAGCACAGGTGCAGCAAATTCGTTCTACCTCGAAGACTTGGAGGGCAACCCACTTCCAATTTCAGTAAATGGCTTTCATTTGAAAGCCTATACTTCATGAATTGACAGTTCAGTATAAGTTTGTATATAGTAAAAAAAAAAAAAAAGGAAAGAAAAAAAAAGAAATATACATGTTTTGCTTTTATTTATCGCCTTGGTTCTTGTTTCTTGCGAGCCGTAGGTGTCTTTTGTGTTTTTGTGATTTTCTCCTTTCCCAGCAGTTGGTGGCTTTCCAGAAAATTCTTCTTTTCCCTTCCCTTTTTTCCCCTCTTTCCTTTCTTCATCTTTCTCCTTCTTTTTTCTTCTGCAAATAAAAAAAAAAAAAAAAAAAAAGCAAGCCACGACTGTTGTTTCTTTTCCCCATTCTCATTGTTCCCGTTCCTTCTTATCCCTTTCTTCTAAGTTTCATCATTTACGCATTCATTTACAGTCTTCATTTTCATTCCACAGTCTACATATTTTCATTTCCATTCCATAAGTTCATTCGCTTTCACACCACATCGCTTTGTCAATCTATCATTCCATTATTACCATCATTCCATTTGCATTCACCGCTTGCGCAATCGCAGGAGCTCACTCCATTATCTCATTCCATTTGTTCCATTTCATTCTCCGTTATATGCAGGTTCTTTCGGTTTCAGCTTTTCAGCAGAAGTTTTTGCAGCAGTCCCTTGAGATGTATCACAGCAGCCAGCCTTCTGTTTTAATATGACTCTGTGCCCAATGGATTCAGGCCTGGATTCTTGCATACAACGAGCTGTATACCCCGCGAGCCGCCAAGAATGTTGGCATTTTTGCCACATTGATCCTCATTTGTTGAAGTACTAATGCTTAAGTTGTTGAAAATCTAACTTTTGTACAGGCTTGGATGCGGTTTTGATGAAAAAAGGAGCAAAAAGACTAAGTCCAGAAACCGTCGCGATTTCGTGACGTGTCGCGAAATCGCGGTCAACGCGGTCAACGCATGCAGCTTGGGAAGAACCGTCGCGATATCGCGACGTGTTCTATTTTCATGGTTTGTGACAAGCAAAGGAGGGAGAGCGACACACTGTCGCGAAATCGTGACAAAAACTCAGCCGAAGACTTAAACTTGAAAGTTGCAGCGCGGCGCTGCACGTTCCGTTTTCGCGACGCTGGCGGCTTCAAAGACTCAAACTCTAAAATTGCAGCGATTCGCTGACGTTCCAAAATCATGTGGCGATTGGCTTCAAAGGCTCAAGTGGTAAAAGTTGCAGCGATTCGCTGCACGTTCCAAAATCGTGGGCGTTGGTTGAGAAAGGGAGTCTAAGTAAAAAATTGCAGCGATTCGCTGACGTCCCAAGATCGCGCGGCGTTTGTTGAAAGGAAGTTTGAAGGAAAAAGTGCAGCGATGCGCTGCACGTTCTAAAGTCGCAAAGTGTTTTGTTTCAAAGGCAAAAGTTGCAGCGATGCGCTGCATGTTCCTTAAATCGTAGAGCATTGGTTGAAAAAAGGCTTAAGTGCTAAAACTACAGCGATGCGCTGCACGTTTTAGAAAAGGTCCTGCAAAGCAAAAAGATGTCGCATTTTCATGACGAAAAATGGAGATTGGTACGACAAGATGAAGACGTAGCGATATCGCTACCTGTCCCAGAATCGCGGTCATTTTGATCCGAGAAGCAAAAAACATGAAGGTTGTAGCGATTCGCTGCAATTTTGACGATAAGGCCAGCCGAGAGGAAGACGTCACGAAATCGCGACAGAGGATGGAAGCCGTGCAGAAGACATGCAGATGATAGCGATTTTGTGCAGCATTGTGGAAAAATGACCAAGTGCTTGAAGTGTAGAAAAATCGCGATAGGAAGAAGGATGAAGACATTCAAAGGAAAAGGGTGTTGAATTTTCGCGACCTGCGACAGTTTCCCGCCAAAACGCAGTATGAACGGCCCGAGAAGGTTTTTTCGATTTCCAAGGATTAAATGCTTGCCCGAACTTAATGTTTTGTGGATTTCCAATGCAATCAAGGTTAAAGAACGCCCAGACCACCAAAATTGGAGATTTTATTTGTTCGAGGCAGCTCTTCGTGGATTAATTCAATGATTTCATGCACATTTTCAAAACAAATTTAATGAAGGTGACCGCTGAAGTCAAATTGCATTTAATTTTGTGGTTCTTCAAGGCTGCAATTAAGGGGATCGTGTTCCTAGTTTCCATCGCACAATTGTAGATCTCAAGAAGGTCGGTGGCAAGTATTAAATGCTGCAAGAGGACGGCCCTCTATAAAAACCAATGTAAACTTCATTTAAGGGGGTTGGGAGTTTTTCTGCTAGAAACTGGAAGTGCATTTGCAGGAATAAAAGAGTTGGCTTCTAATTTTTCAAGCGTTGTATGGGAGATTTTCCTTTCTGTCCTTTCGCATTTCTAATAGCATTTATATTTCTTAATGGCTGTTGCATTTAAATTCTGCATAATTGGATTTAAATACTGCTGTTAAGGTATGATTCCTGGAGTGTAGTTTTGGAGGGGTTTTCTGCATACATCGTGCGAGAGTTAAGTTAATGCTTTCTGTTACTTGTTGTTGTTGTCCTTCAAGATTTTTTGCTGTTGTTCTCCTGATCTTATCACTTCGGCTACGGCCATATTTCCCATTTCTTTTCGCATTTTTAAATTTCTTTCCAGCAACCCTTATCTTCAAATAAAATTTAGAGTAGTAAATGGAACCAGCCCACTCTGGAGATTGGTCTGGGAGCCATCTCTTGATTCCAGCCTTTCAATGTTGGCCGGGTCTAGGGCACACATGTAAAAATCCTTTCCTGTGGCAGATTTGTGACCAACTCTTCCATGAATTGTTCTTCTTCTTGGTCCATTATTGTCTTAAATATCTCATACCTATTGGAGGGCTTAAGTTGGATTTGCTCTTTACCATATTTTCTTTTGCCTTCTCCTTCTTTTGGACTATTTAAAATCATCTCCATGTGATTATTTGACCTAAGAAATATTGGTTGTATCTTTATTGATTGTTGAATTACCCTTCTTAGGAATATTTGGCATTCCCAAAGGAGCCTCCATTTTTATGTTCATATTATTTGTGCAAGATTAGGCCAGATGCCCATATTTGTAGCAACTCTATATCTGAAGGGCAATGCCTCATAATCTAGTTGTTGAATCCAATATAGTCCTGCAAGTTTGAGTTCCACCTCTGCTGAAAAAGGTTAGATAAGACCCATTTACAAATAGAATCTTGCATATACAACTATGTTTCCTTCCATTGTATCTTTGGAAATTCCCAAATTTCTTCCAAGGGAAGTGCCAATAATTTCCAATACATGCACACTTCAAAATCCCATTGTAAGTGCATACAAGTGTATCCAAATCAGAAAAATAGTGGGTTTGATTTGAGGATCAAATTCCACTCTCTAAGGTTGAGCAAATAATCTTGCTAGAACATGATTCTTCTTTTCTAATTTGAAAGCCCTATTTCTATTGGCAAGTGAAGAAAAACTAAAAATAAAATATCCATTGCTAATAAACCACAAAGAATACTCACCAAGAGGCTCCCAGATTTTTGAACCTAGGAATGCAAAAAAAAAAGGGTAGGGCGATACCCATGAATTTATAGATCAAATCACGATTGGCTCTATATAAAACTATTTCTTTCATCATCCTTTTCTCAATGACAATATTTGGCCTTGATTCTAACTGTGGTAAGCATCCATTAACTTTTTGATATGTTGATCTATTTCTAGCAGCCATAAAAAGCATTGTTAATGCAGTTTTTTGTGCTTCTTCAATCTTTGATGGAGATTTATCCTTTAAAAAATCTGCAAAAGAGCTATGTATCTGTAAAATATTATCTAGAGGTGTCCCCATTGGGCTCTCCTGGGGCAGAAATCTTGTATTCAAGTCCATAGTAACCAGAAATCTCTTCGACTACCCAACTAATACCCTATTTTTATCTTATAGAGACTTTCCTTATTATTTATTTAAATTAGATAACAATAAATTTTCCATTATAGCTGGTGAAGGAACTTTATTCATGCAAAAAATAAATATAATCTTCATTATGATAGACTATTAATTATATTTTCAAATGTACTTAACAAACATATTATTAGTTCTTTATTAGGATTATAACGACTAACCACTAGGGATATAAAAATGCATTACGAGCTATCAATTAATAAAGTAAAAGTATTTTTAATTTGGAGTATATTTGTCACAATTTTTTGAAGGGCATTTTAATAATAATTATAAGTGTATGAGTATACGAGTTAGGATAAGGGATTGAGGATGTTGAAATAAATATTTACTTTCAAATTGTATTGGACTTTGTATAATATTTTGGTAGCACTAACTATGGTTGTTGGTATTTTATAAAATAATAGTCATTCATAATTTGTAAAACCATGGTTTTATGTCTTATTTTTTCCTCAAAAGGTTTATAAATAAACCCCTCCATGTTCCATACCTAGATATTATGAGCATGTATGATCATGGAGGTCAAGTGCTTAGGGTAGCCCCAAATTGTAAAGAAGGTAAACACCATTACCATGGTGGCAGTCGAACCCATGGAATTGAATGTTGATGCGAGGATCGTCTAAAAATGCAAGAAATATATCAACAACCTCATAATTTCTTGGGCCTAAATCAAACACTCTATGGATTTAACAATGCTTATGTTGGGTATTAATTTCCTCACAAGGGTTTGAACTATATTTGTTCTAGCCTATAAAATAAAAAGTAGTGTGAAATAATCATGCAACTAAATACCACAATGGAGAGATTCTCTATTGAATCTGATATTTGTCTAGGGGCAAAACGTCAAGTTGCCTAGCCAATAAAATCTTGTGGGAATAGATTATAGTGAATACTGAGTATCTTATAATGATCATATGTTAATTGGGATTTGCTAATAGAATTTTTCATGACAACATTCGAACTTGCACACCACATATAGAGGGAGGACATTGGTGGTATACAAGCCAAAATTTGGTATTGGTCTTGGTGCCATTGAGGATGAGTGTAATATTGTAGTAAGCAAATGATGCCTCAATGGTGGTATCAAAATTATCAATCCACATATAATAATTCTTAGAGGGATATTTGATCTTTGTTGCAAAACAACCCTAAGGTCTCTTTTTGATATTTATATATCCTTCTTTTCTTCATCCTCCTTTATGGGTGTTTATGCAACCTTGAAATTGGATAGAAAATATAATAGTCATGAGACCTACTAATCAGGTTAATTCTATGATTTCTTAATTATGGGTGAGAAAATATGAGATTATATTATGAGGATGTGATTATTTTTGTTTATAAATAAGAGTAGGGGTACAGTTAGGTTATGATATTATGTTAGTTAAGGATAGACAACATAATGACTAAGTAATAAACTCTATGTGTATGGGTATAACTTGTTAACACCACACTAAATTCCACCTAGAACCCTAATAGGTGATATAATAATACTAATATTTCACCTCTTATTACATCACTACTAAATAATGGAAGGCAATCAATAATTATACTAGACTAGGACAATGCATTACATTGCATTTCATAGTGGGACTCATCTCACTTTATTACAATAATCATGGAGTATACACACAAGTACATAAAATCAAGTAGTATTTACCAATAATAGTGTTGTATTAGCCAATAAGTCAATAGTGAAATGTGCACTTATTCACAAACAAACTAAAGTAAATCTTCATGCCCTTTGACTTCATTCCTCATGATCATGACCTTATCCAACCATAAACATGATCATGAAATCTCTACAAGGTAGATTCCATTATCTCCTCATAAATCATGATGGTTGAAATCATATTAATGTGTTGTAGACTCCAAGAAACATGTATTGGTACACCCCACAATCAAGTGACCATCATCAAATATCACTAATATTTGCTATTTTTTCTATAGAAAATGCAATGGTTTTAGAGAGATTTATTTTCACGATGATAAATATACCTATATTTTACATCTAGATAGTAGGAAAAATTAATTAATCCTATCTATATCCTCCAAATTTTTTAAAATTTTAATGAAAAATATTATGCTACCATAAAATTTGGTTTTATCTAATCTTAGTAGGGTTAAATCGTTAGGAAAAATATTAATAAATATCCAAGTAGTATGTCATGCCAAACATTAGGGTCTATAATCATTAAAGTATCCATATTAGACAATCGTAGTGGTTAACAACTCAAGTGCCTCACTCTTTGTTTAACATTCTGAAGACACCATATAATTGTTGAATAATCGCTTACACAATCAATGTACGATAATATATTTTTAAATTCAAACAAAATTTTCTCGAATTTTAAAGACATCATCATAAATTTTCATAGAACCAACCAATCAAATTACATATATTAAATATTCAAAGTTAAATTACACAAAAAGCACTATGAGGGTTTCCCAATCATAGGGAGTCGACATTCACCATAGGTTGACAAGATTTATGCTTTATTTGTAACATATCAATCCCTTCTACCTCATTATTCTATCTCACATGAGATAATTTCTATCATCATCTATAACATAGACTCATTCAAAATAGGTTATCATTCCAAACATAATCACTTCACCTAAAATAAATTTATGTTTTCTCATTGATTTCATTTAATCAAACAACTATAGATTTCATATTATCTTGGTGATGTCAAGGTTCCATATATTTTGATGGACTCATTTTACCTTCATGATTATATTTTAACATGAATGCATGCATATGAGGTCATATCACAAATATTTGTCATTGATTCTAGTCGATTGAATGACAATGCTTTGCATAAATTAGAATTCCAAAGACTTAACTAGTGACTTAAATTTATGTTTGAGAGGTTTGAACTTCATGTAACCAAACAACACATCCAAATATCATTCGATGGCTTTAGAACAATACTTTAACTTCTACATATGATAATATATTTATTCCATATTTTAGAATTGGATGACTACTCCAGAACAAAAGTTGTACTTCATCATACTACACTTGCACTAGCATTCAAAAGCTCAAAGTTTCTCTCTACTTCATCTATCCATGTAAATATACCCATATTTGTATTAATTTTCAATTTATTCCACTTCCAAATTATATGTACCTTCATAGGATCCATCTTTAACCCTTCTCAAATAGTAATTTTATTGATAGCCCTCAAAGCACTGTACATTCTCCATCATCATCCTTTGATGTAAAAACTACGTGAAGTACAAATAGACTTAAAATTTCCCTAATCAAACCCTTATGCAATAAATATTTTACTTATATATTTTATTTTATAGTCATATTTAGATCCATTCAATGGGGTGCTTTATTAGGTAGACTAGATCCTGGAATCATATCTATCTAATACAAGATTTTCTTCATAGCTGGCAACCCTATAGGCAAGTCCTTAGAGATAATATTTGAATATTCTTTCCAACATATTAAAAATGTCTATTATAATCTCCTCAATTATTTTCTTGAGGAAACATAACATAACAATCCTTTGTATTTATAATTTCCTTCAAATTTTTCTTACCAGATAATAATACTACTTCATTTCTAACCTCTTGTACTTCTTATTTCATGGGTAGTAGCCCATACGTTTTTCCATCTTTAAACACTATAACTGTATTATTTCTCCCATAATGTATCACACTCCTTTCATATTGTCAATATATTTCTAAAAGCACATGACAAGAATCCATTGGAATAACATCACATGATACCTCATCATAGTAATCACCAAAATCAAAATTGATTGCATTGATTAGACACCATAAATTGATGGTCCGTTTGTAGCTATAAACCTTGTATGGATTGGAATGTGCCACAATTTTTAATGTCAATTTCTCGAGCATATCTATAGACACCAATTTGTTTGTACTACCACTATCTATAACTAGCTTATAGTACTTACCATGGACTTACATTTTGTTTTGAATATGCTCCTCATCTTCCATGGTTCACCTCCTTGCTTTTATTTTTCTAAAAGCAATCTCTTCAACATCGAATTCTCTCTACTTTTTGGTTCTATGGATATAGCTATATCATATTTTATTTCTTTGACTTGTGTAACATTAGCTCTATTATCATCACTTATATTTTCCATAGTAGAACCTAGATCAGGGTTATGCATAAGCACGAAATATCCTAAATTGGCTATATTTAGGATTTTCAAAATCTTAAATTTGCTAATTTTGGAACATTTCACTAGGGACCATTCACCCAAAATTTACATGGTGGAAGTTTTTTTGGGGGTAAATTAGTCCGTCGTTGACAATTATTATCCTATTTTTATTTTAATTTGTCAACCACTTTCGCTCAATTCCATAGACAACTCATGTTCAAATTATATATGATTTTGTTTTTCCTGCCCACTTTGCCTCATATACTACTTGTATATATACTATAATGGGTACCGATAAACATACATCTAAAACACTCTGACTCAAAAATAACTTCAAACAATGAAAAATTTGACAAGGTTGTAGAGAAGTGTTTTTTGACATAAGTCGATCGGTTGTAGAGGAGTATTAATCGGTATATGCCTATCAATTTTAGAGAAGCATTGATCACTATAAGACGATTGGTTGTAGAGGAGTGTAAATTGACATAAGATGATTGGTTGCAAAGGAGTCTATAGGAATAAGCCGATCGGTTGTAGAGACATGTCTATTAGCATAAGGTGATCGATTGTAGAGGAGAGACTATGAACATAATTTGATTGATTGTAGAGAAGTGTTTGTTGGTATAAGTAGATCTATTTCAGAGATGTGTCTATAAGTATAGGTCTATCGATTGCAGAGGATAGTCTATCGACATAATTCGATCAATTGTAGATAAGAGTCTATTGGTATAAGCTCATTAGTTGTAGAGATGTATCTATCAGCATAAGTCAATCGGTTTTAGAGGAGAGACTCAGTATAATTTGATCGATTGCAGATAAGTGTCTATCGGCATAAGTTGATTGATTGTAAATAAGTTGTTTTTGACATAAGTTGATCGGTTAAAGATATGTGTCTATTGTTATAATTTGATCGATTGCAGATGAAATACTATCGACATAAGTCAATCAGTTACAAAGAAGTATATATAACCATAAGTTGATCAGTTGTAGAGGAGAGTCTATTAACAAAAGCTTATCAATTGTAGAGGCATGTCTATCATCCTAAGATGATCCGTTGTAGGCCAATTTCAATTAGTATAGGTCTATTGGTTATAGAGGATTGATGACTACGAAAATAGGTTAAGTATTATTCTTCCATTATTATTTTATCCAAAGCTCTTTTTCTTTAGTTTTATAGGCACTGTATGTGCACTTTATGCAACTGTGGTATACAAGTATCCATATCACCTAGTTGTGTGTTAGGAGCATTTTCTTGTCAGATACTACTTCTTTTCTATTAGAGTGTGTTTCATAGGCAGTGTAGAAGTACTATCTGCAGTTGTGGCCAACAAGTATCAATATCATGTTGTGTATTAGGAGCATTTTATTGTCAGAGACAACTTCTTGTCTATCAAATGTCATTCTATAGGGTAGCATAGGTTCATCTAAAGATTCATATATTCTTTATGGAATTACAGTTTAACATTGGTTACTAAGAAATGCAAATTTTTATTGAGATATGTATGCTATTTTCCTTCAATTTCATATTAATTTCCTAACATCTAAAGGTTTTTTATTTACAGATACAATGTCACCTACTGAATATGGAAATAAGAGATGCCAATATTCTAGTAAAAATATAATTCTAAAATATTTTACACAAATATCAAAATGTAGTGATGCATTAATATCTACACAACATGTAGGTACAAACACCTTTTACCATAAAATCATTAATTTTTCTCTGTAATTCTTAAATATAAAGCCTTTATTTATTAATAGATAAATGGTTGTCTACTTATCTACCACTTTATAAATGCTTTGTAAATTTGTATTTTGTTAATTTTTTAAAATAGTGCCTTTTTACATCCAAAATTGATAGAGAACAACAAACATTGAATGCAGTAAATATTGTCAACCCTAATGTGTGTTCACTTGAAGATATTCTAATGGATGAGATGGGACCACATGATAATTTTCCTAATAACTAAATTCAACTACCACATTAGGAGATGTTTAATTCAGACACATCAATAAAAAAAGAAATTAACAGTACAATTAAAATGTAAACCTCTAAGGAATCTTGTAGTCAAAAATCTAAACATCAAAATATAAGTAAATGGACTATTGGAAGCGATTTTAAAAATGAATGGGCATGGTTATACCCTTTTATTGAGCGATATGAGATACAAAAAGTGTGTAAATGCATTATTCATACTTAGAAGTTAGGAAAGGATCATTTATTGCAAAATAAGAAAGACAACAGAAAAACATTGTGGAAAAGTTTACATCAAATAAATACAAAGTTATGGAACAATTAACAAATTTCATAGGTGGAAGGATGCATCGGAATGTGTGCATGTGAGATATGCACTTTAATACGAAAAAGCAATGAAATAAAAACAAAATTTCATTAATAAGGGTGGAACTATCGAGGCCCAATTTCAAAAAATTAATAATACTATATTAGCCTAAAAAAAGTTGTAGTTTTCTATTGTATACAGTATTCTAAAAAAAGGTCGATCCATGTCTGCTTTTGTTGATTTTAAGCAACTACATCAACTAGATGCTATACAAAACCTTACCAATTCGCATTGGCCAAATTAATGTGGTTGGGAAATGGTAAAATGTCTATCACTGGTTGAGAAGGAAGACTTGAGAGAGAATGTAAAACAAGCCGAATTTATTTCACTTTCCATTGATGAGGTAACAACTGTTGACAACACATATTGGATTTGAATACATGTTTACACATTAAAAAATCATTTGATACAACCCTATTTACTAGAACTACATAATATGGTTGAAAATTTTAATGGAGAAAATATTTATAATGTTGTTGTAACCAGTTTAAAGGATATTGCCAAAATGAATGAAAAGAAAATTGCCACAAAGTTAATTTGTGTTGGAGCTGATGGTACAAAAACAATGCAAGGAAAAAGAAATGGTCTTTGTGTTAGGCTTCAAACATCAATTGCCCCATATGTTATTCCCATTCATTGCATGGCTCATAGAATGAATCTTGCATACAAAATTGGGAGCAAATTTGATAATGTAGCCAGAGTGGAAGATGTTTTCCATGAAATACAATCATACTTTTCATACAGTCCAAAAAGGTTTGCAGAGTTTCAACAGTTTTATTTAGGTGTAACCGAAGGCAAAAAAATGTTAAAATATGTGGACACCAGATGAATTTCACTATTTCTTCCTACAAAAAGGTTTTTTGTCAAAATATCAATCCTTTTTTGGGTTTATGTATGCACATCGTCTGGATGTTGATAAGGAAAAATATTTGCTATTTTGTATGAATGACTTGGAAACTCTTCTCATATTATGTGTTATTATTCCATTGTTGCAACAAATAAATCCTTTGATTAAATTCACATAGGAAAGGGCAATTTATATTTTTTATTTCATCAGGATGAGAAAACAAATATGTAATCTTATTAACAAAATTTACTTATCCAGGAAAATTTTTGAGGATCCCAAGTTAAATAGTTGGAATACGTTAGTTGAAGTCAATAATCCTAAAAACTTTTTAAAGTTCAACATAAATTATAATATTTGTATTGCTATCCAATAAAAGATGATTCCTTTATATCATTTTGAAAAATGGTTAGATACACTTATATATGATGTTGAACAAGTGCTCGTAACACATTCTAGATTTGATGAGGTTTTGCATAGCACTAAGAATAAATTGAAAAGAATTGCAAATACATTAAAAAGCAAAATAAGAGATCATTTTCACAGATATGAGGCACTTGAGACCATGGTTGTTTTTAATCCCATATTCTTGAATCCTTGTGTTGATCATAGTAGTAGAAGTGAGTTGTTTGTAAAATATATGGGTAATCTTATGACACATTTATCTAAAAGTGTGGAATTAAATATTGAAATCAATGGTATTCTAAATAAAGAACTTTTGAGACAAAAATCAACCAATTTTGGAATAAGAATGGATAATAAAAATGTACATTTCAAAAATCCACATGTGACTGGTTCAATCACGCATTTTGACAAAAATTGTATTGAAGTAGTGTCTTACAAGAAAATATGAGTGAATACTTTATTTGGATGAATTATGTCAAAAAATAATTTTAGGATCTGTTGAATATGAAAGGGTTTTCAATGCACTATATTTTGTTAAATCGAAATTTTGTAACAAGTTAAAACAAATTTGGAAAATTGTTTGATAATGTATGTGTCATCGTACAAGGTGGGTAAGTTTCCCTATAATAGAGCTATGACATATTGGAAGTCCCTAGAAGAAAGGAGAGGGATCACTAATACTATTGATAATGACAAAAATAATTTATATTGGAGTGATGATGAGATTATGGAAACGCACAATTCACAAATGATTCCCAATTATTTTGGAGAAGTTGATAAGGCTTTGTATCAGCTTCCAGAAATATGAAATTTCAATGATTATATGACAAATTCATATAATCAATGATTTTTTGGATTTGAAATCATTTGTAAAATTTTAGTGATTTGAAAAAAATCATATTATCAATGATTTTTCATATTTGATATCATTTGTAAATGTCAATGATTTGAAAATAATCATATTATCAATGATTTTTCGTATTTGTTAAGTTGTAAAATTTCAATGATTTGAAAAAATTCATATAATCATTCTATTTTCAATGATTTTGCATATTTGCTTTTTAATTTTATTGACTTTATATATTGTCAAAATTTATGATTTATGCTTTAGGTTTGAGTAAAATGGAAATTTGAAAACCATGCATGCATAATGATGCTATGTTATTGAATTAGTTGTCTATGTCGAAAAAATATAATTATTTATGCTTTGACTTTGAATGTATGTATGTATGTGTGTATCGTTAGTATTATTAGTATGTATGCTATAACTCTAAAAGTGTTATTTACTGTCTATGTTGATAAAAATTTATAATTTATGCTTTAGATTTGAGTAAACCATGCATGCATACATAACTAGTAAATATTTCTTAGTATCATTAGTATGTATGCTTTGACTCTAGAAGGCAAAATGCAAATAGCATATTAATATAGATATGGAAAATGAAAATTTAAACCCATCTATATATATATCCATCGTAAAGTCATTTTGAAATATAAAAATAATATAGCATAATACAAAATATAATAATCATTTTTATACAACAACAAGAATGACTACGAATAAAATGAAAATTTAAACCCATGCATAGATATATCCTTCGTAAACTCACTTGAAAATTGAAATATAAAAACAACATAGCATAATACATGGAAAATGAAAATTTAAATCTATTCATAGATATATCCATCGCAAACTCCCTTTTAAAAATAAAAATAATATAGCATAATACAAAAGACAATACTAGTTTTTACAACAACAAGAATGACTATGAATAAAATGAAAATTTAAACACATTCATAAATATACTTTTTGTAAACTCTCTTGAAAATTTAAATATAAAAACAACATAGCATAATACATTAAAAATAAAAATTTAAACCCATTCATAGATATATCCATCATAAACTCACGTTGAAATATAAAAACAATATAGCATAATACAAAAGATAATACTCATTTTTATACAACAACAAGAATGACTATGAATAAAATGAAAATTTAAACCCATGCAAAGATATATCATATATCCTTCGTAAACTCACTTGAAAATTTAAATAGCATAATACACAAGAAAATGCTCATTTTTATATCACAACAAGAATAACTTTGAATAAAATGAAAATATAAAATTATGAATACATATATTCTTCGTAAGCTCAAGCATATTTGAAATACCATAATACTCAAGATATGAGAATAACACACTATTATAAATGTAAATAGTATAATAGTAAAGTAATAAAAGCAAGTATTTTTTTCAAATGAAAACATATGAATGCCATAAAATTATCTTTTTGAAATATCAAATTTTCAAAAGCATTTTCCCTATTCCAGGACTTCAACATTCTGCATTCCAATGGCTTCTCCCTCAGGATGGGTAACAGTTCTCTCAATTGCTCTCTAATTGACAAGGATGTTCTCAACACTTTGCAATCCTTTGAGCAGGGTATTTTCCTTTTTCCTAAAATCTTTGGATAATGGTGCAAGAAATTCTTTACCCTTCTCCTTTAGTAGAACATTAGGATACAATCCATTTAGGATAATTATTTTTTGAAAAGTGTTGTTTTGTCAAACTGCTTCATGCGCTCTCTTTTTTATTGTCATAGAAGCATTTAAGAAATATTTTGCCATCCTGATATAGTCTTGTAGGTTTTAAACCTGCTTCTTGACATTATCATACTTTACCTATAAAAGGAAAAAAGTAGTTAGTGGATATTTATATTTTAAAAAAAGAACCATTTTTTTAACACATTAGTCAAACCTCAACAACAATATTTGTAGATACAACAACAACAACCTTTTTCTTAACACATGCTCATTCATTATAATAATCTTGGGCCTCAACATTTATGTTCTCCAATCTATTCAACATAAACCTTAAATTTTCATCTGTGTAAGATGTAGTAACCTACACAATGCCAGATTTTTCATGATGTAGTAGAACCTCTATCTTTTCAGGTTCATTTCAACTACAGAAAAATTTTCTCTTTTTGATTTTTTTTTTAATTGGGCATTCATTTCCTTTGTCAACACTTAGGCATGATAATCCTATTTTTTTCATTTATGTTATATCTAGAAATAGTGAATCCTAAATGGTTGCTTCAACATTGTTAAGAACTAAATATTTTTTTGAAATATTTCCTCTTTCATCCTCTGGCAGATGATGAGCCCGAGGGGTGTTGGTTTCCCTAGGAGGATATTTTCTTGAACATTCTACTCCATTTTGAGGATCTTGAAGCAGTTTTGATACTTGAAAAGTAGTGGTTGTGTTTCCTTGTAAAAAGAATCTTCATCAAGTGGAACATTATCCAACCCAACACTAGAAGCTTTCGGTACACTTGTAAAATTAAAATTACCAAAATACATACATTCGAATCCTAAAAATTATTTTTTTGCTTCTTTCTCTGATCTAGATGGAAGAATGTGTTTTCCACTCAGGAAGCATTGACCTCGCATCTAAGGTTGGCATGGCGGAGGAGGAGGTGGCATCGACTATTAATTTTGATGATGAAATTGTTGTATAGGAACTTAAAACATCAAAATAAAATTTTGTTACAAATTTTGTGAAGGTAGATTATGAAAATTGGTTACAAAATTGGTTATAACACTTACCGATAGAAGAAGAGACATATTGCATAGGTACATATACAAATGTAATGTGGGTGCATTGTACATTTGAAAATACAAAATAAAATTTAATAAAAAAAAGTAAAAAATTGATAACAAATTTTGTTAAGGTTGTTTGTAAAACTTACTTCCCAAAGAAGAGACCTCTTGTGCAACTATGCCTATTGGCAGTGGACGTGCAGACACAGGTGGATATTTTCAAGAATTAGGAGAACTAGATCTTACATGTTTCCTTGTTGATATTATTATTAGCGGTGGTGTTGTTTCCTCCAGTGTTTCAAAGTCTCCTAATTCCTCTGTATTATAACCTTTAAAAGTAGCATCCCAATTTGAAGAAGAGGATGCCCTTTTCTATGTTTTTTATAAAAAGTTAAAATTATAAAAATGATAAACATATGAAAATAAAAATATTACTTCATTATAAATTTAAAAATACCATAACCTATTGTTATGTCATGGCTACATTGGCTAGGGTAGAGTACAAAGAAGTCGGTACTTGAGTGTTCTACAAATGATAAAAATATTCATAAAAAATGCAAGAATATAGTTGCATGTTCTTATTTTCGATGAAAGTGAAGTGTAGCTTAGCACATTCTAGATATATATTCTTATCTTATGTGAGACATAGGTGGACCAGTCAAAATTTTGGTGTGCAATACAATGAACCAAATATGCTAAGGCCCACATCAAAATTTTTGTTGGTATTCCTTGCAGAACAAGTCTAGCAAGGAAGAATTTACAACATGCTCGAATAAATTTATTCTAAATAACTGGTATAGTCAAACCACTTATGGAATTGGTGGTCGTAACTGTAAAAAATAAAATCAATAATTGTAGATACTAGAATTTAAATTCAATTAAATAAAAAACTATAGTTATACCTTGAAAATATTTCGATTACACTTTGAAGGTGATCTCTAGGTAGAGATTTTCATCATTAGTTAATATGAATTTAGATATGATTGGATCACAACCAGTGTGGGGCAACGCTGTAAATATGGCAACATCAGAGGCAACAAAAGAAAAATGATGATTTTATTGTCAATGACAACATGTACCTTGCCTGAATCAATGTTGTAACTTGAAATTATGTTCTCCAATAGATTAGTGTTTGTGTCGAATTATGACATAGAAACTAGACCCCAAAGACCAAAGTCTATTACCCATGACATGTCGTAACCCGATCTTGATAAAATTTTAGAAATTAGAGGGCAAAAAAGGTTTTTAAAATTAATTTTTGATATTCTAGGGGTGATAAGGGATGCCATAGGGTTATTTTGTTGTGTATGAGAGAATATGGACCAGAAGATAAAGTGGAAGGTATTAAAAACTTGATGGAAAGTATTAGAAAAGGGTTCAAATGGGATTAAACTCCATTAAAACTATGTTAAAATAGGAGAAA
Organism: Wollemia nobilis; assembly: GCA_028583015.1. Taxonomy (NCBI): domain Eukaryota; kingdom Viridiplantae; phylum Streptophyta; class Pinopsida; order Araucariales; family Araucariaceae; genus Wollemia; species Wollemia nobilis. The sequence goes on along the minus strand of JAQPPZ010016942.1, from coordinate 2,329,273 downwards.
AAGGGTTAAAATTGTGTTAAAATGGTAGGAAAAGGGTTAAAACTACATTAGAAAAGGTGAAAATTGACTTTTTACGTCTTTATATAGACTTTTATGCATGCAATCATTTCATGGATGGTTGAAATGTGGCATCAACATGCAATAATTTCACAAACGGTTAAAATGTAGCACATATGCACCCCATCATAAATGCAAATGATCGGGTATGTTGCAACTAACTAGGTGTGTTACAACTAATCGACTTTGCTGTAACTGATCGGCTTTGATGTAGCCAATCATCATTCTTATAGCCCATCAACACTATTGCAATTGATTGGCTTTGTTGCCACTGATCGACTTACTTGCATCTAATCATCATTAATCTATGCATCAACTTTGTTGCACTGATCATCATGTTGCATTTTTTTGTCATCAATGCAAAGCATCATCATTGTTGCAATCGATCAATATTCTTGTAGCCCATCGACATTATTACAATTGATTGTCTTTGATACAACCTATCATCATTATTACAACTGATTGTCATTCTTGCAATCAATCATCATTCCTACAACCAATAGATATTATTGCAACCAGTTTATATTGTTACACCGATCGATATTGGTGCAACCGATCGATATTGTTACAACCTATTGCTATTCCTATATTTGATCGGTATTCCTGCAACCGATTGAAATTTTTACAACTGATCTACATCTAATCGGTATTCCTGCAACTGATTAGAATTCCTAAAAATGATTGACATAGCTACAAATGATCAGTATATTTAAAACTTATTGGCATAGTTGTAATGGATCGGTATAGATGAAACCAATTGGCATAGCTATAACTAATCGACATATCTACAATTTATTGACATAGATGCAATTGATCGGCATAGCTACAACTGATCAACATAGATACAACCAATGAGAATAGCTACAACTGATCGACATAGATGCAACACATCAGCATATCTGCTCTTAATTATTAGTTTTCAACCAGTATGTCTACAATCGGTCAATATTTTCTGACCGCCATGTTTACAACCAATTGTCTCAGACTGATCGTCATAGCTTTTCTTAATGACAATGTATTATAGGCATAGGGTGATCGACATAGCTTTTCCTATCGACATAAAACATTTAAGTTTTTCATACATTCCTATAATTTGGAAACCAATATTAATAACCCCCAAAATAGAAAAATTCACCACGATTTGAAAATTTTTGGTAAAAAATGAATGCAATTCACCATGACTCCTTGGGCATAATTCACCAGAATTTCAAGACAATTCACCTTGATTTTATAAATATATTTTTGGACCAACCCCTTATTCATAACCCTAACATAGATATTCATATGCTTGATACCCATATGCTCCATAGTTGTAGCAAGAACCACAAAAATCATGACCCCATCTTCATGGTCTAAATCATTTTCGTCTTGAATATTAAAATCCTCCTCTATATAAACTACTCAAACATTTATCTTCCTTTTTTTATGGGGCTTTGACCACATCCAACTGATTGATTGCCATGAATTCTACCTCTACCAAGACTTTATTGTTGCTTTATAGCTATCTTATCTTCAATATTTAATTCATATTGGTATACCTCCACCAACAATCTATTATTATGCATATTAACCTTATCTTGAATTCTTAGTCTCATCTGATTAATATATCTTTATAATTGTTGCTTTTGATAGTATCTTTATAACGAATAGCTTAGATTATCAATATATAGAATTCATTTGTGTATTTTTCACTCTCAACTCCTTCTGATGGATATTCTAGCTCTTCTTAAATAACATCATAGAATAATTAAGAGTGAAACATTTATGCTTTTAACTTACCATTCAAACCCATACTTTGATATTCTATCTTTATCAATGAAATATTGCTTGCTATACTTGTTCCCAACGTATCAATGTATGGCCCTTTAGTTTAATAACAAGAATATTAACCCTCTTGAGGTATTCAGTTTTATCTAAAACAAAATACTTCTCCATGTTTAATATCTTGCAGATGAGCTCTTCTATATCCATACTATTAACATAATTGGGTAAATCCATCCTAGTATTGCTTCCCATTTTAGCAATAGCCCTTATTAATATTTCTTCAAGTTTTTTCCTTTAATCTTGTTCTTGTTCCTCTTCATTTTCTTCTGAATCACTCACATTTTCCTCCATGTTTTTTTTTGTGTAGTTTCCATGGCTTCCATTTGTTCCTGTAAGCCTTTTATGGCTTTCAATAACTCCTTATTTTTAACATTTGCAGGATGTCCTATTTAATCCAATATATATATATATATATATATATATATATATATATCCCTTCCTTTCCATAAACATGTCATTATTCAAGTCCAATATACTTAAACCTATGGGTTTTGATACCAAATTTATGTAGCCAATGTAAGTCAAATAAATTCAACAAACTCCAGAAACATAGATCATAGTCATAGAATAGAAGCCTTAAAAAATAATAAATGAAACAATGATAAGTGATCATAGAGTGGACATAAATCTTCAAATTTTGATTACAAAGTAAACTTAGGCTTATTATATCCAAACAAGAAAAAATAGTAAGTCATAATGGACTCAAAATAGGTATGGTAAATTTGAGGTTTAGTAGCTAAAACCCACAATACTTATTTACACTTTGCACCTATGTCTTATATATTTGGCACCACACATACTATGCCCATTATTCGGACACTCAAATCCAAGTGGATCGATATGTAGACTTCACACCTCTATCTCAGATCTCTAGCAACATAAATACTCTACTCAATGTTTGGTCAGTCAAACCCAAGTGAAGCAATATGAAACCAACACACATGTCAAGAGCTCTTCAATTGTGAGGATGAGGGTGAGGGTGGGGGTGGGGAGTAAGTACAGTAGTGTGCTGTACTTACTCCCCACCCCCCACCCTCAAATTGTTATAATATCATATTTATATAGATCCATTTTTCACAACTTGTGAATTTTTTGTGTAAATTCTACCTAGGAAAGGGTCATATCCCACTAAGTAGGTCTTCCACCAAGGATATATATTTTTTCAATCTTCAATGTCATTTATCTGCACCTATATGTAGGTGATGATAGTGTTGCTATAGGCTATGATGATATTATAGATATTATTGATTGAATAAATGAAATCTAGAATAAAGCAAGGAAAATTTTGATAAAATATTACAAGAAAGGATTATGAAGAAGACTAGTTATAGGTATATGGAATATTTGATAACGTGGAAAGGAAAAATGTCTACAAAGGATGAATGGTTATTTAAAGAAGATTTGGCTTGTTTGAGCAAAAGGATAATTTAATCATAATAGTTTTGTGAGCAGAGGTTCATATTTGTGTACCTTGGGTGTTTTATGTAGGAGCATCTTAAGGTTCATGGGTAATTAATATCATTTTTTTTAATTTTATCTAGATTTGATTTTATAATATTTTATTTGGATTTTATTATATTCAAATTACAATTTTAGCCAAATTTAATTTTATACTATTTTATCCACATCTAATAATATATAAATTTCAATTTCAACCAAATATCATTTTATAATATATTATAAAAATCTAATTTTATCTATATTGAAATTTTAGCCAAATTTAATTTTTAATATTTTATCCAGATCTAAATTTATTCAAATAATAATTTTAGCAAGATTTGATTTTACCTAGATCTAATATTAGATTATAATTTTAGCCAGATCTAATTTTATAATGTTATACCCAGATCTAATTTTATCTAGAATACACTTTTAGCCAAATCTAATTTTATAATATTTTAGCTGGAGCCTATTTTATAAAAATTAGAAAAATAAATTGGATTCTATGTTTATAATATTTTATCTTAGATTTGATTTTATTTGGATCAATTTTACCCTCATAATTTGCGATAAAATGAGTCTATATAAAGATGACATTGTAACCATTTGAGACATCTCCTGCCAATTTTAGATCTCTTGGCAGGTGTGTTGGTTGTATTAATATGCTTGGGTTTGAGTGACTGAGCATTGAATTGAGCATTTGTGATGTCGAAGATTTAAGATAGAGGTGTGATATCTGTATTTTGATCCACTTGTGTTTAAATGACCATGAATTAAGTAGAGTATTTACAAAATATCAAAAAACTTGATCCAACTAAAATTACAGCTAAGATAAAATTAGGTTCCAATAAAATATTATAAAACTAGATGTAACTAAAATTATAATTTGGATATAATCATATCTAGATAAAATATTATAAAATTAGATCTGAATAATTTTTTTTTGTTGATTTCCCATAAACCTTAAGGTGCTCCTACATCATATGGTGATGATGACACTTTAGGGACTAAGCTCATAAACACCATGACTCTTCCACATTAAGGGTAGGCCCAAAATTACAACATACATATAAGGGTGCAACATCATACAAAAGCACATATTTGAAGGGCTTGATGCCAGAAGAGAGAAGACATTGTTGAGTGACAAAAATATTTGTCCTTTATTGTAACCATTTAATATTATATGATTATGGGTGTGGTGTGATAGGTGGATTCAAAACCTTCATAATTTGAATAAAAATTAGATTATTTTTACTCTCACTATCAATAAAAAAATGAAATTGCTAACCCTTGACCCATATTTATGAGTGAAACATTCATTCCTCCTCTTGTATCTCTTATTATGAATCCTCTATTATATCATGTATGGTAGCAATGCTTTGGTTTAGAGTCCATAATTTTCTTTCCTCTATCCTTAGCCTATGGATGTGGAGGTGATGGTGTAGGGGATATAGAGGGTTGTGACCCAATAAATAGTGAACAAAATGTTTAATACTCCTCCATTAAATATAAAATGCTCTTATTATAATCACACCATTTTCCAGTCTTAATATTTAGGCGATCCTTTTCTTCAGAGTCCTTTTTATTCTAATAATGATTATAGGATTGACCACCTTTGTCTTGATTCTTTGGACAATCACTCTTGCATTTCTTTGACTAGTAGTTAGTGTTCTAGTTTTTATCATTTGTTCCTTCTTTTTTTCTATTTTTATTTTTGTGCTTCTATTCCAATTTGATAATATGTTTGTATGTCATTTTCAATGCATTGAATTCAAATATATTCATGTCCTCTTGAATGTACCATTATATCCCATTTTTATGTTGGAGGATCCAATGCCTTTTAGTATCTTAAATACTTATTTTTTCTACCATGGAGTGAAAATCTAAAGAACACAAGCTTATACTGAGAGGGGGGGGTGAACAGTATAAGAAATTTTTTTACTTTTATTTCCCAATCTTAATTATGCGATATATCAATGGAAATATCAACAGTAGTAATCAAATCAATGCACAAATCACCACACACAATAGAGACACCAATTTAATGTGATTCACCCAATGTGGGCTACTCCATGGAGAAAATATTTCACTAAAATTTTCTCAGCAAATCTCTTAGGAAACCTTTCCCTATTAAAATTTTTATGGATCTTTGTCTCTAGTTTGACACAAACCTGTACTCAAATATGTACCAAAATCTATCCTCAAATATGTCCTCAAGCCTAAACACAAACCTTGAATCAATCATAAATCAACTCTGCTAGATTTTCCCCAAACCTTAACCCAAGGTTTGAAAAAATATATCGATCAACTCTACTCTCAATTCTTCTCAAAGACTTGTCTCAAATATGCATTGTAAGCTTCCACAAAAATCTTACACCAATATATCCACAAGCCCTCTCTAGAACTTGTCCAATCTACTCAACAAGTATTCACCAAGACTTACCTCAATTCTACTCAACACGTCCTCACTAGAACTTGTCCAATCTTCTCAAAAAGTTCAATAAGACTTACTTGAAAACTACTCAACAATTCCTCACTAGAACTTGTCGAATATACTCAATTAGTCCTCACTAGAACTTGTCAAATCTGCTCAACAAATCTTCACCAACACTTACCTCAAATCTATATTCTAAGCTTCAAAAAATGCTTACTCAACTCAACTCAATCTAACACAAAATCCTCTTCAACCACACAAATAATCTTCACATAGAATATTGTTCAATCTCATAGAAACATATAGAGAATTGTTAGAGACTCAATATGCTTCACACTCACAACAATGCTTAATCACTTTTAATCTCTTTCTCAACTAAATTTAGAATATAGAACAATTTTTTTTTATAGAACTTGAACTATCACTTCAAAACTTCCACTAGACTAGGATCAATCAAATCCACTCAATCATTCACTCAATGAAATACTCCTTGCTTACAAACCTTAGTCCAAGAATATGAACACTCACTCAGATGTTTTAAACAACGCTTATCAAACAATCTCACATAACAATGATACTCATGATCTTGCACAAACTCTAGTTCAATATAGTTCACAACTTCACATAACAATGATACTCATATTCTTCTCACAAACTCTAGTTCCAGCATATGAAAGCTTACTTAATATTTCCAACAATTCTTATCAAACAAGGTTTCTAGTATCAAATTTCATTCCAGAAAATCAAACTCAATAATGCTTATCAAACAATCCTTTTCACTCCAACTTAGCATTCACAACATCCAACAATCACTCTCAAGGATAATGTACCCTTACCTCTTGTTTGAAGTTGATTTGACATCAAACACTTGTCTCAATAACAACCACTCTTTTTGCCAATACTAGGGTTAGATAGAAAATATATGTCCTTAATATTTTCTCACAAAAATATTTCACCAAGTCAAAATATCAAAAACTTACTCAACCTTATTTCTCCTTTCAATATTTTAATTAACTTTATTTTCAACAAAATTATCTAACTCCTTTGGCACATCTTATTACTCCTCTCAATAATATCAAAGCACTAAAAAATAAAAACCTAAAGTAAAATGATACATATCCTTTTATCTCCCTCACAAAAATCTTATAACATTCAATTTCCACTTTATAACCCTTTAAAAAAAAATATTTCCGCAAATTTTGGAACCTTTGCAAATTTCGAACCAAGAAATTTAGTGCATACCTTATCATTCACCAAAATATGCCTCAATATGTTTCGAATGTGAAAGCTCTCTTGCTGAGTGCCTTTTCTAGACGCACGACCACTACGTGGACTATGTGATCCCATGCAAAGGTAAAGGCTAGTGCCTTCCCTTTGTCCTTTGCCTCTTGCATGATTTCCAACAAAAATATTCCTTGGTCACCAAAACATAGACCACAAGATTCAATCCCTCAACCTCATGCTTACCAAAGTCTTAGCATTGCCTTTGACTACCAAACGTGCTACACAACACCTTGGAACATGATGTGGAATCCCCTCTACCTTGTCCTTTGTCCTTACCTCTTAAATGCTTTAACACATGCAAATCAGCCACCTTTCCTTGCACACGATTTACTCTTGCATCAAATAATTCGCATGGATGATATTTGAAATGGTCTTTGACCCTTTTTATATGCAATTTTTCATGATATTATAGACATCAGTGGTTTCTATTAAGTTGATTTATTTCGAATTAAATAAAATTTATGCCCTCTTAACCCTAACTTTTAGGGTTTTAATTTAAATCTTAAATTAATTTATAATTAACTTATTATAAATAATTTATAATTAACTTAATAACTCTTAGAGTTAATCAAATTAAATTATACATTAATTTATAATGAAATTATTATAATTAATTTATAATTAAATTAAATCTCTAGGTCTTGATATTAGACCTTTAATATGATAATAAAATATTATAATATTATTTTTCTTGGGCCTTCCTTTTGCGCTTTAGACATCATATGACTACCTGGAAGTAATATTTCTTTTGAACTTGATTACGAAACTTGAAAGTGATACTGCTCACTGAAACTGACGCTTACTGGTCCTGACTTTTTGACATCAATGACAACAAAATATGCTCATATTTCTAACAAAAGTATCAATATAATCATTGATTAGATTGGTGTTTACCTTGACGTAATTGTTGTTATTGCATATATTGGTCTTCATAGGATCCGATTGACATCCCCCATGAAATAATCACATGTTAATATTAATTCTTCATACTCATTCTTATGCTTGATCCTATTACAATATGCTTCTTATAAATTTTGAATTAAGCTTTCAAGAGTGCAAAAGTGATTTCCTTATTACCAGTGAATATATATATAGAGAAGTATGAAGATAAATAATCTAGAAAATTTTATAAGGCAACAACATTAACTTTTCTTTAAAAGTAGGAATACCAAAATTCACCTATATCTTAAAAGGTATGGGAGCACAAAGGTTAATATGGAGGAGGTTGTATAGTTTGCAGTAGGGATTTGCTAAAGAATTTGAGATCATTTGGAATGACAAGGGAGGTAGTTAGAGGATCTTATTTTTTGATAGCTAATATTTTGGTATCTTTATCTCATGTTTATGGACATACACTATCATGATCTACAACTTAGAATTTTGGTTGCTCTAAATATTAGAATTTTATGTTAAAAATATATAGAAAGAGTTCAATTAAAAAATGACAAAGTATAACAAAACAAAATATAGTAAAATAGAAAAAATATCTGGTTGCTCAAGAAATAGAGTACAATGCAAGCAATCTCTGAGAAGAGCTATGGCACTATAAGGTTGCATCTATTATTTATTGTTTTCATTATTAGGGATGCATCTCTCTTTATACAATAATTGGCGTATTGCAAGTCCACCATACTAAATATGGAAGGTCACCCATATGGAAATGTGGTGGTTTACATTCCATGAGTTAAAAGGTCACCCATATAGAAATGTGGTGATTCACCTTCCATGAGTTACAAAGTGCATATTAAACAAAAATTATATACATATGATTTTTAGCTTTGTGTTTTATATTCCACGAATGTGTCAACATGACTAGAGATGCCTTGTGGCTATGAAAAACTAAAAATATAAAATGACTATTATTATTATGTATTCTGTTTTACTTTTTTGAGATCCTCTGAAGCATTTTTCACAAAGTTGTCAACAACTTATCTATGGAAAAACTACCTACAGAAAAATTATTATACCTCTAATTTCTAATGATTCTTAAATGGATCAAAATGGAGTCTTAAGTAAAAAATTATGTCCCTAACAATATTATTAGGATTAAAAATTATATTTTAGAGTATTATTTTGGGCAAAATCCATGTCCCAATGAGGCCACATGCTTAGATCACTTTCTTTCTTCTTCTTCTATTTGTATTTTCCTGCCTACATCTTTTGTTTGTAATTTAATTTAACTTACATTTGTTGCACTCCTATCTCCATTTATAATTGCAATCATTGGTGTTTTGAGAGGCACACCACCTCCCACCTTTTTTCAAACCTATGGTACTTCCACCACACTCTATACATTACTTAAAGCACCCATAGTTGAAGTTTTTACCACTTTTCCATTCATAGTTTACATTGAAAATTCATCTTTATATCAAGCAGTGTCACCACCATCCACTTTGTTGACACAAATAGTTGTTGAAGTGTCAATGACCACCTCACCATTCACCACCATATCCACTCAATTTATTCTACCAACCATATCATATTAGTGACTAAATACATCAAGTATATTGTTCCAAAAACCTCTTATATGGATGATGATATTGGGAGCACAAGCTTTCATGAGAAACAAGCCATTGTAGGATGAAGTCAAGATCAATTTTAGCAAGTTACTGATGAACTTGGAGTTAGATACAATATAGAAACATTAGAGTCCTTACAAGAAGAAGAAAAAAATTAGAGAGGATTTCACTAATATAAAGGAATAAGATCCAAGGGTGGTAGTACTTTTGTAATCACAAGTAGTAAAAAATAGGATGAAGATCTTAGTTGTAGAAGTTCTAAGGGTTGATTCAATGAATCCGTTAAAAAATCCAATTTACTTTGATCTAATAAGAGCTAATGCATATGATATGATCCAACTATTAAATTGATTCTCACTTAGGAAAATTATGTAGTATGAGGAAATTGATAAAGGGGAATAAGGCCATAAAAAAATCACAATAGAATGCCTCAGAAGTAACCTAACTTGTAGAAAATAAATTTTATCTGTAGCAACAAATGGAATCATTAAAAATTAAAACCACTGAATGAGCATGTTTTCATATAAAAGTATAAAAACTATAGAGAAAACTTTCCAAAATAGAGAAACAAAGAAAGCAACTAGAAGATCTCTCCATACAACTTGCTCAAGGACAAATCCAAGTAAGATAACATCTAGAATGAGATAAGAATAATTTTATCTACAAATTGAACAAATGTAAGTTGCACAATATTTAAAAAATGAAGAGAATACCCAAATCTAGAAGGATAGTGAAGATTTTAAAAAAAGACACAATAGTAGAAAAATGACATAACTTAGACATTGAGCAGATGAAGTCCATGTGGGATAAAATTAAGACAAATATGATAAATTCTAAAAGGTGTTTTTATTTCATTGCTAGGTATGAACTTATCCCCAATTAGACTACAAATATCAGAAAACAAACAAAGGATGAGCTACTATGCTACCTAAGGATAGGTATATGGGATATCATATTATAATATATATGGGTATTATGGATAGTTGACATGAGCCACACATAACACAATATTGAATATATTATGTTATAATAATTATTTGGATCATGGTTTAGTAGTCAACTCTCTGGAGTAGTATTAGAATATGGGTACATAAAGAAGGTATATTATCATTATATTCATTATCTTATCGAGTATTCTCTTGTAATCGTCTTTGTCCATAGAGTGGCCTCTAACATTGGGAGATATTATGGAGTTATTCCTTCCTTAAGGAGTATTACTATTTTTTGTCTACCTTGAGAGTATTATCTATATGTGTGTCATTGTGTGGATTATCACTATGGAATATTATCTATGGATAAATTATTTGATATTTGTTCATATTAGTGAATACTTTTTTATTAAAGTAAAACAAATTATAACATGAGCTTATTACAAAGGAGAATTATAAGGATGTGATAAAGCAATTGGCCATGATGACAGTAACATAAGCACAAGAGTTAAGGGTGGATAGGAAAAATATAGTTAAGTGGATGAACATAATCTTGGATGCCAAGTGAAGATTTTAAGTCTGCATAGATATGCTTGCCATCTTGGAAACCTTGATCTATGAAGTGATATCATGAATCCAAGGGTTTCTAAATGCTATATTGTCTAATTTTATTGACGACCAAAAGGTCCTAAATGAATATCAATTTTAGATTATATTTGAGGACGATAAAACCAAGGCTAAAGGAAATACTTCACACAAGTAGATAAAGGTGAAGTTGGTGGTGGAAAAATTGAAGAAACTTATTAATCAAATGTATAGGCTATTATAAAACCCTTGCAAATATCTCATATGGGAGGTCAATATCCTAATAAATCTATGACTATCTAGGGATGATGACTGAAAAAATTTACTAAATGTATTTCTATACAAATATGATTTTTTTGCTAAGTGGTTTCAATTTTGTTGACTCTAAACCCAAGGATAAATATTAGAGCTTGGATCTCTTTCCAATCAAGCTTAACACCTCATGAAGTCACCATAAATGTAGTAACCTAGTTACTATATTGAGTCCCCAACATTTAGGATGTTTGTAAAACCATAAAATTAAGAAATTGGATCCTCAAGGAAGCCAATTTTGCAAAGTCAAAAATAGAGATATGATCCATTATAGACATGCAATTGGCTCAAGTGAACCTAATTTCTAGCCAATTAGAAGAAGGTTTCTCATTGGAAGATAAACAGGGACAAGTATACATGGATGCAAAGGAAGAATTATTAGAAAGTATTTTTTTTTTAATCTTTTAGTGACACCATAACACATTTTAGAAGGCTTTTAAGCCATTTAAAGGCTTAGTTAGAGGAATGTAACATTTGGAGGTGAGTCATTTTTCTAAATATAACCCTAAACTAATTATTTTTAATTATTTTAATTACTTTACATAGGTTTTTATAAGGGGTCCTGATTGTTAGCTTTTGATGAATGAATCATGAGAGATAACAATCACAAGATGCAGAATAACATGCAAGAAAGTAAATCTCCTCGATGACTGAAGTATGCTAAAATATAAAACATATAAAATATTATAATGTAGCTATGGATGAAGTGAGCATTCCATTAAAAAAGCTACAAATCTACATCATATCCATCACCAATAAATGGCGTGGAACACAATCCTCTAACTTACACTATCAAACAATGTCTCTCGGATGTGTTATATATCTATCTAAGATACCATCCTTATATATGAAAAATAGTATGCTTGCATAGCACTCTATCTAGTTGTGCATAGGACATCTTGCACATGTAAAACTTGCACATGGACACTTGTCCATTTATTACAATGCATGTAGTCACTAGATAACTTGCATAAGAAGTAATCTAGGTATGAATATTGGAGGATACATTTACATAAACCAAATAATGGAATAGATATTATTTCCAACACCCCATGTATTACATTATTTGGGTATTTAAGACTTTAGTCTTCAATTTATATTCTCTTCATCTACTTCTGCTTGATATGGTTCTTGTTTTGTTGCTATAGTCTTCATCTCAACGCTTCTTGTCTTATTTAATTATTTGCTCCTTGGTCTCAAGCATATTTGATTATTCATAGCTCTCATGATGGTGCATGTCTTGAGTGGATCTAAATTTACATTTCTTCCTTATTTTGTACTTTGGTAAGACCTGGTTATCTGTCCTTCATAAGTATCAATATTGAGCTCAATTTTAGTAGATTTATCTAAAATAAATTTCTGAAGATAATAGTTTAACATTTGAAGCAATATTCTTTCATAGTTTGTATAATATCTATATTTGAAGTGATAGGATAAATATGAGTGATTTTTTCCCTCACAATATTTGCATGGATGTAAACTCCAACAATTTGTTTTTCATGACCATATTGATTGCAATGGGTGCACAATAGAGATGATCTAGCAATTTTGAGATTAATTTTAAGAATATCATGTTTATCTATCTCTTTAACAAGGTCTACAAACCATATGTGCAAAATTGAAGCTATTCCATATTGCATAAAATCTTGTTGATCAATATTTCCTTATTTTTATTCATTTGATTTGTTAGATGAATCTTCCTTTGAATAGTTGTTGACTTCAGAAATTATGCCATATTGTAGGGTTTTTTCCTTTTCTTTCCTCTTTTCATTATTGGATTCCATAATGTTCTTGATCCATATTGGTATTTTTGCTATCCCACCTCTAATAGCATTACCAAGTATGCTAGTAGACATTTGTATGACTTGAATTTTTATATCCCCAAGATTTTAAGATATGAGCTCCTTTATTGAAGTATATAAGCTTGATTTTGTAAAATAAACCTTTATAGATCCTTATATTTGTGGACTACCTTGTAACTCCCACCTAATTTTAGATTTTGAATTAATCTTATATCTTCCCAACTTGATAATCTTAGACATATATTAACATTATCAAGTTTTGTAGAATATCTTATGACTCCCTAATGTATTTGAATTATGCTATAGTGCTTTTGTAATGATTATAGTTAAAAATTTGTTTATTTTATACAATTTTTGCAAGAATCAAAAATCAAATTTTAACACTTTATTACTCCTAATGGAACTAATATTATTGCTTTGCAACTTTGCTTGGGTAGAAAGCAAGATTTCTTTTCCATGGGTGTATGGGCAATGTGCTATTGAGCCTGGACAACAATTCGCTACTTCCTTTGGCGAGTGGTTTTCTCAAATATTGATACCACGTATTAAACCTTTCTCCCTTTATTTTATGCCTCCAAACACATTATTTTATTGTTATTGTTTTGACATCCTATTTGAGATTGATTTGCACTCGCTTTTCTACATAAATGTGGCTCAAGGATAATATAAAATGAGTTTTGAATATGCAGGTACGTACATACAAGATGAGCCCTTGAATAGATCCTTCTAGCTCAAGAGGAAGAATGTTGACGTTCAACCTTTGTTGGCTATTCTTTTTCCTATAGGAAAATGTGCCATAAAATGGCCCTTTCAAATATGCACTTATGCTATCAAAAACCAGATTAGAGTAGTGCAATATAATGTATTATATTTTGTATAATAAGGCTTTTAATATACCTTATTTTGCACCCTATTTCTAGATTGTTAAATTCTAGTTTTATGGCAGATTTATTGCAATACAAGGGTTTGAGGTTGTCTTTAAAAATTGATACCCTTTCTATTTTTACTTGGAAACTATTAGGAACCTACTATTAAAATAAAGCACACTCACACAAAATACTGAAAAAATAACTCACATACATCAAATAACTCAATATCACTATGCAGAAATCAATTACAAAAATGAAATAATCTCATAGTAACACTGAATCGTAGGCCTCTTTGAGGGGGCAACCTCCTTCAATATTTCATTAGCTTGCAAAAGGATGATATCGTACATGGCTTCATATATTTTTAAAGGAAAACTACATGCAACCTTGCATAAATGCTCAAGAGGTGGCCTACATGCAAAATGCCACTCGAGCTAGAATCTCCCACCAAATGGCGGTTACAATCTTGATAAAAATGGTTATATGAAATGGTACCACTTGGCTAGGTATCTTACTACATCGATTACAATATTGATAAAAACGGTTACATGAGATGGTACCACTTGGCGAGGTACCTTTATTGCCACCTACATTACTAAGTATTGCATAATAATATTAAAATAGGATCCCCACGTTGGAAGTGGGTTATTACATAGGTAAATGAGAATTACAACATGGTGTTAGGATAGTATCCAAACATGTCCTTCCCCTTCGAAAAGCTTTGTCCTAAAAGATAAAATTGAGGAAACTGGTGTTGGATTTGATGAAGAGACTCTCATGTAGCATCTTCTGGCTAGAGCCCATGCCACTGGACAAGGAATTCTATGATGGTACAATTACGGAGAGTGCAAGTCGGCAATCTAGCAACTGTTCTATTTCGAGTAAGATTGACCCTTTCTCATCCAGTTCTTGTAATGTTGATTGAAATCGTACCTGTGTGACCACAAATTTCTTGAGATATGAAACATGGAAAATAGGATGGAGCTTAGAGGTGGGTGGAAGAGCTAATTTTATAGCAGTGGAACCAATCCATTGTACAACTGCAAGAGAAGGAAAACCATATCACCCACATAAAATCTACACTCAGATCTATGTTGATCGGCCTATTGTAACATCCGATTTTGGGCCATGTCCAAATTATACTTTAGCTAGTGAAGGACATCGGTCTGCTAGCAAAGAGTAATGTCAACTTCCTGGACCCTAGAGCTACCTGGAATGTATGAAGAAGGTGTGGGTGGAGGGTGCCCATAAACAACCTCAAAAGGAGTGAGTTTGGTAGTTGTATGATAGGATGTGTTGTACCACCATTCAGCAAAAGGAAACCACTTCACCCTTTGAGAAGGATGATCTGATGCAAAGCAACGAAGATGGGTATCCAAACATTTTTTGACAATATCAATTGGAAAATCTGTTTGTGGATGATAGGATGAACTCATTTTGAGCTTCGTTCCCTGTAACTTAAACAACTCTTGCCAGAAATGACTAGTGAAGGTTGGGTCTCTATTGGACACAATGAAGGTGGCATACCATGAAGGTGAAAATGGAATTGATGAAGATTTGGGTAATTGTGGAGGTTGTGTAAGGATTGGCAAGGAGACAAAAATGAGCATACTTTGAAAGGTGATCCACTACCATGAGAATAATAGACTGACCACCTAATTTAGGTAACCCTTTGATAAAATCCATAGAAATATCAGTCCAAAACTGATTTGGAATGGGCAAGGGTTTAAGAGTACCCAAAGAATGAATGGTTTCACCTTTCATCCATTGGAAGGTATCACAAGCTACCACAAAGTCACAGATGTCCTGTTTCATCCCTTTCTAGAAGAATGTGCACTTGAGGCGTTCATACATTTTGAGAAATCTAGAATGACCTGTAGAGGGAGCAGTGTGTAGTTCCTTCATGAAGAGGTCATAGAGTGGCGAGGCATGGGGAATAACAAGGTGTTGGTGATAATTCAAATCATGGCCATCCTAATTGTAGCTTGGCAATGAAGTCGGGTCAGCTTGAAGTGAAGCCATAAAATCTTGTAGGTCTGCATCTTGAAGTACCTCTTGTCATAAGGAATATATCCATTGGGGGACAGGTGTGGAGATAGCACATATCATACTAAGGGCCTCAAGTTGGCGAGAGAGAGAATCAGCCACAACATTTTATTTGCCCTTCTTATAGGTGATACAATAATCATAGCCCATGAGTTTAGAAACCCATTTTTGTTATCTGGGGTAGCAAATCGTTGTTCTAAGAAATATTTGAGACTCTAATGGTCTGTTTTAATGGATAAATGGTGCCCAATGAGATATGGTCTCCAATGGGTGACAACATGTAAGATGGCCAACATCTCCTTGGCATATGTAGATTTTCCCAAATTATGCTTAGAGAGTGACTTACTGGTGAAGACCAAGGGTCTCCATTATTACATCAATACTACCCCAATACCATGACCAAAAGCATCACTTTAAATGAAAAATGGTTTAGAAAAAATTGGCATGGCTATAATAGGTGTGGTGGTCATGGCATACTTTAATTCAAGTCTTGATCAGCGGGTCCTGTCTAAGTGAAATAGTTCTTATTTAACATAGATGTGAGGGGAGCTGCTATATTCCCATAATTATGAACAAATTTCTTGTAATAACCTATAATTCCTAAGAATCCTCGAAGTCCTTTGAGAGTGTGGGGTTTTACCCAGTCCTGAACTACCAAAATATTCTTAGGGTTGACATTGAAACCATCTTTGGAAACAATGTAGCCTAAATACTCCACTTCAGTCAGACCAAAGGAGCAGTTAGATCGCTTAGCAAAAATTTGATTTTGGGCCATAAATTGTAATGTCTGACCCACATGGGTAAGGTTTTCTTACCACGAGCGGCTATAAACCATTATATCATCAAAGAAAACTAGGATGAACTTTCGTATGAAGGGATGGAATATGTTGTTCATAAGGCTTTGAAATGTGGATGGTGCATTTTTCAAACCAAATGGCATTACCAAGAACTCATAATGACCTTCATGAGTACAAAAAGCAATTTTTGGAATATCCTCATCCTTGAGCCTAATTTTATGGTACCCCGAATGAAGGTCCAACTTGGAGAAGTACATAGCTCCATGTAATTCATCCAACAAATCATCCACTACCGAAATGGAAAGTTTGTCCTTGATGGTGATCTTATTGAGCTCATGGTAGTCTATGCACAATCGCCATGAGCCATATTTCTTACGAACTAGCAAAACTAGAGAAGAATAGGGACTGGTACTAGGTCGGATGACACCTGCCTTGAGCAATTCTTGTACCATATTATCAATTTCTAACTTGATAGCATGAGGATAATGTTACGGTCTAATGTTCGGTGGTGCACTACTCGAAAGTAGTGGAATAGCATGGTCATGAGAGCGACAAGGTGGTAGTGTAGTTGGTTTCGAAAAGATGCCATTGTGTTTGGTTAGAACAAGTCGCAAATCAGTTGGAATTGGATTTGTTGTAGAAGTGGGTGGTTGAATTGAAAATATTTGTGCAATGACCCCATGGGAGGAATTTTTCAACAACTTCTCCATGTGATTGGAACTAATAATTTGTGTAGGGCCAGCCTTGATACCCTTGAGGGTATATGTTTGTCCATTTTGTGAAAATTGCAGCCATAGTTCTACAAGGTTGCAGGAGAAAGTGCCCAAGGTGCTCATCCATTGCGATCCTAACACAACGTCACATCCTCCCAATTGGAGGGTGAACATATCTTGCTTGAGTTCATAATCCCTTATCTGAATTTTGATATTTTGACATTTACCTTTACAAGGTAAGGTGCCTCCATTGGCCACCATGACTTCAAAAGAATTGCATGAGTGTATATAGCAGTTGGTCTGTTTGGCCACCTAAGGATCAATAAATTTGTGTGTATTGCCTGAATAAATAAGAATTGTGAGACGTTGGCCTTTGAAATAATGCACAAATTTCATGGTTTATGGGGTGGTAATTCCCAGTAAGATCATGGACTGAAATTCCTGCTGGTGTGTTTGATGGTTCCTCTTCCTATGGAGTTGGTGCCTCAGTTGTATCACTCTCCTCATCACTATGGTCACTATTTTTTGGTTCCTCCACATCTATTAAAAATAATCTCTTATTTGCACATCTATGCCCCTTCATAAACTTTTCATAATAATTATAACATAACCCTTGGGTGCGACATGCATCCATTTCCTCTATAGTTAGCCGCTTGGGATCATGAGGTTTATTATCAGTATTGTTTTGAACCAGAGGAGGGAATGAAGATTGGTTATGCAAAAATTGCGGTGTTCACCTTTGAACTGAGAGTTTATATTTGGCCAATCAAGCTAAATTGATACCCTCCATCATGGTGTGGGGTTTGAACATCTTGACTTCATCCTGGATATCATCTCGTAACCCACTAACAAAACAACTCATAAAAAATCCCTCATTCAAACCCTTAGTTTTATTGGCCAATTTCTCAAATTGGGTCTAGTAATCATGAACTGAGGTGGTTTGTTTCAGCTTTATTAGTGCACCTGTAAAGTCATCATAATCATTAGGGCCAAATCGGGTGAGTAGTTGGGACTCAAAGTCCTCCAAATATATATCAGGATTAGCAACCCATAACCATTGGAACCAATGTAAGGCCTCATATTCTAGGTTGAAGGAAGCCATCTAAACCCGATTATAGACATGGATATTATGGAGTCGAAAGTATTGATCAACCCGACATAACCACCCATCGACATCCTTTCAACTAAAATTAGGGAAGTCTAATTTAGGCATTATGAAGGTTAGATCTCGATCAGAGTGATTTTACTGCCATGCAATTTGGTCTCCATCTCTGTGAGTTGTTCTTCTAAACGGATTCTAGTGTTATCTTGATCCAGTCGAAGCTCTCGAATCTTTGTGCCTATGTTCTTGTTTGCATAGGTCAAGTCAACAATGGATTTTTGCAAGTTGGCCAATAATGTGCCCAAGTATAAATCCTTTTGTTGTTGTCCTCGAGTGTCACTTGCCATTGTGGTCCCTTTTGTCCTGAGTTACTAAAAATAAACCTCAATTTTTTAGGAGTTACTATTTTTAGTAAGGGTCCAAAATTTAATTTGGGAAATGAGTTGAAATACTTATTTTAGGATAGGATCCACTCCTGTGGTTGTATGATCCGAGTGCTCAATGAGGAGATATACTAAATTTCTTGACTTTTTGTGATCTCTTATTGGTTGTAAGTCGATGTCAAGGCAATTTATTCCACTTGTACTTAAAATTTCACCAATGAATCCTTGAGGATATTTTGTGCAGAATAACAAGTAGATTTTATTCCCAAAAAATTGAATCAATTTAGTGGACCGATAAAAAATTATGGCCTTAGTAAGAAAAATCAAAATTTGCTATTTTTAGAAATTTGGTACAAAATTTGACCAGGAGCTGCCAAGGACAATTTTGTCTGTAATAGAGTGTAGAATTGTTTGCTAAATTTTTGAGTCAATATGAGCTATGTATGAAGATATATCCCTATTTTAATAAAATTTCAATATTTTTTTGTCTTGGTGATGTTTTCGGTTTTTGATTTGGAGTTACAGTTCAAAATTTGGGACCTGGTATCAACTATTTCGGACCTGTATACTGCACCCTGACCATTGTGTCACTCACTATTCTCTGTTCCTGTCACCTATACTAGGGTTACTGACATAGTTTTTGCTTCTAACCTTAGGGAATTTTTTGACACTGATAACTCTGTTTCTAACACTAAAAGTCTACAATTCTAGACTGGTACAGAGGATTGTTACTGTCAACCCGACTACCATTGTTACTATCCTAACTGTTACTGTCACAATATCGATTGTAGGCGGGTTAAAACACTTGCAAAAATTTGTCTTGACTGTTGGTGCATGCAAATTGTTTTCTGTGATAGGGAAAGCCTTCTTCGTATGCTCACTTTTGGGGTTGGTGAAAGTAGGCTAGCAGAACAGGGATGGGTTGATTTGCAGGGGAATGATACTTTATTATTATTTTTCTTGAACTCAGGTATGCTAAGTAAGGGAGTATGTAATACCCATATACCCTTTGTTATACCGTAGTGATGAACAATAGTGCTCGGACTAATATTTCAGGCCACTACTCAAGGAGGATTCCACACATACCATTGAGCACACTATCTACCTCTCTGAAAGTATGGGAGGGTAATTGTCAGGGATGTTGTGTCCCATGGACTATGGATAATACAAGGCCGAAAATCTTCCTAATGGATAAAATATTTTTTAAACCTAGATTGTCCCCCGATATACCCAAAGATACATGGGAGCTCAATTTCATATGCGAGTGTTGTTTGAGGCCTAGGTATTGGAGCCTGATCGCCCCTCACTTCACTAGACACTTTATGGGCTATCTATCTTAGCCGATAATGACATCTCCTTCGCAATATTTTAAAACCCCCAGCACAGGGTTCTAACCTATACAACTACTATATTTTTTTTTTGTTCTTTTCTGATTTTCTGAGAAAAAAATGACTGTATTTTTTTTTGGATTTTTTTTTTATAAAGGAAAAACAAAAATAAAAAACACACAGGAAAATTATACCTAACAGGCGGAATGACTGGCAAGAATAATCCTAGTTGCAGCAAAAATTGGCCCTGGAAAGCACTATGATACCACTTTTTAGGAACCTACTATTAAAATAAAGCACACTCACACAAAATATTGAAAAATAACTCACATACATCAAATAACTCAATATCACTATGCAGAAATCAATTACAGAAATGAAACAATATCATAGTAACACTAAATCGTGGACCTCTTTGAGGTGACAACCTCCTTCAATATTTCATTATATTGCAAAAAGATGATGTCATACATGGCTTCATATATTTTTAAAGGAAAAATACATGCAACCCTACCTAAATGCTCAAGAGGTGGCTTACATGCAAAATGCCACTCGAATTAGAATCTCCTACCAAATGGCAGTTACAATATTGACAAAAATGGTTACATGAAATGGTACCACTTGGTGAGGTATCTTACTACATCAGTTACAATATTGATAAAAATTATTACATGAGATGGTACCACTTGGCGAGGTACCTTTATTGCCACCTACATTACTAAGTATTGCATAATAACATTAAAATAGGATCCCCACGTTGGAAGTGGGTTATTACATAGGTAAATGAGAATTACAACATGGTGTTAGGATAGGATCCTAACAGTGACTTTTGATAACAAGTCAAAGTTTCAATAACAATAGATATAAGTTCTTTTAATTGATGCAAATTTTCTATATATATTTATTTTGCATTCACTTGTAATGCTTTTGATTTTGAGGCTTACCAATTCTCACTTTCATAAGCTTCTATCCCTTTTTTTGGTTAGTTATGTTCTCCAAATATGGAGGATTCTAAACCTTTTTGGTGGCTTCTATTGGCCACACCAAGTTGCAAATTTTTGTGCTTCAATAGTGTCTTTAGAAAATTGATACAAATCAGACTTTGTGCCTTTTAGGAAACACAAAACTAATTTTATTTTTGAGAGTGGTATAATCGTACAAGATCTTTAATTTTAATGCACTAATATTACACCTTATAACTCCAATCAACTCTCAAATAAATGCACTAATAATCTACTAAAAATAATCAAGAATAACCTAAAAGGAATCTTTAGGAGTTATTATGCAATTTCACTACAATCAATGTTGTAGGACTTAGTCTTATTTTTTCAATAATAGATAATAGGTAGTTGATAGAAACTAATCTATAATCTAATCAACTCCTAATAAAAGTGCAATTGAATCCTTAAAAATAATCTATTTTTCTTTGCAATTTTAGAAGACTAAAATTAGATTTCCTTTTTGCAACTTTAATCCAATTTTAGGTGCTCTAATAAATCTAATAATTAGTTTAATTTAATGAATCATTTTGCACCATAATTTGCATACCTTATTCTCTATCTCTTCCCCCATGTTTATAGAGGATGGAGACCTTGGTGTCTAGAAATACTAAGTTGCTACTTCCAGTAAGATATCTTGCACAACTCCTTTACCAAATGATGGTCTCAAACTTTCTTTTACGAGCCTAGGATTTGGTGGTTTGTTATTCTCTTGTGTTCTCCTCCTACTATATATTTTGAGAACTCTATGTATCTATGGTGGTGCCTCCTTGGTATGAGAGGTAATATTCAAATATCCAATATTTGATGAGCTTATTATGTATTCAAGTACTCTTGATGAGTTCTGACTTCAAGCATGATCTTCTTCTAGGGTTTGGCACTCCTTACCAAACTTATTCCTCTTGAATTTGGCACTCCTTGCCAAATTCTCTTGTTGGGATTGTTGTCAAATGATGATAATTGTCTCAAGTCCTTCACTATCAAGGACTTCACCTAGATAGTGGATTTTTCTAATGAGTTCTCAAATAACTCTCTTGATATTCAACAAGGATTCTCTTATCCTTTCCTGGATGCTCGATGAGACCTTCTCAAGGTCTTTGATCTGGCAAATTCTGATGGTCTTCCTTTAGAAATTTTATTCAACCTTCTACTTTTATTCAACATTCTACTTTTGGAAGTATTGGTGGTGATATATTCTCTTGGATCTTCTGATTTTGTTTCTTTTGGCTTCAAGAAGGACTCTCCTAGTCCTTCTTCTTCTTCTTCTTCTAAAATTGGAAGTTATTCAATGAGATCTTCTCCTGGTCTCTTCTATTTTTCTTAAGGATTAAGCTGATTCTAAAGAAGATGCTCTTCCTAAATTTCTTGTAAGATGTATCTCAACTCACTGAATCTTCTATTCTTGCAACAAGAATATTTGTACTGATATCTTTAGTCTACTTCTAAATAAGTTATTCTTCTCGAATTCTTCGTTAGGATCAAGCTTGTTGTGGCCTATTTTGATGTTATGGCTTTTGTGCCCATTTTTAGTACCAAGGGTCCTATGGATTTTTTAGTATCAAGGTTCCTATGGCCTTTTAAATATCAAGAATTATGTGGCCTTTTATAAGACTTTTGTGGCTTCTTCTACAAGGATTTCAATGTATTTTTGTATCAAGGCTCTTGTGGCATGTTCTTCAAGTGTGGATTTTTGCAATCCAGTAATGGAGATCTTCAGTATCCTATCTTCACCATGATACTTCACTATAAGTCTTCTTCCATAGTATTCTTCTCTCGCATGATTAACTAACCTCTACATTATGAGGGAACACTGACCATAGAGCAATGAAGTTGAAGTCTCCTAGATTTCTATCATAGGAGGAGTCTCAATCCTTTGAGGATTAATTTCCTACAACAAAAGAAACTTTAGGCACTAGTTAGTAAATTCCAGATGACTTGGATGATCTTCACTAGATGATCCATCAATCTAGTGGATTGAAATTTTGAGTCTTAGTCTTCACGATTTTTCATAACAAAGTTGTGGAAAAGACTCTAGATGAAAATGATCTTAATATTTTCTAAAATTGAGATTCCTTTCAATCATATCTTTGTGACTCTCCAAAAATCTACCACCTAGATACTCTTGAGATATTTTGCTAGTGGCTAGCCCAATGACACGTCATTTTGATAAAACTCTCAATAAAACCAACAATGGTGGTTAACTATTGACCTACACAAACTAGATCTACCATGGCTTTGATACTACTGTTAGATTTTTATGAATGAGCCATGAGAGATATCAATCACAAGATGTAGAATAACATGCAATAAAGTAAGTCTACTAAATGACTGAAGTATGTTGAAATATAAAATACATAAAATATTACAATGTAGCTATGGAGGAAGTGAGCACTCCATTAACAAATCTATAAATCTACATCATATCCATCACAAGTAAATAGTGTGGAACACAATCCACTAACCTACACTATCGAACAATGTCTCATGAATGTCCTATCTATCTATCTAAGAGCCTTATATATGCAAAATATGATGCTTTCCCAACACTCTATCTAGTTGTGCATAGGATACCTTGCACATGTACAACTTGCACATGGAAACTTATCCATTTATTACAATGCATGTAGTCACTAGATAACTTGCATAGGAAGTAATCTAGGTATGTATCTTGGAGGATACATTTACATAACCCAAATTATGGAATAGACATTATTTCCATATTGAGTGGAGTTTAAACCTTAGAATTCTCAAATAGAGGTCAAATCCCTTACCACTATAGTAAGCTTGTAGCTTAGATGCCCCCAAATTATTATTATTACTAGGAGTTTAAATTTCTCATCCATGGTAATTCAAGGGGGATTTCCTTCTATAAATAAGATCCATAAACACCATGGCAAATATCTTTTGGCTATGAAAAATTAGAGCTACACTTTGTGAGACCCACATTGTAATTACTCTACTTTTGAGAATAATTAGAGATTATGCAATACATTTTGATTTTCAATTGTGGAAGTATTCTTTTGGATTATGAAATACACAGTGATTGTGATGCTGCAATATTTCTCTTTTTCCTTTTTTTGTTGTTTTATTTTCATATGCATGGAGGAATATGATTGTGATTTGATTTTTTTTATCTATTTATTCATCATACACTCTCCTTGCTATAGCTACAATCCTATATTATTTTTATACACTTTACTTTAACATCTTGCACCCTTAAATTGCAAGAATTTACTCTTATGTACTTTGCTTTTGTATTTATTATCTAGAATAAGATTAGATTAGATTAGTTTAGAAATGATAATAGGGAATCATTCTAAATATAGAGTTTGAAGGGGGTACAATCTCCTTTCTTCCAAACCTATTTATGGATTTATGATATGCATAAGAATTTGGACAATTCCCCAATCAACACAAGCATATAAACTTTGTATAGAATAACTACAAGTTATTCATAAGTCTTTAAGGAAGAAATTAAAGATGACTTGAATGACAATTAGTAATGCCCATGAACTTGATTTCATGAAATATGAAGGGGGATATATATTGTGCTTGTATGTACATTGTTTTAGAGAAATGCCAAATATATTTATAAATATTATTGTTTGGGTCATAATAATGACTAAGAATTTAGGATTTTAATTTTAGAATATTAATTTTATCTAGCATAAAATGAATTTTATGTATAAATCATAAGGTGTTCCATAGGGGACTTGTCACTTTAAATGCTTTGATAAGAAAAAAACTTACATTTTGGATAAGGGATTGAACCCTCCAATCATGTTGTATTGACCTTTTTCATAGGGATTGACTAATGATACAAACAATTGTATGGGGAGGATGTTCTTATGGATGTGGTTAGAAGATACACTTCCTTTTTTCAACTTGATCATTTGTAGATATTTTAACATGGCCAACTATAAACATAAAAAAATAACTTACCTTGCCATAAGAAAAGTATGATAGAGAGATAATAATCATTTCATATAAACAATCAATCTAGTTTAGTTTATCTCAACCCTAGGGTTTTAGGTGGTATCATTAACAACTAGTTGTTCAAATAAACATTAGAGGAAGGGAAAACTTTACAGCTTGGTAGATATGTGTTTTTGGAACAAGGAATTTTTTCTTTCAAATATTCATGTGAGAAACATATGTCATCGCTAATGTGGTGATATTTGTTCATCACCAAATTTATTTTAGGATTATTTACTCAATCCTCTAAAAATAAATTCAAGAATAAATTCTATTTGAACACGTTCTTTCTTAAGCATGTCCTTTCATGTCTCACAATTTAAGGATTTGAATCCTTATTCCTCATCCCTCTAGCTACTATGTTGGATCAAATATTCGAAAGACATTATTATGTACATTTCTAGCTTGCTAGATTTGAAATAAGATGAATCAAACTCTCTTATAGGAAAATAGGCCTTACCTTTCCTTAGAGCAACAAATATTTGATGATGTACTCCAATATTTTTGTGGCATCTCTTATAAATAAAATAAATTTCTTTAAATCTTATGTTAATAGAGGATCTAATTTCTAAGTAATAATTCGTTAGTTGAAAACTAGGATTATGTAATATATTTCAAGGAAATTATTGACATGCTTACGTAGGGACATAAAATCAAGGAGATCAAGATAACTTATCATGATAACTAAATATCAACAACTTTGTTAGTTTTTAAACATTTTCTAAGCATTATAAGGTTATCTATAGTGCCCATGAAAACTCATTAGAAATATAAGACGACTTACAAACATATTTGGTATTTGTTCCATGTTACTTGAGTGAAGCTTTAGATAGTTACTTATAATACATTTTCTCATTTGATAATTTGAGTAGGGATATCAACTAAATGTATAATAACAAATACATAATATAGTAGGTTTATCCTATAATTTTGAAAAAGTTCTATAGAACATAATACATCCCAATCTATTTTGATTTTATTTCAAAACCATGTGAACCAATTCCTTAACCAACATAAAACTTATCAAAGATGTTGTTGACATAGAAACCTTTTCCAATAAATACCATACGACAATTCTAAATAGTTGGCTAGTTGAATTTTATATCTCTATCCCCATGTTAGACATAAACAAACATGATTTATAAAAGGAGAGACCTATGGAGTGATATCATTATTATTGTATGAAAGAGTATGAAATGGGCACAATGGTTTAATCAACAAGTATTATTCATCAACTCTTATTTTGATAAGGTCTATGATAACATTGATTGACCTTTCGTCCTAGCTATAATATATACCCGTACTTTTGGATTGCATTTTAAATTTTTTTGTGCAAATATATTTCCCTAATTTTATTTGACATCTTACTATTAAGGTATTTAAATATATTTTGTTTGGGTTTCATGTATATTAATATGAGTTATCCCTTTGCACCTTTCCTATTGTGCTTGCTAAAAATAGTTAGGGTATTTGATCATAGGAATATACCTATCTAGTTTTAGTCCTAGTTGATTATAAGATAATTTTGGATGACTTATTTATCATCATTATAGAAGATGATTTTTTTTCACTTATATTACATATGAAACATGGTGATACCTTTTACAAAGTGTTTGGTTCCAAGATTTAGTTGGGTAGAATTTGAGATTCCTAATCTTGAATGACTTTTTTGTGTTTAGTTGGGTAGTTTGTTTGGAGATGGATTCAGTCTCTTCTCTCCTCTCAAATTAAATTTTCTTATACAAAAGGAATCTCTCCTTAGCGATAGCACCAAGTTACCATAACATACCTTACGTATAACACATATTTTGTATGAAAATATGCATTCTTATTATGAAAATTTGAAAGTGCTTTCTTATTTGCAAATTGTTCGTCTATTATACATATTTTGCTAAGCTGAGAAAGTGGTCATGAAATTTGTGCATATCCAAACACTTATCAAGTATTGGGATAATCCTCCTTGTATGATGAGTTTGGTGCTTAAAGATGTTGCTTATATACCTTCTTATTAGAAGTGTGATTGCCATAAGAATAAAAGCCTCTCCTCCTTTGCTAGAATGAGAACCAAGCTGTGGGATAATTGACAATTCGATAATTACCTGTAAGCTATTGATAGTTATAATATTGTTGTTAGTTTATACCATTCTCTAATGTAATATTTGGTCCAACAAGTTCCTATATTAATACTTGCATTTTTTAACATAAAAGAAATGCCCAAATATAATAGAAAAATAAATAGATTGAATAAACTTAAAACAATATTAAAGGTGGTTTAAAAAAATTCTTGTTTAAAATATTTTTTAAGTATACTTTAAAAACAAAAAAAAAAAATTTAAGACAAGGGCTAAAAATGTGCATGTGTTATTTAAAAAAAAAAATTAGTTGATTTTTTTATACTTAAACCAAATAACCTTTCAAAATACTTTTAAAATTATTATTACGTCGAGAGGTGTTCCTACAATGGTAGACAGGGAGGTGGGAGGCGAAGAGGTCATACATGTTACGCCGTAAACATTTTTTTTTTAATTAAAAAAACTAACATTAAAAAAAACATTTAAAATATTTAAACTAGCTTAGATATAAAAGATATATATCTAAAAACTCCGAGAGTTATCAATCCCGATGTGCCTATCTTGAAGATCACACCCCCAAGAAATGAGATAGGCACAAAATAGGTGCCTCGAAATTGATAACTCTCGACTTTTTTAGATATATATCCTTTATATCTAAACTAATTATTTTATATTTTTTAAATATTAAATTTTATTTTATTTTTATGAAAAGGAAACAAATCCAACTAGCCTTTCGAGATGCTTCCTACCTACCCTTTACCTAAGGGGTTGACTATTTTCCTCTGCCGACACTTTACCTAAGGAGTTGACTATTCTTGCGTATATAACCCTTCACCTAGGGTGTTGACTATTTCCATCGGCCGACACTTTACCTGGTAAATTAGATTATTTTCTTGTCGTAAATGGTAATAGTTTGATATTTATTTATTTAAAATTAAAATTTGAAAAACAATTTTAAAGCTATAAATAATTAGACAAATACATTTTTAAATTCAAAACTGTCGTAGCGTCAGTAGGCTGGGGTGGGTGTGTTCATTATTAAAATTGTTTAGCCGTTTCCCTTACGTAACCCTATTAAATAATTATTTAAGATTGTTGTCAAAAATCGCAGAAATGGTCGAACGAACCCGTTGCGTGTGTCTATCCATGGATTCAATTTTATGTATATAAAAATATTAATTAACAAAAAAAATAAAGAAAGAAAGATAGTGACGTGGTCTTCATCTTTTTCTGTCGAAAAGCCAACTACTTTTAATCTCTCTCAAAAGTAAAAAGAAATTATATATAAATTAAGTATTAAGATGGTTAACATTTATGTGTTTGAATATTTATATAGGGTGTTAAGTAATTTTTTTGATTTGGTTAATTAAATAAAAATATTATTAGAAATTTTATTTAAATTATTTTTTATATTATTTAAGGAATTTTTATATTTTGGAAGAAAAGTTGGGGATATATTAAGGGTCATCATTTCCATGAATTGAATTTGGGTCTCTATTAGAAGAGTCCAATGTTTTTTTGCCATTGCAATGTTTCAGTCAAAACTTATTTTAGTTTTGAACTATGTATCATTTATTTTTTATTATGTTCTTTAAAATGAGTTCATACTAATTTTTATGAGGGGTTTTGGTCCCCTTGTACTAAATGAAGTTTGAACCTTTGATCTCTTGAAGAGAAGCTAAAGTTCTTACCATTATATATATTTTTTGTTAGAAAGGAATTTATATCATGGACTTTAAATAGAAGAGATACATCGTCTATCTTCCCACAGGCACAAAGACTTTTGATCCAAGATTTAGTAGAAGAAATTTTACATTTTGTATTAACTAATATACTATAGTATCCCATGTATAATATGAACAACCTAATGTAATGAATTACATAACTAAATACATCTAATGTTCCTACCATCAAGAGATAGGATAGAGAGAAGATCTTCTCTAGTTCATGTTGCCCACCATATAGGGGGATAGTTGTAACAAGTGAGATTGGCTTTGTTTAGATCCAAATTGACCATCGTATTTATAACTTTATTTTGTTCTCTAGGGATGTGATTGTATTCCATAGATGGAAAACTTATCTGTACCTTCTAAATCTTCTTTATAATTCTCCTTAGTATCCAGTCAAGCTTCATATTCTCCCTTGGATTCTTTAGATGGTTGATCATGACTTGTGAATGAGTTTCCATATAGAATTTATTTTAGCCTACCTTAACTACCTCTTGAATCCTTGTAATGATGCTACAACCCCCTTCTAGGTTATTGGAAATAATACCAAGATTCTTTATGAATGTTAAAACTTGAGTCTCATTCAACTGTCTTCCTATCCCTCCAAAACTAGATCTTCTTGGATTCCCCCATGATGTTCCATCTATGTTAAATTTTCTCCAATCCTCCAGGGGAGGTTGTCACTTTTCCTTTTTGACTACTTTTAGGTGCCTTATTGTTGTCATTTGTTGATTAACAACCTTAGAAACAATTTTTAATTTGCTCATGATCCAATTGTTGGTGGGGTTCATGGGGACACTTCAATGTATGCTAGACTATTTGTACTATGTTGGTTGTGGTCTTTTGCCAAATATAATGGATGTCCTTAGAATCTTGTTTGAAGATGCAATTGTGTATTTCCTTCCATATGTTCTAAAGTAGGAGAGTAGTTCCTACCCATACTATATCTATAATATACTAGTCTACTCCATATTGTGTAGTCCATTCACTATACATGTACTCTATGGTGGTAAAGCCAAAGTAATTAATACCAAGTAATATATCCATCATATTCCAAAACTTTAAGAGTATAAGGCATTAAATAAATAAGTGGAAGAGTATTTGAAGGTTCTTCCTACACATCTCACACTTGAAAGGACTATGGTAGCCTCTTTTCATAAGGTGTTCCCTTGTTAGTACCCTTCTATGTGGAAGAAGCCAAATGAAGAATCTCACCTAAGGCCATAACTTATATGCCCATATTTGTTTGAATAAGTCTTAAAATGGGTTAGGAGTACTTTGGCATAGAATTGCATATCCACTTGCTACTATATACTCCCCCTATTTTTTGTTGCCACACTAAAGGAAATACTTTACTTGGGACCAAGAAAATGATCTCATTTGTAGAGTTTGTTGGATATCAATATTCTACCTCTCTAGGATATGAATTAGCCATTCTGTTATGGAGATCCATTTTCTCCCAATTTTAGAATTTTTTGTTTAGTATCTACAATATTTGCTACTTTTATCTAATTTGCTCTATGTAGATATTCCATGAAAGGTCTCCACTCAAGAAATTGAGCCACCAAAGGTTGGTTCCCATTCCAAGAGTCTATCTAAAATTTTGTGTAGACACCATATTTTAATCATTTGCACTTGAAATTGCACAAATTTTCCAAAACCCTCCAATTGCCCCAAAACCATTGCATTTTGCTCAAATTCAATATAATTCCTCCAAATTGCTATTTTCATATCTAATTCCTCTCTAATTTCCCTAATTCCCTCTAATTTTCCTTCCCTAGCCTTCCTAATTCTATTTCCCTCTAATTTTTCTAAATTCTTTTAAGTCCTAAGGTTTTTATTTTCCTCTAAATTATATTTTTCCCTAAATTCCCTAAATTTTGTAATATTTATTAATTTTCTCCTAATATTATCCTACTTTGTTTAATTCCCTTAATAATTCTTATCCTCTATCTAATATTCTTCATTTATTACTCCCTTCCCCCTAAAATATCTCACAATCCCTCTGATTTTATTAATTCCTCCATCAAGCCTTCATTAGCATGTATTTAATTGTTTAATCCCAAATTAAGCCTTGGTCAAATCCCTAGGGGATGGACATAATAATTTAAAAAAAAATTAAATACCAAAGGGCTGTCCAAATATTCATCCACCAATACTAATTTTACTCCACTTGGTCTCCCTCACCCATGCGTCTCTCTAAACTTGTGCAATTTAAAATTGTGAGAAACATTAAAGTTCGAAGTGGGTTAATTTCCAAGTTTAATCACCCTATATTGCTCATTTGACATATCACATTTATGGGTAATTTAAAATTTGTGTGAGAAGATCCCAAGGCACACATTCTCCCATGGACCTAAATTTACCCAAGATCACTTTATGAGATGTGGATAGCTGAGAGCTCACTCCATCCAAGGGTATTCAATGTGGAGGTTGCACAAGCCACAAAGTGGAATACTCTAGATCCGCCTTGAACCTTGCACCTACCACATAATTTCCAAATCCCCTCCACATCACCTTCATGTCACCTCCCCCTCTCCTTGCTCAAATTCCTATAAATCCCCCCTCATTTCTATCATTTGCAAGAGAAGATGTTGAAAAGTTGTTATGCTACCAAAATTGCATTAGACCACCTTGCTATCATTGGAGACCTTATTTTATTCTGAAATACACTATGAAGAGCTTATTCAATATAGCCATGGAGTTTACATGAAGTATTCAACTTGGGTTTGATTGAAAACTACATCCCGACCCATCCACTTACACCACCTACATTAAAGGAGTCCTAGGGACAACCTACACCTCCCAATAGGGTCACTTTTCCCCTTTGGCCATCTAATCCCAATCTTCTAAGACACCTATAGTCCCAACCATCTAAGACACTTGTATAGTCCCAACAGTATGGGACACCTAGCTAGAAAAACACCAAACAGAGCATTAAGACATCAAGAAGGTAAATGAAGGTATAAGACATCACATTTCTTGGTTTTGTAAGATTTTATTGATGATTTGTAATCATTTCATGAGCTTTGTAATGTTTTATCATATTTTTTGGCAAGGGCCTCATGTAAGGGAGGCACATTAGATGTTACTAATCATATCTTATGAGCATGTGTCTAGGGTCTAGTAACACTCAACACAACACGTAGGTAGTCCAACAAAAACTCAAGCACAAAATCCACCACACATATTTGATTGTAACATGAAGAATAATTGCACCTCTTGACATGCTGTAAAATGGGATATACCCCTTTGGTTTTGATTTTAAATATATTGTGATCTGAAAACCCCATTTGATAGAGCTTTTTGTATTCAAAAGAAATATTATTATTTACGAATACATGCATGCTTGCCTTTCTTATGAGATTCAAATGCTCATTAGATTGATAATGAAATATTTACAAAGTTTATATAGTCCCCAAACTATAGTTGGAGAGAATAAAGGGGAGGAAAACAATTTTAAATTGACTTCTATTAAAACATTTCCCGACCACCTGTTGACCAAATTTTGTCATCCACTTTGCTGAGAATGGTCTAATGGTCTACTATCAACCCAAAATATGGGTTAAATTCCAACATTCTCCCCATTAAAATTGAGAGGGCTAACAAGACAGTCTCTCAGCTTTATATATTGAGCTTTAGCCATGCCTTTGGTGAAGATGGTTTCCATGTTGTCCAAAGTGCTACAATATTTAAGCTCAACTACCTGGTGCTCCACCATGCCTCGAATGAAGTTATACTTCATATCAAAGTGTTTTGATTTGCTATGGTGGATAAGATTATATACCAATTGAAGTGCACTCATGTTATCACAATACAATCTGGTAGGACCACTTTGTCTTTATCCAATCTCTTCAAGGAATTTTATAAACCATAGGGATTGAGTACTAGCATATGTGATGGCTATATACTCAGCCTTAGTAGATGACAATGCTACAATAGCCTACTTTTTGGAACTCCATGTAATTAGTCCTGATCCTAGACTAAAAAATTTCCCTGATGTATATTTCCTATCATCTATATTGCTACCCCAATCACTATCACTGAAGCCAACTAACTTGAAATAATTACATTTGTGGTCATGGATTCCAAAATCTAATGTACCCTTTACATATCTTAGAATTATTTTAGTTTCTTATAGATGCAGCTCGGATGGATTAGCCATAAACCTTAAAACAAGAGAAACAACATATTGTATATCAGGTATTGTGTTGGTGAGAAACATCAAACTCCCAACCATGCTCATGTAAGTGGTCATGTCAAA
Organism: Wollemia nobilis; assembly: GCA_028583015.1. NCBI lineage: Eukaryota > Viridiplantae > Streptophyta > Pinopsida > Araucariales > Araucariaceae > Wollemia > Wollemia nobilis. The sequence goes on along the minus strand of JAQPPZ010016942.1, from coordinate 2,295,813 downwards.
CTTTGGTTCTCCGTCATCCTTGCTCAATTGGATCCCATGTCCTGTTGGAGTTGCAACTGATTTGCAATGCTCCATGGCAAATTTCTTGAACATGTCACGAGCATACTTGTGTTTACATATGAATATCCCGATATTTGTTTGATAAACATCCATGCCTATGAAGTAATGCATTAAGACAAGATATTTCATCTCAAATTGTTTCACCATGGAGTGTTTGAACTCCATAATCATCTATTTATTACTACCCATAAATATGAGATCATCCACATATAAACAAACTATGAGAATGTCTTTTCTTTGCTTTACGTATTAGAGAGTAGGTTCACTTTTACTCTAAGTGAATCCATACTCCTTGAAATAGCCATCAATGCGAGAGTACCATGCTCTTGGTGTTTGCTTGAGGCCATATAGGGCTTTTTTCAGTTTATAAACAAGGTTCTCCTTACCTTGTTCATGAAAGCCTTGAGGTTGTTGAACATTAAACTCCTCATTCAATTACCTGTTGAGAAAGGAACTTTTCACATCCATGTGATGAATGTTCCATCCTGTGAGGACAGCCAAGGAAAGTATTGATCTGATAGTTTCTTGTCTTGCAATAGGAGCAAAGGTTTTCTCATAATTAATTTCCTATTTTTGGATAAAAACTTTTGCTACAAGTCTTGCGTTGTGCCTTTCAATGCTTTCATCAACATTGAATTTTGTCTTGTAGGCCCATTTACATCCAACACATTTTTTTTCCTTTAGGAATCTTTACTAGCTCCCAAGTATCATTATTTTTTATAGAGGTTTTTTCCTCTTGCATGGCTTCCTGCCATACATTATGAGTACATGCATTCTCATAGCTAGATGGTTCTAGTTGTGCATTAGTAAATAAATCATAATTGACTACATCTCCCTTAGGGTCTTGGGAGTCATCATCTCCATACATATGAAAATTTTCAAGTTTTTCCAAAAATGAATTCATTTCATTAGCTTGGCTTCTAGTGTATCTTTTATGGAAATTTTTATCCAAAATTTGAAAAGATGGATGATGTTGTAATGTTTTTTTACCTCTTGATGGAGAATCAATATCCATAGGTGAAGAAATTACTAATCTCTATGGACAAGGACTTGGAGTGGTTGTTGATGTACTCGAATTAGTACTCCTGCTTGGGCTTGGAGGGGGTGTGTCTTTGTTTTTCTTGGGAGACACCTGTTGTATTTGTGAAGAACTTACATCTTAGGATTCATCATCAACAAAAATTCTTTGATGACCCCATTCTCCCCCTTCATCAAAAATTACATCCTTAGAAAGTACAATTTTGTGCGTCTTTGGATTGTAGAGTCTATATGCTTTTGTAGACTCACAATATCCTACAAAAATACATGCTTGACTCTTGGGATCAAGCTTCTTTCTTTTTTCATCAGGAATGTGTGCATATGCTAAAGAACAAAAAAATTTGAAATGTTTTACATTCGGCTTCTTGCCATACCACCCCTCATAAGGAGTGATCCCATATAAACTAGAAGTAGGACTCTTATTTAGAATGTAAACACTAGTTTTGACAGCATTAGCCCAATACATATTACTTAGATTCTTAGTTTGAAGTATCATTCTCGCCATATCAACTATTGTGTGGTTCTTTCTCTCTGCCACACCATTCTGTTGTGGAGTATAGGCAGTGGTGAATTACTTTTTTATCCAACATGCTTTACAATATTTCAAAAATTCCTTTGAAGAGTACTCACATCCTCGATCTGTCCTAAGACATTTTACATGGAACTCACTTTGTTTCTCTACATTGTTCTTGAAATCTATGAAGCAATAAAAAGATCCATATTTGTTTTTCAAGAAAGAAATCAAACACATCCTAGATAAATCATCTATAAAAGTGAGAAAATAGGAATTATTACCTATGCTTTTTGTCTGCATTGGACCACAAATGTTTGAATGCATCAGTTGAAGTGGATGGCTGGCCCTCCATGCTTGTACTTTTGGAAATTTGGACCTTGAGTGCTTTCCCAAAGCACATCCTTCATAGACCTCCTTGTGTTCATTAATTTTAGGAAGTCCTATCACCATAGCTTGAGAAATTAACAATTTCAAGCTAGCAGAATTCAGGTGACCATATATCAAGTGACAAAGCACACTTGGATTTATAATAGAAATATTTACAAGTTGAGCACCCCCTGGTTCTCCAAACTTAAGGGGAAATAACATATTTTTTGTCATAGGTACCTGTGTGATGACTCGATTACAATTTTTTTTTATCAAAAATGACATATTTTCCTTCATCAAAAACAAGTTTGTAATTTTTCTCCATAATTTATCCAACACTTAGCAGATTATGTTGGAGATTTGGAGTGTAGTAGATGTCATTCACCTTTTTTATGCCTTCTTTCATTAGAACCTCCATGGATCCAATACCTTCAACTTGCAAAGCTTTGTCATACCCTAACTTGATTCAGGATTTATAGGTGGAATCCATTGTAGCAAAGAGTTCCTCTTTGCCACTCATATGGTTGGAGCAACCAATATCCAAAATCCAAGTATCATTCAGATTTTGTTCTGATTGTCCATAAGAAATAAAAATATTAGATGTTTAATATTCTTCACCATAATTTCCATATTGACTACTACCTCCCTGAGAAGTCTTGGACCAACAGTCTCAAGCAAAGTGATATGGTTTACCACAATTAAAATAAGCCTTTTTGGATTTGTCACCTCCTCATCCTTGATTGCCATTTTGACCTTATTTCCACCTCTATTTTGATTTTTGCCTTTGTTCTGATTTCCACCTCTATTGGGATTTCCTCCTCTATAGTTGCTTCTGCCTCTATGTCTTCTTTATCCTTTTTCTTGACCTCTTCCTTATACTCTTCCTGCACCCTCATTGGATGAGAAGGCTTTATCATTGCCTCCATAGCTAGTTGAAGTAGACCCTTGTAATCGCTCTTCATGAGACATCAATGAACCGATTGATCCATAAAATGTTAGAGTAGAAATATATTTTGGTTCTTAAATTATTATGGCTATGTGATTCCATTTTTGAAGAAGTGTTCTCAACACTTTCGTCACAACTATTTCTGGTTTGATTTCTTCGTCAAGTGTTACCATATTATTGACAAATGCTTTGAATCTGACGCAGTAGTCACCAAATTTTTCATCTTCATTCATTCTGAGATTTTCAAAATCTCATTTCAAGGTTTGAAGCCTCACTTGCTTCACCTGATCGCTTCCCTAGAAATCGTATTTCAAGGATTTCCATGCATCTTGTGTAGTTAAACAAGAGGTAATTCTAGGAAAAATACTTTTCTCCAATGCTGCTTGGAGATGATAAAGAGTAGAGGAGTTGCTCTTTTGTGCTTCTTTCTTTTTTTTCTTATCTGATGCACTCAATGTAGCCCAATCTATGGGTTTTGTGCAACACTCTTCTACTATGTCCAATAATCCCTTACCAATGAGTAATGTCCTCATTTTTATGGACCAGTACTCATAATCGTACCCATTAAATTTTGGAATAGGTAGATTGTTATTGGAGTCCATAGCTGCTAGAAATAAACTAGAAACACACTTTTATTTCTCTATTACAATCAAAGCACTTTGCTTTTCAAAGAAGGAAAGAAAAATAAATTGCACGTTTAGATCAAATCTAGTTTGATTCACTCTTTCACTGATAGCCTGTTCTTCTTATTGAGGTTCTTCTATTACTGAATTCATAAAGTTGTCTTCTACTTGTTCTTCTTCGTCACTGATAAGGATTATCTTTGGTGAATAAGGTTTTGGCTCTAATATTTCAATTGAGTTACTATTGTTGAATTGTGGATTTGTTGGTTCCTATGGTGCTGCTTCTATAGATTTTGACTGCTCAAATCTACTCCCAAAAGAGTTGTCTTCTGAATCTGCTTCATATCCTGAATTTGGATGTCATTGATGGGCTATTACTGCATTTTGTAATTGACTAAATATAGTATGCAATCCATACCTTTGAAATTTTTCGTCAAAATATTCGGGGTTCTCTCTCAGTAAAAGAGAACATAGGACGTGATAACAGCCTATAGATCATATCATGAATCTTTACAAATTTCTACCCTTCGATGCAGAAATAATCCCCCCTTAAAAACCTCTTAGGCTATTACACAATTTTCAGTCTTCAAGTCTCTCAGACTATTACAAGGAATTTTATCCTTTAAGCCTCTTAGGCTTTTACACAATTTTGCACCTTTTAAAGCCTTTACAATAATTTCCTCTTAGGAAATCTCTATGCCTTCCTTTCTTTAAAATGTTGCAAAAAAATAAAAATAAAAAACTTTATTAAAAAATATTAATTAATAATAAAGTAAAATATTGATTAAAACATTAAAAAAATATTTTAATTAATATTTTAACTAAATTATTAAATAAATTTAATAAGTTAATTTTTTAACTTTTGCAATATTAAAAAAATATAAACTTTAGGGCGCATAAAAAAAATTAAAGCAATTTCGAGCTATTGGGACTCGAACCCGCAACTAGGTGAAGGGCTAAAGCCCTAAGGCTGGCTTCTCAAGCCAATCAGGCTAGACCACCCGATGAAAAGGCAAGTGAGGTGCCTTCTATCTAAAGTCGTCGCCTCCTCACAATGCAAAAAAAAATAAAGGGATGTTTAATCCCACATCCGCTAGGAGGAAACAATGCTATGTGTTTATAAGCTTCAATGGGCACATAGGAAATTGATTGCCTTCGGGCAATCAACCGTGCCCCTTTTGCCACATCCTTAGCCAATCATCACCCTACACATAATTCCCACATTGCCCTCCTTACTTCCACGTCACGCCAATCACGATGCACCATGTGTCCTGTCTAGTCAGCTTCTCTGCCTTGTCAATCGCACCCGACGTTCAGTCAGCCTGCTCTGCCTCGTCAGCCATGCCACGTGTCCTAGGTCCACATGGGTCCACTCACTACGTGTCCTCTTCTCATTTTTTGCATTGGTCTATAGGCCTTCTCAAATTGCCTTAGGTTTTTAGCTATGCGGACCTCCTTGCCTCACCTCAGGATCTGCACTGGTCTATGTACCTCCCTACCTCACCTCGGGATTCATGCTAGGTATCTGGAGTCCCTATCTAGTTTGATCTATGGGCTGCTCCTTTTTCTTGGGATGCATGTTTGCCTGTGGGCCCTCCTGGTCAACTTGTTAGCCCTTCGACCTCGCCAGCTCTGATACCAAATATGAGATTCAAATGCTCATTAGATTGATAATGAAATATTTACAAAGTTTATATAGTCCCCAAACTATAGTTGGAGAGAATAAAGGGGAGGAAAACAATTTTAAATTGACTTCTATTAAAACATTTTTTGATCACCTTTCTACCAAATTTTACCATCCACCGTGTCAACCATAGTCTATCGTCAACCCAAAATATGGGTTAAATTCCAACATTTCTTTCCTATTTGTTTGCATGGTGTATTTTTGTTTTCTATAAAATGGCATGCCTAGTGGGACATCCCTTATAACTCATTAAGCATTGTTTTATTTTGTTCTTGAACTTTTATTCCTAGTGGTTCATGTTTTAGGGTCTTTTATCACTATTTTGTAGCCTCATTTACCTATTTTACTAACTTTTTGCTATCCATTTTGGGTGTAGATTTCTCATAGTGGTAAATGGTAGTTATTTTTAAGGTTTTACACTTGATTTTCTGCTCTTTTTAACCATCATATATGGTCCTCAATAGTCTTAGATAGTCCTCATTCGGGCCATATGATCACACAGGCCAACATCAAACTCAAGGAGTAGCCTACAAAGCTTGTGACTTATAGCTAAGTCTTCCAAAGGTAATTAGAAGTAGGTTTATTGCATTCTTATCCTTATTCCACATTCTTTCCTAGTGTAGATATATTTTTAGAACCTTTTCCTCTATGCTTTAGTTCTAGGCCTCGCCTTTATTTGTAGTTATTTCTTCTTTATTTAAAAAAACAATATGTTAGGTTAGTTTACATTTTAGTTATGTTGCTTTCCAAAAATAAAAAATATGTTACCTTAGGTTTCATTTCCTTTGCACTTAAAAAAAATAAAAAAGAGAAAAACATCATGTATATTAGGTTTTATTTTGTCGCATAAGCTTCAAAAAGAAAAGCAAAAAAAAAGTCAAAATCTTATTTGCTAGTATAGTTGTTTTTGCACCTGTTAGTTTAGACAACCTAGTATAGCATTATTCATTTAGAATATCATTTATCTTAAATGCATCTTTTGTTATAGTATAAGTATAATTCCATTTATAAAGTTTAGTTGCACCATAGGAATACTTCTTGAACTCCTTAGCATAGGTGGAAGTTTTAACATTCCTAGTATAGAATAATTGCATTTACCTTAGGGTGGGTTTGGTTCATCATCATTCTTGGGAGTAGGATTATCTACCCCTATAGGATAGCTATCCTTGCTAGACCTTTTTTGTACCTATTTTTAAATTTTTTCACCCATTTTATGCTCTAACTATGTTTGGTTACTGGCTGGGAGACTTTAAGGGAAATGGAGCTCTGGTGATTTGGCAGGAAAATTTCTGAGCAGGCGTCGGGCGATGCTCTAGGGTTTCTGGTGTGCAGGATTTACCAGGGACTTTGGTGGGTTGACTTTGTGCTACTCTGAAGGTTCGTCCGTTGCCCCGAGAGGGCCCAGTGGGGTCTCCTCCAGTTCCTCTCGTTGGGAGAAAGAGCTCATATGCTGAGATATTAAAATAAAATCCTTCGTCTTCCACTGATGAAGCTTAGTGAAATGCTTATCAAATGCTATTCAAGAATGCTGGCAAGGGTTCAACTGCACACCGAGTTAATGGATGCCTCCTGCAATCCACTTCCAGACCTAAGATTGTTATCGAACCAAAGCTGGTCGAAGACACAATCGTCTACCATGCTAACCATGATCTGATTTGCAAATTCATGGGTATTCGACCTACTCTGAATTTTTTGTATACCTGGGTTAGACAGAACTGGGAGCCACTCGGTGAGTACTCCTTATGGCTATAAGCAATGGGTATTTCATTATTAGTTTCTCTTCTTTAGCAGATAGAAATAGAGCATTTGAATCAGAGAAGAGGAACCACAGCCCGGTAGGGTTATTTTTTCAACCGTGGAGAGTGGGTTTCAATCCTCGTATTGAACCCACGGTTGTCCCGATTTGGATCCGGCTGTATGCTCTCCCGATGGAGTTTTGGGGTGAGCAGGTTCTGGAGATGATTAGTAATTCACTAGGTAGATATCTAGGGGTCTCCAAAGATACCATAGAGGGAAACATAGCTGTCTTTGCTAGAATCTATGTAGAAATGGATATTATCTAGCCTCTACCAGTCAAGGTGGAACTTGAGTTGGCAGGACTATCCTGGATCCAGTAGTTAGATTATGAGGCCCTACCTTTTAGATGCAGAGTCTGCCATAAGCATGGCCATTTGGAAAGGTTCTGTCCAAATATTTTGAGCACAAAAGCGGAGGCTCTGCTTGGAATGCCAAATCGCCCCAGAGAGGGTAAGTTTACTCCTGTAAAAAAACCATCCAATATTCCTCAGGGTTCTGATGTCCAAAAATATGGCTTTGAACAACCGAAGCGAAGGAGAAACAAAAATAAAAATGGCAAGGAGCATGCTCAACTCAAGCCAACCAACTAGTATGAAATCTTTAAGTCCCTAGTGGATCAAGAGGACCAAGTCATGCAAGGAGTGGATGGGAATGTTGAGGAAAATAACATCCACTCTCATGCTTCTCCTTCATTTACTCCTGTATTAGAACAGGTGATTGAACCCTCTGAGATATTACAGCCAGAGAACCCAGGGGCATTGGTAGTCCACTCCCCAGCACAGCCAGTCATTAAGGATGTCAACATGGGAAGTGCAGAAAAGAATAGAGAAAGACCAGCTCTAGGGATTACTCAGGTGGAGAAGAGGTCTAAAAATAGTAATTCGCAAGGAGCGGGTAGAAAATCAAATAAGGATCTACTAGCAGTGCAAGGAGACAAGTTGATCAATGGAGGATCGGTGAGGACAATTGATTCTTATTGCTCCCAAGGTTTTCAATGATTATTCAATCCTGGAATGTTAGGGGTTTAAACAGTAGAACCCATCAATCTGTTGTTCAAAGACTTTTAGGAAAATGTAAAACAGACTTTTTGCTCATCCAGGAGACAAAAATGTCTTTAGATATTATGTACAAAACTGTTAGTAGAATATGGAGGGGCGCTAGTTATATGGATGTGGCTGCTCAAGTTGCCTCGGGGGGGATTATTACTCTTTGTAACCCTCTGGAATGGACATAAATTGAACATATAGCCTGGAGGGGTGTTCTCACATCTCTTTTTAGGAACAATGTCATAGCTGAACATGTTCTAATTATAAACTTCTATGGGGCTCAAAGCATTGATGGCCAGTGGCTCCAATGGAAATCCGTACACAACATGAGGTCCTCCCGGGAAGATTTATACTGGATTATTGTTAGGGATTTTAATGCCAAATTATCTACCAAGGATTAGGAAGGTGGTATCCCAGTTTTGGATCCAGGGGACCGGCTTCTGATTGCCCAAGTCCAGGCCTTTCACCTAGTTGATATCAAAGGCCCTGGAACTTATTTTACTTGGACTAACAAGAGGAGAGAGCCACACAGTAGGAAGGTAAAGCTAGACTTTTTTATGGTCTTCGAGGAGGCATTTGTTAAGTGGAATATCAAATTTTAGATTCTGGAAGGCCTAGTTTCAGATCACTCTCCCATTTTGTTGGAGGGAGGGACTATGACAGGGCAACACCACAAACCATTTAAATTTGAAAATTTTTGGTTGCAAAAAGAGGATCTTCGAAGGAAAATTCCACAGTGGTGGGAAGAAGGCCACCTACATTTTGGGACAACAATGTTCAAATTCCACAAACAGCTTCATTTTGTCAAGTGTAAATTGAAACAGTGGAGGCAAACTAACAAGTCAGACTTCCAGCTCCAACGGGCTCCCTTGATGGCCAGATGGGATGAGGTGCAAAAACACTTCAGGGAAGGAACAATTACTGAGCACCTTAAAACTGAGGATTATGCTTTGCACAAAGCGGTTGAGGACATTGATAATCAAGAAGATATTTACTGGAAACAGAGAGCAAGAAACACTTGGTTACTAGAAGGAGATAGAAATACAAAATTTTTCCATCGATCTGCCTATGCTAGGAGACACATGAATAACATGGAAGTCCTTCAATATGAGAATGGACACTCTTTTGATACTCTTCCTGGTATGCATTCCCACTCAATGGATTATTTCTCAAAACTCTTTAAGGAAAGTATGGAGCAAGATGTGGAAGCTCAAAATGAAGTTATTGATGTCATACCCTCTAATTATCTCTCACGAAGAGAATCAGGCCCTTCTTAGACCCATTGATAGAGATGAACTAAATAATGTGGTCTTTGGGATGAGCACTGGAAAACCACCAGGTCCAGATGGCTTTCTTATTGAGTTTTTTTAGGCCTTTTGGGATACCTTGGAGGAGGATGTTTTGGCTGTCACAGAGGAGTCCAGAACTAATAAAAGAATGCTCAAGGCTCTAAATCACACCTTCATCACTTTATTTCCAAAAGGGTAGGGGGGGTTCATATTTTTGATTTTAGACCTATTGCCTTATGCAACGTGATTTATAAAATAATCACAAAGATTATGGCTGAACGGCTAAAACCTCTCCTTCATAATATAATTTCCTCAAAGCAAGGGGGTTTTGTTGAAGGTAGACAGATCTTGGATGGAGTGGTCCTTGCCCAGGAGGCAATTCATACAATGCAAAAATTAGGTAACAAAGGAATGTTCATTAAACTAGATATGTCCAAGGCTTATGATAGGGTGGAGTGGGGCTTCCTGGCAAAGATGATGGCAGCCTTTGGTTTCTCTCAGGACTGGACAGACTGGGTCATGAGTTGTATATCTATGCCTTCATATTCTGTTCTAATCAAGGGGCTTCCCTCGCCACATTTTGGAGCCTCACGGGGTCTTCGTCAAGGGGACCCATGCTCTCCCTATCTCTTCCTCATATTGGCTGAAGGATTAGGTAGACTCTTCCTGAGAAGAAGACATCAAGGTCTGATAATAGGTATTAAGGTGGGGGCAAAAGTTTTGACTCATTTACAGTTTATGGATGATACAGGATTGGTTGGAGTGGCCAGTCTCAGGGAAGCAAGAGGAATCAGATATACTCTTAATGTATACCTCCGGGCCTCAAACCAAGTCATCAATGATAAAAAATCTATAGTGGTCTTCTTCAATCTTAAATTCTCCATCCTAGCTGCCCCACATTCTATTTGGAAAGAGCTGGACAAAATGGCTAGAAGTTTTTTATGGGAAGGTGCAAAAGGGGAGAAGAAATGGGCCTTGGTTGGCTAGGATAAGGTTACCCAGCCCAAGGAAAAAGGAGGGCTGGGACTGAGAAGCTCCAAGCTTAACAATAAAGCTTTGGCTGGAAAACTGTACTAGAGGTGGATTTCTCAGCCAACAACCCTCTTCAGCAAAATCCTTTCTAGTAAATATTTGGGTCATGTTCACCCCAATTATGTGGGCCGTTTCCCTCTGGAGGGTAATGGATCCTTAGTGTGGCAGGCTCTCAAGCTTGGATCCCAAGTTATCAAAGATCAATTGTTTTGGAAAGTGGGGAGAGGGGAGAAGGCCCGTTTCTAGACCGATTCCTGGGACCAGCATCCACCCATCATTGTTGTGTTTCCCGAATTGCAACCGATTAAATCTGCCATAGAAGACAAGTGCTAGGTTCAAATCGAGAGTTATTTCAACACCAGCCAATTGGGGGAGTACAAGTTTAAAAAGTTCAAGTAGTTGGAAGAATGGCCAATTCCAATCCCTCCGGAGCTGGCACCCATCTTGTCTAAAATTTTGACAAAAAGGTTTCTTACTGGGAGAGATGAGGAGGATGAACTAGCTTGGGGCTATGGGAACCTTGGGGTTTATACTGTGAAGGAGGGATACGATAAGATCCTCCTAGAGCCCCCCCCACATTTATTTCTAGTTCAATATTGGAGGAAGATATGGCATTCTAAGGGCTGGCCAAAAGTGAACTTCTTTGCCTGGCAGTTTATGCACAATGGAATTCTCACCTTTGACAATCTCAGAAATAGAGGCATCATTGGTCCTTCTCAGCGTGTGTTATGCCACAATAATGAGGAAATTGCTGATCATCTGATGTTTGAATGCCCATTCACACGACAGATTTGGAAGTGTTAGTTCTCTCATTATAAAATCCAGGCTAACGGTGATTTAACTCAGACCAATATTTTGGAAATATGGAAGAGAGGTAGATTTAAATGTAAAGCTCTTTGAATTGGTTGGGAGCTTGGTTTACTTTTCATCTGGTGGCAGGTGTGGTTGGAGAGAAATGCCCGTATTTTCCGTGAAACCTTCTCTTCGCTAGATGGAATTTGGCAGGTCATCTAGAGTAAAGTCATGGAAACGGTTGCCATTTATGCTGAGGAGGAAAACCAGTTAGTTTTTGAGCCACTGGAAGAGGGAGCTGTTGAGCAAGAGAGACAGGTTAGAGGTAGTTGGAAACCTCCCCCAGAAGGCTGGATCAAAATCAATACTGATGGAGCTGCAAAAGGCAATCTGAGCAGTGCTGGAATTGGAGTTGTGTGTCATGATCATGCTGGGTTTGTGCTCTATTTGGAACTGCAAGGTCTAGGATGTGCCACAAACAATGAAGCAGAGGCCTTTGCTATTAAATTTTCTTCCATCTGGGCTGTTAAGCAGGGACACAGGAAGATAATTCTTGAGTCTGACTCCCAAATTCTGGTGGGCGCTCTTGACTACATGAGGAACTTTGCCTCGAAAGCTTGGAGGTTGCAGATTCTGGTCTCTCAAATAAAGGAACTATGGAGGAAATTAGATGATGTGATCCCCGTCTATGTGAGTAGAGATTTCAATAAGGTGGCTAATTTCCTTGCAAATATGGGTGCCGAGAGGGAGGTTGGGATGCAGCTGCACAGTGATATGCCTGTGGAGGATGTACTGATTAGGCAAGGTCTTGAATGATCCCTATAATAATGTGCAAATTTTTTGATGATAAGGGAGGTTTTTGTCGTGATATCATGACCTGTAGCACCATCGTGGCCTTGAGTTGGAAGCTGTCATGATTTCACGACAGGTTACGCCATCGCGGCCTTCGACGGGAACCTGTCATGAAATCATGACATGTCACGATTTCGTGACGTGTCTCGCTATCGCGTCCTAGGGTGAGATGCTATCATGATTTTCTGACCTATTTCACTGTCGAGGCCTTCAGTGGGAAGTTGTCATAATTTCGTGACTTGTTGTGCCATCGCGGCCTTTGGCTGGAAGCTGTAGTGATTTCACGACATTTTTGGCGCAGGGTCGACAAGGAGGATAACCGTCGCGATATCGTGACAATTTTTGTGAATTGGAGCAAAGTGCAAAATCTGTCATGATTTCGTGACATTTTTGCTGTTCGAAAGCCGCAAGGAAAAATCATCGTGATATCGTGACAGTTTTGGCAAACTTGCGCCATCTGGAAAACTTGTCGCGATATCGTGAAACTTTTGAATACTGGGTGCAATGTGGAAAAATCGTCGCGATATCACGACAGTTTTGAGGATTGGGAGCTGAAAGGAAAACTCGTCGCGATTTCGTGACACTTTTGGCAAACTGGTGTCATAAGGAAAACCTGTCGCGATATCGCGACTCTTTTGATGATTGGGTGCAAAATGGAAAACTCGTCTGTGGTTGGGTGCCAAAAGGAAAACACGTTGTGATTTCATGACACTTTTGGCACATAAGAGGCTTGGGGAAAAACCGTCGTGATATCGTGACACTTTTGCGGACTGGGTGCCAAATGGAAAACTCGTCGCGATATCATGACACTTTTGCTGGCTGGGCGCTTCGGAGAAATCTCGTCATGATTTCATGACCTTTTTGGATATCTGGAGCTATTTGGAATTCTCATCACGATTTCACGACACCTTTGGTGATGGGGCACCGGAGGGAGTTATCGTCGCGATTTCGTGACTTTTTCAGCAATCGGGTGCCGAGGGCTTTGGTTGTCGCGATATAGCAACTAGTGGCGCTGATGCAGTCGAGACGGGGTTGATTGTTGTGATTTCGTGACATGTCGTGTTTTCACGCCCTGTTGACTTCTGTGCTCTTTGTTGGAAAGTGTTGACTTTTTTGCTCTGCGCTTGTTGTCTTGTTCTCTGCTCTTGGTTGGGATGTGTTTTCTCCCGTTTGTAACTGTTCTTTGTATTAATACAAGTTTTTCATTTTTTTCAAAAAAAAAACTATGTTTGGTTACAAGTTAAACGATCCCTACCATCTATTTTGAACCATTAGAACTATTCAACAGTCCCTGCTATCTACCTAATATGGTTTTCCCTGTGACAGACTTATTTTGGTGATATTATAGTAAGTACCTTGCCACATTTTATCATAAAATAGGAAATATTTGTCCTATCAACTATATGCACCTAAAATTGAACTGATTATTTAGTTCATAGTTCTACATTGCATCCAAGTTTTATGCCAATCCTAGGAAATATTTTGTCATCATAGTAACATTTAGTTTTCTTGCATTAAGAAACACAAAAACAAAAATATCCAACTAAAATAAAACACACAATAATAAAATTTTGCACAGACCTATAGCTTTTGATGCAACGCTTATGATATAGACATATACAATGAGAAAATTCTCCTCATAAGCTAGACTTCATCCCTAGCCATTGGTTGATCCCTTATAACATCACCCTAGTTAGAATGAATAGTCTCCTAGACTTCATCGCTGGGATACTAGTTAGCCTTAGGGTTAGCTTAGGGTAATATTTTAGTTTAGACATCCTTTAAATATGGGGCTCAATAATTAGAGGATTGCAACTATCATTCTTATCCAAGCCTACCCAAGGGTGAAGTGAAACTCTAGGTATATCAGTAGCAGGACTTAGACAGCACAACCTCTTTTAGGAGATAGTTATTCTCATAGGATACCTATTGCCTACCTACCATCTTAGGAAGCCATTTCAGTCATTTGTATTTCATTCCTTGAAATAGGTGTGGATACAAAGATACCATTTCTAAATTCACTTCATCCCCCCACCTTTTGTTGTTCTTAGGTATAGGAACATAAAACACACATAACAAAAAAAAAACACGTTCAAAAACCATTTTACACTGTTTGCCAACACCCTCTCAAAACATACCAAAACATAAAAATAAATAAAAATTGATTGTTTGTTTCCATGTTTGTATTCATAAAATTTAATTAGATAGTGGATTTGTTTTTAAAACAATTTCCAAACCTTTCCCTTTCACCTCAATTCTCTCATTTTTCCTAATACCAGTATCCACCTCACCCATATTCACAACCTCACTTTTTCCATCACCCACATCCTCAACTTGCCCACCAAAGCCCACTGACATAGCTATAAAACCCTCACCCATAATAGTATCAATACCTTGAACCACTAAACAACCATCAACCATCACCCACTTACAATAAACCTTCACCCACCTATAATATCCAACACCCTTCATATCACCAACCATCAACCCCTACATATCATCAATAATAATCCACTTATCATCAACCATCACCAACCTACAATTAACCACCAACATTGCAACCTTATCAACCTTCACCCATTTACAATCAACCACCTCCTTCTTACACTCAACCTCCACCTAAATATCATCAAATATATCTTCATATCCACTCCCACCACCTCATCCATACAAACACACACCTACTCAATGAGAACCATCCCCTTCATCTTATCACCAATCAATTTATCACCCATCATACACTCCTACCAACACTCTCACCACATCCTATTACATGCCTCAAAATCCACCCCAAGCCTCCTAAGCACCTCCACCATATTCATATTAGCACAACCAACCCATTCCCCATCCCATGCCTACTCCTCCTTGGCCTACGCATTACTTCACTCCTCTCATGTGATCATTGTCATCCATATTTTGGAAACCTATCAAGTAATAAGAAATATCCTTACCTAATGTAGGGTCCCATGCTCCACATCAATCCATATATCTAGGGAATAACACAAAATAAATATCTTCCATAGCTATAGTAGTCATGATATCGATCATTATCAATCATTATAGAATATCCTATAGGATATGATTGACCAAGGGACCATTACCATAAAAAATCCTTTAGGTACCACTGACCAAAACCTTAGAAATTATCAAGCTCCATTACCACAACAAGGAACAACACAACCAAATAATGTGGCCCCAAATTATGCAACTAGGCCACATTAAGTCAATCATGCCAACCCCTCTCTTCAAGGTTTTATGGGAATGATAAATCATGACCCCTTTACCCCTGCTTCATCCATCCCTTCTACCATACCTCAAGACCCTCCATCTCAAGGGTAGTACACTGATAAACTTGATTCTCACGTAGCACATCACTTTCTATCTCCTACTGCATCAACCACAAAATAAATTATCGAACCACCTTCCCACTTAGCTTCATATCTCATGTCATATCCTTTAAATAATCCTCTTCCTACTATCATGTCATCTTCTCCAAATTTTCCATCCATATCCACTTCCAAATTTTCACCCTTGCAATCTACACCACCATGCTCACCCTCCCCATCTCACTTAGTCAACCCCCTTGAATATCCTTTTCCAGGTCTCACTTTTAATATTGAGGAGGATAGTGATGATGAATTCATTGATCCTCCACCCCATTAGCCTTTTATAGATGACTCTTTCCAAGTCATAACCATCTAGTCTCTTTTCTCTGACACTTAAGATGATAACCAAATATTATCCCCACTTGAAGTTCCTTCAAATTCTCTAAAGGATACTCCCCCTACCTTACCACATAGCCCACCTACATACCCCTACATTATCCCCATTGATAATGATATCTTCCATGTCCATACTACTAATCCTTATCCTCCACCTGACTCACTATGCCTCTCCTTAATTTCACTTCATATTCCAACCTACACAATTAAATCCTCCCCTTTTCAAGAGCAAAACGACCCTCACACATCCTCCCCTTTTGTAGGTTTCATTAATCCTAGCCCCCCTTTGAGTTTGGTAGTCTTTGAGACACCTATTGAGCCTCTATAATTTAAAAGAGTTAATCTTGTTTTTCCTCAACCAATCAAAGGTACCATATCCCCACCCAATCCAAACCTAACTTGTTCCATCTCTACTTCTAACTCCCCCTATTATTCCAACACCTTATTCACCCTCTTTTCTTCCCACACCATATTTTCCATAAATTATTCCAACACCCTATCTACCACCCATTTTCATAACCCCATATTTACCACCTCTTCTTCCAACACTACCTCTTCATCCTATTCTCCTAAACCCTCACCTCTTATATCATTCTCTTCATTTACTCCCTCCATACAATAATAGTCTCAACCACAGTCCTCCTTTACAACCTCTATATCTACCACATAAATCAATATATCACACCCCTCCACTTCCAAATCCACCTTCATTGGATATCAAATAAATATCTAATCAACTCATAAATATTGAGCTATAGTTGAGTCATCAAGGCATCTCTCCTACTTTACCTTCACCTACTCTACAACACATCTTGGATTGAATCACAAACATTTATCTACACCTGAGTCACCTATACATCTCTATGATACCTCCTTAATTATCCTCTATGACCTCTTTCTCCAATTCACTTTCATCTCAACCATACCATCAATCTCGTCCACCTCATCCCCCTCATTCATCTCACTCCTAGATGCCCCTATTAGAGCCAATGTCAATAGTCTTTCAAAAGCTGCAACATGCAAACCTAATTACTCTACCTATAATACATCCTATAGATACTCATCGACCCAAGCCTCATTCATACAATGAAACTTATTATTGCATTTTACATCATCAAATAGTTCATGATATTGAAGATTATCAGCAATTTAAGTGTTTTGTGCAAGACTTGCTTGATCAAAGGGAGTTAATCCTTCTATCAGCATAACCTTCTCTCATTTTTTACCACATCTCAAAACCACCCTAAAAAATTCCACAAAAATAAAAATCCAAATTCAAAAAAATAACAAACAAAACAACAAAAAAATTTCAAAAACATTACCAAAACTTCACAAATATTTCCAAAAATATTGCGAAAAAAAAATTCAAACAAAAGAGAACCTTTTTGTTTTATTATTTTCTAGATATAATTATTGGCTTATTTTTTGTGTAGGAGGTACCTCCATTTCATAAAACCTTCTAAACTATTGTCACCATCTCCAAAACTATTTCCACATTCGTTCTTCCCAATGCTATCTTTCCTTTATCCACTTGTGGTCAAAACTCCCAATATAGACTACGCCAACTTGTATCTTGCACATAACCACCCATCATGTTCATACACATCAATCATACCCATCCATAACTTATCATTAGTCACCATTGCATACACATACCTCACACCATCCAATCGCAAACCACCAAGTCATTGGAGTTGGATGACAAAAGTGAAAGCGATACTATCTCAAATTTTATCTCAATACTTAAACACCCATTTTTGAAAGCTATGTTTATCCAAGAACCTTATCAAAGACTATCATTCAATTTAGTTAGCTTCTTTTAATTTTAGCATAGTTTTTGCACAACTTCCAACACTTTAGCACTACGACTTTCCTCGCATTAGCACCATGACTTTGATCACATTAGTACCATCATCCATAGCTCCATAGTTTAGTTGTCATATTAGCATAATTATTTCATTGTGCTCATCAATCTATCAATAACAAGGTTTAAATATTTTTTTAGCTTCCATCAGTAGGCATCCCATATTGGTCATTATTTAATATTATCTTACATCACCTTTCCAAGCGTCTAATCAATCCACTTTACACTCATCATTTTCGATATTAAAAACCCACTCACGATCACAAGAAATAAAATTACAAATGCATAGAATTCAATTTTCAACCTACTCACATTTGATCTCTAATATACTCATATTAATTTTTTTATATTTTATATCGCCTTTCCTTGTCTTTTTTTCTTGCATTGCATTCCTATTTTTATAGTCATGCTTCAAGTAGCTACATACCATGGACTGTTGTACTTTCTCCACTCTCCTCTTATCTTCTCCTTTATCTAATTTCACTTTTGTTTCTTTTTTCTTTTCTTCCTTTTTATCGCTTATTTTTCATTCTTTGTCATTTTCCATATTTTTATCTCATCATTGCACCATTAAATATTTGAGTGCTTTAATTTTTAACCTCAAAGTAATTTTGATCATTTTCTGGACCATGTTCATCTATGTCCTTATGTCTAGCTTCATTGTCTTAATAAAGGGTATCTTTATGATTGTATTTGTCCTTCCCTTCCATGTGTCATTCACTTTCATTCATGTTTCCCATCCATTGTCACCCCATCTCATCATACTACTGCTCATCCAACACCTTATCTCATTTGATGTCTTTGGTTCAAATAATCTCTAGGTTATTTCACTCACTCAACCATTCCTAGTATCACAATCAACCTATATTTAATGTTAGCCAGTCCTTGAGAGCTATCTATTATTCTTGGTTAACTCTCGCTCTCTATTAGACCATACACATATACCACACATTAATAATATTATGTTTCATAGGAAAGACGAATTCATGATTTGTTATCGCCATAAAGTGAATTATTTCCTTTGCTCGCACTATCATGCATATGGTCCGAATCCATGGATCCCTCATGCAAAACAAATAAAATAAAAATTATTATCATTTCAAAAACATAATAATATCAGCATCATCCTCTTCCATCATGGATCCTTGGGCATTTTAGATGTTTCCACCAGGGCAATATATGATTGGCTAGAACTGGAGAAAATTTGACAAACCATGGGGCTATCTCCACTGGGACTATAGATGCTTGACTGGTAGTGGAGTATACCCTCCATATGGTGATATGTCTATTACATTAACGAAATTATTTTGTAAATACTTATGTAAGCTCATGGGTGAGCTAACTTATTGGCTTAAGCTATAAGTGATTAGTCTAACCTCCATCAAGATCAACAATCAATAATCATTGCATACATAGTTTGTCCTTGAGAGTCTTGAATCCCTAGTGTATTCTTAGTATCTTTAAGGGCTTGCATGATTAATAGATGAGTTTGATTGAGGTCACTAGGGTATTTGATTACTTTGAAAGCACCTTTAGATTCATCATCCCTAGGAAATTCAAATTGAAAAGTGGTCTTACTTTCATTTCATCCTTTTCATTCATTGCATCCATATTTTATGTCCCATTTTTCCATTGGTCTCATAGTTAGGATAATATGATTGTGTTTATGTTCCTAAGTAATAAATTACAATCATGCATATTGGTACATGTATATGCCCTTTTTGAAAAATTATAAACCTTATATATCAACACTTAACATATTATATATCTTACACAAGCATAGTCACATAAGCACATAGTAGTGCTCACTAGCCCAAAGGCCATTTCTCATCACTTACATCTTCATAAGCAAATTTTTTCTCAATTGGATCACTGCTATCATCTGTTCCATTTTCCAATCGCTCACCACTCGAGGGGGTAAGCAAAATCCCAGATTTTAAAAATCATTCACCTTTTTGTTGGGGCAACAAGCAAAAGAGTTGCATTCAATGGATTAGGTGTCTTTTATTTTTGAATTGCATTATGTTTCATGCAACATGATACAAAAAGAGGCATATTTTGACACCAATTTTAGTCATTTGCACTCAAAATTGCATAAATTTGTAAAAACCAACAAATTGCGCCAAAACCATCACATTTTATTCAAATTCCTCCAAATTGCTCTTTTCCTATATAATTCCTCCCTAATATCCCTAATTCCCTCTAATTTTCCTTCCCTAGCCTTCCTAATTCTATTTCCCTCTAATTTTTCTAAATTCTTCTAAGTCTTCCCTAAGGTTTTTATTTTCCTCTAAATTCTCTTTTTCCCTAAATTCCCAAAATTTTGCAATATTTCCTAATTTTCTCCTAATCTTCTCCTACTTTGTTTAGTTCCCTTAATCATTCTTATCCTCTCCCTAATTTCTCATTTCCACCTAATATTCTTCATTTTTTCCTCCCTTCCCCCTCAATTCTCTCATAATTCCATTTATTTTATTAATTCCTCCATCACGCCTTCATTAGCCTTGGTCAAATATATAAGGAATGGGAATAATAATTTAATAATATTTTAAAATCCTAAAAATTTGTCCATATATTCACCCACCAATGCTCATTTTATCCACTTGGACTCCCTCACCCATGCCTCTCTAAACTTGTGCAATTTAAAATTATAATAAAAGCTAATGGTCAAAGTGGGTTAAATTAAGGTACTTCGTATCATATCCCAAACTGACGCAACACCCATGAGAATTAGAACAACTCCACATAACTCCAATACTACCCAACCACCCATATGGTCTACCTCACCCACCATAGTTCCTCTCTATCTAAATGCCACATAGCATCCCACCATGGCCTCCAATACACCTCATCATGCATCAACCTTGTCAATAGATCTGTGCACTTCTAACCACTACAACTAGGATGACTTGGTTGAACCTTCTCTTCTACATACCATCTCAATACATAGGGTTTATCCCTATCCCACTCCTCATAGGGTAGGCCCATAGGATGAGCCACACTGAAGTGCTCCCAACCCCAAACCTACAACAACACACTACAACCCAACCCCTTTTTCCCCTACCTCCTCACTTTATACAACTCCATATAATTTTGAACCAAAAAATCTAAAGGTCAAAGTGGGTTAATTGGAAACTTGATGACCCTGTCCTCCTAATATACCATGTCATATTTTTGGGTAATTAAAAATCCACATGAGCATCTCTTAGGAATACATTCTCCCATGGATCTCACTTCATCCAAGACCACATTATGGCATGTGGGTGGATGAGAGCTCACTCCACCCAAGACCATTCAATGTGGAGGTTGCACATTATACCAAGTGGAATTCTATAGATCTACCTTGAACCTTGCACCTACCATATCATTGCCACATCCCTTCCACATCACCTTCATACGACCTCCTCCTTCCCTTGCCCAAATTCATATAAATCCTCCCCCCATTTCCATAATTTAGAAAAGAAGAGGTTGAAGAGTTGTTATGCTGTAAAAACTACACCCGACCACCTTACTTCCCTTGGAGAAATTAGTTTATTCCACCATCCATCTTGAATATCTTAGCCATTACAACCACATATTCTACATGAATAATTCAACTTGGATTTCACTGACAACTACATCCATATATATCCACTTCCTACAATACCACCTTCATTAGAAGAGTCCTAGGGACCACCTACACCTCATAGTAGGGGCATATTGATCCTTAGGCCATTTGATCCTAACCATTTGAGGCACTTATATAGTCCAAACCATTTGAGACACATGTACAATCCCAACCATCTGGGACACTTAGTTATAAAAGTATTGAAAAGAGCATTCAAACATCAGGAAGGTAAATGAAGGTATAAGACATAACATGTCTTGGTTTTATAATATTTTGTCGATGATTTATAATAATTTTATGAGATTTTTCATTTTTTATTGTATCTTTTTGACAAGGGCCTCATGTAAGGGAGGCCCATAAAATGTTACTAATCATGTCTTGTAAGCATGTGTTCAGGGTCTAGAAACACTCAAAATAGCACCCGAGAAATCCAAACAACACTCAAGCACAAAATATACCCACACACCATTGATTGTGACATGAAGAAGGATTGTACCTCTTGACATGTTGTAAAATGGGACATCCCCATTTGGTTTTCATTCTAAATATATTGTGATTTGAAAATCCCCTTTGATAGGGCTCTTTGTATTCAAAAGAAACATTGTTATTTATCAATACATGCATGTTTGCCTTTCTTTCCTAGTTTTTTGCATGGTGCATATTCATTGTCTATCATTTGTATGTTGACCATCATGAATTATCCAAAAGAGCTCATTCTTTATCAGCTTCTCTCCTATCCTCAAAACTGCTATGATAGAGGATCCTTTACTAGGTAGCTAGTGTCAAATAATGGTTGCTAAAATTTTATTTTTTACATAATTAGCTCTCAGATTTTGGACCCATAGTGCATTGGGGTTGTTCACAATTCTCTAATATAACTTAGCGACTAGTGTCTTGTTGTTATTTACTGTTGATCTGCATACTAGTATTCCTTCATATTTATGAGGGCATAAAGTTTCCTAATGCATCAATGCCCATTTTATTTCCTCTTTAGTTCTCCTCCAGAGGAATTGATGATTTGTTTTATCCAAATCTTTTAACTCTGACTTGGTAATGTCCAAAACTATAGAGACATAAATAGGTATAGATTAAAGAAATGATTTAATAATAGTTATTCTTCCCCTTTATGATAGCCATCTATTAGTCCATTTTTCCATTTTTTGTTTTACTTTGTCCACTAGCCAAGCCCAATTCTCCTTTTATCTCCCTTTTTTAATATGAACACCTAATTAGGTGATGGGAAGGGAATTATTCTTATATCTTATTTTATCAAGAACCATGCTCTCTTGTCTAGGTGAGTAGTAGAAGAAAATAACTTTGGACATTTTCTCATTGATCTATTGGCCTATGGCTCTTGAGAAACAACTTATAATAACTCTTCCCATTTTTCCATTCCTCTAGTTAGCATGTAAGTTTGATCTCTACCATACTTAGACCCTCCATGAGGCCATCCATGCATAATTATTCATTCAAATAAGTTGGGCTATCACTTACAACTTTTCTTCTTGATATCTTCAAACTCTTCCTAGTTCCAAGTACTTATCTAGGATCTGGTGTACTGAAGCCTCCTTAAAAAGTAGTACATCTTGGTTCCATGCTCATGTATTCCTTCCTTCTACCATTTATACACTTTACATCTTAAAGAGTTATCTCTAAATAACATCAATTGGAATTTGAATGGTGAGTGTCTAACCTTGTATTTTTATAGTTCTATCATGATTGAACAATGATATAAGCCTACATTGTTTACCTTTGAATTAAATATTTATTTGATAGCAGGAATATATCTAATCTTCCCAAAATGCACGCAGATCCTTACCTCTTATTGGACTAGGTCGTCAGACCATTGTCTACCCTGACATCCATAATATGGTGGTTTTATATCTATTACTTCATGAGGTTTATACTTTCATCTAAACTACCATTTTCCCCCAACTTCTTGTCTAAGGATAGGATGGTATTGAAATATCCTTCTATTAGTACCGATGCTTGAGGGAATTGGATAATAATGTAGTTTATATTATTCCACTATCTATGTTTCACCTCTAGGCTAGTAGGTGCATGGACATTCATACAAAGCATAACTTTGTTTTATTACCTAATTTGACCTGTTATTTCCAAGAGACCCTAGTTACCCTCCACTTGGTAGATAAATACCTCTTTAGCATCCCAAAGGTATGCAATACCTCTTGATGTCCTTTAGGATTCAAGGGATTCCATTTTTCTAGAATTCCACACTTTATTTACAATTATCTCCATCTCTTCTATTGACACCTTTATCTCCTAAAGGAAGACAAGTTGTGGTTGATTTATCTTTATCATTATTATAATTTCATTTTGTTTTGAGGGACTCCCCATGAATGCTCTAATGTTCCAAGAAATGATCTTCATTAATATTGAGGGAAAAAAATGTGAGTAAGGGCATTGACCTTACCTTATTTTGTTAGCTTTTATACTTCTTTTACCACATGGTGTTGATTATTTTTGCATCCTACCTTTTTATTAGTGTCTGATTTTATATTCTTACTTATCTCCTAGCTCAAGCCTCCTAACTTTGTAATAACATCCAACCTTGGTGTATGTGTGTACAACACTAGGGTATTGTTGGTAGATCTAGTGAGGTCTTCCCTAGGCTCTAGGTTTTTTGTAGTTCCTACCTTCAATAAATTTTTATTCTTATTTTTATTTCCCCCCTTATTTTTTTGTTGGTATTTTGATGGTTGGTTTACTACTTCTTGTTTTTTTGTCTACATATCTAGGATGGTGTCAATGGTTTTATTTATCTCTTTTATAAAATATTTTCTCCTCCCACCATGGAACTATGTCTCTAGGAATTGTGTCTCCATTTTATCCTCCTCATCATCCAAAAGGTCATCAATGGGGAGATTGTCAAACATATTGTCTGCCACCACTACCTGATTCCTCACTATCCATTTCTTTTAGATATTCTATTTATTTTGGGCACTTGGAACCCTTTAGATTTTTTTTTCTCTCTTACATGCTTTTGGATCTTACGTGGATATTCTATTGCTAGGTGGTGATATTCATGGCATATTTTGCATCAAAAAGGTATATTCTCATAATCCACATCTTGTTCTTCCTCCTCAAACTATAGAGTAATTTTTTTTGGAGTGGTTTGTTAAAATATATTAGAACATGTATTTGAGCATAAATAAATTGCTCAAATTTATATGTACTATCAACAACCATTATTATTTTTCCTAGGGTATTATTATATTTTAAAATTCTACTAGTAGGTTAAACAATCTCAGCTAAACTGTTGTTGTGGATGGCATCTCCTCCTCCGCTTTGAATTTAGTATGTCAAGATTTTATAAAGAGGCCTTCCCTTCCCAAATACCATGGCCTCCATTGGAATATTTGTTTCCTTTATTCCTTATAAAAAAAAATTAAATAGAAAAATGTGCCAATAAACTAAATGTAGAAAAATAGTAAATACAGAATCAAACAAAAGAAAAGAAAATAATATATACACAACTAACACAATATTTCACATGGGAAACCCTTATGATAAAAGACCCAACATAGTAATATGTCATTATTGTATAAAATTAACCTCTTCAATACAAGAATGTTCACCACTCATCTCCCTTCAAACCCTAATGCAAGTGCAATTAAATAACACCACAAGAACGAATTTCATAATACCATGGGAAAAAAACTATGGTTTCAAATATTTAACCCTAAAAAACCCATATGGATCTAAAAATAGATTAAGAAATCCTATAATTTTTATTGTGGATTTCATCCCTAGACCCTCTCTTTTCAAGGGATACCACCCTCAAATCCCTACTCGAGGCTCAGGTTAGCCCCAAACCCCAATGACGATACATGGAGAGTGTTTGGTACCTTTTAGAGTTAACCCCACTAGAATAACATATAAAATATTCAACATATTTCTAATATTCTTCCACTTTTTGAATACTTTCCATAGGGGTAAAAAATATCCATTGTCAACTATCAAGGGTAACCATGCCGACATATATTATATACCAAGATTTTTTTTGAGTAGGTACAATATTTATTAATGAATCAACAACATTATTCTCTGTATCAACTTTATCTAGCATCATCCAATTCCCTTCAACTATCTCTCTCACAAAATGGTACTTGATATCAATACGTTTTTATAAATCATGAAAACTAGGATTGTTGGCCAAAAATATTGTACTCTAACTATCATTACCAATTCTCATAGCCTTATGCTTAAGACCAAATGTTGAACACAACCTTTATAGCCACACTACTTCTTTATAGGTATTAGTTTTTGTAATGTAATCTACCTTTGCTGTGGATAAAGTAATAACTAATTGCTTTTTACTCATCCAAATTACTACGCATCCAAATATTTTAAATACATAAGAACTTATGGACCTTCTCATGTCCAAATATCTCGAAAACCTTGTAGATTTACAATATTACTATCTCCAAATTTTCCTTGGTAATAGATAATATAGTCTAAAGTTCCATGCAAGTATCTAAAGATCCTCTTCATAGCAATCCAATTTTCCTTTCCTATATTGGACATATATCTCCTAACTACTCCCAATACATGTGCAATATCAATTATAGTTCAGACCATTGCATACATCACACTACCAACAATACTAGTGTAATGAACATGATGCATTTGTTTAATTTCCTCATCTATTCTAGGACTATGATAAAAAAATAACTTATGAAAAACATGATATGGAGTACATACTGGTTTACAATCATGTATCTTAAACATTTATAGTATCAAATCAACATATTTCCTTTGATTTAAAAACTTTATATTTGCATGATCCCTTATTATTTCCATACCAAAAATAGATTTTGTAGCAACCAAATCCTTCATGTCAAATTTAGAAGATAATTGATATTTTTGTGACTTTGTCATCTCCTTATTATTACCAATTAACAATATTTCATCCATATACAAAACAATGATAACAAAATATTCACCTTCTTGTTTAAAATTAACACACAAATTTGTTTTACCTTTTCAAGCCCAAGTGTCAAAATAAATCTATCAAATTTTTGGTTCCACATTCTTGGAGATTGCTTCAAGTTGTCAAGAGACATTTTTAACTTGCATATCAAGTCCTCCTTACCATTTATCCTGAAGCATTATGGTTGTGATATATTTATGTCTTCATCAAGTTCACTGATGAGTATTAAAACAACACATATTTTGTACAATTTTAATTCATTTTCTGTTTATAAATTTATAAAAACAAATATATTTTGATGATAAATTTTCTTGAATGTATGATTTATGAATGAATTTGATCCATAATGATAAAAATTATTTATGCTTGTATTTTACACAAAAGTGTGCAAGTTTCTATGTGTTTTGGTAGGAGAATATTGTAGGAGCTTTGTAGAGAATGATGTGGCAAGGCATGAACCGGATGACAATCATGGATAGACGAACCGTGAGTATGATGTGTTAAGGAGACTCATGTATGAATGCTACAAAAAGATGTTGTGAAATATAGCTAAAGTTGTTATAGAAAGTGTCTTTTGAAAGATGTTACATAAAGAATATTGACCAAGTCAAACTATCCAATGCATTGTTATGCCACATCTAGTGAAAATGTAGCATCCTTATGAGGCATATATAGTCAGCATAGTTGACTGACATGTTGGCATTGTGCACAAGATTTTATATTTATTCAAGTTGCTATAAAGTTGTTTCTAGAAAGCTGTAAAATTATTATGTTGTTAAGACATTTTGATTCAGATGCAAGCCTATTTTATCTCTTCTTGGAATGAAGGATGAATAGTTGTATTTGATGTGTCATTATATTATTTAATTTAAGAACTTGTGTTATTTTAGTTTATCATTTTACCACTTGGACCATAGTAATTATGATAAAGTCCAAGATGGTTACAAAATAGTATTAGTTTAGATTATTGTTGTTCTAAGGATAGTGTCTGAATCATCAAGCTAATAGAAACACATGGAATAATATGAAGAGGAATTTACTTGACGATGTCCAAGCGACATTATAAAATATAGGGGAAACCTTTGAAAATGTCTAATGCTAATGGTTGGATGGATAATCTTTAAAATATTTTTGTATACAATTTCTACTCTGAAGGCTTTATGGTCAAGATTCTGTACATTTGAATTTTTAGCAATAAACAAAAACACTTTGCTTCATGAATGTGGTAATTGTGTTGATTTTATTATGATTTACTCGCTAATGTAATATTTATTGTATTTTCCTTCATCCATTAATTAGAATAGTTTTAGTAGTCTTAATGCACATTAGTTACTAAAGTAAAATAGTTTAGGTGAGAAAGATTTACACTGTCCTCTAGGAGGCAAGACGCACTCCTAAAACCAGTCCCTATTATCTCGTCCCTAAAATAGGGTACGATTAGTTAGTACACATAATTAACTTTAAATTATCAATTAAATTAAATTGCATCAATTTAGAATATAACATAAAAATAGATAGTTAAATCAATATATTGCACATGGATCCACACAAATAAATATACATAGCATTTAATTAAGTATAAATCATAAAATTATATTTTATTTCAATTCAGTACAATTTCTTTTTCCTATAACTTTTATTATTTTCTACAAACCTGAAACTAAGAAAATTTGAATTAATTTTTATATTAATAATTTGGTATAATATATATTGGATTACTTCCCTTTAAATCATTCATCTTGGATTGATAAATAAGTGTAGGGTTTATAGCTAGACATTCACCATGTAGAAATTTTATCTTTACATCCATATATTCTATTTCAAGGTAAAAAGTAACAAAATACCCAACATAAATATAATTGAAGTTAGTTTAGCCACAAGAGAAAAAATATCATCAAAGTCATGTCCCTAAAATTGAGAAAATACTTTTGCTATAAGGCAAGCCTTGAACTTCTCCAATTTTCCTTCTACATTGTACTTCTTCTTGAATACCCACTTACAACCAACCGATTTTCTTCTAGGGGTTATTTTACCAAGTCCCCTATCCTATTTTTATCTAGGTATTTCATAGCCCTTTTCCAAGAATTATTCTAACTTGAATGAAGTGCCTCCTTTATAGTATTGGATTATTCATCAGTAACTAATATATTAAATGCAAAAAAAATATTTAAAGGGCTATACATTTTTGGGATTCTTCTCACTTGATATGATCTCCCAAAACTAGAAGTTCCATGTTCTACATATTCAGTTTACTCCTCACCTTATTCCTCTAAAATTTTCTCTTCAACCTCTCTCTATAGTTCATCTTAATTTGTAGCACTAGGTTATACTAAAATTTCTTCATGTTGTTCCAATTTTACTTGAACTATTAGTTCTTTTCTTGGTTGCATTTATTTTTTCTCAATCCCTTTTGTTTCTTTAAAGATCACATTATGATTATTAAAAATCTTCTATGTTTTTGGGGTCCACAAATTATATATTTTAACACTAGTACTATAACCCAAAAATATGTATTTTTCATAATTATAGTCTAGCATAGTCCTTTTCTCTTTTGGGACATACATATAAGCATCACAACAAAAAACCCTTATATGACTAAGATATGGTTTCTTACCAGTCCACACTTTGTATGGAGTCGTGTCCATCCAAATTGAGGTAGGAGATCTATTTTTGAGGTAAAAAGTAATTAACAAGTCTTCTACCCAAAATTTCCTTTGTAACCCTGCACTACTTAGCATGCTTCTAGCCTTATCCATCAATGTTCTATTCATATGTTCTAGAACTCCATTCTGTTGTGGAGTATATGAAATTGTTTTCTACCTTTCTATTCCACTGTCCTTGCAAAACTATTCAAATTCATTAGAGCAATATTCAACACCATTGTCATTTATCAAAAACTTTCTACAAGAGCATTAAACTCCTTAAAATTATTGAAAATATCATATTTGTTCCGTAAAAAATATACCTAGTTCTTTTTTTGAAAGTCATCTATAAATGTAACAAAATAGATAGATTTACCTAAAGATGGTACTTTTGCAGGTCCAAACACATCACTATGAAGTAGATGTAAAATTCCTTTATATCTTGTAGCACTACTATGAAGCTTGACTTGACTTTGCTTTCCATAAATACAATGCTCACAAAAATCAAAATATAATGGTTAATCAAAAATTCCTTCATCCATATCTTTCATTTTAATTTTTGAAGGTATTTCTCACCAATATACCCCATGTGTTGATGCCATAACATTGTATTTCCTATAGGAATACTCAAAGTTACTTCTATCATATTATTATCCTCTACAATTAAAGAGTTATTACAACCAATACTTACAATGCTAGCCTCAAGTTTGAACAAAGTTCCTGTGCAAACTCTATTTTAAAACACTAAGAGTAAATGAACCAGATTGCAACTATCCTTATTGAATACCATAGTCACACCCACATCATTCATATTACCCATGGATATCAGATTTCTTGCCAAACTTGGAATATGCAACACACCAGGAAGGGTTTTAATTCTTGAATATTTTAACCTGAACTTGAATCTTCCTCAACCTTTTATTTTATATGTCATATTGTCTCCCAAGAAGACCCCACTTCCATTTATATTTTCATATTCACATAACATCTCCCTATGAATATTCATATGAAAGGAAGCACATGAGTTAATTAAGCATGAGTCATGGAATTCACTTGAGAATGTTACATCCAAGAATAAGTTCCCTAAATATTCATTTGTGGTATTCATTTTTGCATAAGTTCCTTCATTATATTATTGGCTATTATCAGCCTTTTTAGATCTCTAGCATATTTTAGAATGCTTTATTTTTTGATGCTTCAAGCATTTCCTCTTTTTTGGAGCAATAGAATTACCCTTAGATATTGATTTTATTTCCCATGATTTATTTTTTCTTCTTTCTTGAGAATGACCTATTACAACCAAGACATATTTCTAATGATAATCCTCATAATATTATTGTCTTATTTCCTTAGATAGAAATATTCCTACTATATCCTCTACTTTCAATGTATAAGTAGTATTAGTGATAGCCATAAGTAGGTTATCTCATGAATCAAGTAATGAAAAATTAAAGTAATACTTTTTATATTTTGCATACCCCTACATCCTTGGGTCTTACCCGAAAGTGGCATCCCTTTTGGGATGTTTTCCACACAAAAAAATACACTTTTTATATTTATCCATTTTTACTTCAATAGATTTTAATTGACTTACCACAATGTTAAAAATATTTAGATGCTCAGTCATAAAGTCACCATCATTCATCTGAAGTGAATACAACTTATTTTAGAGAATGTTTATTTACCAATGACTTTATGTGATACAAAGTTCTCATTTTATCCCATAACAACTTTGTCATAGTATTTGTTGATACATTCAACAATATCTAATTAGATAACCACAATCTGATAGAGATACTTGCCTTCCTATCAGTATCGATTTTCATACAATCCTCATCTATCATTAATGTTGGTTTTTTTCTCAAGATTGCAATCCATTGATCTCTATCAACCAATAAATGCTCCATCCTAAGTTTCCATAATTCAAATTCTATCCATTAAAGTTTTCAACATCTACTCGTGTGCTTCCCATAATTTTCCTTCACCTAGATTCTTTCGTGTATGACTCCCACTGAAGAATTAATTTATCATAGGGTTGAAACCCTTACTCTTTGAACAAATCTAAAACCTATCTCTGATACCAAATGAAGATTAAAAGACCCTGTTAAAATAAATCTATAAAAATAGTAAATACAAAATCAAAGGAAAAATAAGATAATAGACACACGTAACATAATATTTCACCTAGAAAAACCTTACAAAAAAATCCTAGTACATTAATATATACTTATTGTATAAGCTTAGCCATATCCAATAAAATAATGTTCATATCTCATCTCCCTTAAAAACCTGAATCAAGTGAAATTAAATAACAACACAAGAATGAATTTTACAATACCATGGGTTTAAATATTTAATCCTAAACAACCCATATGGGTCTAAAAATAGCTTAAGAAACCCTAAACATTCTAGTACCTTTTAGAGTTAACCCCACTAGAATAACATGGAAAATATTCAACATATTTCCAACAAAAATAATAAAAAAATAACCATTAGGGAATTCAAATATTTGGAACTCACCTTTTTTTCACCATTGTTTAGCAACCCATAGTTTAAATTCTAAAAGGATTTTTCTATACCCCATAAACCAACATATCGGCCATCTCCTCTCCATGTCTTCTATTCCATTTTGAATGTCATCCATATGCACCTTCATTATTGGGGAACTATCCATCACCTTTAAACACCCTATCATAGTTTTCTTAGGATCCATATTCAACATCCTCTAAGGTCTTCATGGTGCCCTCATATTATTTATCATATTTTTCTAGGGTTGTTCCCCAAAAAGGGCATCCTTGAATTTTATTTTTTTGTAGCTCCCCTAACTCCTTCCCTATATTGAGTATTGGTACAATCAACCCATTTTGGTAGTTTACCTCGAGAAAACTCTTGCTTATGTTCTAGACCATATCAACTTTCTCTACTTCAGGTTCTTTGATATGGTCTATACCATGAAATTTGTTTCTGGTTCTCTTCAACCCTTGTCCTCATTTTCATCGAATATTATGATATCTTGTCTTTTTTTGCACTATGAACTAGAAGTGTTTATTGCTTTTTCCTTTGTTATATGTGGCTAGAAATAATTGGTTGTCTATTATATTTTGAATCTATTGCATTTATTCAAATTATACATTTTCTTTACTATGATCTTTCTCATCAAAAATTTTCTATTGGACATCAGGGATAACAGGCCCTGCTCTCTATATTTTCTCTATATTTTTTTCTAAAACCATCATCCCAGCTCTGTACGTTCTACCAAAATTTCATTGTAAAAAAAATTAACTCCTTAAGAATATATTTGATCATTTTTTATTATATGTTATCTTAAAAATATATAATAATTTAAATATATTACAATAAAATATTAAATAATATTTTTAATTTTGTTAGCTTGTATATGTATTATAATAAAGTTACTATGCTTGTGAAAACATATATACAACTATCCAATTCATAATTCAAATCTTATATCTTCTATTTAGAGTTTCAAAGTCATCATTGTTAGGCCCACCTACCACAATGTGATTATGAAGACCATCTCAATTTCATATAGTTTATTAAAAAAATTGATTATAATATGTTTATATTTATATTAAGTGACAAAATTTTACCTAATTAAAAATATTAAATTTGAAAAGAAAAATATTAAATATCACCAAACTTTACATATATAATATAATTTATACAATTAATTATGTATTTGTTATTATTCTAACATATTTAAATATATAATTATTAAGAAATTTTAAATTAAATATGCTAATTAAGGATAACATATGTTTATTATTAATAACCATAACAAGCACTTATATGGAAAAATTATTAACCATTATATCATAGATTCAAATTTATTTAAAAAAATTACATTATATTTTCATGCATAAATCACATTGTTTTTACACTTGCATGTATAATATAAAAATTAAATTTGTTCAATTAAAAATATATAAAAAATATGTTCCTTTCAATGTTCTGCCTTCTCCAAAGCACATTCTTTTTACACATGCATTTATAATATAAAAATTTAATTATTTATTGAAACCAACGATTATATTAAATAAAATGTGTTACAATAAAAAAGGATATAGAGATATCATAGCTCAGGGTCCAAGGTCGTCCACATGATCAAAACCCTAAACAAGACACCAAAACAAAAGTTTGAGAATAGCGAAATAAAAAGAATACGAGGCCAAAGGGTAAACGAAATTAGCCTTAAAAGGGTAAACAACTAGCATAACTAATCACAAGGAGCCACTCCCAAAGGAGGATGAGGATCATTCGTTGGCCCAAAATACCCCAAAGCATGATGATTATCCATAATCAGGTCGACATACCAAAAGTTATAAGGAGAAAAAAATAAGAATTGATCAAAGCTAAAGGTTATAATGGAGCATTAGGAGAAGTAACCAACCAAGAAGATGGTCCAAGGCTCCAACAAGTACCATGATCAACCAAGTAATGCATATATTTCTAACCATGCTATATAGAGTGTGAATGTTAACAATACCTGCTACAAAATTTGGGAGGAGACCAAGCCCTACTATCAACACTGATAGGATGTAATGAGCTTGAATAACATAACCCCCTCGACCTACTATGCTGAGGCTTCAAAGAAAGTGAAGGACCTTGAAGTGGAAGGAGGTTAGGTGGAACCCTATTTATAGTGCATATAACCTTGCATCAATAATCGATAAGATTCATCAAAAGTACCAACTCATGCACCACCTTGGAAGCCTATGAATGGATCTAAATGGTAACATTATAAAGAACCGTAATCTCTTTATTTACAGAAAACTATAAATAAATTAAATATTGAGAAGATAGCAACATTCCTAGCTTTCCATAGTTGAAACAAAATAATCTCATGAAAGACATTCCATATAGTAGCATTATAAGCAAACCGAAAACTATTATCACCAAAAATATTTATCTACCATCTGAAGAACTCATGATAAAAAGGTTTAAACAATGAGTGAATCCAAGCCTACGTAGAATGAGCATGAGGAAAGAACAAAAATAGATGCTTAAATATTTCAAAATGACCATAACTAGGACACTTAGGATTAGGAAGACCAACCCTACTGAGCCTCTCTCCCATAGGAAGACCTTTATAAATAAGAGACAAAAGAAAAATATAATCTTAGGTTCAATATTAAAATGCCAGATATGCTTTAAATGAGCAATCCAAGTATAGGAGGTAGATTTAGTCTATCACATCTCATTAAGCTTACAAATACCAGGAGGAAAAAGAAGTAAGAAGTTGATAAAGCAAGGAAGAAGAGTATTTCTTTAAAGGAGTATCTACATTCCAAAACCAATCCCTCCATTAGGATTTCTAGGGCTGAAGGTCAAGCTTATGCAGTACGACATTAGGTATAAGCTCCTAGATCTTAATAATAGAAGAAATATCTATTTTTTTAATATTAAATTTTCACTTGACATCAGGCCAATGAATCCAATCCCGAGAATGCACTATATATCTAATAAAGCAAATGTCTTTGTAAAATAGCTTCAAAACTTTAACCCCTGGCATGTTAGAAAGACTAACTAAATATGTAGACAAAATAGTATACCACCATATATTATGAGAATTGAATGAAATACCATTATGAAAACCACCACCAATCCAGAAAAGATGAGTTTTCACCACCTCAAAAGCCTACCAAACACTTTTAACAATAAAGGAACCCTGAATCTTAACTAGCATACAAGTAATGGTAATAGTGTGAAGGCCAATATTAGACCAAGATTTTTGCCCATAAGAAAATCCTAAAGAGATACAATGATGAATTAAAACCTTCTAGGCTTCAGGGCCTTCAATAGCTTTAACCACCCACTTAGCACACAAAGAAATACTTTTCCTATATATGTTAATGATACCCAACCCACCCTTATCAGTAGGTCTACAACAAATATCCAATGAAACCCAATGAAAACAATGCAAATTCTTCCCCTTGGTCTAAATAAAATCCCTATGAATTCTGACCAATTTACTATAAGAATTCTTAGAAGAGTCCCAATAGGAGGAATAGTTAACAAGGGTGGTGGAAATAATCTTATTGCAAATGTAAAATTTACTAGCAAGAGAAAAGTGATGCATGACCCAACAGGAAATCTTATTTTCAATTCTATCAATAACATATTGCCAAATTTTAGAGGATGAACAACTAAAAGCAAAAGGAATGCCTAAGAACTTAAAATGTTGACCCCTCTAAAGCCAATGTCATGATAAATATCTAAGCTAAGCAAACAGAGTAGAAGAAGCAAGGTGAAAACATAGAGACTTAGGCCATTGGATGTTGGAAATAGAGGCCCTACAAAAAGAGTTTAGAAAATCTAAAGTAGTTGAAATAAAAATCTCATTATCACTAATAGTGAGAAATGAATTAGTCACAAAATATCCATTAACAAATTGAGTGGACATATCAGGCAAGATAATGCCTTTTATCAACCCCTTAGATGTTTGACTAACAAGAACATAACCAAAAGCTTCAATTGCAAGGATGTAAAGAGACATTTCAGAAGGATAGCTCTAGCGAATAGAATAAAATAAACCAAAATCCTCTAACTTATACCCATTAATAGTAAGGTAGGCCAAAGAATCAACAAATAACATATTGACAACCTTAATAAAAAAGGACCTAAACCCGAGAGATTTGAGCATGGTAAGAATAAAAAGTCACTCAATATGATCATACACTTTCTCACAATTAAGCTTAAGGAAAAGAGACTTTTTGGTAAGAGATACACACCCATTCTAAACCTTCCTAAACAACAATAAGAATATCCAAGATATAACACACTTTAATGAAACATTTTTGCTCCAGTATGATAATCATAGGAAGAAAGTTCCAAATGCATAGATATAAAGCCTACACCAAGATCTTATAATAAATATTAAGCATATTAATAGGTATCCAAATGGTGATAAGCTCAGGATTTTCCACTTTGAAAATGAACTTAATGTTTCCACAATTGAAAATACTACCCAAATATTTATTGGCTAACACTTCATTATAGACATTGAGTAGATCAATCCTAGTAATGGCTTTATAAAAATCATAGGGAAAACCATCAAGACTAGGGGACTTATCATCTAACATAGTCATAAGAGTATTATAAAGCTCAACAAGCAAAATAGGATCCTCACATAGATACTTTTTATAACTAGACAACTCCATAAGAACAACATCAAGACACTTTTGAAGTTTCATATGATGTTCTAGAGAATCCTATTGTTCTTTAAATATAAGCTTATAATTATCCATAAAGGCTTATGTGATATCAAGAAGAGAATTCAACCTATAATGAGAGACTTGAATAGCCTTGATCTAGATTCTGGCCTGATTAGAATGAAGAGATTTGAAAAAGTCTTTGGATGGGCGATAACCCACCCTCAACTAATGTAGACAAGCTCAAATTTGAACCCCCTTAGCTTCATGTCATTCATGGAGTATAATTTGGTGGTAATAACTAGCAAAATTGTTATAAATATGAGCAAGTTTTGTTGTCATTGATGTCAAGAGTTGTCAAGAGTTTGTTGATTCAATTTTGTCATCATTAAGGTCATCAGGAGGTTTTTCCAAAAGGCAAGGAAATGTTTAAAGTACTAGGATATAATATCTATTTTTAATATTATATGCCTACAATGGCCTAAAAGGTTGAAGATCCAAGGAAGGAGAAGCAGGTTTAAAAGGAAGTCCCAAGGAGGGCGAAGCATATTTAAAAGGCAATAATAATATTATAATATTTAATATTATAATATTCCAGGTTACAAGTTGAGGTGAAGAGGATAGGTCCAAGGAGTAATTAAAAATAATTTATTCCTTGAAAGACCCATTGAGCAGGTTGCAAAATATTTAATTTAATTTATTTAAATTTAAATATTTTAACCTAAAGGTTAAAATTTAAATTTAAATATATATTGGGTGCCAAAGTTAAAGGTTATAATTTAAATTAATTAATTCAAATTTTTAAATTTGAAATTAATCATTGACGTCGAAGTGCATAAGCCAAAGCATATATAAATGGGTTAAATTTTTTGATTAAATCATCCATGCACTTTATTTGTATACCCAAAGGCAAAATAAAATGTGTGTTGTTTTGTTGAGAGGAAGAAGACATTTTGCATGGTTAAAACCTTTGGTTGGCAAGAGATGGTGTAAGTGCATGCGGTGCAATCCAAGCGTATCAAAAGTGCTATTTAGCACAGTTGGTAACCAAGGAAAATTTAATGTATTCACAAGGCAAGAGGTTGGGGTTTTGAATCCCCATGAAGTTATTTTGAGGAGGAAGTTTGTTTTGTTTTTTGATCACCAAAATTCGAGGAAGCTTCAAAGGGGAGCGCTTGAGGGTTTAGGCTCATGTGGGTGTGTGGCCCAATG
The DNA here is from genome assembly GCA_028583015.1 of Wollemia nobilis. Classification (NCBI taxonomy): domain Eukaryota; kingdom Viridiplantae; phylum Streptophyta; class Pinopsida; order Araucariales; family Araucariaceae; genus Wollemia; species Wollemia nobilis. Next base: position 2,258,601 of record JAQPPZ010016942.1, on the reverse strand, counting down.
ACTACCTAGCTCTAGCTAGAGTGCAGCGATGGCAGCGAGGTCATGGGTTCAAAGCACAACAAGGCATGCACCATTCATTTTGCACGTGGGCAAGGTGTATAAGGTATGCATCAAATTTTTTATTTAAATTTAAATTAGCGCCAAGGTTGGGAGTGCATTAAGGTCACATGAATTTATATAGCACCTTGAAAGTAGGGAGTCATAAGGTATTTAAAATTTTATATTATTTTGTGCCTTGAAAATTAAATTAAGGTTGGAGTAATAAGGATAAATTAAGGGATTAATTTTTTAATATTATTTTTGAGAAATTATAAAGGAAATTGGTTTTTTTATACATTGATTGATATGGAGTTATTAAATAAAGTTGATTTATTGATGCGTTGAGAAATATTTGAATAATTTTGGAGATAATAAGGTTATTTGAGTCTTGTTAATTTTTGTAATGATGAATTTATTTTGAGGGAAATATTTGAGTGAAGATTTTTGCTATCTAACCTTTGATATTGGCAAAGAGGTTGATGTTGGCAATTTTGGGTTTGAGATCCTAGCTTCTTGTCTATGAGTTGTCATTGATGTCAAAAGGAACTGGCATTAATGTCAAGAGGATTTATTGGCTTCAAAGGTTGAAGATTCCAAAGAATATTTTCTAGAAGATTTCGGAGAGATTCCATGTGGCTAGATGAAAAGGTTTTTATCAAAACCATGGCAGGTTTAAGGGTTTTTATTAAAACCAGGTGGATGCATTAAGGGTTTTTCTCAAAACCACTCTCAGCTTAATGCAAAGGCTGGAGACACTTATTAATTAAATAACTTAATTAATAAAACCTTTTTAAGGTTTTTTAATTAATTATTTATTTGATTTAGTGATTAAATTATTTTAATAATTTAATGGGTTCTCCACCTAAGGTCTAAGGTCTAAAAGACCTTTGATTATTTTTTAAATAATCAAAAGGGTTTCATAAACCCTAAAGTTGTTTCGAAGGCGCCAAAATAATATTAATTCGAAAAGTTCGAATTATCCTCCCACCGACGTCGTGCATAGCATGGAAGTTTGGCTATATAAGCCATAACCTATAGTCCAAAGCAATGGTGTGAAAGAAATTCGAATTGCGCAAAGGTTGGGAAGTAAAAGCTACGGCTATCATTTTTTTGCCACGTTTATCCGCCGCCAAAGGGTTAAGGAGAAGGAGACTCTTGCTAGCCTTCAAGCTAGCGCCGTTGGCCTAGTGGCAACGACTGTTTTGCGAAGGCGCTTGAAGGGAGGTCAAGCGTTCGACTCCCGCCGTGGAGTGTGAGAAGAGTTTTTGCGCTCCGATTTTTTTCGGAGGCACTGTTGACCCGCGATTTTTGGAAGCATTTTTTTTGGTAAGGTTTTTTAAATAAAATCTGCATTTTGTTAAAGAAGAAGTGGTTGGGCAGATTTATTTAAAATTATTTTTAAGGTTAAATGCTTCTTTGGAGATATAAGGTTGATAGTGTGTGGTTGAGATTTTTGGCTTGATTGTTGAGTGAGATTTGCTTAGAAGCTATTATTCCTTGAGCATGGTTTAATTAATTTGGAGAAATAAGGTGTAAAAGGATATATTGTTTGTATGCTTTATATTTTTTGGTAGTTGACTTCTAAGGATTGGAGTCATAAGGTGTTTTATGGAATAAATATTTTTGTGGTTACTTTTATGATCTAACCCTAACTTGGTGGCAAAGTTGAGGGTGGTGTTGGTAACAAGTTGAAGAACTATTCTCTTCTTCCTCAAACAAAGGTATGGGCAACTTCTTCCATGTATATTGTTGATGGTGTATTTTCTGAAATTGAGTTTGGAGTGAAAAGGTTGTCTACTAGGTATTCTTGTTGGTGTAAATCCCATTTTCTGGATATTGAAGATTGTTTATGCATTAAAATCATTGATGAGTTTTTTGGGTGAATGCATAATTCTGGTTGAGGAAGAGGAAGCATTTTTGCACTAGGGTTTATGTTAGTAAGTCTTGCTACTTGCATTGAGATGGTGAAACCCTTAGTTGGCTGTTTTGAGATTGATGGTTGAGTTGCTTCCATAGAGGTTGTTTTGATCAAGTTAATGCTTTACTTGATACATGATTTGGGCTTACTCCATTGAGATTGATTTGAGCAAGTTATTCTTTGCATTGGTGATTTATGTTGGTGGTTGTTTTGTTCAAATACCTTTGGAGGGAAAAGGATGTCTACTAGTTTCCTTTTCATGTAGTGATTGGTTGAATGCTTCAAGGTTAATGTTGAGTTGAATGATGTTGGTTAAACCTTGTCTATAAGCATTGTTGTTAAAGCCCTAATTGGTTGAGAAAAGATATTGGTTGTGGAAAGAACATGAGTATCATTGTTATATGAGATATTGCATGGTTGGCAATTGTTGGGTTGTGTTTCATGTTCTTGAGAAAAGCATACTACATCTATCTTATTCTTTTGAGATTGAGATTGAGTTGAGATTGAGATTGGGAGTTAAGTATAGAACATATTGAGTCTCTAACAATTCTCTTTATGCTTCTATGAGGTTGATGAATCACATTGGGTCTCTAACAATTCTCTTTGTGGGTTCATGCTAAGCAAGTTTTTCTTGATGAACTTGTGAGCTGATTTGGACGAGGTTCTAGTGAAGACTTGTGAGCTGATTTGGATAGGTTCTAGTGAGGACTTGTGAGCTGATTTGGACAAGTTCTAGTGAGGACTTGTGAGCTGATTTGGACAGGTTCTAGTGAGGACTTGTGAGCTGATTTGGATAGGTTCTAGTGAGGACTTGTGAGCTGATTTGGACAAGTTCTAGGGAGGACTTGTGAGCTGATTTGGATAGGTCCTAGCAGAGGACTTGAGGACAGAGTTGAAGTGGTTCTTTGAGAAGAACCTGAGGATAGTTTTGACAAGTCTTTGAGAAGGCTTGTGTGCAGTAGAGATTGATTTGTTCAAGCTTTATGAGTTGAGCTTGGGACAGATCTGACAGAGTGAGGAAGACTTGTGCTGGACCGATTGATTGTGTTTAGTACAGGTTGATGAGTTGTTGTGGAGGTGATCAGTGAGGACAGAGGTCTCTTGAGGCTGAGCATTGAGGATAGGAGGTCTTCTATGGAAAGGAGTTCCATGTGCTAGCGGAATAAGAGGTAGGTGATCTTCAAGTGAAGTATACATTTCTAGAGTTTTGAGGGGAAGGATTCTCCTTTGGGTAGGAGGCTCATAAATTCATGAGGAGGGGAAGGATTCTCCTTTGGGTAGGAGGCTCATAAATTGATGAGGAGGGGAAGGATTCTCCTTTGGCTAGAGGCTCATAAATACTTGAGTAGGGGAAGGTTTCTCCTTTGGGCTGAGGCTCATAAACATTGTAATTGGGAAGGATTCCCAAAGAACTTTGAGAAAGCTTTTTAGAGAAAAGTTTTGTGGATGTAGCCCATGTTGGGTGAACCACGTTAAAATTGGTGTCTCATTGTGTGTTGCTTTATGCATTGCTTTGATATTGCTATTGGTTCATTGCTTTGCGAAGTTGAAGTTAAATAGAGAAAGTAAAAAGAGGTCTTATACTTGTTCACCCCCCTCTCAGAGTATAAGCTTGTGTTCTTCAATTGGTATCAGAGCGGGTTCCTTCGAAAAGTTTAACAACTTGAAGGAAAATATTGTAAAGAACACAATGGAATCTACAAGTGGTAATGCAACACCTATTCTTGATGGGGCAGATTTTGGGCTTTGGAGTGCTAGGATGAAGGTTCATCTTATGGCTCTTGGAAATGAAGTTTGGGAAGTGATTGAGGATGAGTATACCATTCCTGAGCATGGTCCTTCTACTAAGGAAGAGAGGCTCCTACATCATAGCAATTCAAAGGCAATGAATGCAATCTCGAAGGGTTTACTGAAGGCAGATCTTACCAAGGTGATTCACTGCAAGACAACTAGTGAAATGTGGAAACAGTTGAAGGTGGTTCATACAGGTGATGCAAATGTCCGAAAGGCCAAGTTGAGACACTTCAAAGGTATGTTTGAACAACTCAAGATGAATGATGAAGAAAATATTAGTGACTATATGCTTCGTATGGATGAGATTGTTAACTCTATGAAGGAACTAGGTCTTGAGCTTGCTGAAAATGATATTTGTGATAAGATTTTGAGGTCTCTTCCAAATAGATTTAGTGAAAATATTTTTGCTATTGAGGAAGCTAAGGATTTGGATAAGTTGAAAAAGGATGAGCTTCATAGTATACTTGCAGCATTTGAGTTGAGAACTCAAGTGAAGGTTGATGTTAAGAAGGAGGCAACTTTCAAGGCTACCAAGAAATCCAAGGGTAAAGAGCTTCAAGATAGTGATGAGTCTTCTAGTGATGAAGAGGCATATTACAACAAGAAGGGCAAGTTCTCAAGAAAGCACAAAGGTATGAAATATGTCAAGTGTTTCAATTGTGGAAAGTTTGGTCATTATGCTACTAACTGTATCTCTGCCAAGGATGAAAGTGATGAAGATAAACAGGATTATAAGAGCAAGGATTCTGAAAGGCACAGGCATCAAAGGAAGAATAAAGATGAGCAAAGCAATCAAGGAAAGAGGTACTCTCACAAACACAAGAAAAGTTTCTACCTAGACAAGGCAAGTAAGTGTTCTAGTAGTGATAGTGAAAGTTCTTCAAGTGATGTTGGAAATGAGATGTTGTTCCTAACAGAAAAAGAAGAAGAAAAGAAACATAGATTTGTCCTTATGAAATGTTTTAGATGTGGAAATTTTGGACATCTTGAGGATGATTGCACAAATGATGGATTGATTTCTAGTTATACTATGTATGAGGATGCTTCCAAAAATTGTAAGGAAGATCTTTGTATGGCTTTAGAAAAGGGTAGCACCTCTAGTGATAAGAAATCTGAAAAAGTCATTGATGTTTCAAAAGGCAAACAAATAGAGGAAGTTATAGAGGATGGTGAAGTAGATCTTGAAGCTGAACTTGTTAGTGCTCTTAGTGCTTTGAAAAAGGAAAGAAAGAAGAATGCTAGACTCAATGATAAATTGGATGAATGTTGTATTGAGAGAGATGAGCTTATAGAAAGTCTTGACTTCTCTATAGCTAAGACACATAAACTTAAGGATAAGTTAGAGTCTAAGGTTCTTGAGTGTAGAGAGTTGGAACAGAAAGTGGCTTCCTTGAAAGAGGAAACTAAAGAGTACAAGGAGAAGCTTTACAGGTTTGAAGATAGCACCAAAAAGGTAAAGTCAATCATCAAAGATCAAAGAAGGACAACAGATAAAACAGGTCTTGGTTTTGGTAAGAAACACATGGAACAGGTTGGCGACTCTGCTGGGGAATCTAGTAAGAGATTCCGAAAGGAAGAGAGTTCTGATGAGGAAAGTACTTCAGAAAAAGAGTCCTTGAGTGATAGATGCACAGAATCAGAAAACAGGAATCAAAAAAAGGGGAGAAAGTTTACAGGACCTAAGAGGTCAAATCAAGGAAAGTTTAATGGCAGATGTTTTGCTTGTCACAAGTTTGGTCACATGGCTTCACATTGCATGACTCAAGTGAGGAAGGTAAATGACAGATTCAGAGGTGGTAATTTCTTTCAAGGGTATTGCTACTCTTGTAAATAGTTTGGGCACAAGGTTGTTTATTGCAAGGCTAATAACAGGAACAGGGTTGGTCATAACAGATGGAGTCAAAGATCATGTATGCCTCAAAGAAATAACATTGTTAGTTGTTATAAGTGCAACAATGAAGGTCACATAGCTAGACAGTGTAGAGCTGAAATTCCAAGGTACAGGAACAGGAACATGGGTATGAACAGGCACAAGAATCAAGACATGGATAAGAATAGGAATGATAACAAGAACAACAACAGTGACATGAACAGGAATAGGAATATGGACAAGGAGAACAAGAGAAGACATGGTAAGGCAGCTATAGACACTGATGAAGATCAGTGCCTAATGGGAGTTTTACTCCCACCCCAGAAATTAATCACCTCAACAGGAGGTGGGGGAGGGACTAAGCTAAGAGGCTCATTCTTAGTCCCAAGCCCCAAAGGTGACCCTTTGCCATTGATGACAAAGGGGGAGAGATATGAGTAAGGGGGAGAGCCTCAAGTCAGGGGGAGCTGATTTCTATACAACAGTTTTGAGTTTCAGTGTTGTTGAGAAGCATGGTTTGCCATCAATGACAAAGGGGGAGATTGTTGGCAATTTTGGGTTTGAGATCCTAGCTTCTTGTCTATGAGTTGTCATTGATGTCAAAAGGAACTGGCATTAATGTCAAGAGGATTTATTGGCTTCAAAGGTTGAAGATTCCAAAGAATATTTTCTAGAAGATTTCGGAGAGATTCCATGTGGCAGATGAAAAGGTTTTTATCAAAACCATGGCAGGTTTAAGGGTTTTTATTAAAACCAGGTGGATGCATTAAGGGTTTTTCTCAAAACCACTCTCGGCTTAATGCAAAGGCTGGAGACACTTATTAATTAAATAACTTAATTAATAAAACCTTTTTAAGGTTTTTTAATTAATTATTTATTTGATTTAGTGATTAAATTATTTTAATAATTTAATGGGTTCTCCACCTAAGGTCTAAGGTCTAAAAGACCTTTGATTATTTTTTAAATAATCAAAAGGGTTTCATAAACCCTAAAGTTGTTTCGAAGGCGCCAAAATAATATTAATTCAAAAAGTTTGAATTATCCTCCCGTCGACGTCGTGCATAGCATGGAAGTTTGGCTATATAAGCCATAACCTATAGTCCAAAGCAATGGTGTGAAAGAAATTCGAATTGCACAAAAGTTGGGAAGTAAAAGCTACGGCTATCATTTTTTTGCCACGTTTATCCGCCGCCAAAGGGTTAAGGAGAAGGAGACTCTTGCTAGCCTTCAAGCTAGCGTCGTTGGCCTAGTGGCAATGACTGTTCTATGAAGGCGCTTGAAGGGAGGTCAAGCGTTCGACTCCCGCCGTGGAGTGTGAGAAGAGTTTTTGCGCTCCGATTTTTTTGGAGGCACTGTTGACCCACGATTTTCGAAAGCATTTTTTTGGTAAGGTTTTTTAAATAAAATCTGCATTTTGTTAAAGAAGAAGTGGTTGGGCAGATTTATTTAAAATTATTTTTAAGGTTAAATGCTTCTTTGGAGATATAAGGTTGATAGTGTGTGGTTGAGATTTTTGGCTTGATTGTTGAGTGAGATTTGCTTAGAAGCTATTATTCCTTGAGCATGGTTTAATTAATTTGGAGAAATAAGGTGTAAAAGGATATATTGTTTGTATGCTTTATATTTTTTGGTAGTTGACTTCTAAGGATTGGAGTCATAAGGTGTTTTATGGAATAAATATTTTTGTGGTTACTTTTATGATCTAACCCTAACTTGGTGGCAAAGTTGAGGGTGGTGTTGGTAAGAGGTTGAAGAACTATTCTCTTCTTCCTCAAACAAAGGTATGGGCAACTTCTTCCATGTATATTGTTGATGGTGTATTTTCTGAAATTGAGTTTGGAGTGAAAAGGTTGTCTACTAGGTATTCTTGTTGGTGTAAATCCCATTTTCTGGATATTGAAGATTGTTTATGCATTAAAATCATTGATGAGTTTTTTGGGTGAATGCATAATTCTGGTTGAGGAAGAGGAAGCATTTTTGCACTAGGGTTTATGTTAGTAAGTCTTGCTACTTGCATTGAGATGGTGAAACCCTTAGTTGGCTGTTTTGAGATTGATGGTTGAGTTGCTTCCATAGAGGTTGTTTTGATCAAGTTAATGCTTTACTTGATACATGATTTGGGCTTACTCCATTGAGATTGATTTGAGCAAGTTATTCTTTGCATTGGTGATTTATGTTGGTGGTTATTTTGTTCAAATACCTTTGGAGGGAAAAGGATGTCTACTAGTTTCCTTTTCATGTAGTGATTGGTTGAATGCTTCAAGGTTAATGTTGAGTTGAATGATGTTGGTTAAACCTTGTCTATAAGCATTGTTGTTAAAGCCCTAATTGGTTGAGAAAAGATATTGGTTGTGGAAAGAACATGAGTATCATTGTTATATGAGATATTGCATGGTTGGCAATTGTTGGGTTGTGTTTCATGTTCTTGAGAAAAGCATACTACATCTATCTTATTCTTTTGAGATTGAGATTGAGTTGAGATTGAGATTGGGAGTTAAGTATAGAACATATTGAGTCTCTAACAATTCTCTTTATGTTTCTATGAGATTTGAGATTGAGATTGGGAGTTAAGTATAGAACATATTGAGTCTCTAACAATTCTCTTTATGCTTCTATGAGGTTGATGAATCACATTGGGTCTCTAACAATTCTCTTTGTGGGTTCATGCTAAGCAAGTTTTTCTTGATGAACTTGTGAGCTGATTTGGACAGGTTCTAGTGAAGACTTGTAAGCTGATTTGGACAGGTTCTAGTGAGGACTTGTGAGCTGATTTGGACAGGTTCTAGTGAGGACTTGTGAGCTGATTTGGACAGGTTCTAGTGAGGACTTGTGAGCTGATTTGGACAAGTTCTAGTGAGGACTTGTGAGCTGATTTGGACAAGTTCTAGGGAGGACTTGTGAGCTGATTTGGATAGGTCCTAGCAGAGGACTTGAGGATAGAGTTGAAGTGGTTCTTTGAGAAGAACCTGAGGATAATTTTGACAAGTCTTTGAGAAGGCTTGTGTGCAGCAGAGATTGATTTGTTCAAGCTTTATGAGTTGAGCTTGGGACAGATCTGACAGAGTGAGGAAGACTTGTGCTGGACCGACTGACTATGTTTAGTACAGGTTGATGAGTTGTTGTGGAGGTGATCAGTGAGGACAGAGGTCTCTTGAGGCTGAGCATTGAGGATAGGAGGTCTTCTGTGGAAAGGAGTTCCACGTGCTAGCGGAATAAGAGGTAGGTGATCTTCTGAAGTATCATTTCTAGAGTGAGGGGAAGGATTCTCCTTTGGGTAGGAGGCTCATAAATTGGGGAGGATTCTCCTTTGGGCAGGAGGCTCATAAATTGATGAGGAGGGGAAGGATTCTCCTTTGGGTAGGAGGCTCATAAATTCGTGAGGAGGGGAAGGATTCTCCTTTGGGTAGAGGCTCATAAATACTTGAGTAGGGGAAGGTTTCTCCTTTGGGATGAGGCTCATAAACATTGTAATTGGGAAGGATTCCCAAAGAACTTTGAGAAAGCTTTTTAGAGAAAATTTTTGTGGATGTAGCCCATGTTGGGTGAACCACGTTAAAATTGGTGTCTCATTGTGTGTTGCTTTATGCATTGCTTTGATATTGCTATTGGTTCATTGCTTTGCGAAGTTGAAGTTAAATAGAGAAAGTAAAAAGAGGTCTTATACTGTTCACCCCCCTTCTCAGTATAAGCTTGTGTTCTTCAATTGGTATCAGAGCGGGTTCCTTCAAAAAGTTTAACAGCTTGAAGGAAAATATTGTAAAGAACACAATGGAATCTACAAGTGGTAATGCAACACCTATTCTTGATGGGGCAGATTTTGGGCTTTGGAGTGCTAGGATGAAGGTTCATCTTATGGCTCTTGGAAATGAAGTTTGGGAAGTGATTGAGGATGAGTATACCATTCCTGAGCATGGTCCTTCTACTAAGGAAGAGAGGCTCCTACATCATAGCAATTCAAAGGCAATGAATGCAATCCTGAAGGGTTTACTGAAGGCAGATCTTACCAAGGTGATTCACTGCAAGACAACTAGTGAAATGTGGAAACAGTTGAAGGTGGTTCATACAGGTGATGCAAATGTCCGAAAGGCCAAGTTGAGACACTTCAAAGGTATGTTTGAACAACTCAAGATGAATGATGAAGAAAATATTAGTGACTATATGCTTCGTATGGATGAGATTGTTAACTCTATGAAGGAACTAGGTCTTGAGCTTGCTGAAAATGATATTTGTGATAAGATTTTGAGGTCTCTTCCAAATAGATTTAGTGAAAATATTTCTGCTATTGAGGAAGCTAAGGATTTGGATAAGTTGAAAAAGGATGAGCTTCATAGTATACTTGCAGCATTTGAGTTGAGAACTCAAGTGAAGGTTGATGTTAAGAAGGAGGCAACTTTCAAGGCTACCAAGAAATCCAAGGGTAAAGAGCTTCAAGATAGTGATGAGTCTTCTAGTGATGAAGAGGCATATTACAGCAAGAAGGGCAAGTTCTCAAGAAAGCACAAAGGTATGAAATATGTCAAGTGTTTCAATTGTGGAAAGTTTGGTCATTATGCTACTAACTGTACTGCTGCCAAGGATGAAAGTGATGAAGATAAACAAGATTATAAGAGCAAGGATTCTGAAAGGCACAGGCATCAAAGGAAGAATAAATATGAGCAAAGCAATCAAGGAAAGAGGTACTCTCACAAACACAAGAAAAGTTTCTACCTAGACAAGGCAAGTAAGTGTTCTAGTAGTGATAGTGAAAGTTCTTCAAGTGATGTTGGAAATGAGATGTTGTTCCTAACATAAAAAGAAGAAGAAAAGAAACATAGATTTGTCCTTATGAAATGTTTTAGATGTGGAAATTTTGGACATCTTGAGGATGATTGCACAAATGATGGATTGATTTCTAGTTATACTATGTATGAGGATGCTTCAAAAAATTGTAAGGAAGATCTTTGTATGGCTTTAGAAAAGGGTAGCACCTCTAGTGATAAGAAATCTGAAAAAGTCATTGATGTTTCAAAAGGCAAACAAATAGAGGAAGTTATAGAGGATGGTGAAGTAGATCTTGAAGCTGAACTTGTTAGTGCTCTTAGTGCTTTGAAAAAGGAAAGAAAGAAGAATGCTAGACTCAATGATAAATTGGATGAATGTTGTATTGAGAGAGATGAGCTTATAGAAAGTCTTGACTTCTCTATAGCTAAGACACATAAACTTAAGGATAAGTTAGAGTCTAAGGTTCTTGAGTGTAGAGAGTTGGAACAGAAAGTGGCTTCCTTGAAAGAGGAAACTAAAGAGTACAAGGAGAAGCTTTACAGGTTTGAAGATAGCACCAAAAAGGTAAAGTCAATCATCAAAGATCAAAGAAGGACAACAGATAAAACAGGTCTTGGTTTTGGTAAGAAACACATGGAACAGGTTGGCGACTCTACTGGGGAATCTAGTAAGAGATTCCGAAAGGAAGAGAGTTCTGATGAGGAAAGTACTTCAGAAAAAGAGTCCTTGAGTGATAGATGCACAAAATCAAAAAACAGGAATCAAAAAAAGGGGAGAAAGTTTACAGGACCTAAGAGGTCAAATCAAGGAAAGTTTAATGGCAGATGTTTTGCTTGTCACAAGTTTGGTCACATGGCTTCACATTGCATGACTCAAGTGAGGAAGGTAAATGACAGATTCAGAGGTGGTAATTTCTTTCAAGGGTATTGCTACTCTTGTAAACAGTTTGGGCACAAGGTTGTTTATTGCAAGGCTAATAACAGGAACAGGGTTGGTCAGAACAGATGGAGTCAAAGATCGGGTATGCCTCAAAGAAATAACATTGTTAGTTGTTATAAGTGCAACAATGAAGGTCACATAGCTAGACAAGTGTAGAGCTGAAATTCCAAGGTACAGGAACAGGAACATGGGTATGAACAGGCACAAGAATCAAGACATGGATAAGAACAGGAATGATAACAAGAACAACAACAGTGACATGAACAGGAACAGGAATATGGACAAGGAGAACAAGAGAAGACATGGTAAGGCAGCTATAGACACTGATGAAGATCAGTGCCTAATGGGAGTTTTACTCCCACCCCAAAATTAATCACCTCAACAGGAGGTGGGGGAGGGACTAAGCTAAGAGGCTCATTCTTAGTCCCAAGCCCCAAAGGTGACCCTTTGCCATTGATGACAAAGGGGGAGAGATATGAGTAAGGGGGAGAGCCTCAAGTCAGGGGGAGCTGATTTCTATACAGACAGTTTTGAGTTTCAGTGTTGTTGAGAAGCATGGTTTGCCATCAATGACAAAGGGGGAGATTGTTGGCAATTTTGGGTTTGAGATCCTAGCTTCTTGTCTATGAGTTGTCATTGATGTCAAAAGGAACTGGCATTAATGTCAAGAGGATTTATTGGCTTCAAAGGTTGAAGATTCCAAAGAATATTTTCTAGAAGATTTCGGAGAGATTCCATGTGGTAGATGAAAAGGTTTTTATCAAAACCATGGCAGGTTTAAGGGTTTTTATTAAAACCAGGTGGATGCATTAAGGGTTTTTCTCAAAACCACTCTCAACTTAATGCAAAGGTTGGAGACACTTATTAATTAAATAACTTAATTAATAAAACCTTTTTAAGGTTTTTTAATTAATTATTTATTTGATTTAGTGATTAAATTATTTTAATAATTTAATGGGTTCTCCACCTAAGGTCTAAGGTCTAAAAGACCTTTGATTATTTTTTAAATAATCAAAAGGGTTTCATAAACCCTAAAGTTGTTTCGAAGGCGCCAAAATAATATTAATTCAAAAAGTTTGAATTATCCTCCCGTCGACGTCGTGCATAGCATGGAAGTTTGGCTATATAAGCCATAACCTATAGTCCAAAGCAATGGTGTGAAAGAAATTCGAATTGCGCAAAGGTTGGGAAGTAAAAGCTACGGCTATCATTTTTTTGCCACGTTTATCCACCGCCAAAGGGTTAAGGAGAAGGAGACTCTTGCTAGCCTTCAAGCTAGCACCGTTGGCCTAGTGGCAATGACTGTTCTGCGAAGGCACTTGAAGGGAGGTCAAGCGTTCGACTCCCACTGTGGAGTGTGAGAAGAGTTTTTGCGCTCCGATTTTTTTCGGAGGCACTGTTGACCCACGATTTTCGGAAGCATTTTTTTTGGTAAGGTTTTTTAAATAAAATCTGCATTTTGTTAAAGAAGAAGTGGTTGGGCAGATTTATTTAAAATTATTTTTAAGGTTAAATGCTTCTTTGGAGATATAAGGTTGATAGTGTGTGGTTGAGATTTTTGGCTTGATTGTTGAGTGAGATTTGCTTAGAAGCTATTATTCCTTGAGCATGGTTTAATTAATTTGGAGAAATAAGGTGTAAAAGGATATATTGTTTGTATGCTTTATATTTTTGGTAGTTGACTTCTAAGGATTGGAGTCATAAGGTGTTTTATGGAATAAATATTTTTGTGGTTACTTTTATGATCTAACCCTAACTTGGTGGCAAAGTTGAGGGTGGTGTTGGTAACAAAGTTGAAGAACTATTCTCTTCTTCCTCAAACAAAGGTATGGGCAACTTCTTCCATGTATATTGTTGATGGTGTATTTTCTGAAATTGAGTTTGGAGTGAAAAGGTTGTCTACTAGGTATTCTTGTTGGTGTAAATCCCATTTTCTGGATATTGAAGATTGTTTATGCATTAAAATCATTGATGAGTTTTTTGGGTGAATGCATAATTCTGGTTGAGGAAGAGGAAGCATTTTTGCACTAGGGTTTATGTTAGTAAGTCTTGCTACTTGCATTGAGATGGTGAAACCCTTAGTTGGCTGTTTTGAGATTGATGGTTGAGTTGCTTCCATAGAGGTTGTTTTGATCAAGTTAATGCTTTACTTGATACATGATTTGGGCTTACTCCATTGAGATTGATTTGAGCAAGTTATTCTTTGCATTGGTGATTTATGTTGGTGGCTATTTTGTTCAAATACCTTTGGAGGGAAAAGGATGTCTACTAGTTTCCTTTTCATGTAGTGATTGGTTGAATGCTTCAAGGTTAATGTTGAGTTGAATGATGTTGGTTAAACCTTGTCTATAAGCATTGTTGTTAAAGCCCTAATTGGTTGAGAAAAGATATTGGTTGTGGAAAGAACATGAGTATCATTGTTATATGAGATATTGCATGGTTGGCAATTGTTGGGTTGTGTTTCATGTTCTTGAGAAAAGCATACTACATCTATCTTATTCTTTTGAGATTGAGATTGAGTTGAGATTGAGATTGGGAGTTAAGTATAGAACATATTGAGTCTCTAACAATTCTCTTTATGTTTCTATGAGATTTGAGATTGAGATTGGGAGTTAAGTATAGAACATATTGAGTCTCTAACAATTCTCTTTATGCTTCTATGAGGTTGATGAATCACATTGGGTCTCTAACAATTCTCTTTGTGGGTTCATGCTAAGCAAGTTTTTCTTGATGAACTTGTGAGCTGATTTGGACAGAGTTCTAGTGAAGACTTGTGAGCTGATTTGGACAAGGTTCTAGTGAGGACTTGTGAGCTGATTTGGATAGGTTCTAGTGAGGACTTGTGAGCTGATTTGGAAGAGTTCTAGTGAGGACTTGTGAGCTGATTTGGACAGGTTCTAGTGAGGACTTGTGAGCTGATTTGGACAAGTTCTAGGGAGGACTTGTGAGCTGATTTGGACAGGTCCTAGCAGAGGACTTGAGGACAGAGTTGAAGTGGTTCTTTGAGAAGAACCTGAGGATAGTTTTGACAAGTCTTTGAGAAGGCTTGTGTGCAGCAGAGATTGATTTGTTCAAGCTTTATGAGTTGAGCTTGGGACAGATCTGACAGAGTGAGGAAGACTTGTGCTGGACCGACTGATTGTGTTTAGTATAGGTTGATGAGTTGCTTGTGGAGGTGATCAGTGAGGACAGAGGTCTCTTGAGGCTGAGCATTGAGGATAGGAGGTCTTCTGTGGAAAGGAGTTCCACGTGCTAGCGGAATAAGAGGAGGTGATCTTCTGAAGTATCATTTCCAGCATTGAGGGGAAGGATTCTTCTTTGGAGAGAGGCTCATAAATTATGAGGAGAAGGATTCTCCTTTGGGTAGGAGGCTCATAAATTCGTGAGGAGGGGAAGGATTCTCCTTTGGTAGGAGGCTCATAAATACTTGAGGAGGGGAAGGATTCTCCTTTGGGTAGAGGCTCATAAATACTTGAGTAGGGGAAGGTTTCTCCTTTGGGCTGAGGCTCATAAACATTGTAATTGGGAAGGATTCCCAAAGAACTTTGAGAAAGCTTTTTAGAGAAAAGTTTTGTGGATGTAGCCCATGTTGGGTGAACCACGTTAAAATTGGTGTCTCATTGTGTGTTGCTTTATGCATTGCTTTGATATTGCTATTGGTTCATTGCTTTGCGAAGTTGAAGTTAAATAGAGAAAGTAAAAAGAGGTCTTATACTGTTCACCCCCCCTCTCAGTATAAGCTTGTGTTCTTCAGTTGATTGTGATTGAGACAGGTTTTGAGGTTAAATATCCATAAAAACTAAAGGTATGGGCATATCATCCTTGTGAGTAAAATGTTTCTTTGTTGAATTGTGAAGTGCAAAGTTGGAGTGAAAAGGATTGTTTGATAAGCATTTTTGGAAATGTTTGAGTGAGTTTTAATGTGTATGATTTTTGGATGTTGAAAGACCATGAGTATCATTGTTATATGATATTGAGAACTATATTGAACTAGGGTTAGTGAAATAACATGAGTATCGTTGTTATGTGAAGTTGAGAACTATCTTGAGCTAGGTTTTATGAAATATCATGAGGATCATTGTTATATGAATTTGGAATCATCTTGAGTAAAGGTTTGAGTTCCATAGTGTGAGTTGTTTGAAGCATTGTGAAACACTTGTTTAGTATTTGTAATCAAACTTTGTTTTATCGAGTTAATGGTTGGTTGAAGTTGACGAGCATTATTGATTGAAATTATTGGAGTGATAGTTTAAGTTCTATGAAACAAATTATTCTTTATTCTTAATTGATTTGAAATGAAGTTTGGAAGTGATTGAGTGTTTTGTGATTGTGAAACATATTGAGTCTCTAACCATTCTCTATATGTTTCTAAAGAACACAAGCTTATACTGAGAGGGGGGTGAACAGTATAGCACCCACTTTTTACTTTCTTTCCAAACCAATATCAATTAATGTCCTTAATTGCAATAACCAAATATAGCAGTGTGCATTAATAACTCAGATAGCAATAGTAAGCAAGAGCACAAGTCACCACACACAATTGAGACACAAGATTTAACGTGGTTCCCCCAATGTGGGGTACTCCACAAGATAATATCCTTATAATATTTCACATAAAAATAAGGATCCTTATCCAATACAATGATTACTTTGATCTACTCAAAGCTAGGCAATACACTAATCTGCTCAGGTAGGCAATCCACTGATCTGCTCAGCTAGGCAACACACTGATCTGCTCAGGTAGGCAATCCACTGATCTGCTCAGCTAGGCAACACACTGATCTGCTCAGGTAGGCAATCCATTGATCTGCTCAGCTAGGCAATACACTGATCTACTTAGGTAGGCAATCCACTAATCTGCTCAGCTAGGCAATCCATTGATCTGCTCAACAAGCTCACACATAACTTGTCCAAATTTGCTCAACAAGCTCACACAGAACTTGTCCAAATCTGCTCAACAAGCTCACATAGAACTTGTCCAAATCTGCTCAACAAGCTCACACATAACTTGTCCAAATCTGCTCAACAAGCTCACACAGAACTTGTCCAAATATGCTCAAAAAGCTCACACAAAACTTGTCCAAAAAGATGTCCAAAATAAATCTATCCCAAAAGCCTTCTCAAAGGCTCAATCAATCATACTCAAGTAGTACTCAAATCTCATCCACAAATCTATGAAGGCAAGGCTCAAATATGAACTCAACAATGAATGGTAATACACTCTTCAAAGGATGACAACTATGATCCACAATGATCTCAACTCAAATCAATCTCATAGAAGCATAAAGAGAATTGTTAGAGACTCAATATGTTCTATACTCAAATCCAATATCTTTCTCAACTCAAGGCAATCTCATAGAAGCATAAGGAGAATTGTTAGAGACTCAATATGTTCTAATCTCAATTTCTTTCTCAACTTAAACTCAACTCAAATCAGAATATAGAATAGTTTCTTTTATGGAATTTGAACAATCACTTCTCACAATCACTTGACTAGGCACAATCAACTCAACTCAACCATTCATCACAAGGGACAACTCTTTCTCACAAACCCTAGTCCAAGCATGTATCAACCAACTCAAATGTTTCCAACAATGCTCAACCATAAATCTCACATAACAATGATACTCATGTTCTTTTCAAGTTCTTTGCATAACCAATGGGCTTCAACAACTATGCTTATAAAACAAGGTTTAAACACAACTCTCAAACTAGAAAACCTTGAAGCATTCAACCAACCACTTTCGAAAAGGAAACCACAATCAATCCTTTTCTCTCCAATGATATTTTAGAAATCAACCACCATAATCAATCAATAGGAGAATGTGCCCATACCTTTTATGAAGATGAAGAAACCTCTTTGGAAATCTGCCACACTCAACAAACTTCTTTTTCAACTTTCAACAAGGGTTAGAGATCATGATTAATATCATAACAACAATATCCAAATAACACCTTATCACTCCTACTCAACAAAATGCATCATGTCCCCTTATGAAAGAATTAATCACTTTTGAAAAAGAACAAAACAACCTTCACTTTTGAACCCCTTTACAAAAATAGAAATATCTCTTTACATACACCTTATTTCTCCCTCTAAGCAAGTTAATCAAATAGCCCTCGAAATAAGCTTTCCAACGATATATAATATGATATACTTCTAAAAGGAAAATCACCAGAAATATCTCTTTTTCTCAACATGCATCACAACCCTTATCTCTCCTAGGGCAACCTTAGAAAAATAAAATATTAGGAAAAATTATTAACTTGCCTTTGTCCTCAGTGGGATTCGATCCCCAGTCATTGCCCCTGCACCACTCTAACCATGGCACCAATAACCACGTGAGCCAACCGCTCACATAGAATAGTGAGCGCAAACCTTCTATTTGTTTTCTCCGAGCGTGTCCTCAAACACCACGTGCACCAAAAGAGTCCTCCCTTTCACTTTGCAAAACCAATGTCCAATGGGATTCGAACTTTGGATCTGCTGGCGCTTCAACACCTTACACACCTTCCTCTTGCCGTTAGGCCACAAGCACCTACGGTGCTTGGTAAGGGACCTCCCTTACTTTTATTGCCTCCTTTCTCCACTGGATTCGAACGAGCTGCGATGCCTTTGCTCCCTCTTCGAACGAACACCCTTTGCACACTCTTTAACACGTTGGCACCTTTCACTTCCTTAGCAATTCGAATGCATCACCATCATCGAGGACATAGGGAATTAAATCAAAACATTTGGTGGCATATTTATATATGCCTTCCTCCTTTCTTTTGACGTCGATGCTATAAATTAAACTTTAATATTATATGCCTCCTCCTTTCTTTTGACGTCGGCGCTATAAATTAACTTTTAATTTTAAATTTAAATTTAAATTTAAATTTAAATTTTAATTTTAAATAATTAAAATTTAAACTTAAATATTTAAAATTAAATATCTCCATCATCGGGGCACCTTTTTCGATGAAACAAAAAGCCAACCTGGGTTTTAAGAAAAACCCATTTCAAATCTGCCATCCATGGTTTTAAATAAAACCTTTTATTTTGTCTGCCTTGGTTTTCACAAAAACCTTGTATATATTCATGCTTTCCAAAATATCATAAATGCTTATTTATGAAATACTTTGGCCACCAAAACTCAATGTGATCCATGTGACATCAATGACAACATAAAATACCTCAAATTTCCAACAATCTCCCCCTTTGTCATTGATGGCAACACCTCTAATGCAAATCACCACAATCATTGCAAAAACCATTTCTGAGAATCAAAGTTGCTCCCCCTGACTCAATACTCTCTTTGGAGGCTGCTCCCCCTAACTCAATGCTCTCTTTGGAGGCTGCTCCCCCTAACTCAATTCTCTCCCCCTTACTCAAATCTCTCCCCTTTGACATCAATGGCAAAAGGGACACCTATGGGGCTAAAAGATATGACTCTTAAGCTTAGCCCCCTCACCACCTTCTCTCTTGAGGTGATTAATTTTGGGGTGGGAGTACTTTTACTCCCATATTACATTGTTTCTTTCCTCTATCAACTTCCTTCCATATTTTTTTGATATCCTTCTCTTGATGAATTACTTGATCTTCTTGTCTTGAACCTGTTTGACCTTCTTGCCTTGAACCTATTTGGAATTGAGTCCTACACCATTTTGCAATATGTCCAAAGTTATTGCAATTAAAACACTTGATATTGTAGCCTTTGGATGGTGCCCAAATCCTGAATTCTTTCTTGAAATAATTTCCATATCCATTCCTTTCTTGAACCCTGTATTGTGAAGCTCTGTTTTCATGACCATTATGACCATGACTTCTGAATTGTGTAGCTCTAAAACCAAAACCATTTTGCTCATTTTATTTGCACTGAGAAGCTCTATGACCAATCCTGTTGCATAAGAAGCAATGTCCCTAAAAACCATACCTTCTTCCTTTGAAGTTTCTTCTAGAAAAATCAAACTTCTTTGATCCATGGACCCTGCAGTGTATAGCCCTGTGTCCAAATCCATTACAAGAAAAACAATGTCCTTGAAAAGCCCTTTGTTCATGCCTTGGTTCCTCATACCTTTCTTGACCATTATCCCTATGATCATTTTCAACTTGTGCATTGCATCCTTGAACCTTCTTTGTTGTATCTAAATCCTTTTCCTTAGTTTCTTCCTTGCTTTCTTCTTCAAGAATTTCTTTTTCTTTTGAACTTGATTCACCTATCTCAAAATAAGATCCAAACTGAATATTTGGAGCCATAGGAACTTTGGAACTTTCTTCATAAAACTTAGGTGCTTCCTTGCTTTCATATTTTAGAACTTCCTTTCCTTTTGAGTGTGATTCCCTAAACCTGAAATATGAGACCTTTGGTGCTTTGGAATCTTCCTCTTCTTTCTCTTCATTTGTGTCAAGTAGCAAATTGGCATCCATATTTATTGTCTCTGAAATACATGTTTCCTTCTTAGTGAAAATATCTTGACCTTTTGAGTCATGTGATGGATCAAACTTCTCACGTATGGAACATCTCAATTCTTTTAGATTCTCCTTAACCTCTTGTAGTTGCTCATGGATATTATTGAAGTCTTCCTTTAGATCAGCTGAGACATCTGTCTTTCTTACAATATTCTCTTGTATAACTTCTTCTGTTTGGAGTGAATGTTCTTCTTCTACTTCTCTTATCCCATAGAAAAACCCTTCTTCATCTTCACTGTCACTGAGATCATTATCATCTTCTATAGCAAACAAACTCTCATGATTTCTTTGACCATGCCTGTTTCCTTGATGTGTCATCTCATCTTCACTATCATTGAATCCATTGCAATATCCTGATCTGTGATCTCTTTGACCACACACAAAGCATTGTTCTCTTTCACCTTCTATTCCAAGGAATAGATGTTCTTCCTTTTCATCATCTGACTTGTCTTTATCACTGTGATCTGAGCTATCACTTGCTTCTACAATGTAGTAAGATTTCTTTACCTTATAAAAATTTTTCTTCTTCTCATACCTGTTTTGCTTGTATCTGTCATCTTTGTCATGCTTATGCTTTCCATATTCTTTTCTTCTGTGACCCTATTTTTCATCATCACTATTTTCTTCATGTGGACACTTGTGTGCATAGTGACCAAGATCACCACACTTGTAGCATCTGACTTTCCTCATATCCCTGAAATTCCTTGAGTCCTTATTCCTTTTGATGAAGTTAGCTTCCTCATCATTAATTGGATCTCTATCTATCTCTGGAACCTTCCCTTTCTCTTTCTCTGAAGCCTTGAATGCAATCTCTTTTATTGGAACCTGATGCTTACTCACCCTCATCTCATAAGCTATGAGAGTTCCTTGTAGTTCTTCCATTGTTAGCTTGTTGATATCCATTGTTTCTTCTATTGTTGAAACCTTTGCATCATACTTCATGGGAAGTGATCTCAAAACCTTTTGAGTAACTTCTGATTCTTTCATCTCAAATCCTAGGCCTCTCATGGTGTTAGTAATCTCATCAACTCGAAGTAAAAACTTTGCAATATCTTCAGAATCTTCCATTTTCAATTCCTCAAATATTTTTCTATGAGTTTGTAGTTTTGACAACTTTACCTTGGAATCTCCTTCATAAGTATTCCGCAACTTGGTCCACATTTCATTAGCTGAATTACATACCATGACCTTTGCAAAATCTATCTCACGTAGCCCACTCAAAATACAATTTATTGCCCTTGCATTGATCTCAACCAATTTCTTGATAGTCTTATCTACCTCGGGATCACCTTCAACCTTATACTCTTTTTCAACCATCTCCCATACCTCATATCCTTGTGATATCAAGTAGTTCTTCATTCTCATGCTCTAGAAAGCATAATTGTTATCATCAAATAATGGTGCCTTATTTGTAGATGATCCATTCTATGAAGCCATCTATGTTCTTGTAGAATCTACCCTCAAGTTGTTAGCCTTTTCGAAGGAACCCACTCTGATACCAATTGAAGAACACAAGCTTATACTAAGAGGGGGTGAACAATATAGCACCCACTTTTTACTTTCTTTCCAAACCAATATCAATTAATGTCCTTAATTGCAATAACCAAATATAGTAGTGTGCATTAATAACTCAGATAGCAATAGTAAGCAAGAGCACAAGTCACCACACATAATTGAGACACAAGATTTAATGTGGTTCCCCCAATGTGGGGTACTCCACAAGATAATATCCTTATAATATTTCACATAGAAATAAGGATCCTTATCCAATACAATGATTACTTTGATCTGCTCAAAGCTAGGCAATACATTGATCTACTTAGGTAGGCAATCCATTGATCTGCTCAGCTAGGCAACACACTGATTTGCTCAGGTAGGCAATCCATTGATCTGCTCAGCTAGGCAACACATTGATCTGCTTAGGTAGGCAATCCATTGATCTGCTTAGCTAGGCAACACACTGATCTGCTCAGGTAGGCAATCCATTGATCTGCTCAGCTAGGCAATCCATTGATCTGCTCAACAAGCTCACACAAAACTTGTCCAAATCTGCTCAACAAGCTCACACAGAACTTGTCCAAATTTGCTCAACAAGCTCACATAGAACTTGTCCAAATCTGCTCAACAAGCTCACATAGAACTTGTCCAAATCTGCTCAACAAGCTCACACAAAACTTGTCCAAATCTTCTCAACAAGCTCACATAGAACTTGTCCAAATATGCTCAAAAAAAAATCTATCCCAAAAGCCTTCTCAAAGGCTCAATCAATCATACTCAAGTAGTACTCAAATCTCATCCACAAATCTATGAAGGCAAGGCTCAAATATGAACTCAACAATGAATGGTAATACACTCTTCAAAGGATGACAACTATGATCCACAATGATCTCAACTCAAATCAATCTCATAGAAGCATAAAGAGAATTGTTAGAGACTCAATATGTTCTATACTCAAATCCAATATCTTTCTCAACTCAAGGCAATCTCATAGAAGCATAAGGAGAATTGTTAGAGACTCAATATGTTCTAATCTCAATTTCTTTCTCAACTTAAACTCAACTCAAATCAGAATATAGAATAGTTTCTTTTATGGAATTTGAACAATCACTTCTCACAATCACTTGACTAGGCACAATCAACTCAACTCAACCATTCATCACAAGGGACAACTCTTTCTCACAAACCCTAGTCCAAGCATGTATCAACCAACTCAAATGTTTCCAACAATGCTCAACCATAAATCTCACATAACAATGATACTCATGTTCTTTTCAAGTTCTTTGCATAACCAATGGGCTTCAACAACTATGCTTATAAAACAAGGTTTAAACACAACTCTCAAACTAGAAAACCTTGAAGCATTCAACCAACCACTTTCGAAAAGGAAACCACAATCAATCCTTTTCTCTCCAATGATATTTCAGAAATCAACCACCATAATCAATCAATAGGAGAATGTGCCCATACCTTTTATGAAGATGAAGAAACCTCTTTGGAAATCTGCCACACTCAACAAACTTCTTTTTCAACTTTCAACAAGGGTTAGAGATCATGATTAATATCATAACAACAATATCCAAATAACACCTTATCACTCCTACTCAACAAAATGCATCATGTCCCCTTATGAAAGAATTAATCACTTTTGAAAAAGAACAAAACAACCTTCACTTTTGAACCCCTTTACAAAAATAGAAATATCTCTTTACATACACCTTATTTCTCCCTCTAAGCAAGTTAATCAAATAGCCCTCGAAATAAGCTTTCCAACGATATATAATATGATATACTTCTAAAAGGAAAATCACCAGAAATATCTCTTTTTCTCAACATGCATCACAACCCTTATCTCTCCTAGGGCAACCTTAGAAAAATAAAATATTAGGAAAAATTATTAACTTGCCTTTGTCCTCAGTGGGATTCGATCCCCGATCACTGCCCCTGCACCACTCTAACCATGGTACCAACAACCACGTGAGCCAACCGCTCACATAGAACAGTGAGCGCAAACCTTCTATTTGTTTGCTCTAAGCGTGTCCTCAAACACCACGTGCACCAAAAGAGTCCTCCCTTTCACTTTGCAAAACCAACACCGATGGGATTCGAACTTCGGATCTACTGGCGCTTCAACACCTTACGCGCCTTCCTCTTGTCGCTAGGCCACAAGCACCTACGGTGCTTGGTAAGGGACCTCCCTTACTTTTATTGCCTCCTTTCTCCGTTGGATTCGAATGAGCTACGATGCCTTTGCTCCCTCTTCGAACGAACACCCTTTGCACACTCTTTAACATGCTGGCACCTTTCACTTCCTTAGCAATTCGAACGCATCACCATCATCGAGGACATAGAGTTAAATCAAAATATTTGGTGGCATATTTATATATGCCTTCCTCCTTTCTTTTGACGTCGACGCTATAAATTAAACTTTAATATTATATGCCTCCTCCTTTCTTTTGACGTCGGCGCTATAAATTAACTTTTAATTTTAAATTTTAATTTTAATTTTAAATAATTAAAATTTAAACTTAAATATTTAAAATTAAATATCTCCATCACCGGGGCACCTTTTTCGATGAAACGAAAAGCCAACCTGGGTTTTAAGAAAAACCCATTTCAAATCTGCCATCCATGGTTTTAAATAAAACCTTTTATTTTGCCTACCTTGGTTTTCACAAAAACCCTGTATATATCCATGCTTTCCAAAATATCATAAATGCTTATTTATGAAATACTTTGGCCACCAAAACTCAATGTGATCCATGTGACATCAATGATCCATGTGACATCAATGACAACATAAAATACCTCAAATTTCCAACAATTTCTATATGTTAAACAAGATTTTGTGTGAAACTTGTTTTTGTGATTGAAGAGGTCTTCTATGAGAGATTGAGTTGATTTTTTGTATGCAATTTTTGTAATTGATTTGAATAAACTTTTGTGAAATCTTGTGAGCATATTTGAGTAAGTCCTAGAGTGGACTTAAGGACAAAGTTTAGCAAGCTTTTGTGAAATCTTGTGAGCAGATTTGAGTAAGTCCTAGAGGGGACTTAAGGACAGAGTTGTGGAAGCTTTTGTGAAAGCTTAAGGATAGATTTATGTGAGATTTTGTGGAAGCTTACAATCAGATTTGAGACAAGTCTTGGTGAAGACTTTTTGAGTATATTGAACAAGTTCTAGAGAGGACTTATGGATTGATTTGATGAAAGTCTTGGTGAATACTTGAGAGCATATTGAGCAAGTTATAGAGAGAACTTGTGAGAATATTTGAGGTAAGTATTTGAGAAGACTTGAGAGAAAATTTGATTAAATGATTTGTTCAAACCTTGAGTTAAGGTTTGATGCAGATCTAGCAAAGTTGATTAGTGATTGGATCAAGCTTTATGTTAAGTCTTGAGGGTAAATTTGAGATAGATATTTAGAATTTTTTTTCTAGAGTAAAGGACTATGTTTAATGTAGATTTGAGATAGAGATTGAGCATATTTGTGCTAGACCAAAGGAATGTGTTTAGTGCAAATTTGAGATAGATATTGATCAGATTTGTGCTATACAGAAGGACTGTGTTTAGTATAGATTTGAGACAAATATTGAGTAGAGCTAAGAGTAATATTTTAAGGTGATAGAGCAGAGGATAGTGAGGATAGAGGTATTTTGAGTGAGGATAGTGGTATTCAATGAAGAGATATCCACAAGCCAGTTCAGTAGAGGCAGTAGTCTTCTAGAGGGTCACTAGCCAGAGTAGAGGATAAGGAGTTCTCCTATGGATAGAGATCCAGAAACCAACTGAGGGGATTGGTGTCTCGTGTGGATATGTATCCATGAACTTGATTAGGGGATTGGTGTCTCCCTTGGATAGAGGTCCATAAATATTGTAATAGGGAATAATTACTAAAGATATTTGTTGAGAAAATTTTAGTGAAATATTTTCTTCGTGGAGTAGCCCACATTGGGTGAACCACGTCAAATTATGTCTCTATTGTGTATGGTGATTTTTGCATTGCTTTGATTACTATTATTGATATTGTTATTGATATATTGGATAATATTGTTTGAAGAAAATAAAAGTAAAAAGTTGTCTTATATTGTTCACCCCCATCTCAATATAAGCTTATGTTTTTCAAACCTTGGGCTGCAACTACTGGTAATATAGATTATTTTCTAAAAAAGATAAATTTTGTTAACACTCCTTCATGATAGTCAAATGAGCATGTATTCTAACATGTTCCACCTATTTTACAAAAGACCGCATGAAAGAGGTAGTGTATAAAATCACCTCATTCCACCAAGAAATCCAATTAATAGAATGAGGAGGTCGAGGTAATAAATTATAGATTCTCTCAATCATGGAAATCATGCTAGGGTGTGAAATAAAAAAATATTTAAATAGACTTGATTGGATGTAAAATAAAATTAGCAGCCACTCCACTCAATCTATAAGGAAATTAGGAAATGATTCGACATTAGGAATTGATCCAAGATCATCACAATATTATTATTTGATCATCATAAATTGATCAATGTGCTTATAGACATTGTCATTATTAGCACAAATATTGGACCACGTGAACCAAGGTAAAGGTATGTATTTACATTGACAAAAAAAGGGATAAAAAAGAACCCATCTGCACTTAAGAAAAAACTAGGCCCCATACTCACTAACATACCAATGCATTGGGATATGATCAAATTTGTCTTCAATATGCTCAACCATATTAAAATAACCACAAATTAGATAATATATCATTGTAAAGTGATCAACTAAGTACCACAAAAGGGTAGAACAACTGGGTCCATCATTAGGTGCATAAATATTGGCAATTCCAAGGGTTTTCCCATTAATATTCAATAGAATCTAGATCACATGATGAGAGATATCCTTGCCAAACCCTCGCATACAATCCTTAAATTTGGAGGATATTGATATAGAAGCAAAACCCAAACATCTTCATGGTGATTAGTGAAGTGCACAAATGATCCAACAATAAAAATGAGAGAAACATCTAACAAAAAACTAGAGATTTTAACTTCTTGTATACAAATAATATCAACATGGTCAATACTTTATAGAGTATATTTAACCAAAAAAATTCTTGAGGACTTTATAAGTCCTTGAAAATTCCATGAAAGGAAATTCATGGAGGAAGAATATCCAAGGAGCCATCTCCCAAAGGACTACCTGTATTGTCAACCAATTACAAGAAACTATTATACAATGAGGTATAAAGGGTGAAGTAGATCATCAATAGTTGAAGGATTATGCTTAGCCTCTTGAACTTCTCTCTCGATGATGAATAATATCAAGATGGACTATGCAAATGCCTAGAGGGTGGAGGTGCTATCTGTGATTTATATTCCATTGAGGTAAATTTATTCTCTAGAGTATCCTCAGCAAGAGGAGCCCAAGGAGCCAAGATAGGATACATGGGAAAAATAGGAGGCTGAAATTATGGTTGTATAACCATATATCTTCTAGAAAGCATCAATTTAGGATTGGTCACCCCCCTCTTACTAGATATCATAATCCAATCACTCTCAAGAAAGGGTTTGGTAGGTGTAGGAGTAGAAAGAAGAGCAAGGGCAACCCTAGGGGTATTTTAGAAACCATAAAATAGTCTTTGATACGATTCAAAGTATATTAATAATAAAACAAGTATTAGGTAAGTTAGAGTAAACAATTTTTTGCATGAAATACTTTGTACCAACCTAAATGTCCATAAATTCTTTGAGATCCTATGGGAGTTCAATCTCAACATAGATTCTATTATTTGATCATGCCAAGAAAAAATATTCTTCTTCCTGATAGATCACCCAACCAATGGGTTTGACAATATCAATAATAAACACCCATAAGGGCAATGGAAGACCAGGGAGTTCAAGCCAAACTGGAAATTTCAAGGAAAATTGTTTCAAAACTCAAAAAAAAGTTCAAGGACAAAGGACCATCAAAGTATTGTAAATAAACCAACAACTCGATTTAGTAACCATAGCTTACACTTATGAGGGTTATTTAAAAGAAACAAAAAAAACCTTTGGTAAAATTATAGAAACCCACAACCACAACACCATGAGATTCCCAATGAGTTCAAGTCACTTCTGAAGAAATTCTTATAGTGGTCTTTGACCAAAATAATAATCAATAAGATAGTTATTCTCATACCATTTTACAACTACATAAATAGCATCAAGAGAGAGTACATCTGGACAAGACACATTTCCTCATCCAATACTTTCGAAATAAAATTTTGAGCTCACTTCAGTATCATGAAGACCTATGCGTAGCAGCCATTACATCTATAGATGGTGAGGCCATAAGAAGGAAATCAACTCCCTAATTGGCTACAGTAATAATATTCAATACCAAAGCAACCAAATTTATGAATGGTGATAAACCTAAACCTTAGTAGAGAAACTTTTACTCGTCAAACCCTAGTAGTTATTTATCAAAAAAAAATTATTCAATAAATATTTATAAAGTATTTTCCTTTTAATGTTCTACCTTCAACCAAGGGCACCTCCTTTCAAGTTATGCAAAATTAACCTCCTTTATTAGTAAGGCTCCATTTATACATTGTAGAAAATTCAGACATCTATTAAAAACTTGTACAAATTAGTTGAAATTAGCTAATTTGAATGTTATTCCAAGGTTAAAGTCTTATCCTATTTTGTCCCAAGGGGGGACAATGGAATGGTTCAGGATTTGGCTCTTCTTCAAGAGGTCCAAGGTTCAAACCTCAGCGTGAGTGAGTGTGTGAGGGGATTAGTGTGTGGTGGTTGTGTGTTAAATTCCCTATTGATGAGCATAGTTCTCAGCTTTAAGAGGTGTTATGGTTGGGGGGAGCCTACCCACACTCGTGCGTTGGTCGTAGGGGTTTCTCACACTAACCAAATAAAAAAAAAGTCTTGTCTTATATTTAAAATATTAATTCTATTTAATTGTTTTATAAATAAAATGAATATTGAATTAATTTTAAAATATTATTTATTGATTGATTTTAATTAGTTATATGATATTAAAATATGTCTTTATATGTATTGTATTACAATTATATAGTGGTATTTTAATTTTAATTTTATTTTTAATAATTTTATATAGGAGAAAAACCCTTTACCCCATCCCTTTAAATGTTTACTCCAAGTGAGGGGGACCTGGAGGGGCTCAAATTATATTGTGGTATTACAAAGACTTGGTTATTATGTAAAAATTTAAAGACGTGCAAAGGTTAAAGAATTTGTTATATATATATATATATATATATTTATTAATTAATTAATTAATGGGTTAGAGTTGACATTTACAAGTGGTATCAAGGTTATTATTTTTATTAAAAAAAATTATTGTTATTTTTTATGATATATATAGAATTAAAGCATGTCCATTCATTTTATATTGAGGCCACATAATTTTATTATAATAACTTGAAAATTATGTATGTATCAATTGACAAGATTTTAACCTAGACCTCCTTGTAAGAAAACCAAAGAATTTAACTAGTTAAGCTAATGCCATTTGAATTTTTTAATTTTTTATTATCATGTTAATAGGTATTTGTTTCAAGATAGTTTTTATATATATATTTTTAAATAGTTTATAAATTTTATATATTAAACAAGATTTAAAATGATATTTTAAGAAATGAATATTTGTTAAAAAGTAATTTGAAAAGTACCGATATTAAACATAAAAAAAATCATACAATTATTTACATTAACAATATTTACTTCAAAATTTTATTTAGTTGAATACAACCAATAAAAACATTATATTAAAATAATTTGAAAGTAATACAACTATACTTCAATATTAGATAAACATTATATTTAGAATTTGTCTCATAATCCAAGTGTATACATTAACTTATTATAAATTGATTACTAAAAAAGTAGTCAGATTTTCATGTAAACCTATTATATATGAAGTAAGAAAATGATAATAGATATTACAATATTTATTGTTTCTTTCACCTTATAATTCAAGAAAATTATAATAGATATTTCTATATTTATTGTTTCTTTCACACTATAATTCTATTATTTTTTCGTTATTGTTGAATAAAATTTTGGTATCTGAATGCTATTACATGTGTGAGGTTACGAGAGAAATATCTAAGTGAAAATTAAATAAAAACACATAGCACATATAAAAAAATATATGATAATTATTCCCTAATAGGGCCCAATGAGGGTGAATCTAGATCCTCTCTCAAATATATAAAGTCTATTTACAAATTTGTTGGAGAACATCAAATAGAATCTGATGAAGTACAAAAAAACAATGCTAAAAATGCTCTTTGTGACTACTAGAGAAATATCAATTAGTAATGAGGCATCTCAAATATCTAATGAGTGCTTATCATAGTCTAAATCAATACCAACAATCAACATTGAGTGGAGTATAGTAGAAGGAATGGTCCTATATAGAGTCAATCTTGATATAATTTATAAATTCATGGTTATTCCCCTATCCTAAACTTATTGCATTCAATAGTTTCGATCGAATTAGAAGTATCTTGGTTATTATTCTATGTAGTTTATTATTAATGGATATTTTATTGTTAGCTTTTCCTCACTAGCCAATAGAAATATGCCATTAAAATTATAAAAGAGGAACCATGGCCTGACAAGATTATTTATCTAACCTTGGAGAGTGGGATTTGATCCTCAAATTGAACCCATTGTTGCTCTGATTGAGGTTTGACTATATGCACTCAAAATGATGTTCTAGAGTGACTATATCTTGGAAAGCAGAGGTAACTTACTAGGAAGGTACTTAGGTGTCTCTAGATACACAATAGAAGGAAATGAAATCATATGTGCTATATTATGTGTTGAAATGGATCTTAGCCAACCTATTTCAATAGATATGGAACTCCAACATGTAGGACTATCTTGGATTTAACAACTAGATTATGAGACATTGTCCTTCAACTATATGGTTTTCTACAAACATATGCACTTGGTCTAGTTTTACTCCACTATGATAATAGAAATGGAGGTACTTATAGCAATGTTGGATCCTCATAAGAAGAGTAAGTCTATAGTCACCAAAGGAGTAGCCAAGGCTTCCATAGAGGAGAAGCAAAGGGATATTGTTTTGAATAACCCAAAATAATGAAGAGATAAAATTAAAAATTGCAAGGATCAAACCCAAGTGAATCCTAAAAGAGGGATGAGATCTTAAAGATACTAGTGGAGCATGAAGAACTCATGGTAGAAGTGGATGGTAACAATGAAAATAATAACACTCAGGTTCAAGCACCTCTTTTGTCTTCTATCCTAGAGCAAGTGATAGAGTATAGTAATTTACCATACCCAAAGATAATAGGGGCATTAGTATTGTATAACTAAGAGAAACCTATAGTAAAGGATGTCATATTAGTCATGGCAAAAAATAATTGAGAGAATCCAACTATGAAGATAAATTAGGTGGATAAGAGATCAAAGAATATCAACTCTTAGGAAGTAGGAAATTAATCAAATAAGGAATTTATAACATCTTAATAAGACAAGCTATCCAAGAAGAGATAACATCTTAGGTACATAAATCAAGTCATCAATGATAAAAATTGTAAGTGGCCTTCTTCAATATTGACCAAAAATTTTAAGATGAAATTTTAGAGATCTTGGCATTCATGAGGAATTATTTCGTAGCGATATTTTTTTGGGTATCTTTGCATTAAAAAGTTCAAAATAACTATGTATAGGAATCGTTTAGACCATATCAAAGATAGAATTAACCATTGGTCTCACAAATGGTTAGCCTTTGGAGGTAGATTAACTCTTTTGTAGTAAGTCATTCAAGCCATGCCAATCTACAAATTTAATATCACTAATATCCCATAATCCATATGAAGAGTGTGGGATAATATGGGGAAAAGAATTTTATGGGGATGAGTAAAAGGAGAGAAGAAATGAATATTAGTAGGCTAGGAGAAAGTAAGCTAGCCCAAGGAAAATGGAGGCTTGGGCTTGAGAATATTGAAGCTAACTAATAAATATTTGGTTAAAAATATTTATTAGAGGTGGATGTCTCAAAAAACTTCTTTATTTAGTAGATATTTAACTATTAAATATTTGGGATAGATGAACTCAAATGAAGTTATCATTTACCTTTGGATGGTAATGGGTCCCTAGTGTGACAAGATGTAAAATTAGGATCTTAGGGGATGAAAGATGGATTATTTTGGAGAGTGGGAAGAGGCAAGAAGGTATGATTTTGGATGGATTTGTAGAATAAATACCCACATAATTTGAATTTTTAAAATTACAACCAATAAAAACAACCATGGAGAGTAGGCGTTGGATCAAGATTGAAAGTTATTTCTAACCATATTAGGAACTATGCATTTGAGTAGCTCAAGAATTTTGTCGAGTGGCCTATTCTAATCCCTCTTGAATTGGCACCCATCATGACTAATTTTTTGGTAAAATTATTTCTCATGGGTAGGGATGAGGAGGATAAATTAGGTTGGGGATATGGGAGCATTAGAGTCTATATGATGAAGAATGGTTATGAAGATATTGTTTTAGACCCTCATCCTCATGCATATTAAGTTGAGTATTAGAGAAATATTTGGTAATCCAAAGGCTAACTAAAATTAAACTTCTTTACCTAGTTGTTCATGCACAATGTAATTATTAACTTTGATAATATGATATGTAGGAGAATATTTTGCCCATATTGATGTATGTTGTGCAAAAAAATGATGAAACATCTGACCAAAAAATATTTAAGTGCTCGTTCATGCACCAGATATAGGATAGATGACACTTAGCTTATAGAATCTAAGACAATAGTGATTTGAGCTAGACTAATATTTAGAAAATATGGAAGATGTGGATATTTAAATATAAATATTTTCATATAAGGTGGAATCATGGATTATATTTTATTTGGTGGCAATTATGGTTGGTGATAAATGGCTAAATTTTTAAAGAAACCTTCTCATCCTTGGATGGCATCTAGTAAGTTATTTAGAGAAAAGTCACAAAAAATATGGTAGGATAAATAAGGATTATGGATGAAAAGAGAGGCAGGATAGAGGCAGTTGGAAGTGACCCCTAAAATACTAGATTAAAATGGATACTAATGAGCTACAAACGTTAAACCAAGAAATGCTATAATTGGAGTGATTTGTAGGAATCATGTTGGGACAATATTCTATTGGTAAATACATATCTTGGGTAAGGCTATGAAAAATGAAGTAGAATCCATAACTATCAAATGGGCTTCTCCCTAGGTGGTAAGATAGGGTTATAGGAGGATAAGAATAGAAATAGATTATCAATTTTTAGTAGGAACTTTGGATTGTATAAGGAAATTTTCTCTAGATATGTGGAGGTGGAGGATTATCATCACTTAAATTAAGGATTTTTGGAGTCAAATGAATGATGTGATCCTGATTTATGTAGGTAGAGCTCTCAATACAATGGTAGAATTCCTAGCTAATATGAGTACCAAGAAGGAGGTAGGGTTCTAGTGGCATAGTGGCATGGCTACTAAAAACAATATGATTGGGTAGCTTGGTAAGAAAATCTAGTATTTGGTTATTTTATATAGTCAACATAGACACACGATTTAGTTGGTTTGGTTCCAATATAGGTCTCCTTATATTTTAGCTCTTAAGTTCCCAAGCTTTAGAGTCATAGATTTTTTAATAGAAATTCAAAAAGAGAAAACATGTCCTCTTATTGGCTAAGGCTAGGAGGATTCCTATCACAACTTGTAAATGATCTCACTCTACTATAATATTTTTAATTTTTTTCAATAAATACTTTCCTATTATTAATAAATATTGCTTCATTATATTATATAAATTAATAATGTTTTAATAAAATTGTTTATATGTCTTATTATGAAAATATTGCATATATTAATATTTATAAAAATATATTTATGGCAAGAAAAAAGAATTTTCACACTATAAATAAATGAATATTTTAAACTCACGTACAAATAATTTATAGAGCTCCTATAACATCAATATACAACAAATGAATTTACAAAATTAATGGACCTACACTCAAGTAACCATATACATATTGTTAAGTATACCTACATAATTAATCCATAACTACACTCATTTTAGTCAGTGCACCTATACAATTGCTCCAATTCTATTCTCATTTTCATAAAATTTTCTCCAATATTCATCTTAACACCAAGGGTGGCGCCATTTAAACCAATATAACCAGTTTAAAAATCAAGGGACATGATAATTACTCATGCCATGATTGTGTATTTTTCATTAAATAAGATAATTATTAATGACTATTTTCTATTTAGTTTGAACATAATATTTATATATATATGAA
Organism: Wollemia nobilis; assembly: GCA_028583015.1. NCBI lineage: Eukaryota > Viridiplantae > Streptophyta > Pinopsida > Araucariales > Araucariaceae > Wollemia > Wollemia nobilis. The sequence goes on along the minus strand of JAQPPZ010016942.1, from coordinate 2,225,015 downwards.
ATCTATTTATTTTAATATTTAATTTAATTTATCCCTTTCGTGGTGCTTTCAAAAACGTAAAAGGTTTTAAATGATTGTGGTATGGTGGTTATAGGGGCATATATTAATTTTTTTTAGGTCAATTAGATAATATTCAACTTGCTTTTCTATCAAATATATTCTTATTATATATTTTTTATAAAAAAAATTCTTCATATTCCTCAAATTTCCATGTTTTTGTAATCAAAACAATTTACTTATAATAGGAAAGAAAAGTCTCCCTCGAAGAATTGCCTTCCAAAATTTGAACTTCAACAAAAAAAAGATGAAAATCATGTTTTGCTAAATTATCTATTCCTTTTTTGTCTTCATATATGCTCACATTTCTTGGATACTACCCTAAGAGTAGTTTATGTCCACATTAGAAATAATACTATATTTAATTCAATCCCAAAATTTATATTGCTTAAGAATATTAATAATATTTTTTAAACCCCCTTAGCAAGATTATACTTTTATCATTTTCAATGATAATATTTATACCTATAAAACATTTTCATATTTTCATAGTTGATAGTTGAAGTTCTTTATGATCCTAAGTATGGGAGGAGAATTTGAATTTATTATTTTAAAAAGTACTACCTCTATCATTTCTTGGATTTTCTTTAGAAGAAATATAAAAAATAGTTTTGATGAACTCAAATATTGGACATTTTCATTTTACCATACAACAATCCATATCCTTTGTCTTAACTCTATTTTTACATATGATACTTATATGTACACTCAAATCCTATAATCAAGAGGTTAACATATCTTTTTTCACACCTAATACTTTTTATTATGATCACAATGCTTGTAAACAGTTTGAAAAAGAGGCAATAATACAATTTTAAACTTGGGCATCATTTTGATAATTGTTTTTTAAATTTTCATTATTCCTTTCAAGCCAAATGATGATAGAATGAATCTTCCACATAATGAACAATATTTTTTGGAAATGTTTAATTTAGTATTTGATCCTTTCTTTCAATGTCGATGGTGTTACTATATATATTTTCACATTTTAAAAAGTAACTCCAAATTGTGTAAGCAAAGGGACAATGAAAAAGTAAATGATATAATATTTCTAGGTTATTATTTCACAAGGCACACATAAAAGGTCCATGATTACCTCTTCTTTATTGTTAGCAATAGATCTATATTGAATGAATAAGTAATGAAAATAATGTTTTTCACACATATTCAATCTATAATCATAATAAATTCAAGAGAATGATACACATTTACAAAGTGTGGTAATACACCCAAAAAAATGAAATACAATATGATATATTTTATCTCACTTGCCATATTTACATATAACCTTTCAATGGATTCTCTTGGAATTGCTTCTTCCACTATCTCTTATCTTCTCTCAAACTGATGGAAGAAATGACTTTACATATGTCTCATAGGAGAACTATTTTATTATCCTAACAAGATAATGATTACATGAAACAAGATATTTAGAAAGTATTTTACAAGGAATGTGTTGGAGATATTACATTATTTCACCCGCTTGTAATATTAGTTTTATAGATGATTTATACAATGTATATCAATATGAGAGAAAGTGCAAAGTTTCAAGAGAGAATAAATAATCACATGATAAATGGAAATATAATAGCTTTGTATTTATGAAAGGAATACGAAAGGTTTATTCTCCCATATGAAATAGGAGAGCAATAGTTAGAGAACTGAAAAGTTATATAAAATGATATATTGGAGGTAAAGTTGTATGCAATGTAATCAATTTGTATAATTCATATAATATTTGTATATTGTGTTCATCTATGTTAAATATATGAAATATTATTGTTATTATAGTATTGAAAGTCATTGATATTTTCATTAGTGATATATATTTGATTTGTATTTGATCCTGGTTGAAGCTTTCTATGATATTTCTAATAAGAAAACTAATAGTGATATTAGAGCTACATTTTGGGATAGTCATCACCATAGGAAAACATGTCCATTTAAATTTGGTGAAGGCTTGTTGGGCTTATTAAGGAAAAGCAAACTGGAGAAGGTGAATTACCATATTATGTTATGTATGAGTAAGAAAATTATCATCGAAAGAAGGCCAAAGCCTCAAGAGCGAAGATAAGTGCAAAGAGGGGCTTTCATAAGAGCCCATGTCAATATTTGAAGCACTTATTAAGAGGAAATAAATTGAAATATATCAACACGTAGGAGACAAGGTGTTGGCCAAGGTAACCAAGCACCAAGATAAGTGTAAACTAGAGCATAAACCAAGCATAAAATATAGTTGAAAATATAGTGTAGCCTTATGCAGTCACATCCAATTGTACATAGCCATAGTTAAATGTAGGACACTGAGAGCTGAGTGATGAGGTACAGGAAAATAAAGCAAGAAATGAAGATGACTAAAGATCATGTGATAAGTAAAAATTTGAAATTTGAGTGTAGAGTGAAATGTTCATGAGACAAGAAAAATAAATCTATGTTGCAATTTTTGAGCCAATAGTGGAGGTGGTCTGTCAATTGCATGCATAAGACTGAACTACTTGTGAGTCTATTTACCAATAGTTGAGAGTATAGTCAGGTGACCATTGTTAAAATATTCTTACAAGTTTGAATATTAACAAGTGACCATACGAACTAACATGTACCATGTTGAGAAAAGGATAGTGAAACACCTTAATATTTATTGCTAACACAGATTGCCAAGTTTGGCTATCACACACATGGCTCGAGTGATAAAAAAGAGAAATAAGAGAAGTTACAAAGACCACCAATATGAATTAATTCCATGGAAAACTCTTGTTTGGTTAGCATGAAGGCTAACATAGAGCCAATAGTCTGATGCAGTTTGGTTAGGAATAAAATATCTTTAATAGTGGTCTAAGGAAAAATAACATTGTGGAGATATTGGAGGTACTTTTGGACAATGAAATGTCCAAATAAATATTTTTCAATTTCATTGTGCTACAAAAATACGTGGAGGACACATTGTAGTAGACCATCATAGGAATATGTGAAATAGAAGTGGAGTGCTACATCGACATCATTGTGAATATATCCATTTGACAATGCTGGGAAATATTAATTGATTTGGTTGAACTGTTATTATTGTTTGTTGCATTTGGTGAAATTGTGTCAATATCTGCCAAGGAAAGTCATTGTGAGCATCTCATAAAATTTGGTAGTGGGCTTATATGTCGATAAGGTTGTGCTTTGAGGGGTCAAATTTATGTCTAAAGTGTTTGATGTGAAATTGAAGAACTTAGCTCTCTAAAAAGGTATAGTTGGTGACTAAGATCTACAAGATTTTAAGTACCATATGATTAATCCAAGAGCATGATGTGCAGATGAAATAAAGAATTAAAACGGTTTTTCCCTTTTCTAAGGTTTAATCAACCTAAATCAACCAATCTCCCTTCACTACTATTGTAACACATGGCACAATGAGGAGGTTCATCTAGACACATTGGTTTCTAGTAGGTTATAAAAGTGTAATATCAAATAAGTCTCGAGGCCCCTTTATCAATATAATCATTGTTAAAGTTGAAGAGTCACTCATTGAATGGTGGTCCAACTTCCTAGAGTTGACCATGGACATCATGCACCACAATGATGCTACAATTTCTAGCAATTTCGATCTCAAGGTAGGTAGTTTTTTTGGGAGATATAATATTCAAAATTTAAAATTTTGCTAAGGTTTGATTAATTGAAGTTATAAAGTTATTTTTGGTTTAATTAATTAAGTTGAAATGAATTACTGACTTATAGGTTATAGTTAGATTGATAAGGTTTATTTAAAATTGGTTTTTTCTTTGAATAGAATATTATTTTTACAAATTAATTAATTGGGAGTAAAAAAGTTTTCAACATCATATTTAGTAAATCAAATTTGCAAAACTTAGTTTTGACAATTAGGAGAAATAAGGAATTCAACATCAAAGTTTTTTGAAATTTTAAGAAGCTTAGAAATCCATCATTCAAAAATTAGGGAGTTATAAGGTTGTCAAATTCAAAGGAACATGACAAATAAAATCAAATGAAAAAGAAAACAAATGATAAAAAAATAGAACATAAATACATGAGTTTAAAATAATTGAAATAGGATACTTATATTTTCAAGAAGAACAAATAAACTGATGGGGACACGAAGAATCGCTCAAACTCTCATTCATCAAACTTCCAAAAGAAATTACAATACTAGCCTGCAAGCGTAGTTTTTTCTTTTTGATTTGAGCAGCACTTCCTCCTCCCCTGGAAGAAAAATAGCCCAAACAGGTCCAAAGTGGCCCTCTTGCCTTCATCTCTGCAACTCTGTCTCAGCCATTTTTTGACCCCTTGTGCATGCCCTTACTTCCCCTTTTAAAATATCTGGGTTTCTTTCGAGGTCCCGAACATCTAGGACATTAATGACCCACATGGAAGAATACATCCTTCAAAACTAAAAATTTGGCTTTTGTCCCCGCATTCGTGACTGAACCTTCACATATTTTACCCTAACTGGCAACTGCCATCGGGTCAGCCATGGAAACATGCATTTATGAGCCATCTGAATGTCTCTGACCTTTGGACATAGCATTCGAGTGGCCGCCATGCTCAACAAGCTTACCAAGAAAGAAATCATGCATTAATGAGGCCTTTGACTACCTTGGGAAACACCATCTAGGAACGCATGCCTTTTCAAATCATGAACCAGCAGTATGTCGCGATATCACGACATGTCATGATATCGTGACATTTTTCTTCCTCGCTACCTTTCTCTTCTTCGGGTCGTAATATCATGACATGTCACGATATCGCGACATATTTCCTTTCTGGCTCTTCTTTCTCCTTTTCAATCACAAAATCATGACATGTCGTGATATCACGACATCTTTCCTTTCTGCCTCCTCCTCGCCTCTTGGGTCGCAAAATCATGACATGTCATGATATCATGACATTCTTCCTTTTTGCTTCCTTCTCACCTCTTTGGGTCATGAAATCACGACATGTCGTGAAATCACGACATGTCGTGAAATCACGACATGTCGTGAAATCACGACATGTCGTGAAATCACGACATGTGATATCACGACATGTCGTGAAATCACGAAAAGTCATGATATCACGACATGTCGTGAAATCACAACATGTCGTGGATATCACGACATGTCGTGATATCATGACATGTCGTGATATCATGACATGTCGTGATATCACGACATTCTTCCTTTCTGCTTCCTTCTTGCCTCTTTGGGTCGTGAAATCATGACATGTCGCGATATCACGACAGCTTTGCTCTTTGCTTTCTCTCTCTATTTCGGGTCACAAAATCGTGACATGTCCTCGATATCACTGTTGAGCAAGGTGCAACAACAATATTTTCATTGTTGTCAACACAGTCAAATAGATCTGTTGATGCAGTCAACAAAAAGTTCAAAAGATTTTCAGATGTAGAAGACAGGAGTTCAAAGGTTACTCAGAGTATGTACAGTGTTTTTCTAAGAAGATCAAAGTGGCCCATATGCAAAAGATCAAAGAAAAAGACAAGTAAGAAAAGTGTCGCTAACATATACAGTAGGCAAGAAAAACTGTCATGATTTTGTGACATGTTGGAAGAGAGAGAAAAAACAAGAGAAACTGTTGCGATTTCGCGACATATTGGAAGAGAGAGAAAAAGCAAGAAAAACTGTCATGATTTTGTGACATGTTGGAAGAGAAAAAGGCAAGTGGAAAAACTATCGTGATTTCGTGACATGTTGGAAGAGAAAAAGGCAAGTGTAAAAACTGTCACGATTTCACAACATGTTGGAAGAGAAAAAGGCAAGTGGAAAAACTGTCGCAATTTTGTGACATGTTGGAAGAGAAAAAGGCAAGTGGAAAAACTGTCACGATTTCACAACATGTTGGAAGAGAAAAATACAAGTAGAAAAACTGTGGTGATTTCGCGACATGTTGGAAGAGAAAAAGGCAAGTTGAAAAACTGTCACGATTTCACATGTTGGAAGAGAAAAAGGCAAGTAGAAAAAGTGTCATGATTTCGTGACATATTGTAAGAAAGATAGTACGGAAGAAAAAGTGTCGCGATTTCGCGACATACTGCAAGAGAGAGAGTCCGAGAGAAAAAGTGTCATGATTTTGTGACATATTGCAAAAGAGATTGTACGAAAGAAAAAGTGAAGCGATTTTGTGACATATTGCAAGAGAGAGATTCCAAAATAAAAAGTGTCACGATTTTGTGACATATTGCAAGAGATATTGTATGGAAGAAAAAGTGTCGCGTTTTCATGACCCGAAGGCAACAGAAATAGCAAAGGAGAAAAAGTGTCGCGATATTGCGACATGTTGCATTTTCACGACCAAAGGAGGAGAGAGAAAGTAAGAAGACAGAAGTGTTGCAATATCGCGACAAAAGTAAAAAGGAAGAGTACGAAGGCAAAAGTGTCACGATATCATGACATGCTGTGTTTTTATGGGAACAAGCCAAGAAAAGAAGCAAGGAGGAGAAAGTGTCATGATATTGCGACATGCTATATTTTCACGAGTACAAGCCAAGAAAAGAAGCAAGGAGGTGAAAGTGTCGCGATATCACGACATGTGTTTTCATGGGTACAAGCCAAGAAAAGAAGCAAGGAGGAGAAAGTGTCGCGATTTCACGACATGTTGGAAGAGAAAAAGGCAAGTGGAAAAACTGTCGTGATTTCACGACATGTTGGAAGAGAAAAAGACAAGTGGAAAAACTATCGCGATTTCGTGACATGTTGGAAGAGAAAAAGGCAAGTTGAAAAACTGTCGCGATTTCACGACATGTTGGAAGAGAAAAAGGCAAGTAGAAAAAGTGTCACGATTTCACGACATATTGCAAGAAAGATAGTACGAAAGAAAAAGTGTCACGATTTCACGACATATTGCAAGAGAGAGAGTCCGAGAGAAAAAGTGTCACGATTTCACAACATATTGCAAGAGAGATTGTACGAAAGAAAAAGTGTCACGATTTCGTGACATATTGCAAGAGAGAGAGTCCGAAAGAAAAAGTGTCACGATTTCATGACATATTGCAAGAGAGATTGTACGGAAGAAAAAGTGTCACGATTTCACGACATGTCACATTTTCATGACCCGAAGGCAAGAGAAAGAGCAAAGGAGAAAAAGTGTCACGATATCATGACTTGTCTAAATGAGGAGAGAGAAAGTAAGAAGGCAGAAGTGTCACAATATCGTGACAAAAGTAAAAAGGAAGAGTACGGAGGTGAAAGTGTCACGATATCGTGACATGTTGTGTTTTCGTGGGTACAAGCCAAGAAAAGAAGCAAGGAGGTGAAAGTGTCACGATATCGTGACATGCTATGTTTTCATGGGTACAAGCCAAGAAAAGAAGCAAGGAGGCGAAAGTGTCGCGATATCATGACATGTTGTGTTTTCATGGGTACAAGCCAAGAAAAGAAGCAAGGAGGCAAAAGTGTCACGATATCGCGACATGTGTTTTCGTGGGTACAAGCCAAGAAAAGAAGCAAGGAGGCAAAAGTGTCGTGATATCGTGACATGTTGTATTTTCATGGGTACAAGCCAAGAAAAGAGAGAAAGGAGGAAAAAGTGTCATGATATCATGACATGTTGTATTTTCATGGTTGAGTTGAAGCCGACAAAGATCGATGAACATCCGACTAAAATTAGGGTTTATAGTTGTCATGAAAGCTGACTAAGATTAGGGTTTATAGCCGACTAAGATTAGGGTTTTCATCACCAAATTTTTGTTATAAAAGGAGGGTTATTTGGAGATTTGAGGTGTTGTTGAAGTGTGCAAAGTTCGGTCATAGTGCGAAGAGAGCAGAGTGTGCGAAAGAGAGAAGATGATCGTGAAGGTCGACTGTAACAAAGTAGAGTGTGCAAAGTGATTGCGTAGAGAAAGCAGAGTGTGCAGAGAGCGCAAAGGTGAAGAAAGACCAGTCAGGATCTTGCAAAAACAAAGGTATCTTTCTATCAAACTTATAGATTCAAATTTGAAGTCCAGGTTGTAGCTTGGCATCAAGGGTTGGTGCTCCTTCCAATAGGTGCTGGTAAATCAGGGGTTGGTGCTCCTTTCTGTTGGTACAGATAAATAAGGGGTTGGTGCTCCTTCCAGTAGGTGCTGGTAAATTGATTGTAAAGTTGGTGCTTTGCAAAGGCTGGATTTGGATGGTAGTCCAAGCAATCATTTTTGAGGAGTAGCCACATTGGTGAACCTCGTTAAATCTTGTGTTGTGTGATGCTCTTGTGTTATACTTGTTGTATCTAGTAATTAGTTTTAATTGCTACTATATTAAGAGCTATAAATTCAAGTTTAAAGAGCTACACTGATTCACCCCCCCTCTCAGTGTCATTGTAAGACTAACAATTGGTATCAGAGCTAAGTTCTTGTACAAGCCTAACCGGCTAGGGTGATCTTGGAAGTAACACAATGGCAGGTGGTGAAGGTTTCTCATCAAACAAAGCACCATTGTTTGACGGATCTAATTACGCATTCTAGAGAATCAGGATGCAGACATATCTCTGTGCTTTGGGATACGACATCTGGGATTCAGTAGTTAGTGGATACACAATACCCATCACTCCTCCAAAAGAATCTGACGAAAAGAAACTGTTTGAAAGTAACTCAAAAGCAAAGAATGCTATCATGTGCGGATTAGCAGACAGTGAACTAGTAAAGATCATGAGCTGCAATACGACAAAAGAGATATGGGACAAACTGAGGAGTATTCATGAAGGAGACGATAAGATCAAGGAGGCCAAGTTACAGACACATCGAGCTCAGTTCAAAGCATTGAAAATGAATGACGATGAAAACATTGAGGCATATATGCTGAGAGTTAATGGAATCATTAATGCGATCAGAGGGCTCGACGAGGATATTGGAGACTCTGCCATCGTGAAAAAGGTACTAAGATCTCTTCCTCAAAGGTTTGATTCCAAAGTCTCAGCGATAGAAGAAGCTAAAAATCTAAATTATTTCAGTATAGATGAGATGTATGGTTCTTTGACTGCATATGAGATGAGGATAGGAAGATCTAAACCCACAGATAGAGAAGCGACTTTTAAAGCCCTTAAAAATAAAAACACAAAACAAGAGTCCGAGGAAGAAGAGACATCAGATGAAATGGAAGCAAACTTTGTTAGAAAACTAAAAAAGGGAAAAGGGAAATACAGAGGGAAGCTACCATTTAAATGTTTCAACTGTGGAGGCGTTGGGCATTTTGCGACTAAATGTCCACTTAAAGAGAAGAACAAAAATGATGAAGGATCGCACCAAGAAAGAAGTGACTGGATGAAGAAAACGAATTTCAGAAAAAGCAACTTCAAGAAGAAAAGTTTCATCTCCAAGAATGTCAGTTCATCAGAAGACAGCTCCGGTGAAGAGTCTGAAGAGGAAAAAGGTGAAGCTCTTTTCATGGCATTTGAAGAAGTAAAATCAGAAAAAGGAGGAGTGAACTCTAAAGTATGTGGTGAAAACCCTGAAGTTGAAGTAGATCTAGAAGGTGAGTTGATCTCTGCACTTGAAGAGTGGAAGATAGAAAAGAAAAAGAATAAGAAACTTTCAAGAAAGCTTGAGGATGCAAATGAAATCATAACCAGTTTGAAAGTACAGATAGAAGAATCCAAGAAAATCTTCGAAGATCTCAAAGTGCAAATAACCATGAAAATAGATTATTGCAACAAGCTAGAAGAAGAGATTGTTGGTTTAAGAATGCAACTAGAAGAGATGAATAAGAAAATTAGTTGTTATCACAAACGTGAAGAAAGTTCTATGAAGTTGGATAAGATCATAAATGACCAAAGGCCTACAGGCATCAAATTTGGTCCGGGTTTCATCGAAGGAGAATCATCAAGTGGATCAAAGGCCAGAAATGTAGAATCCATAAAGAATGAAGATAAGAAACAGGTTGATCAAGGAAAAATGTCTCATGCAAAAGAAAGCAATAATGCCAGGCATGAAAGGAGAATTGACAATGATGGATTCACCAATGTCACACATCAAAGAAGAAGAAGACCTATGGCTCCTACGGCAACATGGCAAAGACCATCACCCAGGTTCAATTATCCCTTTTCTGGTTTCTATTTTAAATGCAATGGCTATGGACATAAAATCTCAGACTGCAAATATAATGTAAGACCAAGGAATTTCACCAATAGAAATGTTTTTTCTCCTCTCGATGAATTATACAGTATAGAATGTTATAACTGTCATAATTTTGGGCACATTGCAAGAAACTGTAGAAGTACATTTACATCAAATCAGTTTTAGGGAAGAAAATTTCAACCAAATAGGATGAGACAAAATAGAAAGCTTCCCGAAAAACATGCACAAACTACTGATAAGGGAAAGGCAAAACAAGAGCCCAAAACTACTATCAAAACGGAGTGGAAAGGAAAAGAGCGACTTAAGGAAGAAAAGGAATCCTTAATTGTACAAACAACATTCAAAGCATAGAATAAATATGTACCATGGATACTTGATAGTGGATGCTCCAGTCATATGACAGGTGACAAACAAAAATTTGAGAAGTTACAGAAATATGAAGGAGGTTCAGTAAAGTTTGGAAATAATGATGGAGCTAAGATAGTTGGCAAAGGTTCAGTTAAAATTAGTGACAGAAAAATTAAGTCAGAAGAAGTCTTGTTTGTGGATGGTTTGAAACATAACTTGTTGAGCGTAAGTCAGATTTGTGATAAAGGTCATGAAGTAGTTTTTATGAAGCAAGGTTGTGAAGTCAGAAAAAAAAACAATGGAAAAGTGATCGCAACTGGATCAAGGACATCTGGTAACCTATACACGCTCTCAGAGAATTCAAAAGGAGCTTGTTTTATTGGATAGGAAGAAGAAAACTGGTTGTGGCACAAGAGACTCGGGCATATCAGTTTTGATAATCTAGTAAAAATCATCTCAAAAAGGGCAGTGAGAGATATTCCCACCATCAACAAACCTGCAAACAACATTTGTGCTTCATGCCAAAAGGGGAAACAAACTAGAGTCACATTCAAAACAAAAGAATACTACACAAGCAAACCTTTGGAACTAATACACACTGATTTATGTGGACCCATGAGAACACAAAGCATAAATGGTGACAAATATTTTATGTTGTGCATTGATGACTATTCTAGAATGACATGGATATTTTTCTTGAAGCATAAATCAGAAGCTTTTGATATGTTCAAGATTTTCAAAAACCAGGTTGAGAATGAAATAGGAAAGAGGATCAAATGCTTAAGATCAGATAGAGGAGGAGAATTCATTTCAGAGGAGTTTGCATAGTACTATGAAAAATACGGTATTAGGAGACAGTTCTCAGCAGCCAGGACACCTCAACAAAATGGAGTGGTAGAAAGAAAGAATATGACAGTGCAAGAAATGGCATGGACTATGTTGGCTAAAAGTAGAGTAGCAAACAGATTTTGGAAAGAAGCAGTCCATACTATGGTGTATATCCAAAATAGGTACATGCTGAGAACACATGAAAGCAAAACTCCTTATGAACTGTGGTTCGGTAAAAGGGCAACAACAAAATACCTCAAAGTTTTTGGCAGCAAGTGCTATATCAAAAGGACTGAAGATAATCTTGGTAAGTTTGAAGACAAAGCAGATGAAGGTATTTTTGTTGGTTATTCATCAAAAAGCAAAGCTTACAAATGCTACAACAAGAGGCTAAAGAAAATTGTGGACAGTGTTGATGTTAAATTTGATGAAGGTAGAGAACGAGTAATTAGCTATGAAATGAACTACCCAATTTATGAAGAGGTTATTGAAGGAGATGAGGAAAACGAAATGGAAAAGATACAAAAAATTGACTCAGATGACTCAAGTTGTGATTCATAAGTGGAAGAAAATAAGAAATTCAAAATAGAGCAACTGCAGAAAAATCATCCTAGAGAGCAAATAATTGGAGACCCCAAAGTTGGTGTTCAAACAAGAAGAAGAGTAGTAAGTAACTACTCTCTATTATCCAACATTGAGCCCAAAAATGTTATCGACGCAAGCAAAGATGAAAGTTGGATGAAGGCAATAAATGAAGAATTAGATCAGATCAAGAAAAATGAAACTTGGGAGTTAGTACCTAGACCTGCAAATAAAAATATAATCGGGACTAAATGGATTTTTCGAAACAAATTGAATGAAGATGGATAGGTAGTCAGAAATAAAGCAAGATTGGTATGTAAGGGTTATGCACAAGTTGAAGGCATTGACTTTGAGGAAACTTTTGCACCAGATAGCTAGACTAGAGGCAATTAGAATGTTTCTGGCTTTAGCAGTCTACAAGAATTTCAAAGTTTATCAAATGGATGTGAAATCAGCATTTTTGAATGGGAAACTTGAAGAAGAGGTTTATATTGAGCAACCAGATGGTTTCCAACTTGGTGATGATCCAAACTTGGTTTGCAAGTTGAAGAAAGCATTATATGGCTTAAAACAGGCACCCCGAGCATGGTATGCAAGGCTAGACAACTATCTCACTCAACAAAGGTTTAAGAAAGGTATGGTGGATAGTAATTTGTATGTCAAAATAGAAAATGGGCATCTTATTGTTCTTGTTGTATACGTAGATGATATCATATTTGGCAGCAAAAAAGATGAGTCATGCAAAGATTTAGCAAATAAGATGCAAAAAGAATTTGAAATGTCAATGATTGGTGAACTGTCGTATTTCCTCGGGTTGCAAGTTAATCAAAGTAAGAAGGGCATATTTATTTCTCAAGTTAAATATGTAAAAGAGATGTTAAAAAAGTTCACAATGGAGGATTGTAAGCCGCTTAGCACTCCCATGATGACAGGTTGCAAGTTGAGCAAGGATGACAAATCTCCACCTGTTGATCAAACCATGTACAGATCTATGATTGGAAGCTTATCGTACTTGACAGCTACCAGACCAGATATTTTATAGGCAGTATGCATGGTAGCACGATTTCAGAGCTAATCCCAAGGAGACTCATGTGACAACAATGAAGAGGATTCTTCGGTACCTCAAGGGTACTATGGAGTATGGGTTATGGTATCCAAAAGGTAAAGACTTCACCCTTATTTCGTATTCAGATGCAGATTGGGCAGGATGTGTAGATGACAGAAAGAGTACAAGCGGAGGTGCATTCTATCTTGGAGATAGATTGGTCGCATGGCACAGTAAGAAACAAGAGTCAGTTTCTTTATCGACAGTAGAGGCAGAATATATTGCAGCGACAACATGTTGTACGTAGGTATTATGGATGAAACAAACCCTGAAAGATCTTGGTATTAGCTTCAGTGAGCCAATATCAGTTAAGTGTGACAACACCAATGCCATTAACATCTCCAAGAATCTAGTTATGCATTCACGCACAAAACACATTGCTATCAAATATCACTTTTTGAAGGAGAAAGTTGCGAAAGGTGAGGTTAAGTTGGATTTTGTTCCAACTACAGAGCAAGTAGCAGATATCTTCACAAAACCATTGCCCAAGGAAGTTTTTGAGTACCTTCACAATAAATTGGGAGTGGTCACACTTCCCAAGAATTGACTAGCTACAGGGATCACATTCTCAGGGGGAGTGGTCATGATTTTTGCTAAGTGTAATAAATTATGCCTGAGAATGTTGTGCATGGACTCAGGGGGAGTCTGCAGTAGCCCTTTGGTATTATTGTCAAAGGGGGAGAAGAGGTACAGGAAAGTGCACATGTGTTGCCAACAATTCCAAAGGGGGAGATTGTTGAGCAAGGTGCAACAATAGTATTGTCATTGTTGTCAACACAGTCAGATAGATCTGTTGATGCAGTCGATAGGAAGTTCAAAAGCTTTTCAGATGCAGAAGATAGGAGTTCAAAGGTTACTCAGAGTATGTACAATGTTTTTCCAAGAAGACCAAAGTGGCCCATATGCAAAAGATCAAAGAAAAAGACAAGTAAGAAAAGTGTCATGATATCGTGACATATACATCAGGCAAGAAAAATTGTCACGATTTCACGACATGTTGGAAGAGAGAAAAATCAAGAGAAACTGTCACGATTTCGTGACATATTGGAAGAGAGAGAAAAAGCAAGAAAAACTGTCACGATTTCATGACATGTTGGAAGAGAAAAAGGCAAGTGGAAAAACTGTCACGATTTCGTGACATGTTGGAAGAGAAAAAGGCAAGTGGAAAAACTATCACGATTTCGTGACATGTTGGAAGAGAAAAAGGCAAGTGGAAAAACTGTCATGATTTCGTGACATGTTGGAAGAGAAAAAGGCAAGTGGAAAAACTGTCACGATTTTGCGACATGTTGGAAGAGAAAAAGGCAAGTGGAAAAACTGTCACGATTTCGCGACATGTTGGAAGAGAAAAAGACAAGTTGAAAAACTATCACGATTTCGTGACATGTTGGAAGAGAAAAAGGCAAGTAGAAAAAGTGTCACGATTTCATGACATATTGCAAGAAAGATAGTATGGAAGAAAAAGTGTCACGATTTCGTGACATATTGCAAGAGAGAGAGTCCGAGAGAAAAAGTGTCACGATTTCGTGACATATTGCAAGAGAGATTGTACGAAAGAAAAAGTGTCACGATTTCGTGACATATTGCAAGAGAGAGAGTCCGAAAGAAAAAGTGTCATGATTTCATGACATATTGCAAGAGAGATTGTATGGAAGAAAAAGTGTATTGTTTTCATGACCCGAAGGCAAGAGAAAGAGCAAAGGAGAAAAAGTGTCGTGATATCGCGACATGTCACATTTTCATGACTAAAGGAGGAGAGAGAAAGTAAGAATGCATAAGTGTCGCAATATCGTGACAAAAGTAAAAAGGAAGAGTATAGAGGTGAAAGTGTCGCGATATCGTGACATGCTATGTTTTTGTGGGTACAAGCCAAGAAAAGAAGCAAGGAGGTGAAAGTGTCACGATATCGTGACATGTTGTTTTTATGGGTACAAGCCAAGAAAAGAAGCAAGGAGGTGAAAGTGTCGTGATATCGTGACATGTTGTGTTTTCATGGGTACAAGCCAAGAAAAGAAGCAAGGAGGTGAAAGTGTCGCGATATCGTGACATGTTGTGTTTTCGTGGGTACAAGCCAAGAAAAGAAGCAAGGAGGCGAAAGTGTCATGATATCGTGACATGTTGTATTTTTGTGGTCCAAAGAAAGAAGAGAGAGAAAGGAGAAAAAGTGTCGCGATATCGCGACATGTTGTATTTTCATGGTTGAGTTGAAGCCGATAAAGATCGATGAACAACTGACTAAAATTAGGGTTTATAGTTGTCATGAAAGCCGACTAAGATTAGGGTTTACAGCCGACTAAGATTAGGGTTTTCATCACCAGATTTTTGTTATAAAAGGAGGGTTGTTTGGAGATTTGAGGTGTTGTCGAAGTGTGCGAAGTTCGGTCGCAGTGCGAAGAGAGCAGAGTGTGCAAAAGAGAGAAGATGATCGTGAAGGTCAACTGTAATGAAGCAGAGTGTGCGAAGTGAGTGCATAGAGAAAGCAGAGTGTGCAGAGAGCGCAAAGGTGAAGAAAGACCAGTCAGGATCTTGCAAAAACAAAGGTATCTTTCTGTCAAACTTATAGATTCAAATTTGAAGTCCAGGTTGCAGCTTGGCATCAGGGGTTGGTGCTCCTTCCAGTAGGTGCTGGTAAATCAGGGGTTGGTGCTCCTTTCTGTTGGTACAGATAAATAAGGGGTTGGTGCTCCTTCCAGTAGGTGCTGGTAAATTGATTGTAAAGTTGGTGCTTTGCAAAGGCTAGATTTGGATGGTAGTCCAAGCAGTCATTTTTGAGGAGTAGCCACATTGGCGAACCTCGTTAAATCTTGTGTTGTGTGATGCTCTTGTGTTATACTTGTTGTATCTAGTAATTAGTTTTAATTGCTACTATATTAAGAGCTGTAAATTCAAGTTTAAAGAGCTACACTGATTCACCCCCCCTCTTAGTGTCATTGTAAGACTAACAATTGGTATCAAAGCTAAGTTCTTGTACAAGCCTAATCGGCTAGGGTGATCTTGGAAGTGACACAATGGCAGGTGGTGAAGGATTATCATCAAATAAAGCACCATTGTTTGACAGATTTAATTACATGTTCTAGAGAA
This sequence comes from Wollemia nobilis, assembly GCA_028583015.1. Taxonomy (NCBI): domain Eukaryota; kingdom Viridiplantae; phylum Streptophyta; class Pinopsida; order Araucariales; family Araucariaceae; genus Wollemia; species Wollemia nobilis. The sequence goes on along the minus strand of JAQPPZ010016942.1, from coordinate 2,208,972 downwards.
TTAGGATGTAGAAATATCTCTGTGCTTTGGGATACGACATCTAGGATTCAGTAGTTAGTGGATACACAATACCCATAACTCCTCCAAAAGAGTCTGACAAAAAGAAACTAAAAATTCGGCTCTTGTCCCTACCTTTGTGACTGAACCTTCACATATTTTACCCTAACTAGCAACTACCACCGGGTCAGCCATAGAAACATGTATTGATGAGCTATCTGAATGTCTCTGAACTCTAGACATAGTATTCAAGTGGCCTCCATGCTCCGCAAGATTACTAGGAAAGAAATCATGCATTAATAAGGCCTTTGACCACCTCAAGAAACACCATATTAGAACACGTGCCTTTTCGAATCGTGAACCAGCAGTATGTCGCGATATCATGACATTTTTATTCCTCGTTGCCTTTCTCTTCTTCGGGTCGTGATATCGCGACATGTCATGATATCGTGACATCTTTCATTTTCAACTCTTCTTTCTCATTTTTAGTCACGAAATTACGACATGTCATGATATGGCGACATCTTTCCTTTCTGTCTCCTCCTTGCCTCTCAAGTCACAAAATTGTGACATGTCATGATATCACGAAATTCTTCCTTTATGCTTCCTTCTCGCCTCTTTGGGTTGCAAAATCATGACATGTCATGATATCGCGACATTCTTCCTTTTTGCTTCCTTCTTGTCTCTTTGGGTCACGAAATCATGACATGTCGTGATATTGCGATAGCTTTGCTCTCTACTTTCTCTCTCTATTTTGGGTCATGAAATCGCGACATGTCATGATATTGCGACAACTTTGCCTTCAACTTTCGCTCTCTGCTTCAAGTCATGAAATCGCGACATGTCGCGATATCATGACAGCTTCCTTCCTTGCTTTCTTTCTACTCCTTTGGTCATGATTTTACGACATGTCACGAAATTGTGACATTTTCTTCTCTAGCCTTTCCTATCTTCTTTCGGTCACAATTTCATGACATGTCGTGAAATCATGAAATTTTTCTTTGGATGCCCTCTCTCTCTTGTTTTGGTCATGATTTCATGACATGTCACAAAATCGTGACATTTTCTGCGAAAGCCTTCTCTCTCCTGCTTCGGTCGTGATTTCGCAACATGTCGTGAAATTGTGACATTTGTTGCTCCATGCCTTCTCTCTCCTTCTTGAGTCACGAAAATGCGACATGTCGCGATATCATGACACTTTTCCTCTCCTACACATTTTCTTGTCCTTTTGTCACGAAAATGTGACATGTTGCCATATCTCGACACTTTTCCTCTCCTGCACCTTTTCTCGCCCTTTGATCCTGATAATGCGACATGTCATGATATCGCGACACTTTTTTCTCTTGAGCATCTTCTCGTATTCTGGTCACAAAAATGCGACATGTCACAATATCATGACACTTTTCTATCTTGCACCTTCTCTTGTCTTCCGGTCGTGAAAATGCGACATGTCGCGATATCGCAACACTTTTCTCTCTTGCACATTATCTCGTCTTCTGGTCACAAAAATGTGACATGTCGTGATATCGCGACACTTTTTCTTCTTTGCCAACTTATCGCAATATCGTGACACTTTTCTCCTTGTGGCATTTTGCTTTCCCTTGGATGCTCCTGCATCAAACAACCGAGGTGGATGGAGAAGTGACCTTCACTTCCTTCTTCTCCTCTGGGTTCAAGCCCTCTGTGTAGCTCCTCTTGCAGGGCCTGAACTTGCCTCTGCAAAGCTCTAAAATTTTTTTCTGGCACCATGTTTCTTTCACCACCATGGTTTCATCGTGGAGGCATTCTGCTTATTTCTCTTACAACCCTTCCACAGATCCTGGTGCAAGTTTCCTCACTTTCGATGATCTTCTCACACACTCAAGAAATCCTGCTCTTCCATAGATCCTGGTGCAAACTGCCTCACTTTTGGTGATATGCTTACACACTCAGGAACTCCCACTCTTCTATAGATCTTGGTGCAAAATGCCTCATGTTTAGTGATCTGTTTACACACTCAAGAACTCCTGCTCTTCCATAGATCTTGGTGCAAACTGCCTCACTTTCGACGATCTATTTACACAGTCAGGAACTCCCACTCTGATACCACTTGATGGGGACATAGAGAATCGCTCAAACTCTCATTCATAAAACTTCCAAAAGAAAATTACAATACTAGCTCACAGGCATAGTTTTTTTTTTGATCTGAGTAGCACTTCCTCCTCCCATAGAAGAAAAATAGCCCAAACAGGTCCAGAGTGGACCTCTTGCCTTCAGCTCTGCAACTCTGTCTCAGCCATTTTTTGACCCCTTGTGCATTCCCTTTCTTCCCATTTTAAAATCTCTAGGTTTCTTTCGAGGTCCCGACCATCTAGGCCATTAATGACTCACCTGAAAGAATACATCCTTCGAAATTGAAAAGTCGGCTTTTGTCCCTACCTTCATGACTGAACCTTCACATATTTTACCCTAACTGGAAACTGCCACCGGGTCAGCTATGAAAACATGCATTGATGAGCCATCTAAATTTCTCTGACCTCTAGACATAGCATTCGAGTGGACGCCATGCTCATCAAGCTTACTAGGCAAGAAATCATGCATTAATGAGGCCTTTGACTACCTTGGGAAGCACCATCTGGGAACGCATGCCTTTTTGAATCATGAACCAATAGTATGTCATGATATCTTGACATTTTTCTTCCTCGTTGCCTTTCTCTTCTTCGGGTCACGATATCGCGACATGTCATGATATTGCGACATATTTCCTTTTCGGCTCTTCTTTCTCCTTTTCGGTCATGAAATTGTGACATGTCGTGATATCGTGACATCTTTCCTTTCTGCCTCCTCCTCGCCTCTCGGGTCGCAAAATCATGACATGTCGTGATATCACGACATTCTTCCTTTCTGCTTCCTTCTCACCTCTTTGGGTCACAAAATCGTGACATGTCACGATATCGTGACATTCTTCCTTTCTGCTTCCTTCTCACCTCTTTGGGTCATGAAATCGTGACATGTCACGATATCGTGACAGCTTTGCTCTCTGCTTTCTCTCTCTGTTTTGGGTCACAAAATTGTGACATGTCACGATATCATGACAGATTTGCCTTCTACTTTCGCTCTCTACTTCGGGTCACGAAATTGTGACATGTCACAATATCGTGACAGTTTCCTTCCTTGCTTTCTTTCTGCTCCTTCGGTCGCGATTTCACGACATGTCACGAAATCGTGATATTTTCTTCTTTGGCCTTTCCTGTCTTCTTTCGGTTGAAATCGTGACATTTTTATTTGAATGCCCTCTCTCTCCTATTTCGGTCACAATTTCATGACATGTCGTGAAATCATGACATTTTCTGCAGATGCCTTCTCTCTCCTACTTCGGTCGCTATTTTGCGACATGTCGTGAAAGTGCGACATTTTTTGCTCTGTGCCTTCTTTCTCCTTCCTGAGTCGCAAAAACATGACATGTGATATCGTGACACTTTTCCTCTCCTATGCCTTTTATCGTCCTTTTGTCGTGAAAACGTGACATGTCGCCATATCGTGACACTTTTCCTCTCCTGTGCCTTTTCTCGTCCTTTAGTCGCGATAATGCGACATGTCGCGATATCATGACACTTTTCTCTCTTGAGCCTCTTATCGTCTTCTAGTCGTGAAAATGCAACATGTCGCAATATCGTGACACTTTTCTCTCTTGCACCTTCTCTTGTATTTCGGTCAAGAAAATGCGACATGTCGCGATATCGCGACACTTTTCTCTCTTGCGCCTTCTCTCATCTTTTGGTCACGAAAATGTGACATGCCGTGATATCGCGACACTTTTTCTTCTTTGCCAACATGTCGTGATATCGCGACACTTTTCTCCTTGCGGCATTTTGCTTTCCCTTGGATGCTCCTACATCATAAAAATTCAAGATGAATCATTAGAAGAAACTAATGAAATGTTGTATTAAATACATGATAGCAAAAATTGAAGAACAAAAGGATGCATCAATAAAGGAAAAGAAAATTCTACAATTAGTCATGAGCGAAGCTTAAGATGAAAAATTTTTAATACTTAGAAATTACATAAGTTCAAATGTTGAAGAAGCAATTGAATACTCTTAAGGTTTTCTCACATTACCTATTTATATAGGAATGATAATAAATATGGCATCACTTTCTAATGAATTCATAAAATGTAGGAATAGAAAACAAGAGGAAATGACTAATAATTTGAAGAACAAGCTTGTTGATATTTCCAATGAAGCAAAAAAAGAAGAATTTTTAATACTTCAAAAATGCATGCAAAGGATACTTAATGCTACTAATGATTGTTATGAATACTTTGTTACTATACCTATTTGCTTATGGAGAATACTTTACAAGGGAATAATTACTCTAAATATTTCTAATATGAGGAAGTAAGAAAAGGTTGATGAAATGGAGAAAAAATCAATGATGAAAGATATTTCTTGTGATATAATTGATATAAGGACCATGATAATATATTCATGTTGTGATGCTATAGACTTAAAGCACTTTATGATAGATGCATGTTGTGACACTAGTGATATTTATCAAAAGGAAAAATATGTAAATTGTGATTTCTATCAAAATGATAGGAAATATTATGATGCAAGTAATGATACTTGTGATTTAGAGTTCATGATAAAGATAGAAGAACCTATTACAAAAATAAGTACTATAAATAATATAATTGATTTAATACAATTTATGATTATTTATAAAAATATTATACTATCAAAATCGATGAAGGCATGGATTCAAATAATGATAGAGATAGTGATGATTAGAGTAGTATTGATATTGATAGAGATCAGTCTAATGATATTTTTGGTTATTTAAAAATATATACTAAAGGCATTGGATCAAAATTATTAAGTAAAATGGGATATAAATAAACATGTTTAGGAAAATATGGAGAACGAATGAAATATCCAATTATACCTGACCAAAGGGTGAAGGTCTTTCATATACAAGACAAATGAACAACAAGAAATCAAGGCCTAAGTTTTTGATAGGAAATAGTGACATCAAATCAGTGACAAGGGTTGATAGAATCAGTTGCAATAAAGGATAGAATGGTGAAAATAAATTTGCAATAGAGAATAGATGTAATCATTGTGGTCGATATAGACACTAGTCAAAGAATTGTTAGAAACTTAATAGTTATAAAATTTGTGGAGGACAATATCATTCACAAATATTTTTGTAAACATAAAAATATCAACACTAGAAATAAAAATAAATCAAAACAAGCAATGTGCACATGAAAAGAATAATATCATTAATTATTGGATTAGGGAGCCTTGATCTCCACTTCTATACATCATTATGCCCCATATAATTGGGTTTATAGAATATTTACTTACTTTGATAATACAATGATTAAAAAACAGGATACAACCCTCTTTTAATGAATATAATGTCTTTGTATTTTCTCTACTACAAGCAAGAGGTTGAGTGGGCTTTGTATATCCTCTATGGGCACTCCAACTACAATAACTATCAAATAACTCATTCCCCTATATATTAATAAAAAGCAAACCACAAAACATAGATCAATAGGATATGTGGGACCTCCACGATGTGAGGCCCTCTTTGATAAAACTATAAATCTATTAAACCTAGGTGAAATACTTATGAAATATGAAATAAAATACATAAAACTTAAATGAAACTAAAAATCATTACCTTGTCAATACCTGATTGTGATCTAAACTTTTGAGGGCTCAAAATGAGATTGAGTGGATGCCTAAAAGCGTTCTAGGGCTCACTAGATGTAGTGCAGTTTCTGGTGAATGTCTTACAATATTTGGGAGATGCCTTGAAGCATATATGGACTACAATGGATGCTTGATGGGATTTGTATCTGATTCACAAAAGTGACAATGAATGAACAATGAATATAACAATGGCTATAATTTTTACAAAAATATATGTGACCTCAAAAATGTTTCACCCTTATTCATGTAAAGTGATAACCTTTATGATTACCTTTGATTAATACTAGGTTTTCAATGATAGCAATGGGTAGTGAGGATTAAATCGTGATGAATGACTAATATTACAACTAAATAAGTGAAACAAATGGTGATGAATGAGCAATAAGGATTGCCACATGGCATGCTAAGATGGATTTTGGATGGATAGCTCAAATTTATTTACACACACACACACACACACACACACAAAAATATATATATATATATATATATATATATATATATATATATATATATATATATATATATATATATATATATATATATATATATAACATAAATATATAAAATATTTATATCTATATATATATAATGAATGGCTCTGATTTTGTGATGATAATTGGATAATGAATGGCTAGGATTTAGTGTCTGTAGATACCCCTTTTTATATCGCTTTGTGTAAAACACAAGGTAGTACAAAAACAAGAGACACCTAGTTTGATGGAATGGACTCAGTATGCAAGAAGATTTGAGTTTTTTTGTGGTTTTAGATTACCCACTGAATTGGTGAATGGGTGAAGAATGAAACCCATGAGCCAATTGAATAAATGAAGTGAATGATGTAATGGATGTGTATGATGATTGTAGATGTTTAGAAAATCAAAGTCAAGTTTGCTACCCCAAGTTTAAGATTGATCCATGCTATGGAAAATTTTCTTTCAACATGACATATAGTGTTATTATTATTGATAAATTAGCCAACATTGGTGAACATGTGGCAAATGCAAGGATACCATATCACTTCAGGGGACCACACTTTTGGACCTAACTATTGGTATGATGCAAGTGGAATTTGTAAGGGAGTTCCACTTTTTGCCCATGGAGAAGGCTAATGATGCAAGTGGAATTTGTAAGGGAGTTTCACTTTTTATATATGCAGAAGGCTAATGATAGCTTTGAGCAAATTTTTGTGAACATAGTCACATTCACAAATGGAGAGAGCATCTTGATTTGATTTGGATGATAATTTGAGCAAGAATCCTTATGGTGATCTACCCATTCTACCAGACTACATGGATAACCAATCACTGCAACCGTAAGGTGACTAGGGTAAATCACTAGATACAAGGCTCACTTGAGCATTTATGTTGACTTGATGATGTGGGATGATGATTTGAATGCATGGTGTGGATTTGAGGGATTTTGTGGAATGATATGGGGTAAGTGGATTTCATTATTTCAAAGTGAAATAGGGCTATTGATTGGATGATTTTAACTTTACCCAAATAGAATAGGGCTATTAACGAGTTCATTGATTCTACTTTTGCCCTAGTATAATAAGGCTAATGATTTGATGGTGTTGTCTTTTTACCGATAGGATAGGGATTATGATGGATGGATTGATTGGATGCAAGGGAAAATGGCACAACCATTAAAAAGGATGCAAAATTTTGAAATTGGAAATTGATGCATTGATTGAGCTATCTATTGGACAAATAGGGAAAGTGTGATATCTTAAGCACCCCTAGTTGATTGATTATTTTATTAGAGGTGTGATACCTTGAACCTCCCCCTAGTTGTTTTTTTATTGGATGTAACTAATAAGGAAGGTGTGATACCTTAAGAATCCCCATATTTTTTTATGATGGTTTGATGTGTGCAAATAAGTTAATGGCATCATGTTCTAATGATCATTCATAATAGTTTTTTTATAATCTTGATTGATAAACTTTATATTTTTTGTTTAATCAAGGACATCAACATCTAATGGTGGGATATGAATTGGGAGACTCATGTAGTGATGCAATTATGGTATGGATGTTGTTTTGGATCATGGATAAAAAATCTAGAATTATTTTGCAGAGACTCAAACATCCTAGTGATTTTGAACAAACTTATATTTTTAAGCTATATAAAATTTATCAAAGACCAAAATGTGTGTACAGTGGATGTTCATTTACTAATCATGAGCATGGTAATGACTCAAACCAATCAAGAACCAATTTGTGTGTAAGTGAATTCATCTACCCATATTGAGTAAGGTGAGATGAAACCCATCATAGAGAAGACCGTGAATCTATCTTGTCGTTATGTGTTATCATAGGTCTCTTTAATAAATATGTATCACCACTCATGATCGTACTCTATAGACAATCAAGCATCTATAGCCCCTGTAGATATTAGATCCATAGTATAATGGTATGATCTCTAAGATTTGGGGAATAGAACTACATATTCATTTGGATGGAAGTGTAATCCTATCCATACTAATTGGGGACCTATCTTGTGGTGTGCAAAAGAGTTAATTTTTGAGGGAATTGTATTTTCAATCGAGGTGTGATGAGAATTTTAACCTATCATTACTACTCACTCTTTTATTTTGAAGTATTGTAAATGGTGAAAACCACTTTTTTTGGACTATGTGCATAATGGGACAAGAAAAAAGAAAATTTTACTTCAATATTCAACCCAATCATGGTATCATCCTTCTTTGACACAATATGTTATTAGTAAGTGTTATATGTGTTTGGTTCAAGAATGCTAGACTCAACTCCCAGAAAACTTGACATGCAATGGAGGTTGCTTGAGACACTAGGAGTGGTTGAGTGACCAAAAACACCTAGAGATGATGATATTGAATCACAAATTATAACATGACTTTATAAAATGGTGAAATGGGATGAATGTTTAAATAAAAGGTGCCCCTAATTAAGTCGACAAGAATTATTGGACTAACAATTATCCAAGCTAAGAGAATGACAACTAGTATGATAGGTTATATGAATGGATGCAAATGATACAAATGTATAAATACAATGTGATTGGAATGAATGCATGAATAGATGCACAAAATGCAATTCTTTTGTATTTAATTTATTTTTTTATGGGGAAGGTGTGATACCTTAAGCATACCCAAAGTGTTATGTGACTGGTGAGTGTGGGTAAGGTACAATACCTTGAGAATCCCTAATTTGTTTGATGGTTACTGATGTGGATGAATGGGAAGGTGTGATACCTTGATCATCCTCATTGCTATTTGAGTTAATACCAAGGTCCTGATAAGATGAAGTGAGCGAACCATCTATGTAAAAGTCCTTCCTATCAATAAGATCTTGGACCACATTTTTAAATACAAAATAAATATTTATGTTATGACCCATTTTATTATGATAGAGGCAATAATTATGTGTTTGATATGACTTGGATTTAAGTCTATTTATATTAATAGGGCACACATCAGGTAAAACAATTATTTGTACCTCCTACAAATTTTGAAATATGGTCGACATGGACTCGGATAGAGGGGTATAGTTATGGATCTAGCATTTTTAATGAGGTGAACGAGGTGCTCTGGGAATGGGGATGCTCCCATATATTTTAGATATTCGACCACATTTTTAAATGTGTAGTAATTATTGATTTCATGGCCGATTTGTCGATGATAGGGATAATACAAGTGCTTCTTATAACCCCTACCATATGGTATATTGGGGTTTCGTGGTATTATTTATTGTAATGAAACCTCTTATGCTTCATAAATATTTTGAAATATGCTTGAATAAAACTCTAAAAGAAACATGTTATTGTGAGAGAGCTTCGAAGGATATTTGGTACATTTTTCTGATTGTGGTTGATTTTGAGTTTGTGACATAGGTAGTATAACCTGATATGTGGATTACAAAAATGGATGTTGCAACTAATAAGGTTATTGATATGGATGTTTATGAGATTTATGACGATTCAATTATTACTCAATGTTTGTAAGTTGAGTTAAATTTTGTTGTAGAATTGGAGTGTGTTGGCAAATTGATTGTGGCTCGATATTGGTTAACCAATATAAGATATTTTGTAAGTTCAGTGGTGGTGGTTGTTGGTATTGTTGAGGGGGTTTTTGTATGGATTTTGATAAAATTTACTAGCAACTTGTAGGTGGTAGATATGGTCTAGATGCAGGTGATAATAAATAATTAAGGAGATGTGGATTAGAAATCCTCAACATATCAGCCAATGTGTATGGTTTATGATGATTTTTTCCAATGGGTATATCCATGTGCTCATGTTCTTGATTTAAATTGCAATTTTTATTTGTGGCAGCTAGATCATACCCATATTAGTGTAGTGTGTACACCTATTATTTATTTTGTCGATATGTTAGGTGATATGGAGTAGGTGTGACATGATTGAGTGGTAGTAACACTTATGGCATGGAGGAAATATTAGAAGGAACTATAGGTTGTGTATATCAATTTGGATATTCTTGGTCCTATTTCAAACTATTAATCATTCCCATAAAATCTTGGTGAGGTGGACTATCATGCACCTGATTCACTTGCTTAGGTTTCTCTACTTGATTGACAAGTGTTGTGTTAGTTTCATGCATTGGCAAGGGGTCTTTGAAGACTCCTATTTGTTGTGGATGACTTGGAATATGAATGGGTTGAGATGGATTAATTGGAATATGGATGGGTTAGTGTAGTTTGAAAAATTTTTGTTGTGAACGCATATTTATTGGTGGTACCCAAGGAAATTGTGTTTCTTGACATTGCTCATCCAACTATTGTTGGTGATTCATCCTTCCTTGTCCTTGGGTTACCACATGGATAGTCCCCACAAATACTTGGTATTGTTAAATGTATTTTAATTGGTTACAAGGATTCCTAGTGGTTTATACCTCCATCATTTGTTGTGTTTCCTCTCAATGAGGAAGTGGTGTATAAAAAATATATATTTTTTGGTTTTGTTGTGTCAAGGGGTTATCCAACTTAATGGCCCTCAAGTCTAACATGTCTTACATGATGTATTTGAATGTAATTAATTATTGATATCATGGCCTTTCCACCAATGAAAGGGGTATAACAAGTGCTCCCTAAATCCCTTGTCTCATTTAGTTGGATCGTTTAGTTTAATTTTTGGAAAGGTAATGGCATGTGTATCATACAAACTTTGGAATATGGAGGCATATAATTTAGGTAATAGTGTGTAATTGTGAGTTTTTTGAGTTGGTTGTTAGCATTGATTATTCTTTACAGGTGATCCTTTATTTTGTAACTGTTGTGGAGGTGGCACCGCTTGATATGTTATTTATTGTGGTTGTGGTTACGATTGTTGAATGTGGACTTGTGATTATTGATTTTGCATGGTAGGTTGACTCATGCTCAGATTTTGTTTGGCCATTATAAATTACTTTATTTTAGCCCTTGTTTTATCATTCTTTTCTCTTGGGATTAATATCATCCTCCTAGATCTTTATTTCTTCAATAACCTTGGCTTGGAGGAGAGCCTCTTTGAATGTTTTGTATTGTTGAAGTTGAAGTAAAAAGGATATAGGTGTTAGACAACTCCTTGCAAACATTTGTATTAGTTATTCCATTTGGAGGGAAAATAGTAATTTGGTAATGACTACCCTCCAATGGTTTGTGAAGTCATAAACCAACGCTTCTTCAAATTGTCAAAAATTATACAGTTTAGTTAACATGTTTTTCTTCTTAACATTGAGGGAGAACCTTTATAAGAATTGGTCTAGAAACTATTTGAATGTATATATGCTATGATTTTTAGGCGTTTGTACCATTTGAAGACATCCTCCCAAGTGTCTAAGGAAATGTGCAAAGCATTAGGACATCATTATCTTGAATCCTAAAGCATGCATATACTAATGCACTTATATGCTCTCTAGGGTCCTCGATCCCTTTAAACTTATCAAACTTTGGTAGTATAAAATCTATAGGATGTGGTGGCTATGGTACCAAAATATGAATGGGTGATTGATTAGCTATCTTAATCTATATTTTTGATATTCCATACCTGATGTGTGTAACATCAAGCTATCAATATTATTTTGCATAGACTAAATTTTAGGGTCTTCCATTGATGTTTGAAAGCCTTGGTTTATGTGGTGAGTGTATGTTGGGTGATGAATTACTGTAAGGAAATAAGGGTTTGGTTGGCTAACGGTTTGATAATAGTGGGTATATGATGGTGTTGAATATTTTATTAAAATTGGTTATGAAATTTTTTATGTTTATGGGGTGAAGTTTGATGATGTGGAGATTGAGGGATGGTGGTATTTTGATTAGTTGATATGGCATAGATGTGGTGGAGTGGAAGGGTATGTATAGTGATTGTGATACCCAAGATTGATCGGGGGTGAAAAAGGTATTTTGTGTGGATGTGGGTGGATGGTTGAAATATACCACCTACGACTGATAGTGTGGGTAAATATAAGTATTTTTATTTCCCATAAGTAGTTGGTTTATATGTTACCATGTTTTTTGTATGAAAATTCCAAATGTTGATTGTGTAGTTGTACTGGAGAAGATGTTGGCATGGTGTGAGTGTTGGAAATATTAGTTGAAGTTAGTGGGGGGTAAGTTATGATTGGGATCACCACTTAATGAATTATGGTAGACCCATATGATGTTAATAGTATGGTTTATGATATCTACAAAGTAAAATTAACATGTTCTTTGTAGTGTTGTTTGGAATAGGTGATGGTATAGGTAGACGGAATGGAGGTGTTTTGGCTAAATTATTATAAAAAAGGTTTGGTATGGAGGTATAAATGTGGCCTCAAAAAGAGGGTTGGTAATAACTTGGTATGAGTGTGAGGGTTCCTACTGAAATGTATGAATAGATCAGGGTGGAATGGTAAGAGGTTCTAGAACCATATTAGTTGGCCTCAAATAGGCCATGCTAGCATCAAAATATCTATAAGTGATGTGGTGGTCGAAAGGTTTAGATGGTTTATTTTTAGGAATGGATGCGTGGATTACCTTATGCATAAAATCTATATAAAAAGTGGATGCTATATGAGAAGGTCCAAAAGATAAGTCAAAATACATTGTCTATGCCACATAGGTTGAGTTAACCATAGAAGTAGTTGGGAAAGGAGTTGAGCACTCCATATATGAAGGTGGGTGGCTGATGGGTACCTAAATCATAAGTATGGCTTGATTTTAGGTCAATACCATAAGCTAGGATACATTTGGGGTAATGGAAGTGTGGGTGTGTGTGCAAAGAATGTGATAGCAATGAAAACGAGCATGCAAATAATTCAAAAAAGTAAATTTTTCCTATATCTTTGCAAGAATTTGTTTTATTTTTTATTATTTTTTATTTTTTTTTCTTTTTTGTGTTTTTATGTAATAGCCTAAACCTAGAAGTATTATGCAAGGTGAATGATGAAATGTGACTAATAAGGTGTATTTGAACCCACATTTCTGATAAAATATGGATCATGAATGACTAAAATGGATTCCTAAGGGCTTATTGGATCAAGGTAAACTTAAGGAATAAAAATTACCCCTCAAGGGAGGCCACACTATTTGAGTCCTACTACTTACCCAATTGGACTTTTGCTTCACACTTGGTCATGCTCAGACAATAATGAAAATTGTGTTCCACTTATTATTGAACCCCATGGTAAAAGGGATATGTTAATCCTTCCTACTCTAGGTGCACCCAAAATTAGGGGACTTTTTAGTGATGAAATATAGAAAACCATTCACTTGGGGTTACTATGGTGTCTAGGGAGTAAGGCAATAGATGGAGATGAAACCCACTATAGTTTGTCTTGATCAACAATTGGTGATGAACTTCAACTCATTGATTTTTATGTGGATCGTGTAGTGTGTGAAGTTATTTTTAAGGGTTCTATTCTCTATGGTGTTCTTGAGCATTAAAATGCAAAAAAAACTATACTAGAGTGTAGCTACTATGAAATTATGATTTTTTTCCTATAAATGTAAGCAAATAACATACAAGGACACACAAGAAAAAAATAGAACATTAAAACAACAGAATAACTTGAGCCGAAATGCAGTAAATGAGTTCCAAATAACCCCAAATTGAAGTTCAAAAATAGAATACAGTAAATTTAAAACTCTAATGCAATCTAAAATATGTTTGACAATGTAGATATATCCTTGAATGCAATCTATATGACTATTTATATGCTAAAATGTAAATTTTATTTTAATTTCAAAAAACCTAAAATAAGGATTACCACATGGTATGCTAAGATGGAGTTTTTATGAATGGTTTGGATTTATTTACACACACACACACACACACACACACACACATATATATATATATATATATATATATATATATAATGAATGACTATGATTTGATGATGATAAATGGACAATGAATGGTTAGGATTTGGTGTCTACAATTTTATCTACAAAAAGAGAAGTAAAATATAGATTAAGAAATGATTGTGGATGGATAAATATAAATGAATGGGATATGATAAAAGAAATGTTGTATGGTTTCTATAGAATGAAACCAAGTATGATCAAATTTTGCTAAAGATATTTCTACTAGGTTGAAGAATAACCAGTGAAGACTAACTTTCAAAATTTGTAGAAAGAACCAACACAAGAAAAGTTGGTTATTGCCATTTTCCTTTAGATATTGGAAGAAGTTTCACATTGGATTCTTAGGTAATAGCTATATAATATATTCCTACGGTTAAAATTGATAATTAGAAGTTGATAAGCTTTCTACAATAGATAGATAATAATTTCACATTTTTTTTCTTGAATACTAAGAGCTTTCCTCACACAAGGATTCATTTGAGTTGTAATAAAAAGGAGACCCACGAGAAGAGATCCCATTGAAGACAATAGAAAACCTAGTGAAATATATCCCATAACCATAAGATATATAAGACCCAAGAGAAGAGATCCCATAGGAGGCAGAGATAGGAGACCCAAGGAAAGAGGTACCATAGCTAATAGAGATAGGAGACCTAAGGAAAGTGATCCCATAGAAGTTAGATACAAATATAGGAGACCCAAGAAAAGAGATCCCATAGTCAAAAGAGATAGGATACTTGATAAAATAGGTCCCATAGAAGTCAAAGACAAAGAGGTAATCCAAAGGTAAATTTCTAGAGGCAGTGACCTAGAGGCATAGTTCTAGAGTTAGTGACCCAAAGGTAGATCTAGTTGTAGTTACCAAGAGGTAGTGACCCAAAGATAGAGACCTTGAGGCAACTCATATATATTTATATAGAAGTAGATATATATATATTTTATAAAATAATACCTAACAAATATTGAATATATCCAACCATAATAGAGTCAGAGTTGAAGAATAGATATTCAAGAGAATTAGAAATTGAAGGCAAAAATTCTTCTTACCAAATAATGTATTATGGGGGGGATGTTGGAGATATTAAATTATCTGGAACCCTTGTAATATTAGTTTGGTAGATAATTTATACAATGTATGTGTCAATATGAGAGAAATTGCAAAGTGTCAAGAGAGAATGAAAAAAAACATGATATGTGGTAATATGAGAGCTTTATCTTTGTGAAAGGAATATGAAAGGTTGCATATCCCGAATGAAAGAGGATATGAATAGTTAGAGAACTAAAAAGTTATGTACAATAATATATTGGTGGTAAAGTTGCATGCATTGTAATAATTTTGTATCATTCATGTAATATTTTTATATTGTGTTCACTATGTTAAATTCATGAGATAGTTTTGTTATTTCAATATTGAGATTCATTGATATTTTTATTAGTGATATATATTTCATTTATATTTGATCGTAGTTGAATATTTCTATGAATTAATCTGATAATAAAGCTAACAATATCATATAATGTAATCAACCCTCGAATTTCTTCTTTTATTTATTGAACTTGAGTTCTAAGGAATGTTAATTTATCTTTGCAGTTTTGTAATATCCTCTAGATGTCTAGGATTTTATTGATTATTTTCACTATGTCATTTAACCATAGCATTTTTAAAATAATCATTCATTTCAAGAAGAAGTTTTTAAAATCACTATGTAATATCTTTGCAGTTTTGTAATATCCTCTAAATGATATTGGAAGAAGTTTCACATTGGCTAAGGTCTTTATGATCTATTCAACACAAAATTAAAATAAATATTATATTTAAAAATTGTCTCACTATCTAGAAAAATACATAAATTGAATTACTAACTATGAATTTTTCTCTTTAACATAGATTTTTTTTGTTTAGTCAAAAAACACACATACTATCGTCATTACATTTTTTTTGTGAATATGCACAACTACAATTTTTACTTTAGTTTAGTTACAACTTTCACTACCTAACTGACATGGTAGAGAACATACAAAACTACATATTTTACTTCTCTTTAGTTATAAATTACATTACCTAACAAAGAATTTGTATAGCTACATTTTTTACTTCCCTTTAGTTACAAATTCCACTACCTAACATGACAAAGAATATGCATAGCTATTGTTTTTACTTCCCTTCAGTTGTAAATTCCACTACCTAACTAATATGTTAGAGAATATGTACAAATATAGTTATAATTAAATTGACCTTTTTCTTAGCATTAGTTACTATGCACAACTCAATTTTTACTTATCATCATATTTCCAATGTTCTCCCCATTTTATGTTGAGAGGTTTCACAAGACTATCTCTAAGTTTTAATACCTTAGCTTTGGCAACTCCTTTTATGCACACGCCAACAAGCTACTCTTGAGTGCTACATTACTTCAACCCTATTATTTTCCTTTGTACCATATTCTTGATAAAATAGTGTATAGACCTACTATGATCAATGGGTTTCTTAACCAACTGAATTATAACCATATTATCATAAAAAATAATTATAGAACGGTATTGTTTCTCACAAATATCTTCCAATAAATTTCTAATCCATAAGGCTCACACACTAGCTAAAGTGACTTTAATATACTTAGTTGTTATGGAGGAAAGAGCAATTTATCCTTGCGTCTTTCAGCTTCATGTGATCAATCCAAAACTAAGAGAAAAATAATTGTCAAAAGTAGACTTACAATCATTCAATTTGCCACCCCAATAAAAATCACTAAATATAACAAGATCCATCTCCTTATTTGCATAATAATGAATTCCAAAATTAAGATAAAATTTCACATACCTCAAGATTATCTTTATGACCTTCAAATGAATTTAAGATGGTTCATTCATGCACCTTGAAATAAGAAAGAAAACATAAGCAATGTCTAGTCTATTATTAGTGATAAATCTTAAAATTCCCAAATTATTTATCTAACCTATCATAATTACTTTTTCAACTCCATTTTCCTTGCACAAAACTACTCCATGTGCAATTAGAGTGGGAAATAGTTTTCATTTGTCTATACAAAGCTTCAATATATCTTTAGCATACTTTGTTTGGAAAATAAAAAAATTATCTTCATGTTGATAAAACTCCATTCCAAGTAAGTAATGCATCAACCCCAAATATTTCATTTCAAACTCATTCACCATAGCATTTTTAAAATCATCATTCATTTTGAATTGTTGCCAATATAAAATATATAATCTATATGCAATCATACAAGAAGAATGTCATTACCTTAGTTCTTGGAGTAGAGTATAGGCTCACTCTTGCTCCTTTTGAAGCCACTTTTTTGAAAGTATAAATCCATCTAGGCATACCAAGCCCTTGGTTATTGCTTAAGACCATACAAGGACTTTTTCAACTTGTATACAAATTCTTATTTACCTTTAACCTCAAAATCTTGTAGTTGTTGTACATATACTTCTTCTTCTACGTACCCTTCATAAAGACACTTTTCACATCCAAGTGATGTACACTTAATCTCTTTTGGTATACCATAGCAACAACTATTTTGATTATTTCTTTCCTTGCTACAAGTGAAAATGTTTCTTTATAATCAATTCCATACCTTTTTTTGAATCCTTTACTAAAAAATGTAGCCTTATAACTATTATACTTGGTCTTGTAGACCCACTTGGAGCCTACACATTTATTACCATAGGAAGAATCATGAACTCTTAAGTATCATTATTTTTAATTAAACAGGTTTATTCACGTATTGCTTGTATTCACACATCATTAGTACAAGCACCTTTAAAACAAGAAGGTTTAGACTTAGTTTAAGATATACAATCATAACTATCCAACTCATATTTAGAATATTCTTCATCATCTTCATATATTTGTAACATTTATAATCTTGAAATAACTTGATCATCTTATTTATCTTGGCCTCTTGTAAACCTCCTTTTAAAATTGATCAAAAGAGTTCATCTTTGTGGGTGAGCTTGAAGATTTATCTTTCCCTTGTTATCTCCTTAGGACTACTTGAATAACTACATAAAGGACTACTTGGTATACTTAATGTATGAGTAGGTTCACTAGTGGTTTGTTCACAACCAACACTACCATTACTAACATTGATGGTATTACTAGCTTGGCATCTTTATTACCATATAGAACCCTTTCATTAAAATCCACATCTATTGAAACCAACACTTTGTTAGTCTTTGGATTGTAGAGCCTACAAACTTTGCTATTTTCACAACATCCAACAAAAATGTAAGATTATTTTGGATAAATATTATTCCTTTTCTCATCAACAACATGAATATAGGCTAAACAACCAAAACCTTTAAAGTAATTAACATTGGTCTTGTTCTCATGCCATGCTTCATAAAGAGTCATCTTATCATGAGAACTTGTGGGATTCATATTAAGAATTTTTACTACTATAGAAACCATATTAACCAAAATGAATTACAAAACACCTTTGTTTGAAGCATGTTTCATGCCATTTAAACTATAGCATGGTTCTTACTTTCAACCACCTCATTTTGTTGAGAAGCGTACACAGTTATGAGATACCTATTAATTCCACTCTTCTCACAAAATTATGAAAACAACCTTTAATAATACTAATCACCATGAAAAAATTAATTGTATATATGATTTTATTTTCTACAAAGGATTTAAATCTCTTGAAAACATTTATAGCCTAATATTTATTCTTCAAAAAATATACCCAATAATTTCTAGAAAAATCATCAACAAACATAATAAAAGAAGATAAATTACCTAATATTTTGGTTTGCGTTGCACCACAAATATCATAATAAACTAATTGGAGTGGATTTTGGGCCCTCTGTTCATTTCCTATTCAAAATAATTCCCTAGCATGCTTTCCTTTAGCACATACCTCACAAATTTCTTTATGATATTCAACTTTGGGTAAACCAAAAACTAGCTTGTGAGAAGTAAACAACTTCAAACTTTAAAAATTTAAATGGCCATGGAAAAATAGTAACAACAATGTTCTCACATTTCTTGTCATATATAATACATTGATTATCATGAATAAAACTCTATAATTATTTTCACAAAGCTACCCAACACTCAATAAATTATGTTTAAAACTCGAAGTCTAATAAATATCATAAATTTACTTTTTACCTTTCTTAGTATTTATGTCCATCATGGATTTTATTGTGACCTCCAAAGACTTGTTATCACTAAGTTTATCTTGATCTAAAATTTATCATCCATATTGGCAAATAACTTCCTTGTTGCTTTTTATATGGTTGGAATATCTAGAATCAAGATACCAAGTCTCTTGAATAGCCTTGTTAGCCTTGTCATAGGATAAGAACAAGTTTCTTGAGAAATCCTCAATCATATTTTCATGATTTTATCTTTTTGATTCATTTACAACTTTTAATCTACATTGTTTTTAAAAATCTCCATACCTTTTGTAGTGGTAGCATGGGAATTTCTCTTATCAAGTCCTCATATTCCTCTTGAAAAAATTTGATTCTACCCTCTGCCTTGTCTTTGGTTTCTTATACTAATACCATCACTCTTGGATACCCTTACCTTTGAGGCAAAATCCTTCTCTTCACTTTCACCAACGTTGTCTCTTAGTATTTATTCATGTGACATAAGATAACAATTAAGGTGATCAAAATCCAATGTTGTCACATATTTACTTTCTTCAATAATCATGGCAACATGGTTCCATATTGGTGTTATATTTCTTAGCCATTTACATTGTTTATCCAAGAGTGGTCATTTTATTAATCACATATTTTATTCTAGCATAATATTCACTTACACTTTTAGATTCTTGCATCCTTAATTTCTCAAACTCTCTCTTTAATATCTACAAGTCAATAAATTTCACTTGTTCATTACCTTGGCATGCTACTTGTAGATCCTTCCAAGCATGCATAGTTGATTTTGCACTTAGAATCCTTATAAATAAGCTCTTGTCTATAGCTAATCAAATATGCTACAACACCATAGAAATTTTCTTCTTGGCCTTATTATTTTTATATCTATCATTACATGAGATAATAGATCAATATATTGGATCATTATAACCATCCTAAAAAATATTCTAAAGATATTTTATAATCAACAACATCCTCATCTTAATTGTCAAACAACCATAATCGTTATCACTAAACTCTATAACATGAAGGGAGTTATTGTTGAAACCAATGATTAGAAAAACCAAGTACTCAACCTTAGTCCAACCCAAGATAAACAATGAATTTGGTTCCAAATGTTAAATACAATATTTTACATAGCACAATTATTTTTTGTGAAGAAAAACACACACTCATATGTTGTAGTCATTACAATATTTTTTGGTGAATATGCATAGCTACAATTTTTACTTCCCTTTAGTTACAAATTGCACTACCTAACAAACATGATAGAGAATATGCATAGCTATAGTTTTTAATTCCTTCAAAATATAAATTCCACTATGTATTTGACATGAAAAAGAATCTGCATAACTGTAGTTATAGACTAAACTGACTTTTGTCCACTAAGATTTTTCTCAACATTGGTTAATATGCACAACTAATTTTTTTCTTAGCATAATATTTCTATTAGTTTGAGGATAGTTAGTCTTCATAATTATGGTCATTAGGGCATAATTAACTTGTTGAGTCCTTTTATATATTTCTTGAAGACTCTTGGTCTTCCTAGGAGGACTTGATTCTTCATATTCACTAGAAGTTGCCTTTAAACATCCACCAATTTCAAAGGTACTAGGTAGTACGTAACAATTCATGTCCACTTGTGGAATGTGGGAGAGCATTGCATCCTATCATGAAATCCTTTATATTGAAATTTATTGTTGGCAATTTTGGATACTTTGGGTACATTGCCTTTGCTCAAGTGTATAAGTTGTCATTGATGTCAAGAAGCTCTTGAAGGAATTTGATTTGATGTCAAATAATTTGTTTTGATGAAGGTTATGGCATGATAGTTTCAAAGGTCTTTTGTAAACCCCAAGTTGGCAGGTTTAAAGATTATAGGTGGATGCATTAGTTTAATGCATTTGGGTCCAGGAGGGAGTATTTATTTAAATAATTAAAAACCTTGTTAAGGTTCCATTTAATTATTTTTAAATAAATATTAAATTATTTTTTGCAATGGGTTCTCCTAACCCATGGCACAAATGTCTTAACTATGTGGGCGCTATGTTTTAAGATTGTGGGCGCTATCCAAGACCTCCTCCAACGTGTTGAACTCCTCTTCGATGTTAAGAGCTTATGGTAAAAATGCATATAAATCTCCCTTGATGAAAATCAAGAATCATCCCATCCACATTTTGAAAATAGTTGCTCGTTGTGAATTCGTGATCTGTTGTTCGATTTCTTCCTCGCTGTGATTTCATGATCCACTGTTCGGATTTCTTCTCTAATTGTGTACTCACCGTTTGTCGTAAATCTATCGTAAGGTTTTCATATTTGTGTTCACGTCAGAAGAAAGGGAGGCACTGTTGTTTTATTTAATCCCTGGCATAGAAGGAACAAGGCTAATAGCGTGAGGTTTAAACATCATCGAGCATCTTTGGCACATTGGTAGCTGCCAGGCTGTTGGCGCGCTACCCGAATGGGAGGTTTCACGTTTGAATAACGCAAAAGGGTTTTTCATCGTGAAGTGGACGTAGCGGGTGGTGTTAGAATTCGTGTGCAATTTCTCCATAGCGTGATTTTTTGATGTTGGCCAAGGTATTTTCGAAATTAATTTTTGCTAAGTGTATTTTGCGGATGGAGGAAATTTATTAGAGGGAAAAACAGCTTAGGAGTTATAAGGAGTTTAAAGCTTGTTTTATTTTGATAAAATATTCTTTTGAAGGTGTTGTTTGAAATATCTTATTGCATTCTTATGAGAAATAAATTTTATTTTTGATAAGACTATAAGGGAGAAATAAGGTGTATAAGGGATAAATTTTTCTTGTAATGTTGAGAGTGCTTTTGGTTGATTATGGAAATGAAAGCATGATGTTTTAAGGTTAAAATTTCTTCTTGTGTGAAGTTGTGAAACATTAAGTGGGTAGCTTTGAGATTGACATTTGCTTTCATTAAATTGGTAATAATCAAGCTATTCTTTACTTGGTTAAAGTGTTGGGCTTACTCCTTTGTTGATGATTTGAAAAGTTGTGTGTGCTCTTGTTGATTTGAGTTGGTGGATGCTTTTTGTTCAAACAATATTGGAGAGAAAAGGAGTTCTACTTGTTTCCTTTTCTGATGTCAATTGTGAAATGCTTCAAGGTTGTGTTTTGAGTTGAATGGTGTTGATTGAACCTTGTTTGATGAGCATTGTTGTTGAAGCCCAAATTTATGGTGAAAAGAACATGAGTATCATTGTTATGTGATTCTTTGCATAGTTGGCAATTGTTGGGGTTTCATGTTATTGAAAGAAAGCATTCTATCCTATCCATTTCAGATATTGAGTTGAGTTTCCATATTTGAGATTGAGTTTGATCTGAGTTGATTTGAGTTAAGTTTTGAGATTGGGAGTTGAGTATAGAACATATTGAGTCTCTAAAAATTCTCTTTATGCTTCTATGAGTTTGACAAATCACATTGGGTCTCTAAAAATTCACCTTGTGATTTCCTACTAAGAATTTTTTTTTGGTGAGCTTACTGAGTTTTGGATATGTTCCGGTGGGGAATTGTGAGCATATTTGGACAGGTCCTAGCAGAGGACTTGTGAGCTGAGTTTGATAGTTCTATCAGAGAACTTGAGGATAGAGGTGCACTAGTTCTTTGAGAAGAACCTGAGGTTAGATTTTGCAAGTCTTTGAGAAGGCTTGTGTGTAGAGGATTTATTTGTTCAAGCTTAAGCTTTGGACAAATCTGACAGACAGAGAAAGACTTGTACTAGACCGACTGACTATGTTTGGTACAGGTTGCTGAGATGCTGTGGACATGATCATAGAAGGTAGAGGTATCTTAGGCTAAGAATTGAGAATAGGTCTTCGATGGAAAGGAGTTCCACATGCTAGCAAGAAGTAGAGGCAGTTGATCTTCTGAGGGATCATTTCTAGAGTAGAGGGGAAGGTATCTCCTTTGAGCAGAGGCTCATAAATTCTGATTGGGGGAAGGTATCTCATTTGGGCCGAGGCTCATAAATATTGTAATTGGAAAGGATTTCCAAAGAAATTTGAGATAACTTTTAGAGAAAATTTTTGTGGACGTAGCCCAGCCATTCTAGGTGAACCACGTTAAAATTGGTTTCACTTTGTGGATGATATTGTGCATTGATTTGGGTATATTGCTTTAATGTTTTGAAGTATAATGTAAAAATTAAAAAGAGGTTTTATACTGTTCACCCCCCATATTAGTATAAGCTTGTGTTCTTCAATTGGTATTAGAGCGGGTGCCTTCAGAAAGTTTAACAGCTTGAAGGAAAAGCTAGTAAAGAACACAATGGATCATTCAAGTGGTAATGTAGCACATATTCTTGATGGGTCAAATTTTGGTATTTGGAGTGCAAGGATGAAGGTTCATCTAATGGCACTTGGTAATGAGGTTTGGGAAGTGATTGAAGATGAGTACACTATTCTTGTACATGGTCCTATTACTAAGGAAGAAAGGCTCCTACATCACAGCAATTCAAAGGCAATGAATGCAATACTGAAAGGCTTAAAGAAAGTAGATCTCACCAAGGTGATTCACTGCAAGATAGCTAGTGAAATATGGAAACAGTTGAAGGTGGTTCATACAGGTGATACAAATGTCAGAAAGGCCAAGTTGATACACTTCAAAGGTATGTTTGAACAACTCAAGATGAATGATGATGAAAATATTAGTGACTACATGCTTCGTATGGATGAGGTTGTTAACTCCATGAAAGACTTAGGTCTTGAGCTTGCTGAAAATGATGTTTGTGATAAGATTTTAAGATCTCTTCCTAATAGATTTAGTGAAAATATTTTTTCTATTGAGGAATCTAAATATTTGGATAAGTTGAAAAAGTATGAGCTCCATAGTAGACTTGCAGCATTTGAGTTGAGAACTCAAGTGAAGGTTGATGTCAAGAAAGAGGCAGCTTTCAAGGCTACCAAGAAATCCAAGGGTACACAACTTCAAGATAGTGATGAGTCTTCTAGTGATGAAGAGGCATATTACAACAAGAAAGGCAAGTTCTCTAGAAAGCACAAAAGTATGAAAAATATAAGATGTTTCAATTATGGAAAGTTTGGTCATTATGCTACTGACTGTACTATTCCTAAGAATGAAAGTGATGAAGATAAACAAGATTCTAAGAGCAAGGATTCTGAAAAGCACAAGCATCACAGGAAGAACAAAGATGAGCACAACAATCAAGGAAAGAGGTATTCTCACAAGCACAAGAAGAGTTTCTACATGGACAAAGAAAGTAAGTGTTCTAGTAGTGATAGTGAAAGTTCTTCAAGTGATGATGAAAATGAGATGTTGTTTATATCAAAAAAAGAGGAAGAACCGAAACATAGATTCATTATCATGAAATGTCTTAGATGTGGAAACTTTGGTCACCTTGAGGATGATTGCACAAATAATGATTTGGTTTCTAGTATGTATGAGGATGCTTCAGAAAACTATAAGGAAGATGCATGTATGGTTTTTTAAAAGGGTAGCACCTCTAGTGATAATAAATTTGAAAAAGGCTTTGATGATTCAAAAAGAAAACAAATAGAGGAAGATATAGAGGAAGGTGAAGTAGACCTTGAAGGTGAACTTATTAGTGCTCTTAGTTCTTTGAAAAAGGAAAGAAATAAGAATGCTAGACTCAAGGATAAGTTAGATGAATGTTGTATGGAGAGAGATGATCTTATAGAAAGTCTTGACTTCTCTATAGCTAAGACACAAGATCTCAAGGATGAGTTAGAGTCTAAGGTTTTTGAGTATAGTGAGTTAGAACAGAAAATGGCTTCTTTGAAAGAGGAAACTAAAGAGTACAAGGATAAGTTTTACAGGTTTCAAGATAACTCCAAAAAGGTTAAGTCACTCATCAAAGGTCAAAGAAAGACAACAGATAAAACATGACTTAGTTTTGTTAAGCCACACAAGGAACAAGTTGGAGAGTCTAGTAAGAGACTCCAAAAGGAAGAAAGTTCTGATGAGGAAAGTACTTCAGAAAAGGAGTCCTTGAATGATAGATGCACAAAAACAAAAAACAAAATTCAGAATGAGAAGAAGAAGTATTCAGGACCCAAGAGGTCAAATAAAGGAAAGTTTCAAGGCAGATGTTTTGCTTGTCATAGGTTTGGTCACATGGCTTCACATTGCATGGCTCAAGTGAAGAAGGTAAATGATAATTTTAGAAGTGCTAGTTACTTTCAAGGGTATTGCTACTCTTGTAAATAGTTTGGGCACAAGGCAGTCTATTGCAAGGTAAATAACAGGAACAGGTTTGATCAAAACAAGTTTGGTCAGAACAGGTTTGGTCAGAACAGGTTTGGCCAAAACAGGTTTGGTCAAAACAGGTTTGGTCAGAATGAGTTTTGTCAGAACAAGTTTGGCCAGAACAGGTTTGGTCAGAACAGGTTTGGTCAGAACTAGTGGACTCAAAGATCAGGTTTACCTCAGAGAAACAACACCGTCAAGTGTTTCAAGTGCAACAATGAAGGTCACATAATCAGACAGTGTAGAGCTAAAATTCTAGAATACGAGAACAGGGAACAATGGCATGATCGGGTCCAAGGATCAAGGCATGGACAAGAACATGGATGAGAACAAGAACAAGAACAATGACAAGAACAAGAATATGGACAAAGAGTTCAAGAGAAGGCCCAGCAAGGAAGTTATAGACGCTGATGATGATTAGTGCCTAACGAGAGTTTTACTCCCACCCCAAAATTAATCACCTCATCAGGAGGTGGGGGAGGGACTAAGCTAAGAGGCTCATTCTTAGTCCCGAGCCCCAAAGGTGACCCTTTGCCATTGATGACAAAGGGGGAGAGATATGAGTAAGGGGGAGAGCTTCAAGTCAGGGGGAGCAAAACTTCAAAGGAAGATTCTCAGTTGTTAGCACAGTTGGTTTCAAGTTTGGCTCTTGAGAAGTGTTTTTAGTACAGGTTTGTCATCAATGACAAAGGGGGAGATTGTTGGCAATTTTGGGTACTTTGGGTACATTGCCTTTGCTCAAGTGTATAAGTTTTCATTGATGTCAAGAAGCTCTTGAAGGAATTTTATTTGATGTCAAATAATTTGTTTTGATGAAGGTTACGACATGATAGTTTCAAAGGTTTTTTGTAAACTCCAAGTTGGAAGGTTTAAATATTACAGGTGGATGCATTAGTTTAATGCATTTGGGTCTAGGAGGGAGTATTTATTTAAATAATTAAAAACCTTGTTAAGGTTCCCTTTAATTATTTTAAAATAAATATTAAATTATTGTTTGCAATGGGTTCTCCTAACCCATGGCGCAAATGTCTTAACTATGTGGGCGCTAGCCAAGACCTCCGTCGACGTGTTAAACTCCTCGCCGACGTCAAGAGATTATGGTAAAAATGCATATAAATCTCCCTTGATGAAAATCAAGAATCATCCCATCCGCATTTTGAAAAGAGTTGCTTGTTGTGAATTCGTGATCTGTTGTTTGATTTCTTCCTCGCTGTGATTTCGTGATCCGTTGTTCGGATTTCTTCTCCGATTGTGTACTCATCGTTTGTCATAAATCCGTCATAAGGTTTTTGTATTCATGTTCACATAAGAAGAAAGGGAGGCACTGTTGTTTTATTTAATCCCTGGCGTAGAAGGAACAAGGCTAACAACATGAGGTTTAAACATCATCGAGCATCTTTGGCACACCGGTAGTAACTAGGCTGTTGGCGCGCTACCCGAATGGGAGGTTCCGTGTTCGAATAACGTTAAAGAGTTTTTCATCGTGAAGTGGACGCAGCAGGTGGTGTTAGAATTCATGTGCAATTTCTCCATAGCGTGATTTTTTGATGTTGGCCAAGGTATTTTCGAAATTAATTTTTTCTAAGTGTATTTTGCGGATGGAGGAAATTTATTAGAGGGCAAAACAACTTAGGAGTTATAAGGAGTTTAAAGCTTGTTTTATTTTGATAAAATATTCTTTTGAAGGTGTTGTTTGAAATATCTTATTGCATTCTTATGAGAAATAAATTTTATTTTTGATAAGACTATAAGGGAGAAATAAGGTGTATAAGGGATAAATTTTTCTTGTAATGTTAAGAGTGCTTTTGGTTGGTTATGGAAATGAAAGCATGATGTTTTAAGGTTAAAATTGATTCTTGTGTGAAGTTGTGAAACCTTAAGTGGGCAGATTTGAGATTGACATTTGCTTTCATTAAATTGGTAATAATCAAGCTATTCTTTACTTGGTTAAAGTGTTGGGCTTACTCCTTTGTTGATGATTTGAAAAGTTGTGTGTGCTCTTGTTGATTTGAGTTGGTGGATGCTTTTTGTTCAAACAATATTGGAGAGAAAAGGAGTTCTATTTGTTTCCTTTTCTGATGTCAATTGTGAAATGCTTCAAGGTTGTGTTTTGAGTTGAATGGTGTTGATTGAACCTTGTTTGATGAGCATTGTTGTTGAAGCCCTAATTTATGGTGAAAAGAACATGAGTATCATTGTTATGTGATTCTTTGCATAGTTGGTAATTGTTGGGGTTTCATGTTCTTGAATGAAAGCATTCTATCCTATCCATTTCAGATATTGAGTTGAGTTTCTAGATTTTAGATTGATTTTGAGCTGAGTTGATTTGAGTTGAGTTTTGAGATTGGGAGTTGATTATAGAACATATTGAGTCTCTAACAATTATCTTTATGATTTTATGAGTTTGAAAAATCACATTGGGTCTCTAACAATTCACCTTGTGATTTCCTACTAAGAAAGTTTTTTTTGTGAGCTTACTAAGTTTTGGACAGGTTTCGATGGGGACTTATGAGCAGATTTGGATAGGTCCTAGCAGAGGACTTGTGAGTTGAGTTTGATAGTTCTATCAGAGAACTTGAGGATAGAGGTGCACTGGTTCTTTGAGAAGAACTTGACGTCAGATTTGGCAAGTCTTTGAGAAGGCTTGTGTGTAGAGGATTGATTTGTTCAAGCTTAATCATTGTACAAACCTGACAGATAGAGGAAGACTTGTACTAGACCGACTGACTGTGTTTGGTATAGGTTGCTGAGCTACTGTGGACATGATCATAGAAGGCAAAGGTATCTTAGGCTAAGCATTGAGGATAGGAGGTCTTCGGTGGAAAGGAGTTCCACATGCTGGAAAGAGATAGAGGCAGTTGATCTTCCGAGGGATCATTTCTAGAGCAGAGGGGAAGGTATCTCCTTTGAGCAGAGGCTCATAAATTCTGATTGGGGGAAGGTATATCCTTTGGTCCGAGGCTCATAAACATTGTAATTGGGAAGGATTCCCAAATAACTTTGAGATAACTTTTAGAGAAAATTTTTGTGGACGTAGCCCAGCCATTTTGGGTGAACCACGTTAAAATTGGTGTTACTTTGTGGATGATATTGTGCATTGCTTTGAGTATATTGCTTTACTTTTTTGAAGTATAATGGAAAAAGTAAAAAAGGTCTTATACTGTTCAACCCCCCTCTCAATATAAGCTTGTGTTCTTCATTTATATCCCTAAGTTTGAATACATCCTCCACACTAGGATCATACAACATGTATCATTTCTTTTAATCACCATAACCAACAAATATGCACGTAATACTTTTCTTATAAAAATTATTTTCTCTAACCAAATCAAGTATGTGAGAAAATTCTTCACATCCAAATATTATTAAGTACTTAATATTGGGCTTGTTGGTGCTCCATTCTTCCTCTAGAGTAATTTTATTTAAACAAGTTGGAGGCGATCTATTTAAAACATGAGCTACTATTTTGACTACTTCACCCCAATGAAACAAAGGAATATCCTTGGATTGTAGAATTCATTGGTACATGTACACCAATGTACAACTCTTCCTTTTAGGAAAACCATTTTATTGAGAAGTATACATATTGGTCATTTCCCTCTTAATTATATGATCCCAAAAAACCTTGATTTTGTTATTGACATATTCTCTAATATTATTTGTTCTTATTATCTATATCCTTTTCCCACTTTTATTTTCCATAAACACCTTAAACATTTCAAATTTGTTAAGCATTTTATTCTTTTCATTGAGGAAGTATACCTAAACCTTTAGTGAAAAAATCAATCAATGTTAAATTATAGTTATCCCCTCCCTTTGATGGAGGAGTCATAGGACCTCATACACCACTATGGACAATATCAAGAGGTTCATTTGTGATACAATTTTATTTTTCAAAATTTTCTCTATGATTTTTACCAACCATACATCTTATACACATACACTTGTATTTACCCTACTCTAAGGAAGTTATTCAACCATGTTCACCTTTGAAAGCATAGACAAACTTTTATAATTAAAATGACCAAAACATTAATATCATAATTCACTTGATTCACCTATAGTGAGGGAAGCCATCGTGTCTATAGATGCCATCACTTTTAACTTGTATAACTACAACCTTGGATCCATCATTAATATTTTTTATCAAACATCTATTTTAATAGAACTCAACCTTATAATCGTGTTGAGTTATTTGGCTTACTAAGAGAAGATTTTTTCTTAACTTATGCACAAGATTCACATATTTTATTTTCAATTCCTTACCATCATATCCTTTTATTGGAATTGAATATATTCCTTCAATTTGATGTGAAGTATCATTACCAAAGAATATTCATGCACATTTAATTTCCTCCAAAGAATCATAGAAGTTGTTGTTGTAAGTCATGTGTTTGCTAGATCCTAATCAATATACATGGGATAATATATACATTGGGTAAAGGTATACAACAAAAATATTGGATGGATTCTCATTATCCAATTAATGGTTACAAATAAAGTATACAATATTTTTATATAATTTATTGCAAGCAAGATCAGATGACAAACCCATTCTTCCGGCTTGTGATTTAGCCAGTAATGGCCATCAAAAGCCATATTTCTTCTAGTCCATTTAGCTCTAAGATCTTTATTTCTTATATATGGTTATATTATGGTGGGATGAATTAAATTTTAAAGAATCATATATGTATAGGTTTTTTCAAAAAACCAAATGCTTAAAGGAGCAAATGAAGATTTGGAATGGAAAATATTTTGTTAATACTTTTAAAGAAAATAAAGAAACTAAATCCAAGCTTAAAAATTTACAAGAGATATTACAAACTAATGAGATGGATCAAGATTCTAATTTTAAAGGAAAACAATTAATTTATTATTATCATAATGCATTGAAAAGAAGTCATATTAGTTCCAAAAATCTAGGGAAAAATAGCTCAAGGAAGGAGATAGAAATACAAAATGTTTTCATGCTACATCATTTTTCATTTCTTTTGATCACATCAAAAATATTTTAACTCTGAATGGAAGAACTATTGAGAAATAAGAAGATGTAAGGAAGGAAGCAAATAATTATTTCAAAATATATTTTCAAATACTTGGCAAGATGAGGAGGTACAAGATAAGATTTTATAAAATATTCAATCAATTATCACATAAGGAAAAAATTAAATCTTCATGAATAAGATTTCTATGGAGGAGCTATACAAAGAAATTTTCTCTTTTCATCCAAACAAAGCACCAAACCTTAATGTATTTCACACAATGTTCTTTCAATGTTTTTGGAATTTTATTGAATAGTGTTATGTTAGTTGAAGTTGAAGAGGTTCAGAAAAGGAAAATTATAATAAGTGAGATCAATACCACTTTTATTATGTTGGTGCCCAAGAAAGGTGAGACAAAAACATTTTAACATTTTTCATCCAATAATCCTTTGTGGATATCAAGGTTCCCAACATATTAATACAATATTATCTCTTTATTAAGCAATATCTTTTGTGTTTTTTTCTATATTTTTATCTTGGTGTTGTTGATTTTTACTTTACAATAGTTTCACTTGGTCATCAAATACAAGAAGGAAGAATATTGACACTATTGTATATTGTTTGAGTTATTATACTATAGCATATTATTGTGAAATGCTTCAAGGTTGTGTTTTGAGTTGAATGGTGTTGATTGAACCTTGTTTGATGAGCATTGTTGTTGAAGCCCAAATTTATGGTGAAAAGAACATGAGTATCATTGTTATGTGATTCTTTGCATAGTTGGCAATTGTTGGGGTTTCATGTTCTTGAAAGAAAGCATTCTATCCTATCCATTTCAGATATTGAGTTGAGTTTCCATATTTGAGATTGAGTTTGATCTGAGTTGATTTGAGTTAAGTTTTGAGATTGGAGTTGAGTATAGAACATATTGAGTCTCTAAAAATTCTCTTTATGCTTCTATGAGTTTGACAAATCACATTGGGTCTCTAAAAATTCACCTTGTGATTTCCTACTAAGAAAGTTTTTTTGGTGATCTTACTGAGTTTTGGATATGTTTCGGTGGGGAATTGTGAGCATATTTGGACAGGTCCTAGCAGAGGACTTGTGAGCTGAGTTTGATAGTTCTATCAGAGAACTTGAGGATAGAGGTGCACTAGTTCTTTGAGAAGAACCTGAGGTTAGATTTTGCAAGTCTTTGAGAAGGCTTGTGTGTAGAGGATTTATTTGTTCAAGCTTAAGCGTTGGACAAATCGACAGAGGAAGACTTGTACTAGACCGACTGACTATGTTTGGTATAGGTTGCTGAGCTGCTGTGGACATGATCATAGAAGGTAGAGGTATCTTAGGCTAAGAATTGAGAATAGGTCTTCGATGGAAAGGAGTTCCACATGCTGGCAAGAAGTAGAGGCAGTTGATCTTCTGAGGGATCATTTCTAGAGTAGAGGGGAAGGTATCTCCTTTGAGCAGAGGCTCATAAATTATGATTGGGGGAAGGTATCTCCTTTGGGCTGAGGCTCATAAATATTGTAATTGGAAAGGATTTCCAAAGAAATTTGAGATAACTTTTAGAGAAAAGTTTTGTGGACGTAGCCCAGCCATTCTAGGTGAACCACGTTAAAATTGGTTTCACTTTGTGGATGATATTGTGCATTGCTTTGGGTATATTGCTTTACTGTTTTGAAGTATAATGTAAAAAGTAAAAAGAGGTTTTATACTGTTCACCCCCCATCTTAGTATAAGCTTGTGTTCTTCAATTGGTATTAGAGCGGGTGCCTTCAGAAAGTTTAACAGCTTGAAGGAAAAGCTAGTAAAGAACACAATGGATCATTCAAGTGGCAATGTAGCACCTATTCTTGATGGGTCAAATTTTGGTATTTGGAGTGCAAGGATGAAGGTTCATCTAATGGCACTTGGTAATGAGGTTTGGGAAGTGATTGAAGATGAGTACACTATTCTTGTACATGGTCCTATTACTAAGGAAGAAATGCTCCTACATCACAACAATTCAAAGGCAATGAATGCAATACTGAAAGGCTTAAAGAAAGTAGATCTCACCAAGGTGATTCACTGCAAGATAGCTAGTGAAATATGGAAACAATTGAAGGTGGTTCATACAGGTGATACAAATGTCAGAAAGGCCAAGTTGATACACTTCAAAGGTATGTTTGAACAACTCAAGATGAACGATGATGAAAATATTAGTGACTACATGCTTCGTATGGATGAGGTTGTTAACTCCATGAAAGACTTAGGTCTTGAGCTTGCTGAAAATGATGTTTGTGATAAGATTTTAAGATCTCTTCCTAATAGATTTAGTGAAAATATTTTTGCTATTGAGGAAGCTAAAGATTTGGATAAGTTGAAAAAGTATGAGCTCCATAGTATACTTGCAGCATTTGAGTTGAGAACTCAAGTGAAGGTTGATGTCAAGAAAGAGGCGACTTTCAAGGCTACCAAGAAATCCAAGGGTAAACAACTTCAAGATAGTGATGAGTCTTCTAGTGATGAAGAGGCATATTATAGCAAGAAAGGCAAGTTCTCTAGAAAGCACAAAAGTATGAAAAATATAAGATGTTTCAATTATGGAAAGTTTGGTCATTATGCTACTGAATGTACTGTTCCTAAGAATGAAAGTGATGAAGATAAACAAGATTCTAAGAGCAAGGATTCTGAAAAGCACAAGCATCACAGGAAGAACAAAGATGAGCACAACAATCAAGGAAAGAGGTATTCTCACAAGCACAAGAAGAGTTTCTACCTGGACAAAGAAAGTAAGTGTTCTAGTAGTGATAGTGAAATTTCTTCAAGTGATGATGAAAATGAGATGTTGTTTATATCAAAAAAAGAGGAAGAACCGAAACATAGATTCATTATCATGAAATGTCTTAGATGTGGAAACTTTGGTCACCTTGAGGATGATTGCACAAATAATGATTTGGTTTCTAGTATGTATGAGGATGCTTTAGAAAACTATAAGGAAGATGCATGTATGGTTTTTTAAAAGGGTAGCACCTCTAGTGATAATAAATTTGAAAAAGGCTTTGATGATTCAAAAAGAAAACAAATAGAGGAAGATATAGAGGAAGGTGAAGTAGACCTTGAAGGTGAACTTATTAGTGCTCTTAGTTCTTTGAAAAAGGAAAGAAATAAGAATGCTAGACTCAAGGATAAGTTAGATGAATGTTGTATGGAGAGAGATGATCTTATAGAAAGTCTTGACTTCTCTATAGCTAAGACACAAGATCTCAAGGATGAGTTAGAGTCTAAGGTTTTTGAGTATAGTGAGTTAGAACAGAAAATGGCTTCTTTGAAAGAGGAAACTAAAGAGTACAAGGATAAGTTTTACAGGTTTCAAGATAACTCCAAAAAGGTTAAGTCACTCATCAAAGGTCAAAGAAAGACAACAGATAAAACAGGACTTAGTTTTGTTAAGCCACACAAGGAACAAGTTGGAGAGTCTAGTAAGAGACTCCAAAAGGAAGAAAGTTCTGATGAGGAAAGTACTTCAGAAAAGGAGTCCTTGAATGATAGATGCACAAAAATAGAAAACAAAATTCAGAATGAGAAGAAGAAGTATTCAGGACCCAAGAGGTCAAATAAAGGAAAGTTTCAAGGCAGATGTTTTGCTCGTCATAGGTTTGGTCACATGGCTTCACATTGCATGGCTCAAGTGAAGAAGGTAAATGATAATTTTAGAAGTGCTAGTTACTTTCAAGGGTATTGCTACTCTTGTAAATAGTTTGGGCACAAGGCAGTCTATTGTAAGGTAAATAACAGGAACAGGTTTGATCAAAACAAGTTTGGTCAGAACAGGTTTGGTCAGAACAGGTTTGGCCAAAACAGGTTTGGTCAGAACAGGTTTGGTCAAAACGAGTTTTGTCAGAACAAGTTTGGCCAGAACAGGTTTGGTTAGAGCAGGTTTGGTCAGAACTAGTGGATTCAAAGATCAGGTTTACCTCAGAGAAACAACACCGTCAAGTGTTTCAAGTGCAACAATGAAGGTCACATAATCAGACAGTGTAGAGCTAAAATTCTAGAATACAGGAAAAGGAACAATGGCATGATCAGGTCCAAGGATCAAGGCATGGACAAGAACATGGATGAGAACAAGAACAAGAACAATGACAAGAACAAGAATATGGACAAAGAGTTCAAGAGAAGGCCCAGCAAGGAAGTTATAGACGCTGATGATGATTAGTGCCTAACGAGAGTTTTACTCCCACCCCAAAATTAATCACCTCATCAGGAGGTGGGGGAGGGACTAAGCTAAGAGGCTCATTCTTAGTCCCGAGCCCCAAAGGTGACCCTTTGCCATTGATGACAAAGGGGGAGAGATATGAGTAAGGGGGAGAGATTCAAGTCAGGGGGAGCAAAACTTCAAAGGAAGATTCTCAGTTGTTAGCACAGTTGGTTTCATGTTTGGCTCTTGAGAAGTGTTTTTAGTACAGAGTTTGCCATCAATGACAAAGGGGGAGATTGTTGGCAATTTTGGGTACTTTGGGTACATTGCCTTTGCTCAAGTGTATAAGTTTTCATTGATGTCAAGAAGCTCTTGAAGGAATTTGATTTGATGTCAAATAATTTGTTTTGATGAAGGTTACGACATGACAGTTTCAAAGGTTTTTTGTAAACTCCAAGTTGGAAGGTTTAAATATTACGGTGGATGCATTAGTTTAATGCATTTGGGTCTAGGAGGGAGTATTTATTTAAATAATTAAAAACCTTGTTAAGGTTCCCTTTAATTATTTTAAAATAAATATTAAATTATTGTTTGCAATGGGTTCTCCTAACGCATGGCGCAAATGTCTTAACTATGTGGGCGCTAGCCAAGACCTCCGTCGACGTGTTAAACTCCTCGCCGACATCAAGAGCTTATGGTAAAAATGCATATAAATCTCCCTTGATGAAAATCAAGAATCATCCCATCCGCATTTTGAAAAGAGTTGCTTGTTGTGAATTCATGATCTGCTGTTTGATTTCTTCCTCGCTGTGATTTCGTGATCCGTTGTTCGGATTTCTTCTCCGATTGTGTACTCATCGTTTGTCATAAATCCGTCGTAAGGTTTTTGTATTCATGTTCACATAAGAAGAAAGGGAGGCACTGTTGTTTTATTTAATCCCTGGCGTAGAAGTAACAAGGCTAACAACATGAGGTTTAAACATCATCGAGCATCTTTGGCACATCGGTAGTAACTAGGCTGTTGGCGTGCTACCCGAATGGGAGGTTCCGTGTTCGAATAACGTTAAAGAGTTTTTCATCGTGAAGTGGACGCAGCAGGTGGTGTTAGAATTCATGTGCAATTTCTCCATAGCGTGATTTTTTGATGTTGGCCAAGGTATTTTCGAAATTAATTTTTGCTAAGTGTATTTTGCGGATGGAGGAAATTTATTAGAGGGCAAAACAGCTTAGGAGTTATAAGGAGTTTAAAGCTTGTTTTATTTTGATAAAATATTGTTTTGAAGGTGTTGTTTGAAATATCTTATTGCATTCTTATGAGAAATAAATTTTATTTTTGATAAGACTATAAGGGAGAAATAAGGTGTATAAGGGATAAATTTTTCTTGTAATGTTAAGAGTGCTTTTGGTTGGTTATGGAAATTAAAGCATGATGTTTTAAGGTTAAAATTGATTCTTGTGTGAAGTTGTGAAACCTTAAGTGGGAAGATTTGATATTGACATTTGCTTTCATTAAATTGGTAATAATCAAGCTATTCTTTACTTGGTTAAAGTGTTGGGCTTACTCCTTTGTTGATGATTTGAAAAGTTGTGTGTGCTCTTGTTGATTTGAGTTGGTGGATGCTTTTTGTTCAAACAATATTGGAGAGAAAAGGAGTTCTACTTGTTTCCTTTTCTGATGTCAATTGTGAAATGCTTCAAGGTTGTGTTTTGAGTTGAATGGTGTTGATTGAACCTTGTTTGATGAGCATTGTTGTTGAAGCCCTAATTTATGGTGAAAAGAACATGAGTATCATTGTTATTTGATTCTTTGCATAGTTGGTAATTGTTGGGGTTTCATGTTCTTGAATGAAAGCATTCTATCCTATCCATTTCAGATATTGAGTTGAGTTTCTAGATTTTAGATTGAGTTTGAGCTGAGTTGATTTGAGTTGAGTTTTGAGATTGGGAGTTGATTATAGAACATATTGAGTCTCTAAAAATTCTCTTTATTATTTTACGAGTTTGAAAAATCACATTGGGTCTCTAACAATTCACCTTGTGATTTCCTACTAAGAAAGTTTTTTTTGTGAGCTTACTGAGTTTTGGACAGGTTTCGATGGGGACTTATGAGCAGATTTGGATAGGTCCTAGCAGAGGACTTGTGAGTTGAGTTTGATAGTTCTATCAGAGAACTTGAGGATAGAGGTGCACTGGTTCTTTGAGAAGAACTTGACGTCAGATTTGGAAAGTCTTTGAGAAGGCTTGTGTGTAGAGGATTGATTTGTTCAAGCTTAAGCATTGTACAAACCTGAAAGATAGAGGAAGACTTGTACTAGACCGACTGACTGTGTTTGGTATAGGTTGCTGAGCTACTGTGGACATGATCATAGAAGGCAAAGGTCTCTTAGGCTAAGCATTGAGGATAGGAGGTCTTCGGTGGAAAGGAGTTCCACATGTTTGGAAAGAGGTAGAGGCAGTTGATCTTCCGAGGGATCATTTCCAGAGCAGAGGGGAAGGTATCTCCTTTGAGCAGAGGCTCATAAATTCTGATTGGGGGAAGGTATCTCCTTTGGTCTGAGGCTCATAAACATTGTAATTGGGAAGGATTCCCAAAGAACTTTGAGATAACTTTTAGAGAAAAGTTTTGTGGACGTAGCCCAGCCATTTTGGGTGAACCACGTTAAAATTGGTGTTACTTTGTGGATGATATTGTGCATTGCTTTGAGTATATTGCTTTACTTTTTTGAAGTATAATGGAAAAAGTAAAAAAGGTCTTATACTGTTCAACCCCCCTCTCAATATAAGCTTGTGTTCTTCATTTATATCCCTAAGTTTGAATACATCCTCCACACTAGGATCATACAACATGTATCATTTCTTTTAATCACCATAACCAACAAATATGCACGTAATACTTTTCTTATAAAAATTATTTTCTCTAACCAAATCAAGTATGTGAGAAAATTCTTCACATCCAAATATTATTAAGTACTTAATATTGGGCTTGTTGGTGCTCCATTCTTCCTCTAGAGTAATTTTATTTAAACAAGTTGTAGGCGATCTATTTAAAACATGAGCTACTATTTTGACTACTTCACCCCAATGAAACAAAGGAATATCCTTGGATTGTAGAATTCATTGGTACATGTACACCAATGTACAACTCTTCCTTTTAGGAAAACCATTTTATTGAGAAGTATACATATTGGTCATTTCCCTCTTAATTATATGATCCCAAAAAACCTTGATTTTGTTATTGACATATTCTCTAATATTATTTGTTCTTATTATCTATATCCTTTTCCCACTTTTATTTTCCATAAACACCTTAAACATTTCAAATTTGTTAAGCATTTTATTCTTTTCATTGAGGAAGTATACCTAAACCTTTAGTGAAAAAATCAATCAATGTTAAATTATAGTTATCCCCTCCCTTTGATGGAGGAGTCATAGGACCTCATACACCACTATGGACAATATCAAGAGGTTCATTTGTGATACAATTTTATTTTTCAAAATTTTCTCTATGATTTTTACCAACCATACATCTTATACACATACACTTGTATTTACCCTACTCTAAGGAAGTTATTCAACCATGTTCACCTTTGAAAGCATAGACAAAATTTTATAATTAAAATGACCAAAACATTAATATCATAATTCACTTGATTCACCTATAGTGAGGGAAGCCATCGTGTCTATAGATGCCATCACTTTTAACTTGTATAACTACAACCTTGGATCCATCATTAATATTTTTTATCAAATATCTATTTTAATAGAACTCAACCTTATAACTGTGTTTAGTTATTTGGATTACTAAGAGAAGATTTTTTCTTAACTTATGCACAAGATTCACATATTTTGTTTTCAATTCCTTACCATCATATTATTTCATTAGGATTGAAATTATTCCTTCAATTTGATGTGAAGTATCATTACCAAAGAATATTCATGCACATTTAATTTCCTCCAAAGAATCATAGAAGTTGTTGTTGTAAGTCATGTGTTTGCTAGATCCTAATCAATATACATGGGATAATATATACATTGGGTAAAGGTATACAACAAAAATATTGGATGGATTCTCATTATCCAATTAATGGTTACAAATAAAGTATACAATATTTTTATATAATTTATTGCAAGCAAGATCAGATGACAAACCCATTCTTCTGGCTTGTGATTTAGCCAGTAATGGCCATCAAAAGCCATATTTCTTCTAGTCCATTTAGCTCTAAGATCTTTATTTCTTATATATGGTTATATTATGGTGGGATGAATTAAATTTTAAAGAATCATATATGTATAGGTTTTTTCAAAAAACCAAATGCTTAAAGGAGCAAATGAAGATTTGGAATGGAAAATATTTTGTTAATACTTTTAAAGAAAATAAAGAAACTAAATCCAAGCTTAAAAATTTACAAGAGATATTACAAACTAATGAGATGGATCAAGATTCTAATTTTAAAGGAAAACAATTAATTTATTATTATCATAATGCATTGAAAAGAAGTCATATTAGTTCCAAAAATCTAGGGAAAAATAGCTCAAGGAAGGAGATAGAAATACAAAATGTTTTCATGCTACATCATTTTTCTTTTCTTTTGATCACATCAAAAATATTTTAACTCTGAATGGAAGAACTATTGAGAAATAAGAAGATGTAAGGAAGGAAGCAAATAATTATTTCAAAATATATTTTCAAATACTTGGCAAGATGAGGAGGTACAAGATAAGATTTTATAAAATATTCAATCAATTATCACATAAGGAAAAAATTAAATCTTCATGAATAAGATTTCTATGGAGGAGCTATACAAAGAAATTTTCTCTTTTCATCCAAACAAAGCACCAAACCTTAATGTATTTCACACAATGTTCTTTCAATGTTTTTGGAATTTTATTGAATATTGTTATGTTAGTTGAAGTTGAAGAGGTTCAGAAAAGGAAAATTATAATAAGTGAGATCAATACCACTTTTATTATGTTGGTGCCCAAGAAAGGTGAGACAAAAACATTTTAACATTTTTCATCCAATAATCCTTTGTGGATATCAAGGTTCCCAACATATTAATACAATATTATCTCTTTATTAAGCAATATCTTTTGTGTTTTTTTCTATATTTTTATCTTGGTGTTGTTGCTTTTTACTTTACAATAGTTTCACTTGGTCATCAAATACAAGAAGGAAGAATATTGACACTATTGTATATTGTTTGAGTTATTATACTATAGCATATTATTTGACTGTTGTAACCACTTATTGTTTAGGATTTTATACTTGGTCTTCTCAATATGCTCATGATCCTGATTTTTAACAAGTTATCAATGACTTTAGAGTCATGCTTCATACAATTTAACTACTTTTTAGGATTTTTATATCAAGGAAGATGAGCTCTATAAGTTGGATAAAATTTGTATCCCTCATCAGTATCAAACATTTATTTTCAAGGAGGCATGATCTACTCTCTATGGTGGTCCCTTTAACAAGTAGAAACCACTTCATAATTTCTAGTGTTTCTTCTATTGGATTCATATGCAATGTGATGTTCTATATTTCTTATGCCAACATGCAGTTTTTTGGTGCTCCAAACTAGTGAATAGAAAGTTAGACTTAAGTGATCCTTCTCCCATTCCTTATCATTCTTGGAAAAGTAATTCCATAGATGTAGCTAGTGTCTTTCCATTCATAATGTGCTAGCATGATTGTGTTTTATGGTTATCAATCACTTACACAAAATGACTAAGTTCATTCTAGACCACAAGACAAGTTTTATACATGAATTAGGTTCGCTATTATTTGAATATATTTGTCACTCCTTTGGTCTACCTACCAATATTGTTTTGGCCATGAATTATGTTTTGTGGGTCATTTTTGGTGTTTTTTTATAGAATATTTTGGAAGTTTCACTCAACTATTTTTTTACCTTTCATCCTTAGTTAGATGGTCAAATTGAAGTTGTGAGTTTCACTCTTGTGTAAAATTTTAGGATCTACCACCATACATCTATTTCCAAGTCGTATTTGAGCCTAACACACATTGAGCATGCATAAAACTAGGCAATTCATTATTCTATATTTCATGAATTTTTTATTGGTTTTTAACCTTTGGATCCATATGAGTTTTCATTATCTTGTCCATCCCCAACAACCAAATGCATTTAGAAAGAGCAATATAAGGCCCACTCATTCATCCATCTTATGTAGAGTATTCAAACCAAAGTAGTTTAGATCTTTAAGTGACTCAATAACAATAGAATCAACTCATGGACCATCAACAAGTTTTTGATAATTTCTATGTTGAATATGAAGTTTTGTTGTAGTTGGACAAACATCATTTCGTAGAAAAGGAATACAAAAAAATCAAACCACTTTTCTATGGGCCTTACACTATTTTTTACTAGTAGTTAGCAAATATTTTTTGACTTGATATTCCTCCATAGTTGGGCATCCATGACATTGTCAATGTTGATCTCCTTAGGCACTACCATGAGTCTAAATTGGAGTCCAAACCTACTATCATCCATCGTGCTAATGTTATTCTTTATTTTTAGATTTCATTGGATTGTAATCATATTTTAAATACAAATACTCCTTAGAATCACTAGGGTTCCACAACTTCCTACCTTGTTGTTAAACAAGGTCAACTTCCACATTAGGCTCATTGGATATCTCACCATTAGTATTTTACTTCCCTTTTGCAAGCATTGAAGTCTAATTAGTTGGTTAGGTTGTTAGCTTAAGTTAGCTAGTTATTATTTTTAGTTTATCCATGACATTGGATCTTCCAAATTATACCTTAAATATGATTTGGAATATGTATCTTGTATTTTAGGTATAGTGATGCTTATATAAGCTTGTCATTTTTTCTTCCAAATTAGAAAATATTGCAATTAAAAACATTAACTCCACATCAATATGAAAGTGTTGGTGGGAATGAAAAGTGAGAGGAAGACCCAAGAAGAAAAACAAAGAGAAAAGTAAACTTAGATGGATATTTATATAGGAAAATAAAAATAAATATCACAAGTATTAACAAGAAATAGGCTAAACCCACAAATAAAATTAGAAAATGACAATGCAAATGATATATTAGAATATTATGGGCATAAATCAGAACTCTCATAAAATGTATTAGGAAATTCTCACATTGTTATAAACAATATATTTATAGATGGGTAAATCTGGCAACAAATATTTTAGCCATTAATTGTGTTGAATTCTATTTTTACAAAATTTAAATTTTAGAAGGGAATTGTATGAGTGAAATTTTTATCTCTTTCTAAAAATGATATCAAAAAGTTAATTGCAAAAACTTCACCATTTAAATATAATATCAAATATAAGGAAATAAAAAGTATCTTCAATAAAAAGACAAGTTAAATATGAATTAATTAACTTGATAGCAATGCAAAGTATTGCATCATATCATTTTATCCTCTATAATAAAAAAGGCCTTCAATAAAAAACTATAATAACTTATTATAATATTAAATATTTAAAAATAAATAATAAATTTAAAAATAATAATTAATTTAATAAAATATATTTAATATTTTTTATTAACACATATTAAATTTAAAATTAATGTTTTAAATTTATCTAAAACATGCATCCTCTTGTTCTTGCTTTTTTTTTTTCTTTTTCTAATAAAGTATTGTTAATATAAAATTGTATTATGGGTAATGTGACCCAAGTTCAATTCCTATAATGAATGTATATAAGAAATATTACTTAAAAAAATAGAATTGCACGATTCTCAGAAAATTACATAAACACATGGTCTTAAAAATGTGAACTTATATTGAAATTTTTGAATTTATATCTTTTTAATCCCCATTTAATGCTCTTTCACGATTTCTAGAATGAAACGGATGCATTTATTTAAGAGCGGTATATGGTATATCGATTCAGAACTGAGACACCTAAAGGCGAGCTTTGATGAAGGGGCTGCCTCGGCCTCGCGCCTCTTAAAATAGTTGAACTTAAATACAATTGAGCTGAAATCTTCAATTAATTGTATGAACAACTACGCATATATTTTTGGGACTGTTTATATGGCTTAATATAATTGGTTAGAAATTATATAGGGTGGAATGTAGCTTTCTTGGGTGATTCTCATCATTGTTTCTTTCATTGTAACATGATATGTTGTCAGAGTTTCAATCCTATTTAAACTTTGGAAGGACATATGTTTATCGATTAAGTGCAACATCAACTATAGTTCTCGAGCTACTTACAAAATTAAACTTTGGAAGGAAATATGTTTATCGATTAAGTGCAACATCAACTATAGTTCTGGAGCTACTTGCAAAATTTTGAAATGTACCTCAAAGTAGTTACAAGTCTTCAGTCCAATTATCATGTGTGAACTGAAGAAAACATCTGACATTAAAAATTTGGAATATCTCCAATTAATTCGTAAACTCTGTTAAATGTTATATTAAACAATATTTTTATAAAACAAAAAAAATTAAACTTAAATCCATGATAAAAATAATGCTTATTATTTTATCTTTAATCAAATATTCTTTTTCATTTGAAAGAATATTAGGATACATTGCAGTAGTTGCATTTACTGCAAAAAGAAAACGAATAAAAAAAAATTACTCTCTTAAAGAGATGAGCTTATTTCATTAACACTAACGTGCACCAAAACAGACTACTTATACAAATGTATTGTTCTTGAGGAACACAGACTCGTTTTTGGTTAGAGAAAAAATTTAAGGTTTAATAGGAAAAAATCATCTTTTAAAATTTATGATATTATTATAATAGTTTGATTATTATGTATATATTTTTATTTAACTTAAAAAATATAGTGTAATTTTAGTGGAATTAGCTTAGTGGTAAGGGTTTTGGTCTGTCTTTGGTAGGTCTAAGGTTTAAACCACAGCGTGTGTAATTTCACTTGGTTCCATATTTGGTTCTTGTGTATATTATAAAGAAGCATTAATAGAATATTGTAAATAAAATAAACATCTTTTTTACATTGATACATGAGAACAATATCCTACAACTCATTTTGAATATAAATAGCTAAAAGAACTTAATTTTCATAAATTGTATGAAAATAATCAAGCTAATGAAGATAACTCAACAACATACCTGTAATGTAATACTTGTTTTCATTAACCTCTATGTTATAAACCTTTGTTTTCATTAAGATAAATAATTTGTTATATAGTAAACCAACACAACATCCATTCACAAATAATATCCGCAGGAAGCATCCACATAATGAGATATATATAGATAACACCCTTTAGGTGGGATACCCTAATATTATTCCTAAAGAAAGGAATCACTGTAGATCTAGTCCATAAGCCAAGATTGTTATGATAAACTTGATATGATTTGCTTCATTACAATGACAATTTCCCCTTATTTATACATCCATATTCAAACTCTTCATCTTCCTAAACCCTTGTGGCACTTATTATTACAATATAATTGATGAGGATCATTTATGAAACTAATAGACTAGGTGTTAGCTTTTACTTGTTTAATTAAGTATAAAGTTCTAAGTCTATAATTATTGATAGCTTGTATCTATAATCAGATATTTATGATTTGGAATTTGTGAATGTCTATAAACATTTGTAAATTAATAAAATATTTTAGTTCGGCTTTTACCCTTTGTAATAATAAACTTTGGGTTATGTGTGGTCTATTCCAACTATCCATAATATCCATATGCATTATAATATCATATCTCCATATTCTTATTTGTAAGTACCTAACAATCCATCCCCTTACAAATATTTTATCCTGAAAATATGAGAATAAACTATATAATATGATTTACCAAGCAATGTTAGAAATTGGTACCATTCTTGACCATCCCTCCATCTAAGTGAAATCTTGATTGGTGATGGTCTACAATGATGTGAAAATGCCCTTATGCTACATGAATATCCATAACTACTCTATTGGTTCCATTTAGATCTATAATAGTGTTGATGACCTAAGCCCTACCACCAAGATTATTACCACTCCTAGTGGTGTGGGTGGTGATATGCTGTAAACTTAACTTGATGTTCTATTATCTATGATTCTTCAATATTTTGTTCTTTTATTTTAAATTATTCCCATGCTCTTCTTTTTTGTTTTCTTCTTTTGGTGTTTTTGGGAACTTCTAAGAAATATTCATTTGCTACTACTTCTTTCATGGAATTTACTATAGATCTTCCTTTGCTACTACTTATTCCATGGATTTTGATATTGTTGTTTCTTCCATGGACTCTGTTATTGCTATTTCTATATATTTTACTTGCTCCACATTAAAATTAAAAGTATCCAAAGACTCCAACTAAGTATAACCAAGAATAATATCCACATCATCCATCTCAATAGCATAAAAATATAAATGTAAAACACATTTATCTATAG
The DNA here is from genome assembly GCA_028583015.1 of Wollemia nobilis. Classification (NCBI taxonomy): domain Eukaryota; kingdom Viridiplantae; phylum Streptophyta; class Pinopsida; order Araucariales; family Araucariaceae; genus Wollemia; species Wollemia nobilis. The sequence goes on along the minus strand of JAQPPZ010016942.1, from coordinate 2,164,028 downwards.
TGATCTTCAAATTTTCAACAATTTGGACATTATCACCATAAGTTTTATGTATTTGATTGTTTTTTGGAACTTGTAAAATCTTGGCCAAAGTAATATTTATGAAACTATGCATATTGTTAGGTTTTATGGAAATAATAATATTTTCCCTCTCAATGTAGTCATAAACCTACAAAATGGAATTTTTTATTCAAACAATTCTGTGTGAACATTATTTTTGTCATTTGTCACCAAAGTTGTGATTCCCTTAGCTTGCACTCTACCACCCTTGGATTTTTCTTTTGCCAATTTGTTGAAAATTTTCATCCCTTTTTAATTCCTTTTGTTCATCATTGAGCCTAGCTATCTTTTCATATTTTTTCTCCAATCCCTATTTGCTTAAGAATGCAACCTCAAATTTATCTCATATGTATGTAAAACGATGAACACTCTTCAAGTTTATAAATCACTTTAAAGCTTCCCATTTTAAAAAAATACAAAAAAAAAAACTTTTCCATATAAAATAAGCAAAATTTAATGATTTAAAAAAATACATCATTCCCAAGCATCACTATCATCCTCTCCACACACTATTGGAAAATCCATGACGACTCCATGACATCAACCTAAAATTACTTTTCCAAAGTAGCTAGGCTTTTTCAAAAAATATAATTTCATAAATATCATCTATTTCTTTCTATAAACAATTTAATTTGTAGATTTTACTGAAAATTAAATTAAATTTTAATTGATTTACTTACCCTATGAATTATTACTAGCCATGTTACCAATGGTTGACTTCATAGAGGTGTATCTCCCTGAATACTACTTGGATTTGTTCATATGACCACTCATTTTGAAAATATTTAAATTCTAAAGCACATAATAGAATAATCATCTAAATTGGACTGCAATATTGAGATGTGGTTTATTTTTTATGAATTTTTGTGTAACAAAAAAGACAACGTTGATAGCCCAATCTCAAACAACCATAACTCTAATATTAATCATAATTTAACATATGATCCTTCAATTTTGGAGTACTCAAAACAATTTGCATTATTGTGCAAGAATATTCTAAATATAACTATTGGAAAAAAGTTATAACGCTCACAAAGTGAGACACTTTCTAAAAAAAATTGCATAAATTTTGCAATCTACAAAAAAAACATAATCTCTACTTTGCCAAAATCATTGCTTTGATACCACCAATTATAAATCTTTGCTCTCCTTAACATAAATCATTTAACATGTACTGAAATAATAAAACATTTATAGACAAATAATATCCACAATATCAATCCACATAATGAGATAAAGATGGATAATATCTTTAGGTAGAGCAACATTGATATTATTCTTGAAGGAAGGAATCACTCAAAATCCTCTCTATGAGTCAAAACTTTTACAAGAATACTTGATATGAATTTCTTCGTTACAATGATAATATCTCTTTTTTATATATTCATCTTCCTGAACCTTTCATCCTAATTTTTTTTCTTGGTTACATAGGTGAATTGGTTTTTTTCATCCTAATTATTATTATAATACAATCAACTTTAACTAAGATATAACTTATATCAATTATTTATAATATCCTTACATATTATTATAAAATATCCCATATTTTTATCCAAAGTTACTTAATATTATATCTATTTAAATTATAAAATAATATAAACCTTGGCTTACATAAATACGTGAAAAATAGCTATGTGTTCATAAAAAATATAATTTTTTTTTAAAAGAACCATTTCAAGATGATATAGTTTGTTGGTTCCATTAAATGCATCAATGCCCTTGGTCAATCTTAGAAGTGACCGCACCATGGGAACCTCTTTTCTTTATATGGTATGCGTTTTTGTTAAAGATACATTAGATTAAGTGACAAAATAGATAGATGAAGCCCCATTAATTTATAGGCTTAATTACAATTAATTTTACATACTGTTGTAGGAGATAGGCAAGAATTTTTTTATTAATAAATTCCATTCCTAAAAATATAATTAAAATAATTTAATCAATTATAAAAAATTTACGATATAATAAAATAAATGTTACAGAATTAATGCTCAATCTCTATCCATTTCTATTGTAATTGCAATGAGTGGAGCAACAGGAATTCAAAGTGCAATATTTAATATATTTTGCATTACACGTTATTTTACATTAAATCGTTTACTATCACCTAATCTACGCCGGAATTCAAAGTGCGATATTTAATATATATATATTTTTAATGCGCGTCTTTTTAGGTTAAATTGTTTACTGTCACCTAAGCTGTGGCAACCTTAATTTGTTTCCACTAAGGTTTGTTTTTAATTCAGTGTTTAAATTATAATGTGGATGTGTAAGTTCAACTTTCTTTCTTATAAAAAGTTATGATGTAACAAGATGTTGAACCTTTTATCTGAATTGTGGAGTTTCTAATACTAATCCTATTTAAAAAAATAAAGATTTTAAAAAAATAATAATTAAAAATATTTTTTTTAAATGTACAAAAAGATAATATTTTTTTAATGTAAAAAAACCTCTACAAAGATTATTCTATTGGGTAAAAATAAAGTCAATGAGACTCTCACAACTAATATAAGACAACAGGAAGCCACTACCAGATCTATAGTATAGTAAAATAATTAATAAAAATATTCATTATTAAAAAAAAGGAAATTCAGTTGGTGATTCCTCCAACTCTATGTATCAATATATATACATATACATATATATATATATATATATATAAATCAAAACATCCTGGTTTGATTTTTTTTAATTTATCAAATAATGTTTAAAAATTAATTGATAAAAAAAAATTATATTAAAACAATATTATTTACATGTTGGAACAAGATTTTTTCCAGCCTTAGGTACCAAGAATATCCATATGTTTTCTCCTTTTACACGTTGCAACAAACTTCTATAACTCTAAAGCCCAAGATCTTATGAACTAGCCATTTTTAGTCACAACATTAAAAGATATGCATTGAAACCAAATCTCTTAAACCATATGTTTGTAATGGTTATATTTGTAATAAATGTCTAAATTAACCACACGCTAGATTTGCACCATGGATCCTAAGAACTAACTACTTTTGGTTACAACATTAAAATATATGCATTGAAGTCAAATCTCTTAAACCATATGTTTGCAATAGATGGCTAAATTAGCCAAAATTTGAATTTTCTCATCAATTTTCGCAATCCTCTCATCCCTGGCATCCATACCACTATGCCATAGACCCTACCTCCTTAATATTGTGCCATAGTCCATACCTTCTTCTTAATATCATGCCATAGACCCTACCTCCTTAATATTGGTCATAACCAGAAATTCTCTTACTATATTAAGAGCTCCAATTACATAAAATGGGATCACATCATCCAATTCCTTCTGTAACTCAATTTTATTTTTGAGGAAAAACCCCAAATAGGATGTTATTTTTTGGCTACGTCCCAAGGAGGTAGGGGTATCTATTCCGCAAAAAATTCCTTGAGCTCGCACCTGGCCTGCCCCCTTCGGCATACTCAACAAGTATGCCTAAAACAATAGAAACAATAATAAACAAACCAAAAATACACAACGTCAAGAAACAAAAATACACAAATGAACCAACAAAAAACAACACATACACAAAAAAAACCACAAAACAAACAAAAACAACATACAGGCATAAAAACAACAAAAAAACTCAAAAATAAATAAATAAACAAATATATAAAAAATAAAATAAAAATTTACAAAAAAAAACACAAAACACATAAGAAAACCATAAAAACAACAAAACAACACACAGCTACTTAAAAAAAGCCAAAAACAAAAACATGAAAAAAAAAATAATAATAATAATAATTAAAAACACAAAAAAAACAAAATCAACACCAAAAACAAAACAGTACAAAAACACACATCCCTTTCAAAAAAACTCAAAAAGGAAAAAGAAACTAGGTACCTCTAACACTAGACTCATCCAAAAAAAAATATTAAATAGCTATTATCTTCGCAATAGAAAACTGTCCAACATGATTCTTTTGGTTTTAAGTTCAAGAAAAACCTCTAACACCTAACAAAAGTTTCTATCACTTTGTTCACGCTATTGCCTTAGTCTTTTGTTATGAGGACACTTGATTTAAAAATCGTTGCGATATTCTTACCATTGGAATTTCGATCTTTCTTATTGTGCTATTTAAAAATAAAAATAAAAATAAATCAATAAAATTATTTGAACATTTGTAAAATGGAGAACCACGTAATAATTATTAAAAAAACACAAAATTTAAAAGAGATTGGACATATTGTTCTTTATCTGCTCAATACCTGGACATCTTTGAACCAATAAGGGTAATTGCAGCATTTACAGAAGCTCCCTCTAAAAATAAAGATTATCACAAAAACCATGAATCGAACCGGTGCTCTTCATCTGCTGTACAGACCGTTTCACGTTCCCTTTTAAAAATATAACAATAGTTTAAAGCTACTCCAGGTCAGGCATATGCTTTATAACCGTATCTCTCTTCACGCTGATTTTTCCTGAAAGAACAACAACCAACAGAATACACAATGAGCACCACAACGTTCACAATCTTGCGCCAGTCGTGCTTCAAAGTCGCCAGCACACCCGCCTTGCACGAATCATAGCGCTTATAGCTCTTAGATAGTTGTTGTACGATAGCGCTGTTGATGGCGCTTATAGATTTTTTCCTTCTTGTGTAGTATTTGTATGGTAGTCTCTTTATGGTTGCTTATGTATGGTAGCTCTTTCGATGGTGTTTTGGTATATTATACCTTCATTTACATTGAAATGGTTTTTTTTTTTAAGAATATTGTTTCAAAAATACTAATCCCATGGTCAAGATTAAAATGTTATGAAGATATTTTTGGTTAATTTAATCCTTCTGGTTTTTATTAACGAGAACTTTTTTTCCTTCAATACTTTTTAATCTATGGAAGTTTATGATGTTTCTTTCTTCTTTGATCTATGGAAGCTTATAATGATTCTCTATTCTTCTTCTATTCATTGGAAGTTTTAATGTTCCTTTATCTTATGGAATTTTAGATACTTCTCTATTTTTTGAAAGCTTTAATGCTTCTTTATTTTTTAGAATTTATGATGCTTTTCTATCATCTAATGTCATAGGTTAAACCTAAGAATAATATGATTCTTCTTTTTTCTAGAGAATCCAACTATTATTAGGGTGACTTTGAATGTCTCCTTATGTCCAAATTTCTTCTGAGCTGGCCCTCAATCCATTTTGGTTGAGTCTTTACCTTCACTAGTTTTATTTTAACCAAGTGGATAGAACCGGGTGATGTTTACTTGTCCCCTTAATATCTACTCAACTAGACCATTAAAATAGAGTCTAAGTCTTCACTACTTTTAAATTGGATAGACTTCAATATTATGGTGGCTTTAAAATATAGCTCTATAAAAAATGGATAGGGTTAAGCGGTAGCTCGGACACCATTGTTGGATTTTAAGACAGATTATCTCAGGTCCCAATATAATTAAGCATAATATATCAGATCATAATATCAATAATAAAGAGTAAAAATTAAATATATGATCAATCAAATATATAAATTGGCCAATATAAATATACTAAAAATTCACTATAATATCAAATATGAATGTAGATAGCCACAATAATTCATATACAAGCATGAAATATACTTACAATAATATTGCTCAAAATATGTATACAAGCTTTATTATCAATGATTCTTATGGTGATTGTTATAGACCGTTTTCACTTACATTGTGTGGAGCTTTGTGTCCATAATATAGACATAGAAATGTGACTCTTCAATACTTGACTATTGCACTTATCACACATCCACAAGTTGCAACCTTTCCTATTCTTTTACTTTAGCTTCTTATCTTTCCACTTGTATACAAGACTGTTCACTCTCTTCTTATATGCAGACTTAACTATATGACACTTGCACACTTTTACATAACCTTTACTCTCCTACATGCAATCCTAATATAATACACTTGTGCACATCCTCACATTATATATTTGCACACTTACATACATGACACTTATGTATATTCTCTCAACTTTTACTCTCCTACCTACAATACTAATATAATACATTTGTCCACACCCTAACATTATATATTTGCACACTTAAATACATGACACTTATGTATATTCTTTCAAATTTTACTCTCCTGGATGCAATCCTAATATAATACACTTGTGCACATCCTCACATTATATATTTGAACACTTACATACATGACACTTTTGTACATTCTCTCATTACACACTTGTAATCTAACTTACATGACACTTGTACATATCATGTACATAGACACTTGGTAGACTATAAATCACTTATTTTAAACTATAGATTCAAACCCTACTCTATTACATATTTATATTTGTACTATAAAGGTACCATGGGGTACATTTGCATGTACCAAATAATGTAATATTCTCCAACATTAGTATCATAAAAAAATTCATGTACCAACTCTTGTAACCCTCACAAACTTGTGGACTTTTTTGGTCTTGTGAATCCTCAATACTTCGATATTGATACACCTTTACATCAAATGACTGATACCAATATTGTATTTTGGTGGATAGAGGACCATACTTGATCCTTCAATATATTGATGTAGATTCTATGTTTTGCACTTGTTCTTATGCTACTAGATCTCTCATAGTCTTTTGAGATCAAAATAAATGCTTCATTGTTTACACTTGGAGCCATTTTGAATTAGAATGGTCACTTAGTGGCATATTATTCATAAAAAATTTCTACTATTAAAATGTAACTGCTCCACATATGACAAAGTATTGTATGCATTGGTCCAAGCCATCAACTAGAGGAACTATATTTTGGATGAAGAAAAAATTATCCATAATAAACTAGAAATATGAAGTGGATCTTATATTTATATGTATTTTACTTTATCATAAAATACAATAAAGAGAGTACTAAAACTATTGTACATTGTTTTATTTATCCCCCTATAGCACATTCTTTGACTTTTGTAACCATTTCTCATTTAGGATTTTAGACTTGGTCTTCTCAATATGCTGATGACCCTAATTTTGAACAAGTTATCAATGACTTTAGAGTCTTGCTTATTACAATTTAACTACTTTTTAGGATTTTTATATCAAGGAAGAGGAGCTCTATAATTTGAATATACTTTGTGTCCTTCATGAGCAACAAACATATATTTTCAAGGAGGCACACTTTACTCTCTGTGGTTATCACTTTGACAAGTAGAAACCACTTCATCATTTGTAGTGTTTCTTTTATTGGCTTCATATGCAATGCGAATTTATGTGTTTCATATGCCAATGTGTAGTTTTTTGGTGATCCAAACTAGTGAATAGAATGTTATAATTAAGTGTTCCTTTTCTCATGCTTGGAAAAGTAATTCCGTAAACCTAGCTAGTGCCTTTCCATTGATAATGTGCTAGCATGATTGTGTATTTATGGTTATCAACCACTTAAACAAAATGACTAAGTTCATTTTAGACCACAATATAAGTTTTGAACATGACTTATGCTAGCTCTTCTTTGACTATATTTTTTACTCCTTTGGTCTACCTACCAATATTATTTTGGCCATGAATAATGTTTTGTGGGTCAATTTTGGTGTTTCTTATGGAATATTTTGGATGTTTCACTCAACTATTTTGTTGCCTTTCATCCTTGGTGATATTGTCAAATTGAATTTTTGAGTTGCACTCATGTAAATTTTTAGGATCTACCACCGTACTTCTATTTCCAAGTGGAATTTGAGCCTAAACCATATTGAGCATGTATACAACCAGGTAATTTATTTTTATATAGGTCTTTCATATTTTGAGGTTTTTATCGGTTTTAAATCTTTGTATTCATATGATTTATCACTATCCTCTTCATCCACAACAATGAAAAATGCTAAGAAAGATAAATATAGGACCCACTCATTCATCCATCATTTGTAGAGTCTTCAAATCAAAGTAGTTTAGATTCTTTAAGTGACTCAATAACAATAGAATCAACTCAAGGACCATCAATATATTTTTCATTATTTTTAAGTTGAAAATATTTTTTGGTTGTACTTAGACAAACATCATTTCCTAGAAAAGAAATATAACAAAATGAAGCCACTTTGCTATGGGCCTTAGAGCATTCTTTACCAGATTTCAATGAATATTTTTTGACTTGATGTTCCTGCATAGTTGGGCATTCATGATATTGTCAATGTTGATTTCCTCAAGAAATATCATGATTCTACATTGGAATCAAAAACTACTATCAACCATCCTACTAATGTTATTCTTGATTTTAAGCTTTCATTGAATTCTAGTCAAGTTTTCAATACAAGTTCCACCACTTCCTACCTTGTTGTCAAACAAGGCCATCTTCCACATTAGGCTCATTGGATATCTCACCATTATAATTTTTCTTCCCTTTTGCAATCAATGAAGTGCAATTAGTTGGCTAGGTTGTTATCTTAACTTAGCTAGTTATTAGTTTTAGTTGATACTTGACATTGTATCATCCAAATTGCACCTTACATATGATTTGGAAGATATATGAATATCTTGTAATTTAGGCATAATGATGCCTATATAAACTTGTCATTTTTTCTTCCAAATTAAAAAATATTTCAAATAAAAACATTATATCCAAATTATGAAAGTATTGGTGGGAATGGAAAAGAGAGGAAGACCCAAGAAGCAAAAACAAACAAAAAAATAAACTTAGAGATATTGATATATGAAAATAAAAATAAATATCACAAATTTTAACAAGAAATAAGGCTAAACCTACAAATAAAATTAAAAAATTATATATTAGAATATTATGGGCATGAATAAGAACTCTCAGGAAATGTATTATGAAATTCTCACATTGTTGTAAACAAAATATTTATAGTTGGGTAAATTGGGCAAAAAATATTTTAGCCATTAATTGTGTTGAATTTTAACAAAATTTATATTTTAAAAAGCAATTATATGAGTGATATTTTTATCTATTTTTAAAAATGATATTGAAAAGTTGATTGTAAAAAATTTACAATTTAAAGAAAATAATAAATATAGGGAAATAGAAAGTATCTTTGATAAAAATAATTAATTAGTTATGAGTTAATCAACTTGATAGCAATGCAATATATTACATCATAACATTTTATCCCTTATAATAAAAATGGCCTAGAATTTAAAAAAAATATACATAACTTATTATAATATTAAATATTTAAAAATAAACAATAAAATTTTAAAAATTAATTATTTTAATAAAATATATAAAATATTTTTTATTAACATATATTTCTTTGTTAAAAATAAAATTTGAAATTAATTTTTTAATTAAATTTATCTAAAACAAGCATCTTGATGTCCTTGTTGTTTTTTTTATCTTTTCTAATAAAGTATTGTTAATATAGAATTGCATTCTTGATACTAATTTTGGATTGAGACAATTACATAAACACATGATCTTAAAAAAATTGAATTGAAATCTTTATATTAAAATGTGAACTTAAATCCATAATAAAAATAATGGTTATAAATTTATATTTAATCAAATATTCCCTTCCATGAAATATTAATTGAGATACATTGCAGTAGTTGCATTTACTGCACCAAAAAAAACTAACAATTTGCTCACAATTAAAGCACACGATAGATCAATAGGAAATAGGGAGAGCCATAAGAGAGATTGAGAGGATATAGAAAATCTTATTTTCAAAAAAATGCAATTATATTTGGCTAGAGTCTTTCCATAGAGTTGCAAAAAAACTTGAGAATACTAGGACTCAGTATTGATTCCACTAGATTGACAAATCAACTAGTGAATATTTGTTATATCAAGATTTAGAATTTTATTCCATTACATTTTCTAATATTTTTTTGCAAAAAAAGAATATTCAAATAAATTTGGGAATCTTCCTATAAGAGCTAGGAAGAATATCTTATGAATCAATCCAATACTTGAAGCAACAAACAAAAGATTAAAGATTTAGCGGCCTAAGAAAAAAATTCCCATTATAGGATTTACAAATTAAAGAATCCTGAACTAAATATTGAGAAGAAAGGAGGAGTCCAAAGAAGCCACATTAAATATTGCAGATCAAGGAGGTCCAATAAAGAAGACCCCATTGAAGGAAGAATAGATTCAAGGAAAAGAGCTTGAAAGAAGGTTTAAGATCTCCATTGAAAATTAAAGACCACAAATTATAGAGTGAGAGAAGGAGAAAATAGTTCAATAATTTAAAGAGACCCATAGGAGGTCATGTTGAATAAATTCTATATTTACAATATTGAAGATAGAGAAGGACTAGAAAAAGTCCTACTATAGATTTTAGAAGTGGTAGATTTTAGAGATCCAAGAAAGTGATCTCATTGTAAAAATTCTATAGTTGAATATTGAAGAAATAAAGGGAAGATCTCATTAAAGTTTTTTTTTTTTGCTAAGTAAAAGGTTTATATTGCAAAAAAAGGGTTTTAAGGATCCCTGAACCTATTTACATAAGCATCAGAAAAGTAGTGCCATGCTGGAAGGATGACTGAGGACCCCAGTAGAAGACCAAAAAAGTGAAGGTCATGGAAGAGGACGCAACCTCAGCCTTAGACGTACTAGATACAACCCAAAAGACCCAACATCAAGGATGCAACCTCATACCATAAGCCAAAACCAAAACCCAAACTTAGAAATAAGGATAAGGCTAAAATAAGAAAATACATAAATGTAAGACATACATTAACAAGAAAACCTAAAGACCAGTAATTATTAGGCTCCATGCAGAGAAGCGAGAAGGGCAAAAAAATGTAAACAAAAAGGAAACAAGGGAATAGGGTGAGATAGAGGAAGAATTTCCTCAGCCTTAGTATTATATTCTTCCTTATCGTCCTCTTCAGCCATTTACTTAGTTTTGTCATCCATGGGTTCAGTCTTGACAATCACCAAGGTCGGTTCAGTAGTAGCAATGTCAACTTGATCAATATAATCAGTGTAGAATAGCTTGTGGATCCCCTCCCTGATGTCCATAGTACAATTCATCATGCAGTTCATCATTGTCATAGTAGAGGCAATAATAAAATCCTTAAGCTTATTGTTCTCCTCATTATCATCTCTGATATCAATCACCTTACTATTGGCAGCAAGGTTCTGAATCCGTGCTGACTTTTTCATCGATTCCTCACTACTATCAAATGTAATGCTTTTCCTCGCCTTCAATTTGGAAAGGGCTTTAGTTGCATTTTTCTTCTTTTTTTCTTTGGATAGTTGTTCGGTAGGGGAAAATTTCAAGACTAAAGAAGCCCTAATACTAGAGAAGCTACAAAAATTCAAATACCTTAGAGAATAGGTCTCAAGGAGAAGGCTAGGAAATCCTCATTGTAAATTTTAGATAAGGCCATTGAAGGATATTTTGATAAGTCTACTGGAAAATATTTTAGGAGAACTCATTGGAGAAGATATCTAGCAAGAAGAAGTTCCTGATAAAGGAGGTTTTGGGATAATTTTTACCATCCGATAACAAGCCCAAAAGGAGAAATATTTGGCAAGGATTTTACCAATTTTTATGGGAGAATAGTGAATATCTAAAGGTATTTATATTATTGAGAAGAAGGCCAATAGATAGGCCAAGGATGAAGTCAAAATTCAACAAGGAGGTTGAAGAAGAAAGAAGATAGAAGAAGCCATCAAATATTAGATATTTGAATATTGTCACTGAAGTCTTGAAAGATGATTAGGAGAAATGAGGTTCTTGGTTTTTACAAAAAAAAGTTAAATATTTTTAGAAGGAAATGTAGACATTAAAATCACATCAATCCAATTAGATGACCAAGGCATTGTCTAAATTGACACCATATGCCTCTCTTGAGAAACCCTCAGAGGTTACCTAGTGGTCCTAACCACTTTTGGGAGGTCCTACCCCACTTTTGTGAATTTTTTGGCCATGTAGGCATGGTCGTCCCACCCTGGGATGACCACAGTTCATGGCCATCCCACCTAGGGATGACAAACAATAGTCATCTCTAGGTGGGACTACCATGGCCTTTGATCCTCAAAAGATCAAAGGAGGGACAAATGGAACCCAAAAACTACCATTTATCCTACCTATTCAAGCATACTAGTGAAAGGGCACATAACTCTCATGACAAATTATAGATTAGGGGTCAAAAAGGGAGATTCCTTCCCCCTTCAATGCATGGCAACCTTGGGATAAATGGTAACCCTTGGCTTGCATGACTTCACATGTACTTTCGACTGATGCCCTCTTGGACTACAAAGTGGATCAATTCCACCCAATTTCAAAGAGGAGTCTTTGCATATTTCACCACAAAGTGCTACCGAGATTTATCCCAACTTTAATGTGCATTTTTCCTTGAGATATCTATCGAGTGAAGGAGGTTTTCAAGTGATTTAAAAACACACAATATGTTTACAAAACTGATCTATTTGAGTGAATTAGGTCCCCAAAATTGATGATAATACCCCTAGGAATAATTTAGACACAATCCTAGTGGAATTGGTGGTAGAAACCACCATATTTGGTGGTCATCCCACCCTAGGATGACCCCCAAATTGTGATAGTTCTAAATGGATCACCTTGGGATGGCCATAAATTAGTGCATGATTTCTTTTCTATTTTTGCATAGATAGATTCTAGACTAAATTATATTCTCTCTATTCAAATTTGGTGTAATTTAAAGTTGTATTGCTTCTGTTATCATGTTTTTGTGTTTTGTAGGTCCGAATGGATCATCCTGTGATGGCCATAAATATGGGCACAATTTCTTTACTATTTCAATTATATCATTCATAGAGCACATAATATGCATATATATCATATTTTGTAGCATTTAGAGTAGTTTTGAAATATCTATTGCACTTTTCCTCTTTCAAACTTATTGATGCTTGCACCTTCACGGTTTCATCTTAATCCGCACATGCTTTTAATAAATTTTATTTTCTTGTGTGTATATCCAGGTATCATAGTGCATGAGGAAGTATCAACAAACTAGAATAATGATATAACACATTGTGGTGGCATCAGAATACCTCTCTTCAATTATGAGTGTGAGGAAGACACTGGAAGCATGCCTTGGATTCTTGAAAGGATTTGATCCTTTGATTATTGTAATTATTCTATCAATTGAGAGCTCTCAAGGGGAAATTTTGTAACCATTTATTTGATATTTATATTAATATAAGGATAACCACCCATTTCTTTTATATACTTGTCATTTTATGCTTGTTTGAAGTGTCACTTTTGTAGTGCTTAGAATCAAGTAGAACAATAGATGCATCTCATGTACCATTTATAGGTGTGCCATTTTTTTCTATACAATGGCGATCACGGTGGGACCCCTATCTCATTTTATTTTTGGAATTTTTGACCATGTTTTGTGCTCTTGAATGTTGCAGGTTCTGGTCGTTCTGGCATGAAACGACCCCAGATTTCCTAATTAGAACACCCAGGGAGGGCCACAATAGCCATCCTAGGCATGTATGACCTCCAAATTTGTATGCATACCACCCTAGGATGGCCATAAAATAGAGGGTATTCAATAGAAATTTTAGAAATAGCAATATCTTAGGCTTTCAAAGTAAGTTCCTAAACCTTTACTTTGCATTTTTACTGTTCAAAAAAGATTAAATTTGGTTTTTATTGCTCCCTTTGTTTTCTTGAAAGGTAGATCACACTTTTATTTAATCACAAGAATAACAAAGAGAATAAAGACAAAAAAATAACTAAGTAGAAATGCATTTGTATGGTTTTCTTGCTTGCAACCTACCTAACGGTTAGGTTGCCATATAGGATATACATTTTGTAGGTTCCATTATTCATGTAATACTTCTAAAAGTGAAACATATTTTTCTTACATTTAGTGAAGATTCATTGAGTGCTCTCTTGTTTTACTTTCTTTAAGCATAATAGGAACCACACACACCACATTCTATTTAAACATTAGTGAGTTGGATTTCATCCCCAACTACTAATCGAGACCAATGATGGTGGGTTTCATCTCCATCCATTGGCTCACATGATTGATCAAACCTTGGAATCCTTTTAACATAATAACATCATCCAAAAAGATAAATTTTCATTAGAAAGTCATTTTTTGGAGCCCTAGCCCATTGTGATTAGCTCATCATGCTTATCATTTTGATATACAATACCCATAATATTTTTGGAAGTCAATATTTTCTACTATGGCCGAGGGACCCCCCTTTTATGGATTTGGTTCAAAGGTGGTTGAAAACAAGACCTCTTATTCAGATATATAATCAAGCTTCATAACCAATGAATATCTCCAAATAAGTCCATAAGACATGCACATCCCTGAATGGCATACCAAGTTTTATCATAAAAACAATATCGTCCCTATGAGTATAAACCTTCGAGATATCCCTACTAGGGAATCACCCATAGGTCCTCTAGAAAAACTTACTGACTTGGATACATTGATGAAATTTTTTATAGCAAATAATCTTCCCACTAAGGGGTCTAGTAGGTCAATATCATGGATTCACACCCCAACTTACTCTATACATCAATCAAATTATGAACATGAGAGTACACCATGGCCTAGCATACATGATAATGCCACTCTATTTTATCGAGTAAGTTACCCCCATACTCCTCACATAATGCTCTCAACAGGCACACATCATGGTTCTATGCAATATGAATATACAAAGCTTACATCTAAGCCTAAATCTACATTATTCCTTATAGATAAGGGAGACGACCCAAGTCATCCTCCTAGTCCTCATGAAGAGTACTTGGTTTGACCACATTAGGGCTCTACATCATAGGACTATAAAAATTTGATTCATAAACTACAATATTAGGTCAATACAACCTCTAGGGAGCATGGAAAACAAGTAATAGATCCTACTAGGGAGGAAAGACATGGTAAATCCATTCGTATTTAAAATACAATGGCACAAAAACCATATGCAATTGAGTAACAAGATCATACTTATTGGGTTCTTAGGCCAAATCTTAATAGGAAATAAAAAATAGATCAACTCCAGTTGGATCAACAATAATTAAATCAATAATCGATGGACTCACAATGAGCACACCTACAAAGGTTGTATCAATGAAAGATACAAGAACAACAAAATATACAACAAGAGCAATTGTAAAATGCATTACATGAAGTGGTGCTTACACCTAACACCTATATGATGCAAAAAAATGCAAGGAACCCAATACACTCTCAAAATATTCTTCCTCGACCACACCAAAATCATGTTCAACATCAAAGGCCATTATATGGTTATCATCAAAAGCCTCATACTCCTCAAAAATACCAAGATCAAGATGAGGAAGAATCATATGAAGAGTCCCAATGGGAACATTAGGATCAAATAGATGCTTAACCTAAATCCAGTTATGATGAGGTACCTAAGGATTATACTCATCATCCACCTCAACATTAAAAGAGGTATACTTTATCTAATAAAGGGTGACAAAAAGATGATCATATCATTTAATCAAGGTTATACAAAGCGCTAGCTGATTGGATAAATTTATTGGAAAAACAAAATTAAAGTTTGGTTTATCAAATACCTACACTAAATCGGTTTAGCAATCAGTATTTGCATCCATCAGTGTCATCACTAACATACCCATCCAATTTCAAGATACCTAAACTTGAAAAGTTCAAATATGATGACGACACACGAGAGCACATGACAATATGTGTTTTAGTTTTCAAGACAATGACCCCTTGATGTTTAGAATCTTTCTTAAAAATTTAGCTAGGAATTCTTTGGAATGGTATAATCATCTGCCACATCATAGCATAAACACCTTTGAGAAATCGGTCGATGCGTTCCTAGGATGTTTTGATTCTAGCACTAAGGAAATGATAAACTCAAGTGACTTGTCTATATTTCATCAACTTGATGATGATCTAGTCATGGATTATGGCAATAGATGGAGGAAGGTGATGTCAAAACTACATTTCATCCTACACATAAAGGAACTCACCCAAATATTTACTAGAATTTGTTTGAAGTATATTTCACTTCTCTTATAATTACAACATTATCAAACATTCAAGGAGGCCTTAGCACAGGCCAAGATCATTGAGGACATCAAGGACTAGGAGGGTGATGTTCAACTCCATAAAGTAAAATGTCTAAATAAGAATATTAAAGGTTCTAAATGCAAACAAATGTGGCCCCAATCAATTAAGTGGTTTTTAGTATCCGTGAACCCTCAAACCAGATGCCACCATCGTAATTACAAGTGCAACCTAATTATCAGGCTCAACCTCAATTGGAAGAACATTATACACAAAAAAATAAATTACAAGGTCAATCGGATTATTCACCACAATAATATACTCATTTTTTGGAGCCCTTAGTATCGATCATCAATCGTTTGTATGTGGCACAAGAAATCAATCTTCCTGACATCCGTCTATTGAAATATAATAAGCGTATATTAAATGTGCACAAGGCAAACACATATTCTATATACCATCAACAAAGGGGTTATGACATCTAGACATGTAATCCCTTTAGAGATTTAATACATGATATGATCGAGAGGTAATAACTTTAGGTAGGAGTCTTCCAAGACCCCTTGCTTGCACATGAAGCAAACATAGCACTTTTAAATCAAGTCAAATAACCTAATTAGGTGCACATTAATATATCTCCCCAAGATTTTGTGGGAATTATTAGTATTGTAACATAGAAATAAGAATATAAAAATTGATCTATGCAACCTGTGGCATCATCCAATGTTTCAACTTCACTCATCTCATATCAGTTGGACATTGGCACTACATAAGATTACACATCATAGTAGGGGGTCAGTTTCTACTACTCCCCCTAGCCAAGCCAATCATAGGGTATCAAACACAATACACAATGGGGGTCTTCAAGGTGTCATAACTTCCCCATAATCCACATCACAATCAATGAAGCAAAGTGAGACCTCCAAAGGTATTGCACCTCCCTCACTTTCATTGAATGAAACACACTCTAAAGGTACCTAAGGTAGTGTACATTACCCTTAAAAACATAAAAACAAACAAAAATCATAAAATATAAAAATCCAAAAACATTCAAAATAATCAAAATTTAAAAAACAATTGAAAATCAAAATTTTAAAAACATTGCAAAACATCAACAATACAAAAATAAAATTAATTTTGTATTGCATCATATGCATTCATTTAATTGCATTAAATTAGGTATTTTTATCCATTGTACTTGCATTATGATAGGATGTATTTACAATTTTAAAAATGAAACCACGTTTGTATCTCAATCATGCATTTATTCATCATCATCATCCATCACCCTCGTGACTAATTGTGTTTTTCAACACAATCTATTGCTATAAGGAATATACTAGGGTTTTTCGGTCATCCAACCATACCTAGTGATATTCTCAGATTTTGTACAAAGCTATCTTCATTTTTAGAATATGAGGTCTAGTTTTTATAGTACTTTGTATCTTTCAAAATCCCATCACAATTTAAACATTAACAATCCTAATCTAGACAAGGAAATATGAAAACTACAAATTGGTCCTGGCCACCCTAAGGGAAAGGTTTTTACTTGTTCACCTTGTGATGTGCATGGTCTAGGGTGTTGGTCATTGACAAAAGGACAAGCTCCCCCTACCCAAAGAAATCCCTTGCTTTCATCAAAATAAGAAAAATCCCAAAAAGCAAAAAATTAAAAGCAAAATAAACAATGATTTTCATCACTAAACAAATCCCTTGTTCAATGAAAATAAAATACAAAATAAAAAGTGATTTTCATCACTAAGAATGAGCAAGTATCCCAAATCAATGTGAAAAAAAAGAAGTGGGTGAAGAGCTTGAATCCTTGGAATGGTCAATATTCCAAAACCACCGAGTGATCCCTAATACAACAATCAGCTGAATGAATCCCGCCTGGCATTGGGGTAGCTTTAGGTGGCTTGTATTGCCTAGTGGTCTAATCCAACTAAGTCCAAACTTAGGATCATGATGAACATATGGTGATCCTCATTACAACAATGGGATGAATGAATCCTACCTGGAAATGAGGTAGTCTTATGTCTCATTTAGTATATTCATTTGCACACACAGGGATAGAGAATATCTTGGTCTTCATAACAAAATATTTTATCTTTCAAGAGTCTTGTATAGTCATTATACAACTTTTGATTAATCAGCTAGGGTATTTGAGTCTCATGGAAAACATACAAAATTCCCTAATAACAAAAAATCATTACATCAATCATACACATTTTTATTTATTAACTTTTTTTTATTAAGTCATGTTCATGAAATTGGATAGATACTGGATAAATATCAACAATGATATTTATATGGCCACTGACTATTTTATGCATATATTTTAATTTACAGAAGCCTATAGAGAAAGCCTACACATCTCACAATCATCTCATTTCACACATGGATGCTTAAATGATTAATTCTTATGATAAGAGATCATTTTTATTCATGATTTTCATACATTCAGTGGTGTCATCCATAAGTTTGTTAAAACATATATTAATTGCATTCCTTATGCTTTAAGTGATTAAAGCATACATGTTGATTTACATTAGGTCATCATCATGTAAATAATGCATTACATACATTGCATTCACCATATCATATCAACATAACTTAAGTGCATAGATAATTGAAACAAATTAGACATGTATTTAACATTGACCATTGCATCCATATATGAATGCATAGTAGAGCATATACACATCTAGATCACAACATCTAATCATACATTTATCATCTAGCTAGTGCATGTCATTAGTACATCATAGACATATAACATATTCACATCATTAATAGGTATTACATACATTAATGCATCCTTAAATTATAATACACAATGCATCTAATGGTCCAAAATTGCACAATTGCAAATCACACAAATATTTTTAGACATTAATTCGGGCATTATTGGTATCATACCTCCCCTAGTAAGAAATCAACCCCCAAAAATCCCAAAGGTATCCATAAACCCTTTGGTCACCCAAAAATCCCCAAAAGTATCCAAAAACTCTTTGGTCACCCAAAAATCCCCAAAGGTATCCATAAACCCTTTGGTCATCCCAAAATGACCCAAAGGTATCCATAAACCCTTTGGTCACGCAAAAAGCCCCAAAGGTATCTGTAAACTCTTTGGTCACCCAAAATCCCCAAAGGTATTATAAACCCTTTGGTCACCCAAAAGGCCCCAAAGGTATCCATAACCCTTTGGTCACCCAAAATCCCTAAAGGTATTCGTAAACCCTTTGGTCACACAAAAATCCCCAAAGGTATCCATAAACCCTTTGGTCACCCTAAAAACCCAAAGGTATCCATAAACTCTTTGGTCACCCAAAATTCCCCAATGGCATCCACTAATCCCATTTGTCATAATAATAACATATATAATCCAAATAAAAAATTAATAGCCTAATTAAGTTAATCATGTTCGTTTTACGAATCATTTCCGAAGATAATCATGCACTCTCCTTTCTTGGGGAAAATAATCAAAAGGTCAAAAGCATATTCAAGAAAACTAGTAAGCTTATATCCTAGTCACCATCAAGGCTAGGATTCAACTTAAGCCTTGTATCTTATTCACCCTCAAGGCTAGGATTCGACTTAAGCCATATCTTCTAGTCACCATCAAGGCTAGGATTTAACTTATGACTTTTACCCTAGTCGCCATCAAGCCTAGGATTTGAATTAAGCCTTGTCTCCTAGTCACCATCAAGGCTAGGATTTTACTTAAGACTTGTCTCATAGTCACAATAAAAACTATGATTTTAATTAAGCTTATCTCCTAGTCACCATCAAGGCTAGAATTATACTTGAACTTGTTTGTCAACTATCCCTAAGATTACCAAAATCAAGCTCCTTAACTTGTAAGAGGCAATGATTTCGAGATGTGTGTCCTTTCCATGATTGGGGCATATAACATTGATAAGGTATTCATTTAATTTCTTCTATGAAATATCATAAAAAATAAAAAATTCAAAATTAATTAAAGCACCTCAAAAATAGTAAAAAAGCATCCGAAATGGCTTAAAAACCACAAAAAATAGGTCAAATTTGGTCAAAATTCACTCTAGATCAAGATGAAAAATAAATTTCCCATGGATGAATGGAAAGGTCTCTACTTAAATCCCTAAGAATGCCACTATGGTTGTACCATCCCATGGGAATGAGGTATTCAATTCCTTTCTTCCATAAACTATCAACAAAATCCTCACAAAATCGACACCTTTTACAATGGGTACAATTGAAGAAACCTATACAAGGAATATGGGTAAAGTGACTCGTCACTTTTATCATTTTTCATTACCTAATTCATTTTTCACATGAGGGGGTATTCATAACCACAAAATTCATAATCAAAATCAATAATCAAACAGTCAATCATGCAAATTGTGTTTGTCCAATGAATCATTGACAAAGACAATCACACCCTTGCTTGGGGTGGAAAAAAAGCAAAAGTTTTAATAAAAAAAATGCCTGGAATTCAAGAAGTATAAAATAGCAAGCATCACCTCCTCATGACTAAAAAATTTCCAAGATCAAGTAAGCCTTACTGGAGAGGTTGTACTTGAATCAAGTTCCTTAGCTCGTAAGAAGTAAGTATTCAAGAACGCATGCTATTTCCATGATTGGGGTATCTAAATTTGGTTAGGTTACTAAATAACCTTAATAATTTGAAATTTTAGTTATCTATTTTTTCTCCACATTGTGCTACACATAATGCATCCCAAAAAGGGGCATATGTAGATACTAAAATCATGTCAATCTGATTAGACGACCAAGGCATTATCTAAATTGACACCATCTTGCCCTCTTGGGCAATACTCAGAGGTTACATAGTGGTCCTAACTATTTTTTGGAGGTCCTACCCCACTTTTGTGAAGTTATGGCCCGTGTAGGCATGGTCGTCCCACCCTGTAATGGCCACAATTCATGGACTTCCCATCTAGAGACAACCACAAATATATATCCCAAGGTGGGATGCCCATTGTCTTTGACCCTAAAAAGGTTAAGGGAGGGATAAATAACACCCACAAACTACCATTTATCCCACCTATTCAAGCATGCTAGTGAGAGGATGCATAATATTGAGCAAGGTGCAGTGACAATATTCTCATTGTTGTCAACACAGTCAGATAGATCGGTTGATGTAGTGGACAAGATTTTAGATGTTATTCAGAGTATATAAAGTGATGTTAAATGCTTATGAGGATTTTTATACACCTTTTTGCATATTTTCCAAGAAGACCGAAGTGGACCATATGCTAAATATCAAAGAAAAAGCAAAACACCACAAAGAAAAAAAGTGTCACAATATCACGACATGTTGCATTTTCATGGCCAAAAGAGAAGAGAGAAAAAATTTCACGATATCGCGACATGTTGCATTTTCATGGCCAAAATAGCAAAGAGAAAAAAGTGTCGTGATATCACGACATGTTGCATTTTCACGGCCAAAAGAGAAGAGAAAATGCGAGAAAAAAAATGTCGCGATATCGTGACATATTGCATTTTTGCGGGCCAAAGAAAAAATAAAGAGTAGAGAGAAAAAAGTGTCGCGATATCGTGACATGTTGCATTTTTGTGGGCCAAAGAAAAGAGAAAGAGCAGAGAGAAAAAAGTGTCACGATATCGCGACATGTTGCATTTTCATGGTCCAAAGCGAAGAGAAAGAGCAAGGAGAAAAAATGTCACAATATCGTGACATGTTGCATTTTGATGGTCCAAAGAGAAGAGAAAGAGCAAGGAGAAAAAAATGTCACGATATCACAACATGTAGCATTTTCGTGGTCTGATCCAAAGAGAAAGAGCAAGAAGGAAAAAGTGTCGCGATATCGTGACATGTAGCATTTTTGTGGACCAAAGTAAAGAGAAAGTGCAAGAAGGAAAATGTATCATGATATTTTGACATGTCGCATTTTCGTGACTCAAAAAGGGCAAGCAAGAAGAGAAAAAAAAGTGTCACGATATCACAACATGTCGCATTTTTGTGACTCAAAAAGGGCAGGCAAGAAGAGAAACAAAAGTGTCGTGATATCGCGACATGTCGCATTTTAGTGACTCAAAAAGAGCAGGCAGACAGAGAAACAAAAGTGTCGCGATATCATGACATGTTACATTTTCGTGACACAAAAAGGGCAGGCAGTCAAAGGAACAAAAGTGTCGTGATATCGCAACATGTTGCATTTTCGTGACTCAAAAAGGGTAGGCAGGCAGAGAAACAAAAGTGTCACGATATCATGACATTACGCATTTTCGTGACTCAAGAAGGGCCTCAAAATAAAAACAAAAATTCTTTTCGAAAACCAAAACAAATGCATGCACAAGGGAAAAGAAAATGAACAGTCATGAAGGAGAAAACGAACAGTCATCGAAGGAGAAAATAAATGCATGCACAAGGGAAAAGAAAACGAATAGTCATGAAGGAGAAAACAAATGCATGCACAAGGGAAAATAAAATGAACAGTCATGAAGGATAAAATGAACAGTCATTGAAGGAGAAAACAAATGCGTGCACAAGGGAAAATAAAGTGAACAGTCATTGAAGGAGAAAACGAACAGTCATCGAAGGAGAAAATGAACAGTCATGAAGAAAAAAATGAACAGTCATGGTAGGAGAATATGGTGTCAATTCTTTGCTTGTGACATGTTTGACGAAATGTATTCTCAATATATACAAAAGGAGTCACATAAAGAAGGTGTTACAATTGAGAAGTGGAAGATGAGAATATAAAAGAAGGTGTTGCAATTGACAAGTGGCATATGAGAATATGAAATAAGGAGTTAAAATTGGAGTTACAAAGAGAAATGATAGTTATAAAAGGAGTGTTTCTTGGAGAATTTAACAAGGTGATTTTAGTGCGGGTGATAAGTGTGTGTGTTTTGTGATCTGTGGTAGATGTTGGGTAAGCAATATACTAGTTAGGGTCTTGTAAAAGTGAAGGTATTTTTATGTCAATATTCTAGTTTCAAAATGGAAGTCCAAGTTGGTTCTTGGCATTAGGGGTTGGTGTTACTTCTAGTTGGTGCTGGTAAATCAGGGGTTGGTGCTCCTTCCAATTGGTGCTGGTAAATCAGGGGTTGATGCTCCTTCCAGTGGGTGTTGGTAAATTGATTGTAAAGTTGGTCCTTTACAAAGGCTAGATTTGTATGGGAGTCCAAATAGTCATTTTGAGGAGTAGTCAAATCGGTTAACCTCAGTACATATTATGTTGTGTGACGTTATCTTGTTATATTTACTTTATTTGGTTTTAAGTTTTCATTGTTTCGACTTTAATATTTGAAGATTTAAGTAACAAGAGATACACTAATTCACCCACCACCTCTTAGTGTCACTATGATACTAATAATTGTTATCAGAGCCAGTTTCCCTTGTCAGGCTAAATCATCTAGGGTTGATCTTAGATTAGTATGCAATGGGTAAGAAGAATACATCCTCCTCCAATAAGGCATCTCAGTAAGTTTCAGTTCCTGTGGAAGAGAAAATTGAACTAAAAAATATAATATTGAATTCCGAAGTATGTGATGAAAACCTTGAGGTTGAAGTAGATCTAGAAGGTGATTTGATCGCTACACTTGAAGAGTTGAATATAGAAAGGAAAAATAATAAAATATTGTCCAAGAAGTTGGAAGAATACGGGGATAATATTGAAGATCTCCTATTACAAATTCATAAATCCAAAAAAATAGAAGAATCCTTGAAGTCACACCTGGATGATAAAGTTGATGTATGTAGCAAACGTGAAGAGGAATCTAACAAAGTTATTCATGATCTAAAGCTGCAAGCAGAAGAGTCCAAAATGATTAAAGAAACTCTTAGGTAATAGATCAATAAGAAAGAGATTGTTTGCTGCAAAAAAGAAGAAGAAATTATTTTTTTAAGAAACAACTAGAAGAGGCCAATACAAATCTCAAATTTGAGAAAAGCACAGAGTTGCTAGATGAAATGATAAGGCAACAAAAAATCTCCAAGACTAAGCTTGGTCTTGAATATGAAGATGAACAACCTTCATCTTCCAAATATGCAGAGAAGAATAAGTTCACTGTTGAAGGATCGAAGCAAGAAAAGTTTGAAGCTAAATCTTCAAAAGGAAGAAAATATCAAAGGAGATCTACAGCAAATAAACCACAACAAAAGAGGTTCTATCACTCTCACTCTATTCATAATAATGCTTTTAATGGCTATTTTTTTAGATGCAACCATTATGGTCACAAGGCAATTTATTGTGGATTGAATAATAGATCAAAGAGTTATGATGGTAGAAATACATCTGCTTTTCTGATTGAACACCATATGCAATGTTTTAAATGTAACGGTCATGGGCATATAGCAAGGTCTTGTCCAAGAACTTTTATATCTAATCTAATGCAAGACAGTAGATTTCATCAGACACAAATAATGCAATACAGATAGGGAATAAATCATGTGCATAAAAGAAAGGAAAATAATCATCCATCAAGGATGCACAAGAGACAACCACCTAAGAGAAATGTTTAAATTCATGAAAAGGTTCAAAATAGGGATGTAGTTGAAAAACTCAAGCCCAAGTTCAAGAAATTTTGGAGAAATAAAGAAGGAAATCGTGTCTCCTTGGACTGAAGGAGACTACTTCTCTATTGCACTAAGCAACTCCAAGTAGTACATCCTTAGGGGGAGCAATCTTAAAGTTTTATTTTAATACTCCTATGTATTTTTTTGGTTATCTAAGGATGAAATGCAAGTATTCAGGGGGAATTGTATTATAGTTGTCAAAGTGTGTTTTAGTTCATGTAGTTGTTTGTGGAGGAACCGTGAAGGGTGGTGATTAAATTGAGAATTGTCACCATTGGTAGTATTGCTATATGTCAATGTTGTACTTTTGATGGTTCTTACTGCCATTGTTCAAAGTTATGGATTATAACAGTTCTGATAATTTGTTTTAGTGAAAGAATTTTGCCCTAGCTGCATATATGTGTTTCAATAAAAGTAGTGTGTATTTGTACTACACATTGATGTGAAGATTGTTAGATCTATTATGACACTTTGGTGAAAATATTTAAATCGCATGAAAAATTAGAAAGCTCACATTTTATTATTGCATTCAAAACGGCTACGTGAGTAGGAAGTTACATCAATACAAATTGAGTACAAATATTTAGGGAGACAGTTTTCAGTAGCTAGGACACCTCAACAGAATGGTGTGGTAGAAAGAAAGAACAGGACAGTGCAGGAAATGGCACGAACTATGTTGACTGAGAGCAAAATAGCACACAAATTTTGGAAAGAGGTAGTCCATACTGTGGTATACATCCAAAATAGGTGCATGTTGAGGATGCATGAAAGCAAAACTCCTTATGAGTTGTGGTTCGATAAAAGGCAACAGTAAGATACTTTAAAGTTTTTTGCAGCAAGTGTTACATCAAATGAACTGAAGAAAATCTTGGTAAGTTTGAAAATAGAGCTGATGAAGGTATTTTTCTTGGCTATTCGTCAAAAAAAAAAAGCTTACAAATGCTACAACAAGAGGCTAAGGAAAATTTTAGATAGTGCCGATGTTAAAGTTGATGAAGGTAGGGAATAAGTAATTAGATATGAATAGAACTACCCAATTTATGAAGAGGTTATTGAAGGAGATGAGGAAAAGGAAATGAAAAAGAAACAAAAAATTGACTCAGATGATTCAAACAGTGATTCAAAAGTGGAAGAAAATAAGAAATTCAAAACAAGAAGCTGGCAGAAAGTTCATCCTAGAGAGAAAATAATTGGATAACCCACAGTTGGTGTTCAGACAAGAAGAGTAGTATGTAACTACTCTCTATTATCCATCATTGAGCCCAAAAATGTTGCTGACGCAAGCAAAGATGAAATTTGGATGAAGGCAATAAATGAAGAATTAGATCGAATCGAGAAAACCAAAACTTGGGAGTTAGTACCAAGACCTGCAAATAAAAATATAATCGGTACTAAATGGGTCTTTCAAAACAAATTGAATGAAGATGGACAGGTAGTCAGGAATAAAGCAAGATTGGTATGTAAAGGATATGCACAAGTTGAAGGTATTGACTTTGAGGAAACCTTTGCACCTATGGCTAGACTAGAGGCAATTAGAATATTTTTGGCTTTAGCAGTTTACAATAATTTCAAATTTTATCAAATGGATGTGAAATTAGCATTTTTGAATGGGAAACTTGAAGAAGAGGTTTATATTGAGCAGCAAAATTCCAACTTGGTGTTGATCCCAACTTGGTTTGCAAGTTGAAGAAAGCATTATAACAGGCACCCCAAGCATGATATGAAAGGCTAGACAACTATCTTACTCAACAAGGGTTCAAGAAAGGTATGGTGGATAGTAATTTGTATGTCAAAACATAAAATGGCCATCTTATTATTCTTGTTGTATATTTTGATGATATCATATTTGGTAGCAGCAAAGATGAGTCATGTAAAGATTTAGCAAATAAGATGCAGAAAGAATTTGAAATGTCAATGATTGGTGAACTTTCATATTTTATCGGGTTGCAAGTTAATCAAAATGAGAATGGCATATTTATTTATCAAATTAAATATGTGAAAGAGATACTAAAAAATTTCACAATGGAGGATTGTAAGCCAGTTAGCACTCCCATGACGATAGGTTGCAAGTTGAGAAAGGATGAAAAATATCCACATGTTGATCAAACCATGTACAAATCTATTATTGGGAGCTTACTGTACTTGATAGCTACCAGACCAAATATTTTGCAGGCAATATGCATGGTAGCACGATTTCAGGCTAGTCCCAATGAGACTCATGTGACAGAAGTGAAGAGGATTCTTCGATACCTCAAGGGTACTATGGAGTATGGGTTATGGTATCCGAAAGGTAAGGAATTCACCCTTATTGTGTATTCAGATGCATATTGGGTAGGATGTGTAGATGATAGAAAGATTACTAGTGGAGGTGCATTCTATCTTGGAGACAGGTTGGTCACGTGGCATAGTAAGAAACAAGATTCAGTCTCCTTATCCATAGCAGAGGTAGAATATGTTAGGATCCTCAATCCTAACATTATTAGTTAGTATTAGTTAGTATTATTAATCATTTAATTATTATATTATTAACTTATAAAGTGAACCATCACAACCCTTCATAACGTGAACCATCATGTCTCTTCATACATGAACCATCATGTCTCTTCACCAACGTAGCTTTAGGGTAGATATATATATTAGGTTGGCCATCCATATCAAATCATCCATGAATAATAAGAATAAGAATCATAGATTCCAAGGAGGGATCCCCCTATAGTGGCAAAGCGATTACAAGGGAGCCCCCTTTGAGTGGCCTGTGATTACATTTATAGTAAGACCTTGAGGTCTTACCATTTGGTATCAGAGCCATGTGGAATTCAACCATGTGGTATTTTCTCAAGGAACTTCATCAAATCACTTCCGTGCGTGAGTATCAAACTCGGTTTGAGGATATCACCAAACACAACACAGGGTTGGATGAATCAATTCTCATCAATAACTTCATTAGTGGATTGAAAGAAGAAATTAGAATGGAGGTGACAAGGTTCAATCCCTATACCATGATGAAAACCTATGGATTGGCCAAATTAGCCAAAGACAAAATCAACGGACAACATCGATTATGGAAACCACCTCTGGAGAATTCATCAACCACTTACATAACTCCCAAGCCAATGCATAATGCTAACCTTGATAAGGTAATAAAAGAAGAAAATGATATAGAGGTAGACATAGTGATGGATACACCTGAATATAACACTAAATATGGTAACGATGAGGAAGGTAAGGAAGACGAGGAAGCCACAAAAGATAAAAAAGAAGAGGAATATGTGGAAAACAAGGACAATGAGCAAGAAATATCTCAAGACATTCTTGAAGTGACTCGTTATGGACAAACAGGCACTTTACAAGAACTACACTCAAATTCCTCTCCAATAGTGAGTTTTCACCATAGGGTCAAACCTATTAAAAAAAAAGGCAAAAAAGTGACTACACACTCCTTCGTTGCCTCTCCCAGGGAACAACAAGAGAATGTAGAAGTTTTACCACCTCTTTTTATGCATCATTCTAAGGCGTTTGAAGAACCCCAAGGATTGCCCTTCCCTCATCATCACACATTTACTAATATTTTTGGAAGCCCCCCACTAACACTTCATCCTTCTCGATATCCCTGCCTACAAAAGGATGACATTAAAAGAGTCCAAGAACTTACACAAATCCTTCTTGGAAAACAAAGGGTAAAGCTTCTCACTTTGAGCTTTGAGGACAAAGCTCTTTTTAAGGAGGGTGGCATGTTAGGATCCTCAATCCTAACATTATTAGTTAGTATTAGTTAGTATTATTAATCATTTAATTATTATATTATTAACTTATAAAGTGAACCATCACAACCCTTCATAACGTGAACCATCATGTCTCTTCATATGTGAACCATCATGTCTCTTCATTAACGTAGCTTTAGGGTAGATATATATATTAGGTTGGCCATCCATATCAAATCATCCATGAATAATAAGAATAAGAATCATAGATTCCAAGGAGGGAGCCCCCTATAGTGGCAAAGCGATTACAAGGGAGCCCCCTTTGAGTGGCCTGCGATTACATTTATAGTAAGACCTTGAGGTCTTACCAGAATATATTACAATGACAACATGTTGTACGTAGGTATTATGGATGAAATAAAACTTAAAAGATCTTGGTATTAACTTTAGTGAGACAATTTTAGTTAAGTGTGATAACACCAGTGCCATTAACATCTCAAAGAATTCAGTTATGCAATCTTGCACAAAACATATTGCTATCTAGTATCACTTTTTATGGAGAAAGTTGCGAAAGGTGAGGTTAAGTTGGATTTTGTTCCAACAACAGAGCAAGTAGTAGATATATTCATAAAACCATTGCCCAAGGAAGTCTTTGAGTACCTTCACAATAAATTGGGAGTGGTCACACTTCTCAATAATTGACTAGCTATCGGGACCACATTCTTAGGGGGAGCATTTGTGTATTTGTTTATCTTTTTGCTCATGTTTGTGATTTTTGCTAAGTGTAATAATTTTTGCCTGAGAATGTTGTGCATGGACTCAGGGGGAGTTTGCAGTAGCCCTTTGGTATTGCTGTCAAAGGGGGAGAAGAGTTATAGGAAATTGCTCATGTGTTGCCAACAATTCCAAAGGGGGATATTGTTGAGCAAGGTGCAGTGACAGTATTGTCATTGTTGTCAACACAGTCAGATAGATTAGTTGATGCAGTAAATAGGATTTCAGAGGTTATTCAGAGTATGTACAATGATGTTAAATGTTTATGAGGATGTTTATCCACCTTTTTGCATATTTTCCAAGAAGACCAAAGTGGCCCATATGCTAAAGATCAAAGAAAAAGCAAAACACCGCAAATAAAAAAAGTGTCGCAATATTGCGACATGTTGCATTTTCATGGCCAAAAGAGAAGAGAGAAAAAGTATTGCAATATCGTGACATGTTGCATTTTCACGGTTGAAAAATAAAAGAGAAAAAAGTGTCACGATATAGCGATATGTTGCATTTTCGCAACCAAAAGAGAAGAGAAAATGCAAGGAGAAAAAAAGTGTCGTGATACCGCGACATGTTGCATTTTCATGAGCTAAAGAAAAGAGAAAGAGCAGAGAGAAAAAAGTGTTGCGATATCGTGACATGTTTCATTTTCATAGGCCAAAGAAAAGAGAAAGAGCAGAGAGAAAAAAGTGTTGCAATATCGCGACATGTTGCATTTTCGCGGTCCAAAGCGAAGAGAAATAGTAAGGAGAAAAAAGTGTTGTGATATCATGACATGTTGCATTTTTGTGGTCCAACGCAAAGAGAAAGAGCAAGGAGAAAAAAGTGTCGTGATATCGCGACATGTAGCATTTTCGTGGTCCTATGCAACGAGAAAGAGCAATAAGGAAAAAGTGTTGTGATATCACGACTTGTAGCATTTTCGCAGGCCAAAGCAAAAAGAAAGAGCAAGAAGTAAAAAGTGTCATGATATCGTGACATGTCACATTTTTGTGACTCAAAAATGGTAGGCAGACAGAGAAACAAAAGTTTCGCGATATCGTGAAATGTCGCATCTTTGCGACTCATAAAGGGTAGGCAGGCAGAGAAACAAAAGTGTCACGATATCACGACATGTCATATTTTTATGACTCAAAAAGGGTAGGCAGGAAGAGAAACAAAAGTGTCACGATATTACGACATGTCATATTTTCATGACTCAAAAAGGGCAAGCATGTAGATAAACAAAAGTGTCACGATATCGTGACATGTCACATTTTTGCGACTCAAAAAGGGCAGGTAGGCAGAGAAATAAAAGTGTCACGATATCATGACATGTCACATTTTTGCGATTCAAAAAGTGTAGGAAGGCAGAGAAACAAAAGTGTCGTGATATCACGACATGTCACATTTTCATGACTCAAAAAGGGCAGGTAGGCAGAGAAACAAAAATGTCATGATATCACGACATGTTGCATTTTTGTGACTCAAGAAGGGCCTCAAAATAGAAATGAAAAGTCTTTTGGAAACCAAAACAAATGCATGCACAAGGGAAAAGAAAATAAATAGTCATGAAGGAGAAAACGAATAGTCATCGAAGGAGAAAACAAATACATGCACAAGGGAAAAGAAAATGAACAGTCATGAAGGAGAAAATGAATAGTCATCAAAGGAGAAAACAAATGCATGCACAAGGGAAAATAAAATGAATAGTCATGAAGGAGAAAACGAATAGTCATCGAAGGAGAAAACAAATGCATGCACAAGGGAAAAGAAAATGAACAGTCATCGAAGGAGAAAATGAACAGTCATCCAAGGAGAAAATGAACAATCATGAAGGAGAAAACTAACAGTCATGGTAGGATAATATGGTGTCAATTATTTACATGTGACGTTTTTGACGAAATGCCTTCTCAATATATACAAAAGGAGTCACATAAAGAAGGAGTTACAATTGACAAGTTGCAGACGATAATATGAAAGAAGGTGTTACAATTGACAAGTGGCGTATGAGAATATAAAATAAGGAGTTACAATTGGAGTTACAAAGAGAAAGGATAGTTATAAAAGGAGTGTTTCTTGGACAATTTAACAAGGTGATTTTAGTGAGGGTGATAACCGTGTGTGTTTTGTGATGTGTGGTAGACGTTGGGTAAGCAATAGACCAATCAGGGTCTTGTAAAAGTGAAGGCATTTTTATGTCAATATTCTAGTTTCAAAATGGAAGTCCAAGTTGGTGCTTGGCATTAGGGGTTGGTGCTCCTTCCAGTTGGTGTTGGTAAATTAGGGGTTGGTGCTCCTTCCAATTGGTGCTAGTAAATCAGGGGTTGATGCTCCTTCCAGTGGGTGCTGGTAAATTGATTGTAAAGTTGGTGCTTTGCAAAGGCTGGATTTGGATGGGAGTACAAATAGTCATTTTGAGGATAAGCCAAATCGGTGAACCTCAGTACATCTTATGTTGTGTGATGTTATCTTGTTATATTTGATTTATTTTATTTTAAGTTTGCATTGTTTTGGCTTTAAGATTTGAATATTTAAGTAACAAGAGATACACTGATTCACCCCCCCCATCTTAGTGTCATTATGATACTAACACATAACTCTCATGATAAATTGTATATTTAAGGCCAAAAATAGAGATTCATTTCCCATCCAATGCATGGAGACCTTGGGAAAAATAGTGACCCTTGCCTCGCATGACCTCACATGCTCATTTGACCAGATGACCTCTTGGGCTATAAAGTGGATCAATTCCACCCAATTTTAGAGAGGAATATTTGCATATTTCACCATGAAATGCTATTGAGATTTATCCCCAATTTATTATCCATTTTACCTTGAGATCTCTATTGAGCAAAGGATGTTTTCAAGTGGTTACAAAATTCATAATCTATTTACAAAACCAACCCATTTGAGTGAATAAGGTCCCAAAATTTGATGACAATAACCCTAGGAATAATTTAGACCCAATGCTAGTGGAATTGGTGGTAGAAACCACCATATTTGGTGGTCGTACCACCCTAGGACAACCCCCAAATTATAACAATTCTAAATATCTCACCCTAGGATCACCACAAATTGGTACATGATTTCTTTACTATTTTTGAATAGATAGATTCTAGACTAGATTATATGCTCCCTATTCAAATTTGGTGCAATTTGGAGTTGTATTGCTTCTCCTATCATGTTTTTGTGTTTGTGGGTCCAAATGGCTCATCCCAAGATGACCACAAATATGAGCAAAATTTCTTTGTTGTTTTTAATTAGATTATTCACAGAGCACATAATATGCATAGATATTAGTTTTTGTAGTATTTAGAGAAATTTTTAAGTATCTATTGCACTTTTACACTTTCAAGCTTATTGATGCATGCACCTTCATGGTTTCATTTTAATCCATGCATGCTTTTAATCAATTTTATTTTCTTGTGTGTAGATCTAGGTATCATAGTGCATGAGGAAGGAGTGACAAGCTAGAACAATGATAGAACACATTGTGGCAACATCAAAAGCCCACTCTTCAATTGTGAGTGCGAGGAAGACATTGTGGATTCTTGAAAGGATTTGATACTTTGACTGCGATAATGAGTATATCAATTAAGATCCCTCAAGGGGACATTTTTTAACCGCTTATTTAAAATTTATATTAATATAAGGATAACTGCCCATTTCTTTAATATACTTTTCATTTTATGCTTGTTTGAAGTGTTGCTTTCATAGTGCTTATAATCAAGTGGAAAAATATATGCATATCATGTACCCTTGCTAGGCATATCGTTTTCCTGCTCTATAGGAAATTTTTAGCTACAATTTGGAGGAAGTTTCCTACCAAATTTAGATATTCGAGGACAAAATTTTGAAGGAGAAATTAGTTTTTTTAGAATATGAAAATTTTAGAGTTACAGGAAGCCATTTAGGAAGCATTAAGAGTTGTTAATTTTTAGAGTTCAATGGAGCATCCTAAATGAGAGTTAAAACCACATAACTATATTTTTGGGAAATAAGATAGAGGAGTTTTAAAGCTACAAACTTGTGAGTTAAATTTTTTTTTGTAATAGGAAAGAAAGAGTTGTTATTTCATCTAACATAGAGTAGCAATTAGGTGATCCAAATCACCAAGAAATACATCATCTACGGAGGTTAAAAAGGTAAGCAAATTTGGTGCAAAAGGTTCATTATTTGAACACTTATATTAAGTTCATTATTAAGTTTCATTAAGAACCACATTAGAGATTAAAGTTGCAAAGAGAAATTTTCAAGTTTAATGTCTTCAAGGAAGTGCAAAAGATAGTTTCTAAAAGGTTTAAAACCTACACATAATAAATAGGAGTTAGATATATTTTAAAAGAAAGAAAAATATCAATATTTGACCTTCTATTAAAAGAAAAGAATAAATGATGAGGATTGATGTTTGATCACTCATATGACCCCTCTAGTAGTTCCTAGCTAGGTTTGCATAGTTTATTTCTTGCAAATTAATAATTGTAAGTGAGTCTCCTTCTCACATGCACTTGTGGGCACTAATTATCTTCTAGTTGTCATTTAGAGTGTTAGTTAGTAAGTGTGAACTCAAAGTAGGAAGTGTGTACTTCAAGATAGCTAAAATGGATCTTATAGTTAGCATTATTCCTTTTCTCTTAACTTAGAAGTTACATGAATTCTCCTTTGCACTTTTGTATCTTATGGTTGAGCATATTGGATCAAATCCATGATTTTATGGGTTTGGTTATGTATTTTGGTCCATTAGTGCCTATATAATGAGTTTTTAAATAATATGAGGTTAGTTGGATTTTCAATCCTTTTCATTGGTATCAGAGCCTAGTTCAAGTTTACACTAGGGCTTGTGAGGTGATAGAATAGGAGATAGATTAGTTTTCTTATGATAAACTTAGTGCTTAATACAAATTATCTCCAAGAGTTATTAAAGTGCATTAAGTATTTAGCAAAGGAAGAAATATTAGTGCACAAGCAAGGTTGAGTTGGAGTGTCAAAAGACACCATTAAGCACAGGTGAAAAACAAAAATATTGGTGAAGGAGCATTATAACATCCAAGGAATGGGGAATAAGTCACCATATTCAAGAAAGGAATTAGGCTACATAGATACACTAAAAGAGTCTCAAAATTCAAGGAGCAACTAAGGTAATCTATCTTAGTTTATTGTTGATTTATTTTAGGTTTTAATAAGCACTATATTAGTCTTCTACAAAGCACAAAAAGAGAAAAATATTGAGTGTCTTAAGACACCAATGTAGCACAATATTATAGTCAATAAGTGGTAGTCTTTATCAAGGTTAAAGCACAAGCTATGGTGCTAAGGAGATAGAGCCATATAAAGGGCTCAATACCATCCTCTTCAAGGTGTCAAAAGATACCATATTTGGTGCCATAGTCCCATGAATGCAATGCCATAGTAAAGACACCTATCATAGCAAAAGGAACCTATAGTAAGAAGACTAAGTAATACAAATCTATGTCAATAGCAAGTATAGTGTAAAGAAAAAATAATGCAAGCTACATAATGTAATACATGTGCTAAAGACAAGGTGCAAATGAGGATAACTTCAAATATTACCCAAGAAAATGAGAAAAGTAGCATTGATGAATGACCATAGTTAAGAAAGTATTGAAACACCACTAGAAGAACTACCTTCATTGTAGAGGAGCCATCAAAAATTGAATCTCAAGAAAGCACACTGTAAAAGAATTAAAACAACTTGGAAAGGAGTTGAAAGTGCATTGAGGTAATAAGGATGTTGAAGGGTTTAGTTTCATGCAAAATAAAGAGCCTCCACTTTCCATATCAATGAAAGGAATCTTGTTCCACTTGGAACAAAGGAAGTAGAGCATCTACATATTCTTCATTAACCTAACGCTTGCACAAAGGATCCAAAGAGAACCCATGTTGAAGTAACACTCTAGTCAAGTCAAAAAACACTTAGGTTGGAGTAATGCTCCTCATTAATCATTATTTCAATGCTCAAATATTATTACCAAGTGTGCACCATGTAAATTAATGCCTCTAAATGGTACTAACCTCCATGCACCACCTAACAAGAAGGTATACGTTCTAAGGCAATGCAAGTGCCACTTGGCATATATTTCAAAATAGGACAATAGTTATTGATAGTCATGCACAAGAAGGGCATGCATATCTAGCTTACGTAGAGGTCAAAGTGCATTTAAGGGAGTAAAATACCATCATAAGAGAGCACCATTCAAAGTAAAGCATTGAATGCTCACTGTCATGCTGTGAAGACAAAATAAATACAATGCTTGGAAAGTGAAGACAATATTAAAGCCAATCAACACGTAACATTAGAAAGGTATATTTATGTTGATTTTAATATTTACTTTCATTAAAGTGCAAAAGGAGATATAAGGTGCATTATATCTAAGGTTAAGCTTATATTGCATTGGAGAAATTACAACCTTAGTGAATTAGAAAGCAAATCAAAACAAGGAGTTTATATCCTTAAGTGATATTTCAAAAGTGCATTAGTTGAAATATAAATATCATAATATTTGTAAATAATTAAAATAGGAGATATAAGGTTTTCTACCATGGACATATTAAAGCTTTATTCTTTTGTAAATATCATAATTTTCTAAAATTCTAAATTAGGAATATATAAGAAGTGCTACATCAAACTTTAGATCATTAGAATTTAGAAAAATGAACCATTGAAAATTAAGGATAAGGGAAACAACTTCATTAATTGCTTAGAAGTTGAAATTTATTATTCATACTTGTCTCTCATACAAACTAAAGGGACAAAAGGAATCCAACTATAGAGTCTTGAAAAATAGATAACTTCATCAAATTAAAAGTGCAAATATCAATAGGAAGAAATAAGGAAAAATAGGAGTTGAACAAAACATTAGAGAGTCAACTCAAAAGGAAATTTAAATCAAGCACTTAATCAAGACCATAACTTTAATCCCTTTGAAAATATAAGATATTATACAAAATATAAGATTTAAAATGAACTTATCAAGTTTAATTATATGTTCAAAACTAGGGAGTCATAAGGTAGACTACTTCAAAGGTTCTATCAAAAGTATTCTCAAAATACTAGAGCTAAAAAAATTCTATTGATTCATCATATATTACAAGAGTTGAAGGTTAGAATACAAAAGTTAAAAGGATCAAAAGACACAAGAAATACTATAGTTTCTTAAGATAATGCATAAATTAGAAATATGGGCATATCATCACAAGGCACACTACAAAAGGATTCAAGATCAAGATACATACAATATACTATATCAAATATGCAAAGTTACTTCGAGCACAAACAATTCTACAAGTCAAATTGAAAAGAACATTTGGTATTGTAGACACCAAAACAGCACCAATCCGATTATGTGACTGCAAACACTGATCGCTTTGACAAACACAGCCCCAGGGCAGCCCTCAAAGGTTAAACAGTGGTCTTAACCACTTTCATAGCAATTTTGTGAGGTCAAGAAGCAATTTGGCACACTTGGACACTTTGCCCGGTATTCGTCTCACCCGGGACGAATTCAAAATAGAATCCGTCCCACCCCAGGACGAATTCTGAATCCGTCCCTGGGTGGGACGAATTCTAAGCTTAACGGGCAAAAAGGCAAATGGTGCCAAGTGGCAGCCCAGAACGGTCAGTTAAGGGCTCCTACCTTGCACGCATGTGTAAGTGGACAGAGGGGCCGTTAGAGGACTGTTACAAGAAGCATTTATCAAAGTTCAAGTCAATGGAGGACTCCCCTCCCTCATGGGAAGACAAGACTGCCACATGGCGCCCATGGCCAACACTTGGCTTTTGTGCTTCCCTCCCAAAAGAGACCCCTTGGGTCTATAAAAGGTGGGACTTTTCTCACCCAAAACATACAAGTGGAAGGAGTGTTCAAGCAACGAAGTGTTGCCGAATCGAAGACTCACTTGCATCCCCCTTTGTTCACCTTCCTACATCCATCAATCTCTTTTGCAAGGGAGGTTGTTGGGTGGCCTTTGGAAGCTCGAACCTTACTCAAATCCGACGCATGGACATCTGAACCTACCAATTCGCCGACCCCCCAATCCTAAAAGGTTTTGGGCCCATCCTTGGTGGATTGGCTCCAAAATCGAGGGCCAACGGTGGGAGGCCCACTTGGGCACCCCCGCACCCCCAAGTTCTAATTTTAGTTTTTGAGCACTTTAGATTAATTTTTAGATTGCATTACGTGTTACTAGGTCTGATTAGTCTATAATTGCAATTTTGTAGCTTTTGGTCAGAGTTTAGGGTGTTTTGTATTGCTTTGTCGTTTCGCTAACTTGCAGGTGTCAAGGCCAAATTCCCGAGGGAGGAGGCCAAATTGGGAAAATCCGACCATCTGGGTCGTCCCAAAATGGCCCCAATTACCTAACCCCCCTGTTTGCGGGAGTTTTGCAGGTCCCGGGATCCGACATTGGAGCAGCAGCAGGTCGATTTCTCCTATTCAGAAGAATTCGTCCCACCCAGGGACGAATTACAGTCAAAATTCGTCCTGCCCAGGGACGAATTCCAGTTTAAGGTGGATTGGCCAGCTGCCTCAGTGGCAGTGGCCTTCTGGTGACTTTTCTTACCTTCTGTCAGGTTTTGAAGCAATTTGGATTCACTGTTTTCATGGTTTCAGGCAAATATTCGTATGCATATTTTGTTAGTTTTAGAGAGAGAATGCTTTTCATTTGCAACAGGTGCTACTAACGTCTTGATCATTTCTTTGTTTGCAGGAGAAGCAGCAGAGGCGAAGAACCCATCAACATCAGCGGCGGCATCATCTTAGCCCGCCCATTGCAATCGTGGGCACGCGGAAGGAGGAACCATTCAGCGATTGTAATCAAACCTTATTTGCGCTCCTAGCCCCTGAAAAGGGAGGAGGCATTATTGTAATGAGAGATCGAAAGAAATTAATGAAAGGGCTATTTTTCTTTATCTGATTGCGTCTCTTACAACATGTCTCTTTTCGTTTCATGTAATTTATATTTCTAGGACTTAGGCGTGCTTAACTTTGAATGCAATTGCACTTGGTGTTTCCTTTGACCGGAATCTCGTGCTTTCAGTGGCGATCACGGTGGGACCCTGTTCCCTGGTTTTGAAATCACAGAAACTGATCAAAGTTTTGTGTTTGTGCTTGACAGGTACACTTTTTTTTGTTGCAGACTGCTATTCGTCTCTGACAGGGACGAATCCTTTTCTGCAATTCGTCTGACCCTGAGACGAATTCAAATTCGTCTCTGGGTGGAATCTGATTCTGCAATTCGTCTCCCAGAGGGACGAATTCCTGTCTGCGGATTTTCAGAGCAGAAATTCAGAGACAACAGGAGCAGGCAGAGAAGAGGTAGGGATTTTCATGATCTCTGTTATATTTTTCTGTTTTTGTTTCTTTTCTGCTTCGTTAATTGTTTTCATTTAATCTTGCATTGCATTAGGAAAAGTCATGTATGCTAGTTTCATTTTGTTGGATAAAACGAATCCCACACACATCACGAGACAACTTTAAACCAAGGAGCTGGTCGTAAGACCCCAGCCCTTGATCAAGACCATTGGTGGATTTAATCACCACCTTGGCTTGATTTGCATCCATTTCCCGATTGTCAACTGTTGTTAGGCGTAAATCCTGACGAAGACAGACCGAGTGTAGGTGGGGTGATTCCCATGCGCGCGAGGATAAGTTTTCTATGGTAGGTGCCATTAACAGGACAATCCCCCTTCCGTACCGCCTATGTACCACGTACCTTCTGCTCTCACGTACCTATAGTCTCCCTCTCGTAAGGGCGGGTATATAGAGAGGTTGGTATATCGGCCTGGTTGGTATATTGAAGGGGCGACCTTTTTGGAGTTATAAGAGCCTACATGATGCATTTAAACGTTCTACAAAACCTACAAAAACAAAACAAAACATCAAAATGCACTAAACCAGTCTAGGGCACACCAAGAATCCTTAAAAGAGATAATCACGGTTTTGTGAATGTGTGTGTTTAATTCTGTTTAGTGTAGACAAAAAAAAAATCATTAAAAACAAAGATAAAAAAATCTACGCATTTTGTCATTTTCTCCAAAAAGCTCCAAGGATTCCCGTAATCGCTTGGTCACTCCAAAATGCCCCAAAGGTGTCCATGAACCCTTTGGTCAACCCAAAATCACCCCAAATGTGCCCATAAGTGATGCGGGACCATCCAACAAAATATGGGAAATCTTACATTTTTCCCTAAATTTTAGTGCATCTTGCCGGGGCCATAACTTCTCAACCGTAGCTCCGATTGACTTGAAATTTTACAGGGAGTTAGTTGGGATAATTTTAAACAAATACGATTCCCTAGAATCCTATTTGCCCAGAAAAGTCAGTTTTCGGGGCCAAATTCCATCATCTAGTGCCCCGAAATTAGGTTTTAAAATTGGGCACGCAATTCTATGCACTTTTTGAGATGTTCGGATGTCAATATCTCCTAATGTATTTAGAGCTAGGACTTGAAACTTCATTTTTGTCTTATCTACTATAAGAGGGATGCGCACACCAATTTTGGGCCCCATCTGACTCATTTTCAATTTTTAGGGCTTTTTAGAGAGACATCGTCATGGTGCTCACCTATAGCCAAGCCCTATCACGGGCGGAGGCTATGGGGAATATCCCAGGGAGGCACGAGTCACCTCCATTACAATCCCAAGGATTTGGTCATACCACCTTGGAGACCTAACACACAATGCAGTCCCATCCACACCTTAAAGGAAAGAGACTACGGGGACACCTCTTCGAGGAGCACTCCTGTTCAACATAGCACTCATCACACACCCTTCCATGAGGGGTACAGTCATAGGAGAGCTCCCTTAGATGATCGCTATGAGCGGTCACCGCGCGATGAAGCGCTAGGTCAACATAGGGTTCGACGGGAGGAACCACATCATTACACTACCCGTCCTTCACCCCCTCTAGTTGTCAGGACTACAAAGACAAATCCAGAGCACAAGGCTCCTCGGGCGGGGGGGGCCAACTCCACCCGTTCCTTTTTCATTTATGAAAGAGAGCACGAGGAAGACCTCTACCTTCCTCGAGAGCAATATACGGTGCGAGAGCAATATGCCTCCGCACCTGCTATCTATCGGGAACACTCACCGAGGCCAAAGCCTCGAGGGAATCTTGTTACCCCCAATAGAGGGAGGTCGCCTATAGAGATCTTGGATCACTACGACCGAGATAGATATCTAGAAGAGGCATCTAGGCCTTCTAGACATGAAGCAATGAGAGCTCCCTTAGATGCTCGCTATGAGCGGTCATCGCGCGATGAAGTGCTAAGTCAACATAGGGTTCGATGGGAGGAACCACATGATTACATTATCCCTCCTTCACCCCCTCTAGTTGCCAGAACTACAAAGACAAATCCAGAGCACAAGGCTCTTTGGGCAGGGCGAGATAGCTCCGTCCATCCCTTTTTCACTTATGAAAGAGAGCACGAGGAAGACCTCTACCTTCCTCGAGAGCAATATACAGTGCGAGAGCAATATGCCTTCGCACCTGCTATCTATCAGGACCACTCACTGAGGCCAAAGCCCCGAGAGAATGCTGCTACCCCTAACAGAGGGATGTGTCCTATAGAGATCTTGGATCACTACGACCGAGATTTTTATCTAAGAGAGGCGTCTAGGCCTTCTAGACATGAGGCGGTGGGACCAACTATCGTAGAATCTGTCGAATATATCACACATCTCAAGCAACTCACGCAACTTGAGCTCGAACGACTACCGTTAGAGGAACCGTACCATATTAACGAAGAGCACCTTCAGTGCCAGAAGGATGAGCTGTTCCAACACACTATGCAAGAAAGGACTCCAACCCCTCACATGCATAAGACAAAATATTTTGAGTGGCACAACCCGGGGGAAGATAGGTCATCGCGACCTCATCAAAAGCTACCCCCAACACCTCCTAGACAGGAGCGGGAAGCTACTCTCTCGATTCCTGAAGCACCACCCCCGACGCCTCCTAGACATGAATGGGAGGCCGCTCCTATAACCAATGACGGGTGCCTTCCTCAGACATCCACCCAGGCTTATGAGCCACCCTTAGAAATTCATCAAGAAGCCTCTAAGGAATCAGAGCGTGAAGAAGAGCGGGATGAACTGCCCTACCAAGGCATGGGGGTGCCATCTGGCCACCCCTCCATAAGCCCCAAGTTCCTCAACAAGAACCAACCAAAGAGGAGGAGTTCAAATCTCCCAATACATGCAAAGCACTAGAGCACTTAGAGTTGGTAGAGACCAAGATTTTGGAGCTCCCAAGGCCCAACTTACATAAGGCTCCTTTCAAAGAGGATCAACCTTTAACCATAGGGCTACCTGATGATGCAGTCCTCCATGTCTCAGAATCTCCAGATTCTGATGAGCTATACACATTGTTCGAAGGTGAGGATGAAACAGAGATAGCCCACAACAATCACATGCGACAACATCGGCATCCCATAAAATTTGAAGAAGCATGTCAACAAGATAAACATAATACTAGGGCATGAGTGGCATGTTAACCCACCACAGTGGGACCAAGCATTACATCCACAACTTTGGGCACACAAAGAGCAACTTCCACCAAGAGACATCATAGCAACATCAGTGCCGCGGGCGGACCCTGTCCTCATCTCCGTGCATAGGGATGATCCATTCATGCCCATACCTCTAGAGCCAGATCCGGAGTGCAAAGACCATCAAGCTGGGGGTACCTCTATCCCCTGAAGAACCATAATCCAAACCAAAAAGCTCCAAGGATTATCGCAATCACTTGGTCACCCAAAAAGCTCCAAGGATTATCGCAATCTCTTGGTCACCCAAAAAGCTCCAAGGATTATCGCAATCTCTTGGTCACCCAAAAAGCTCCAAGGATTATCGCAATCTCTTGGTCACCCAAAAAGCTCCAAGGATTATCGCAATCTCTTGGTCACCAAAAAGCTCCAAGGATTATCGCAATCTCTTGGTCAACCCAAAAAGCTCCAAGGATTATCGCAATCTCTTGGTCACCCAAAAAGCTCCAAGGATTATCGCAATCTCTTGGTCAACCCAAAAAGCTCCAAGGATTATCGCAATCTCTTGGTCACCCAAAAAGCTCCAAGGATTATCGCAATCTCTTGGTCAATCCAAAAAGCTCCAAGGATTATCGCAATCTCTTGGTCAACCAAAAAGCTCCAAGGATTATCGCAATCTCTTGGTCACCAAAAAGCTCAAGGATTATCGCAATCTTTTGGTCATTCCAAAAGCTCCAAGGATTATGCAATCTCTTGGTCAATCAAAAATCT
The DNA here is from genome assembly GCA_028583015.1 of Wollemia nobilis. NCBI lineage: Eukaryota > Viridiplantae > Streptophyta > Pinopsida > Araucariales > Araucariaceae > Wollemia > Wollemia nobilis. The sequence continues at coordinate 2,121,767 of JAQPPZ010016942.1, read as the reverse complement.
CAAGGATTATCGCAATCTCTTGGTCACCAAAAAGCTCCAAGGATTATCGCAATCTCTTGGTCACCCAAAAAGCTCCAAGGATTATCGCAATCTCTTGGTCAACCTAAAAAGCTCCAAGGATTATCGCAATCTCTTGGTCACCAAAAGCTCCAAGGATTATCGCAATCTCTTGGTCAACCCAAAAAGCTCCAAGGATTATCGCAATCTCTTGGTCAAACAATCAAGAAATTCAACAAAAACAAAACAACAAAAATCATCAAAAACAACAAAAATTTGCATCTCAATTCTAGGCATACTCAAATTCATCAAAATCAACAAAAACACCATGCATAAATTTTACCACACTACAGTCAGTGGTCTGGGAACGTACTAAGAGTTTCAGTAATTCAGTCATCATTTTCCTCTTTAGCCATGTAGTGTAACAAGTCGAACGGATTTTACAAAGGTAGAGTCATACTTGAAATACACCTTGTTACGTAACATCCCAACACAAATCAAAACATTAAAATTCCCAAAATTGTGTGAACGAAAGATGAAACACTGCAAAATAATCTAGGTCACCACAAGCGAAACGGTTATCTTGCTCATCCCCCATGCGAATGACCCCTAGAATGCTTGAGAGTTGGCAAAAGGACAAGCTTCCTCCCTACCCAATTCCCTAAGAATCCCTAAAGTTCTCAATAGTTGCAAAACACAAAAATTTGCAAAATGTCAAAACTCAAAAATTTGACAAACTATAGTGCACACATCAAAAGGCACAAACAACGGTGATTTTCATCACTCCATATCCCCAATCCCTTGCTCAAAAAGAAAAACAAATCAAAATAAATAGTGATCTTATCACTACAAAAGAGCAAGTATCCCAATACAATTGAAAAAAAAGAAGGGAGTTGACCTTGAATCCCTGGAACTCTCAGCATTCTGTAGGTCATAAGGCAAGCTTCAATACCAATTCGGTAATAGAAGTAAACCTCCCGCATGACGATATATCTGTCACATTAACTTGCGTACAGATCAATGTTTGCATGTGGATGAGCTAGCTTATGGCATCCTGGATTACATCGCAGATTAATCTTAGTACATACAACAAAGGAATTCGTGGAGCTAATTAGGTGATCCTCGGTACGAGTTCGGTTGAAAGCCCATCCGGCACTCGGCGGTATCCTAACAAATACCACATAAATGAACTCAATTGCACACACGGGGATGTGAAATAACTTGGTCAAAAACAAGTCCGATTCATACCTTGGTCAAAAGTCTTGTAAGATAAAGTACAGTCATGGCTAGTGAGCTAAAACCGTCTGAGTCTCAGAAAACCTTAGCTACATTTCTAAACCAACTGCGCTACTTTTCATCCTTACAATACCATCAAAAAAATACAAAAATAGAAAAACCATGTATACATACAAAGTCATACATCACAACAATCGCCTAAAAACAAAATAACAGAGTTCTAAACAGTCCTTGGTGCCATAGCCAAACATCACAAACCCCATTCATCCATTTCATATCTGCATATCACATATAAATCAAAACCATTTGCATTCATCATAGCATATGCATCCATCAAAATAAATCAACATGCATACATCCATATTCATCAACCATCATGCACAAGATCAAAGAAAATCAAAACAACAAAAACAACAAATAAATGCAACAAAAAAACAAAAAGCAATAAACATTGCCAGACACAAGTGCTCTTGCACTTAACCTCTTGGCATAGAAAAACTGATGTCGAGGTCTACATTGTTGCTATCCTACTCCCTAAGAAGGCTACCATAGCCGGACCGCTCCACGGGAAGACGGATTTTTGATAATTTCATCCCCAAACGACATCACAAAAGGGTCAAAGCCCACTCAAAAACAACAAGAAAATCAAAACAACAAAAATAAAAAGCAATAAACATTGCCAGACACAAGTGCTCTTGCACTTAACCTCTTGGCATAGAAAAATTGATGTCGGGGTTTACATTGTCACTATCCTACTCCCTAAGAAGGCTACCATAGCTGGACCGCTCCACGGGAAGACGGATTTTTGACAATTTCATCCCCAAATGATATCACAAAAGGGTCAAAGCCACTCAAAAACAACAAGAAAATCAAAACAACACAAAAAGCAATAAACATTGCTAGACACAAGTGCTCTTGCACTTAACCTCTTGGCATAGCAAAATTGATGTCGGGGTTTACATTGTCACTATCCTACTCCCTAAGAAGGCTACCATAGCCGGACCGCTCCACGGGAAGACGGATTTTTGACAATTTAATTCCCAAAATGGTGTCACAAAAAATCAAACCAACAAAAACAACAAGAAAATCAAAACAACACAAAAAAGCAATAAACATTGCCAGACACAAGTGCTCTTGCACTTAACCTCTTGGCATAGAAAAATTGATGTCGGGGTTTGAATTGTCACTATCCTACTCCCGAAGAAGGCTACCATAGCCGGACCGCTCCACGGGAGGACGGATTGCCGACAATTCAATCACCAAATGGTGTCACAAAAACAACAAAAACAAGTACAAAATTCAACAAAAACACAACAAAAACATTGCCGGACACAAGTGCTCTCGCACTTAGCCTCTAGGCAAAGAAAATCGATGTCGAGGTCCAAATTATCGCTCTCCTAGTTCCCCAAGAAGGCTATCATAGCCGGACCGCTCCACGGGAAATAGGTTTTCGACGATTTCACCTCATTATGACATCACCAAAAGGGTTAACACCCACCAAAAATAGGTCCATATGTTGGAAAAATTGCACACGCTTAACGGTAAACCCTCTAAAGGCAAACCTTGCACAAGTCATCTTGGGTCAAGCGACTCGTCGCTTCTCTCACGAAGGTCATTCCCTCATCGATTCGTCGCTTGAGGGGGTAGTCACACTTAGTCACCAATCAACAATCACACACCCAATTAAGGAAAACGACATGCATTCAAAGAATCATTGACAAAGACAATCACGCTCCCGCTTGGGGCGAGAAACAAGCAACAATCAAATCAATCAAACACTTGGCATTTCGTGAATCATGAACACAAGGTTCCCCCTGAGGATAAAAACGCCCTTCACTTGTTCATGACTGATCAATGTCTAAGTTCAAGATTTCGTGAATCATGAACACAAGGTTCCCCCTGAGGATAAAAATGCCCTTCACTTGTTCATGACTGATCGATGTCTGAGTTCAAGTCACACCTCACCAAAACAGGTTAATACTTGAAATCAAATTCCTTAGCTCGTCAGAAGCAAGGATTCAAGAATGCATGCCCTTTCCATACTTGGGGCATCAAAAGTTGGTTAGGTTACCAAGAAACCCTAATCATTAGTGCTTTGGTTATCTATTTTTGCTCAAGACTCGCGTCACCCATAGCGCTTCCCAAAAAGGGGCATCTCGTAGACACCAAAACAGCACCAATCCGATTATGTGACTGCAAACACCGATCGCTTTGACAAACACAGCCCCGGGGCAGCCCTCGAGAGGTTAAACAGTGGTCTTAACCACTTTCATAGCAATTTTGTAAGGTCAAGGAGCAATTTGGCACACTTGGACACTTTGCCCGAGTACTCGTCTCACCCGGGGACGAATTCAAAATAGAATCCGTCCCACCCCAGGACGAATTCTGAATCCGTCCCTGGGTGGGACGAATTCTAAGCTTAACGGGCAAAAAGGCAAATGGTGCCAAGTGGCAGCCCAGAACAGTCAGTTAAGGGCTCCTACCTTGCACGCATGTGTAAGTGGACAGAGGGGCCGTTAGAGGACTGTTACAAGAAGCATTTATCAAAGTTCAAGTCAATGGAGGACTCCCCTCCCTCATGGGAAGACAAGACTGCCACATGGCGCCCATGGCCAACACTTGGCTTTTGTGCTTCCCTCCCAAAAGAGACCCCTTGGGTCTATAAAAGGTGGGACTTTTCTCACCCAAAACATGCAGGTGGAAGGAGTGTTCAAGCAACGAAGTTCTGCCGAATCGAAGACTCACTTGCATCCCCCTTTGTTCACCTTCCTACATCCATCAATCTCTTTTGCAAGGGAGGTTGTTGGGTGGCCTTTGGAAGCTCGAACCTTACTCAAATCCGACGCATGGACATCCGAACCTACCAATTCGCCGACCCCCAATCCTAAAAGGTTTTGGGCCCATCCTTGGTGGATTGGCTCCAAAATCGAGGGCCAACGGTGGGAGGCCCACTTGGGCACCCCCGCACCCCCAAGTTCTAATTTCAGTTTTTGAGCACTTTAGATTAATTTTTAGATTGCATTCTATGTTACTAGGTCTGATTAGTCTATAATTGCAATTTTGTAGCTTTTGGTCAGAGTTTAGGGTGTTTTGTATTGCTTTATCGTTTCGCTAACTTGCAGGTGTCAAGGTCAAATTCCCGAGGGAGGAGGCCAAATTGGGAAAATCCGACCATCTGGGTCGTCCCAAAATGGCCCCAATTACCTAACCCCCCTGTTTGCAGGAGTTTTGCAAGTCCCGGGATCCGACATTGGAGCAGCAGCAGGTCGATTTCTCCTATTCAGAAGAATTCGTCCCACCCAGGGACGAATTACAGTCAAAATTCGTCCTGCCCAGGGACGAATTCCAGTTTAAGGTGGATTGGCCAGCTGCCTCAGTGGCAGTGGCCTTCTGGTGACTTTTCTTACCTTCTGTCAGATTTTGAAGCAATTTGGATTCACTGTTTTCATGGTTTCAGGCAAATATTCGTATGCATATTTTGTTAGTTTTAGAGAGAGAATGCTTTTCATTTGCAACAAGTGCTACTAACGTCTTGATCATTTCTTTGTTTGCAGGAGAAGCAGCAGAGGCGAAGAACCCATCAACATCAGCGGCGGCATCATCTTAGCCCGCCCATTGCAATCGTGGGCACGCGGAAGGAGGAACCATTCAGCGATTGTAATCAAACCTTATTTGCGCTCCTAGCCCCTGAAAAGGGAGGAGGCATTATTGTAATAGAGATCGAAAGAAATTAATGAAAGGGCTGTTTTTCTTTATCTGATTGCGTCTCTTACAACATGTCTCTTTTCCGTTTCATGTAATTTATATTTCTAGGACTTAGGCGTGCTTAACTTTGAATGCAATTGCACTTGGTTTTTCCTTTGACCGGAATCTCGTGCTTTCAGGTATATTGATTTTAGTGCTAGTCATCAGATGATAGGAAATTTATAATGGTTTTATTGTCTTCAAATCATTAATAATTATAGGTTGAAATTGTATATAGAAAAACTTATCTTATATGTGGATATGGGTGTGTAACACCTAGTTAATCATTTCTAATTTTTTTGGTACTTAATGTGATGTATGTTCCTAGATTAACATCTAATCTTATTTTAGTAGCCAATTTAGTGGAGAGAAAAAAATGATGGCTGATTATAGATACTTAAATGGAGTCAATATGTGTTTCAACATAAATTAAAATGACATATAAGCTACTGGATCAATGCACAGAGATATATATGCTCTAGATTCAATTAAAACTTCACAAGATATTGTCATATTTCAAAATAATACTAATGTGTTTTTTAAGGAACATATTGGAGATAATGAAGAACTTATATATCATAAAAGAAGACAAGGGAATAGAAGATTAAAAATTAAAAATATTTGAGGACAAAAAAATTATGGACTACTTGGCCATATACAAAATAAGGAAGAAGAGGAAGGACCTGATCAAGTTGAAGAATATTCGAAATATGAAGATCCATATTGAAGACTAAAGTCTTCAATACCCAAATAAATTAATATAGGGTGCATTGGAGTATATTACATTATTTTCTACATTCTAATGTACCACCTTGGATACATAACTAGAGTAGGAGTTTACCTTAGCATAAGGTTTGAGTACTTACTTCATGCAATGTATTAAATGCACAAGTGTTAGAATGTCCAATGATGTAAATGTGCATGTATTCCACATGTACATGAGTCATAGGTTTAGTATATGAAAGGCTAAGGGACATATCTCCCTATATATATGTCTTTGAGGTAGAGGAGAAAAAGAGAGAGAAGGGGGACAAAAGATACAATAGTGACTAGTTGCATTAGTAGTTAGAGTGAGTACAATGTAGTTCTTTCATGTATTTATGGAGTGTTCATGTCCTCCATTATATTACATTGTACTATTTTTGTGAGCTTTCATTAATGGTATATTTCTAAGTTATTGCAAAATTTTCTCTTATAATTTTTTTGTATATTATAGTGTCATTATCATATAGTGGCGACACGAGGATACGAAAACAAAAATGAAAATGCCAAGTACGATGTGTCTAAAACCAAACTTAACGCCAAAAGCCTATGTATTGAAAAATGCATAAGAACATGAGCGAATCGACACAAGATAAAAGAAATATGGAATAGGGTCCTTTTTATTGATATGATTTCAAAGTTGTGTTACAATACGTCTCCTTCCTTTTTAGGGGATAGGAGCATTAAATATGTTTTTGATCACATCCATGGATAGCAATCCTTCTTCCGCATGCCCACATGTAATATGGACAGACCAAAATATCGCCGCCACTTGTATATGTGAATGTTGGTTCCTCACTACTCCTCTGATGTTAGAAACCTGCATTCAAGGAAACTAAAAAGATCAGTAGCACCTGCAGACAGAATAGAACATGTATTTTCCAAGGCCTACTGTTAGTGTATGCATGAAAATATTAAAATGATAACAAAATGACCTCAGATCGACCTAAAAATTTAACAAAAGCATGATTATGTTACCAGGAGGCCACTGCAAGAGGAACAATCTGGAAATTCCTCACAAATTTGTATTCGCTCCGGGGTGGGACGAATAGACCTGCAATAACTTGTCAGAAAGCACCCTCTTAAATGTCCTATACAAAAAGATCCAAATGACCTACAAATTTGGGGTTAACTAATTGGGGGTGTTTTGGGAATACCTAGAAGGTCAAATTTCTCCAATTTGGCCTCAACCACCCAAATGTTTCTGGTGCCATCTACAACTTAGTAAATGCGGGAAATGATAAAAAACCTGGTCAAAAATTCTCAAACTGAAGTGAAATTTAAACTAAATCCTATTTAAATAACCTAGAATAATATGAAAAAGAAAAATCAGAGAAATATATCACAAATTTCTATTCACTCTAGGGTGAGGTGATTAGGGCTGCAACAGTTTGGGGGGCGCCCGAGGGCAGGACGCCCATCGTTTGGGACTCTATTTTAGAACCAATCCACTTGGGATGGGTCCAAAAATTATTATGGGGTGTTGTTGACAAATTTTGTGGAATATTGTGGCCAAATGTTTAGGTTTGGGTCTTAGAATGAGCCTCCAATGATCACCCAATAACCTCCCTCCAAAAGAGATATCAAGGATGTGAAAGCACAAACAAAGGGTAAGGATATATTTTAGCAGCACTTCGTTACTCCCAAAAGCTCCTCTCTATATCTCCTTTGGGTGAGAAGACTCACCAATTTATAGACCTAGGGTATATTTGTTTTGAATGTGCATGCGAGGGTGCCACTTGAGTTGATTGTCCTATTTTGAGAGAAAATATTATTCCTTGATTTAGAGTCTCCTTGCATGAGGTCTCTAAAATAAAGACATGCATGACTGAAGTCTCTCTTCTTGATTTGAAGCCATTCCTCGCAATTGCATGTCTTGAAGTTGCAGTTAACTGGCGGACCTATTGAGGTTTGATTTTTTTCCAGTCAAACCTACTATTCACCTCACCCTAGGATGAATGCTGCGATTCGTCCTTGGGTGGGGCGAATACCAGTTTGTATTCGTCCCAGGGTGGGGTGAATACCAGTTTGTATTCATCCCAGGGTGGGGCGAGTAGCGAGCAAAGTGCCAAAAGGTGCCAAATTGACCCTTGACCTACCAAACTACTATTGGGAGTGGTTAGGACCACTTTTTAACCTCTAGGGACTGCCCTAGGGGCTATTTGTGTCAATACAATCGATGCTTGCTGTCACATAATCGGATTGGTGCTATTTTGGTGTCTACAGATGCCCGTTTTTGGGAAGCACTATGCAAGGTGTAGCGTTGAGCAAAAATAAATACCTAAAGCACTAACGATTAGGTTTCTCAGTAACCTAACCAACTCTTGATGCCCCAAGTATGGAAATGGCATGCATTCTTGAAACCTTGCTTCTGACGAGCTAAGGAACTTAATTCAAGTGTTAACCTTTTTTGGTGAGGTGTTACTTGAGCTTGGACATTGATCAGTCATGAATAGGCAAAGGACACAACCTTTTGTCTATGGGAACCTTGAGTTCATGATTCGTGAATGCCAAGTGTTTGATCAACTTGTGATTATTGCTTGTTTGCTACCCCAAGTGGGAGCATGATTGTCTTTGTCAAGGATCCTTTGAATGCGTGTCATTTCCTTGATTGGGTATATTTTTGTTGATTGGTAACTAAGTGTGACTACCCCCTCAAGCGACAAATCGATGAGGGAATGACAGAAATGAGAAAAGAGATGAGTTTCTTGACCCAATATGACTTAGGTAATGGTGCCTTCAGTTGTTTACCATTGAATGCTTAAGAAGTTTTTGAACATTTTGAACTATTTTCGGTGGGTTTTAACCCTTTTTGTGATGCAGTTTGGAGTTGAAATTGACAAAAAATCGTCCTCACGTGGAGCGGTCCAGCTATGGTAGCCTTCTTAGGGAGTAGGATATTGACAATTTATGACCCCAACATCTATTTTGGATGCGAATAATTTTAGGCACAAAGGCGCATTCGTTCGATAATGTTATTGCTATTTTTGGTTGGGTTTTGACCCTTTTTGTGACGTCGTTTGGGGATGAAATTATCTAAAATTCATCTTCCCGTGGAGTGGTCCAGCTATGGTAGCCTTATTAGGGAATAGGATAGTGAGTATTTGTGACCCCAATGTCTATTTTGTATGCCCGAAAGGATAGGCGCAAAAGCGCCTTCTTTCGGCAATGTTATTGCTATTTTTGGTTGGGTTTTGACCCTTTTGGTGACGCCGTTTGGGGATGAAATTCTGAAAAATTCGTCTTCTCGTGGAATGGTCCAGATATGGTAGCCTTCTTAGGGAATATTATAGTGAGGATTTGTGACCCCGACGTCTATTTTGTATGCCCAAAATGTCAAGTGCAAAAGCACTCTCATTGGACAGTTTTAGTGCTATTTTTTGTGCATTTTTATTTATGATGATGTATGCATGTGTTAAAATGAATGTGATGTTTCTAATTATATGATGTATGCATATGGAATGAATGAAATTATTTGTTGATAACTTGTCGATGGCACCATATACTGTATAATATTTACTAGCTTTTTGTATGTATGTGATGACTTTGTGGAATGACTTTGCATGTAAGAACTTTGTTTTTGTATTTTGCATATTTTTTGAGGGTGATGTACGTAATGAAATGTTCCAGTTGTTTTTAAAATGTAGGTAAGATTTTCTGAGATTCAGATATTTTAATTGACTAGCCAAAACTATACATTTAGCTTGCAAGACTTTTGAACAAGGTATAAATCCGACTTGAGTTTAACCAAGTTATTTCACATCCCTATGTGTGCAATTGAGTTCATTTATGTGGTATTTGTCAGGATATCGCCAATGCCAGATAGGCTATAAACCAAACCTGTACTGAGGATCACCTAATTAACTCCACTAACTTTGTTGTTGTATTTAGTAAGATTAATCCACAGGATAATCTAAGGTACCATAAGCTATCTCATCCACATGCAAACATTGGTCTGCGCACACGCAAAGCTAATGTGACAAACATACCGTCATGCGGTTAGGATACCGCAATTTCCAGGTAGGTTGTCCACCAAACCCATAATGAGGATTACCTAGATGGTTTTCGAATGCTGAGAATTCCAAGGATTCAATTTTAGGCTTTTAATTTGCTCAACGGTTTAGGATACTTGCTCGTATACATAGTGATGAAAATCACTGTTTATTTTTCTTCTTGTTTTTCTTTTTGAGCAAGGATTTTGAATAGTGGTGATAACCACTATTATTTGATTTTGGATTTTTAACTTTGTAAGGTTGAGCTTGTAGGTTTGTGGCTTATGAATGACCTTGATCATTTTAGGCCTTGGGGATGACTACCCATCCTGTTTAGGGATGTGTAGTACGAATCCTTACGACTTTGGGAACCAAAAGGGATTAGGGATATGATGAAGTCAGGGCATTGATATTTTAGGCCTTGGGGATGACTACCCATCCTTTCCATGGGTGTGTAGTACGAATACTTACAGGTGTTATCCAAGTAAAACTTTCCTGTGTAAAATATGTTTAAATTTGTACAGTTTTTGTCTAGCAATTTAAAGACAATTGAATGACAAAAACCCTATATACATTAGGAGACAACTGAATTATGCTAAAAATGGTGATGGTGTTATTCTAGAGGTATGTGTTTATAAAATGGATTTGATGTGGAAAATGATGGAATGGCCAAGTAATGATAGTCTATGGTGCTTTTGACTTGTATGACCTAGCAAATATGCAATGTATGGATGTGATGCCTAATGCAACCTATATTTTTGTATTTTGATTTTTTATGAGTATGCATGGAATTGAAATGCAATTTTTTTTTTTTTTTTTGATGATTTTATTGTTTTTGTTTGTTTTTGAATATTTATTTTGACCAAGCGGTTATGGTAACCCTGGAGATTTTTGTGTTGACCAAAGAGTTTATGGATACCTTTGGAGCATTTTTGGGGTTGACCAAGTGATTGTGAGAATCCTTGGAGCTTTTGGCTTGACCAAAGGGTTTATAGATACCTTTGGAGCATTTTGGGGTTGACCAAGTGATTGTGGGAATCCTTGGAGCTTTTGGTTTGACCAAAGGGTTTATGGATACCTTTGGAGCATTTTGGGTTGACCAAGGGATTATGAAAATCCTTGGAGCATTTGGCTTGACCAAAGGGTTTATGGATACCTTTGGAGCATTTGGTTGGACTATGGCTCTCTAGATGTGGAATGGCCTCAAATGACTAATGTTCAAGGGTTCTAGTTCCTTGATTCCTTCAAGAGAGGCGAGTCGGTATGTTCCAGGTCCTATTCTACTATCAATGACATAAGGACCTAACCAGTTTACCGTGAAATTGTCCCTTAGATGGGACGGCAAATTAGAATTTTGTTGGTTCTCTTTTAAGACCAAGTCACCAACCTAAAATTCCCTTAAGTGGACGCTCATGTTGTATGCTTTCTTGAGTCGCTCTTGATCGATATGCAAATGCTCGAGAGCATTGATGCATCGTTCATCGAGCAACGTTAGTTAGTTGGTCTAACCGGTCCTACCATGCAGTGTCATCATCGATGAACTATTGCATTGAAATATGCAGGGAAGGGATTTCCAACTCAAGAGGCATGACTACCTCGAAGCCATACACCAGCAAAAATGGAGTTTCCCTAGTGGGCATCCAAATGCTAGTACAATAAGCCCATAGGGAAAGAGGGATTTGAATGTGTCAATCCTTATGAATATCTACGAAGATATTTTTGAGGATGGTGACTAGCATTTTGTTTGACGCTTTTGCTTGCCCATTTGCCTATGGATAATAGGGTGTTGAAAAACTATGCTAAATTTTGTACTTTATTGTCAAAGCACGCACATCCTTATTCTTGAATGATGTCCCATTATTCGAAAGGATCTTGGATTAAATACCAAAATGACATATGATGTTATGTAAAATAAACTTCGCAATGTAGGTTCTAGTCATAGAGGTTAGCGTAATTTCTTCCACCCACTTTGTGAAGTACTCTGTGGTCGTTATGATGAACGTGTGATGACTTGACGACACAGGGGATATCTTTCCAATTAGATCGAAGCCCCACTATGAAAAATGCCAAGCCAATTGGATCGGTTGCAAGGCTTGAGAAGGTACATGTGTCAAATTAGCATGGTGTTGACACTTCATGCACTTCTTTACATATGTGCAACAATCTCGCTCTAAATATGGCCAATAATAGCCCATGTGAATAATGCGCTTTGCGATGGCCATACTACTGAAGTGGCCACCACATGTACCATCATGTGCTTGGGTGATCGCCCAAGCAGACTCTTACTGGTCCAAGCAATGGAGGAGGATTCCTTCATAGCTTCGACGATACAAAATGTCTCCTAACAAGACATGTTTTGCCGCTTTCTATTTAAATTATCTTTTCACGGCTTGTGTCAATCCAAGTGGGAGGTTACCTAGCTTGAGGTAATCCCTTATGGGTGTGTACCAATCCTACTAATTAGAAACCTCAATGGTATGAATGGCCAATCCCTCTTGAATTTCATCCCTAGCAAAAGCTGAACGGGAAATAACTTGTAAAAATAGCGTTGTGTTGCTATTAAGAGGGGTCGGGGAGAACAAGGACCCCTAGTTGGCTCGAGTCAAAAAATCGTGGATTCAAGAGAACCTATCCTGAGATGGTTCAATCTGGATCAAGTGGATTCATGGCATTAGGTCAGAGCTTGCATGCTCCATCGTGGAGTGCGATAATTTTTTGACCTGAATGGTTGTCATCTCACCGAAATGGTCTTGCGGGATTAGTGACCCCAAGGAGGCCATAGTATCCAAAAAATGATTTGATGATCGAGGGAGTGCCTCGATGTCATACCATTCAAGTTGTGCCAGGAATTTGTCCACAAGGGCTTTGTAGGCCTGCAAAACTGGGCATTTACATTGGAATATCCCATTTACTTGATTGACAATTAATAGTGAATCACCAAAAATATTTAAATGTTTAATGTTCATGGTGATTTTTTTCTGAAGACATATGAGCAAGGCTTCGTATTCTGCATTGTTGTTGGTGCACGGGAAGTCTAATTTAAATGATAGAGGCATTGGAGCCCCTTGTGGAGTGAAGAATATAATTCCCGCACCACCTCCTTGCTCACATTTAGAACCATCAAAGAAGAGGGTCATGTTAGCTTGTGACTCAGGCTCATCAAAATCTAGTGATTCCGAAACATGGAAGACCCCATCATCAGGTAGTTCTATGGTCAGAGGTTGATCGTCTTCAAGAGGAGCCTTTGCCAGTTGATCGATGATGACTTGACCTTTTATGGATTTTTGTCCAATGAATTCTATGTCAAACTCCGTCAACAACATGATCCATTTCACCATGCGGCTACTATGATAAGTACGACTCATCATGTATCGCAATGGATTCTCCTTAGACACAACATACGTCATGTTGCTGAGCATGTAGTGGCATAGCTTTTTGGTAGCAAACACCACTTCCAAGTAGAGCTTATCAATGTATGCATAGTTAAGTTCATCGCTGACCAGGGTGCGACTAAGATAGTAAGTAGCATGGTCTTTGTGAAGTTCGTTCTTCTGGGACAACATGACACCCAGTGCCACCTCAGTAGCTCAGATGTATAAGTAGAATGACACTCCTATTCTAGGTGGTGTCAATACTGGCAGCGAAGCCAAGTATTGTTTAATATCATCAAACGTTGACTGGCACTCGTCATCCCAGTGAAATGCTACCCCCTTGTACAATAATTTATTCATGGGTCGACACTTGTCAGATAGTTGCGCTATGAAGCGCTTGATTGACACGACCTTTCCATGCAGACTTCTGAGCTGCTTTATGGTAGTTGGGGGAAGCATTTCAAGGATTGCCTTGACTTTGTATGGATCTACCTTGATTCCTCGTTTGAATACTATGTAACCCAAGAGCTTTCCAGATGTGACACAAAATACGCACTTCTTGGGGTTTAGTCTGACTTTATGTTCTATGAGGCGATCAAGGATCTTGCTTAAGTCATCGAGATGATCTAGGCACAAAAGAGATTTGGCCAACAAATAATCCATGTAATATTCCAAAGTTTTGTGCATGTAATCATGGAAGATGTATGTCATGGCACGTTGGTAGGTGGCACTAGCATTTTTAAGGCCAAAAGGCATGACCCTATAGAAAAATGTCCCCCAAGGCATTATGAACGCCATTTTTAGTTGGTACTCGAGATTGATACAAATTTTATTGTATCCTAAGAAACCATCCATAATGGAAAGCATTTCATGGCCCATTGCAGCGTCTACCAATGCGTCGATGCTCGACAAGGTAAAATCATCCTTAGGACTCGCTTTGTTTAGATCTCAAAAATCAATGCATATGTGAATCCTCCCATCGGGATTTTTGACGGGCACCATGTTAGATAACCATGGTGGGTAATCCATGTAGATGACAAACTGTGCATCCAATAGCTTTTGTAGCTCATATTTGACCATTAAGGCTACTATTGGGTGCATATTACGTAGTTTTTGCTTTACTGGCTTGACTGTCGGATCAAGTGTTAGATTATGCATGACTAGCTATGGGTCTAGTGTCGGCATGTCTTTGTATGACCATGCAAAAACCTCCTTCTTCTCCTTGAGAAGGGTAATGTAGGTGGCTTGCTCTTTAGGGGATAAACTTACCCCCAACTTGATGATTTGTAAATTCACTAGATCTGATCTGATGTCTACGTCAGTCATCTCCTCGACCGACATGTGGGACCCATCCTCCAACTGGTGTGGAGTTGGGATCAAGTGGATATCATTTTTTGAATTAAGATCATCGTTCAGAAAATCAGGTTCCTCTTCAACATGGAAGGCATCCTGAGTCTGTCCTAGGGTGAAATGGAACATCCCATTACAATGCCAGTACTCTGATGGGTATGGCGATGCGTCAGAGCGCTCCTAGTCTATAGCATCTAGGTCTAGATGCAATAACCATGTCAGGTTGACTGGATCATGGATGGGAGATCATGTTGATGTAATGATTGTGGTCTCCATTATCATGGGTGTTACTTCTTGGACATCCTAGATGATCTTTGTGGTTTGGATCTGGCTCTATGGGTATAGGCACAAATGGATCAACCCTATGCATAGATACAAATACAGGGTCTGCCCTAGGCACTGATAGTTTTATAAGGTCTCCAAGTGAAAGATGCTTTTTGTATACCTAGAGTGGAAGGTGCAGTAATTGCTATAACTATGTCGGGTTTAGGTGCCACCTATGCCTTGGCCCTATGTGTAACTGTTAAAACATGTCATATATATCCAATGGATATTTCTATTGTCGCATATGTTTGAGATAAGCCATCTCAGTTTCATATTCATAATCACTATCAGAGATCCAAAAGCCTTCGTTGGCTCCGATAGCTATTTGCGACATATGAGGCTCATCTTGCTCGAGAAAATTAATGTGGTCCCATCGGGGTTGTTCTGCTCTCTACAGGGGGACCTGATTCTCTAGAGGTGGTATATGCTCAATTGGAGCATCCAGAGGGAACATTGTTAGGAAGCTCTCCTGATCATCATCCATGGGGTATACTTGTGAATGATTGCTATCAAACTCGAAAGGATCCCAAGGTGCTACCTCGTACTCTGACTATCCTCTGAAGACCCTTCTTGGTCTTGTCCATTCTTATGGGTGAGTCCTTGAATTGTCTCCATTTTTGATCGAAGGGAAGGGTATATGTTGTGTTAGGATTGGCATATGGATCTAATTCCAACCCATCATTGTTGCCTATCCCTAGGACTTGCATGTTCTTTACCAATATGTCTAGGGGCAAGGGGTGGTTGAACCCTACTCTTGACTTGTCATACAACATTTGATATCTCGGTTGGCAAAGAACACGCACTCCTTGCTCATACCTGCCCAACCCATATCCATGCCAATTGCATTGGCCAAGATATCTCAATGTGAAGTCTGGGTTGGAAAAGTAGTTGACGTCCTATGGAAAGGGCTCTTCATATTCATCTTCTTGCATACAAGTTTCAACGCCATTATCTAGGCCCCCATAAAAAAAGTTTGTCTCATTGGGTGGGTAACCTAGAGGAACCACAGAGCCGATGGGGAGTCGAGGCCTCCCCATGTCCTGCATGGACTCAAGTGTGGGCATTGCGATAATTTTTCACACTATATACTCCCCCAGGCATATTTTGGCCATCTCAATGATGATTTTTGGTGGTTGAGGGGGAGCAAATGGGAGTCTCTCCAGAGTCCACTCCATGTGGGGTGAACTAGGCATCTCGACTTCCATTTGGCTAGGCATCTCTTCGATAGAGATGGTTGAGACTAGGGGTGGTTCCTCTTCTAGGGTTTTCTTTCCCGTGTCCTTTGATGTGGCCATCGTAGGTGGCATCGTTGTTGAAGGACCATATGAGGAATATGGACCCTACTAGGGATTAGATGGAGTTGGCATCGGGGAGGCCTATGGAATCGGACCCTGATTAGATGGATTCAACTAAAAATCCAAATGTGTTGATGGGAGGGTTGATTGCAGCATGAATTGCATCGCATTGCAATAGTTGAAGGGCTCTAAGTCTATTGGGACTACATGCACCTGTCCTTCAAATGTATACTTTAGGCACTGATGATATATTAAAGGGACACACTTCATGTCCTTGATCCAAGGCCGGCCCAGTAAGATATTATAAGCCATATCACCTTCCAAGATGTGGCACAATGTATGAATAGTATTTTGTCCCACTTGGATGGGTAGGACAATTATGACAACTGTCGAGCAGATTGCATCATTGAATGCTCACGGTGTATAGGTGGAGGCCACGATGTGAGATGCTGGCAACTTTAGATGTTTCAATACTGCTATTGTGATGATATTACTGGACAATCCAGTGTACACCAACACCCTCTTATATGGAATCCTGTTGACCCATGCAATAATGTGCAGGGGTGAATCTACCACATTGTCAGTCACTGATTTCAATTCATCTTCTCTAAAGGTGATGACTGGTTTTGTAGATTGTTTTACATGTCCCACAAAGTTGTTGAAAGAGTTTGCTTCATGGGGCTGCAAATTGATGGCTTTTAATATCTCCATTAGAGATTCTGGATGGGGCACTAATTGTTGAATGATCTCGTATATGGATAGCCTAGCCAACGTGGTCCTTAGACTTTGGGTAAGTCTAGTCTGAATCATGGCCATTGGTCTAGGCGGGGGAGGTTGCGTAGGGTGTTGTTGAGGTTGTGACGTCGATGGAACTTCTCTAGTGGCCGTCGCAGGGGTAGCTCCTAGATACCTCTTGTTCCTAGTCACTATGCTTATCATCCTGACATACCCCTGCATGGGGCAGTTCTGTTGCACCTCATTGACTTGAAGGGGTTTTTCCTGTACATCATGGGAAGGCAGGGGGTCTTTGAAGACTCCCATATGTTGGTTGTTTGGCGCTACAGGGTTGTCCACTGCCAATGTCATGTTGTCAATTAGGTCTTGCACCAAACATTTGAACTTCCAACATGCATTAAGATCATGTCCCTTTCGCCTGTGGAACTGATAGTACAAGTATTCCTAGTACCCCTTAGGCTTCAGTGCATTGGGGTATATAGTTTGAATCTCTGGCAGATTGATCAAGTTCATCGCTGACAAGCGGTCAAACAGGGAGTCTTTGGATTCTGTGTAAGGTGTAAATTTTTTCCTAGGGTGATGCTGTTGATTTTGTTCCTGCCTCTGGTTTTCTCTATCATAATTTTTAGGAGGAATCACCTGATAGTTAGCATTTTGATGTTGTGTTGCTTGTGTAGGCTTAGGGCCATTGATAGCAACTTGATTGACCATAGTAGGTTTCTATTGCATGGTCCCTATTTTGGTATTCTTGGTCCATTCTTTCTTCTTAGGTTTGGAGATATCACCATCTTGTATCTTGATCTCCTCAATGATTTTGGCTTGCACAAGAGCTTCCTCTAAACTGGCATATTGCTATAGCTACAATAGCACAAAGATCAATCTCAAACAACTCTTTGAGAACATCTGAGTCAGGTCGAACATGGGAGGGAGGTAGGGCAACTTTGAAAGCAATGTCCTCCATCGGTTCCCATATGCCACCATGGTCTCTTCCTCATACTGCCTGAGGCTAGCTAGGTCACTTAATGATGCATTTTTCTTGGTTTTGAAGGTGAAGCGTTCAAGGAATGCTTCCACTAGCTGATCCAAGTTATTGATGTTGTGTTTGGGCAACTGAGTGAACCAATCTGAGGCTAGGCCTGCGAATGTGGTTATAAATGTTCTTAGTAACAAAGCATCATTGTCCTGAATGCCAAAGAACTAGCTTAAGAATATAGTCACATGCTCTTGGGCATACTCCTCCCCTCTAAAGAGTGCCAAATGGGGCAGTTTAAAGTGTTCAGGGTA
Source organism: Wollemia nobilis (assembly GCA_028583015.1). Classification (NCBI taxonomy): domain Eukaryota; kingdom Viridiplantae; phylum Streptophyta; class Pinopsida; order Araucariales; family Araucariaceae; genus Wollemia; species Wollemia nobilis. The sequence continues at coordinate 2,103,677 of JAQPPZ010016942.1, read as the reverse complement.
TGGGGGTGCCAACACTGATGGATGCATAGGATGACTACGGAGTTGGCATAAAGTGGGATTTTGGGGCCCATATGTGTTGATATCCATAGAATCTAAGTGCTCTGGCAGTGCTTTATATGAATTAGAGGATTTTATCTCTTCCTCCTTAGTTTGCTTCAGTTGTGGGTTGTGGGGAACTTGAGGCCTATCGAAGGGTGGCTAGATAGCAACCTTTCTGCCTTGGTAGGGCGTTTCAGCCTGCTCTTCTTCTTTTTCATACTCCTCATAATCTTCCTGAGGAGTGCCTAGTCGAGACCTATAAACATGGGTGGGTGCCCGCGGAGGGTGCCCATAATTGTTTCTAGGAGTGGCCTCCTACTCAGGTCTAGGAGGTCTCAGAGGCAGTACTTGACGAGGTCGCAGAGACCTGTCTTGCACCAAGGGGTTATGCCTCCCATAAACTTCTACTTTATGCATGTGATGGGTTGGGACCTTCTTAGGCATATTTTTATAAAGCAATTCAGCTATCTGACACTGAATGCGCTCTTTTCTAAGGTGGTACAGATGCTCTAACTATTATTGATCTTGTCTGAGCTACATGATTTATGCTTGGCGGGTGGCATGTATTGAAAATGTCAAGTCAATTTGTTCCATCGTATCTTATTTAGGAAGCCTAGATGCCTCTCCTACATGTCTATCTTGGTCGTGGTGATTCGAGACCCCTATGGGTTGCTTTCCTCTGTCGAGGTTAGCTACATTAACCCAAGGCTCTAGCCTCAATGGGTGATCCTGATACATAGCATGTGTGAAGGTCCATCGCTCCTGCACTATGTACTACTCTTGAGGAACATGGTGGTCTTCCTTGTACTCCCTTTCATATGCATGCAAGGTACGGGCAGAATTGTCTTGCCCTGTGTGGAGAGCCTGATACTCTGGATTTGGTATAGTTTTTCTAACAGCAATACGGGATAGATGAGGGATGAAAAAATCATGTGGCCCCTCCTTATGGACCCTATGTTGCTCTAGCAATTCATCACTAGGCCACTCATAACGAGCATCTAAGGGAGGCCTCATTTCTATGTTGAGTGCTACATGTAGGTTCTCTTCTTGAAAGGACCTATGCTGAGTGGGGGTGCCTCTCAAAGAGGTGCCTCTATAGTCCTGTTATGTAATGGTATGATGTGGACTATCTTGTGTGTTAGGCCACCAAGGCAAGATGACCAAGTCCTCAAGACTATAATGGAGGCGACTTTCCCCCCTTTGTACACTTTTTGTAGTGCTTGCCCATGATTGGGCTTGGCTACGGGTGTACACCATGGTGATGCTTACCTAAAGATGCATAGATTTTTATCTTCTTTAGGATTTCTTATGCTACACTAAATAGGAAATATCACAGACAAAACAATGATTACCTTGTTTAAAGATTAAAAGTGTGCCCTAAACCTGGTTCAATGTGTTTTTAATGTTCATTTTGAAAGCTTTTGGAAAGAACATTTAAATGCAAAATGATGGCTCTTATGACTCCCAAAAATGGTCGCCCCTTCGATATACCATTTCCAGACCGATATACCAACCTATCTATATACCCGCACTTACGTGAGGGAAACTATTGGTACATGAGAGCATATGGTACGTGGAACATAGGGTGTATGGAAGGTGAATCACTCTGTTTATGAAACCTACCATAGAAGAATTATCCTCATACACTGGGAATCATCCTAGCTACACTTGGTCAAATTTAGTCAGGATTTACGTCTAGCAATAGTCGCAATCGAGGTAATGTATGCAGTATCTCAAGCCAAGGTGGTGATGAAATCTATCGTTGGTCTTGCTCAAGGGTTGGGGTTTTACAACCAAATCCTTATTGTTTTAACTTGCCACGTGGTGTGTGGGGTTCTTTTTAAGTGGCATAAATGAAGAAAACAAGCATTCAAACTCTCCTATGCAAGCAAATAACCAGAGAATAGAAAACAAAATTTGACAGAAGGTGTTTTAGGACCCCTACCTCTTCTCTGCCCAAATCGAATGTCTCTGAATTTCTGCCCTAAAATTGCACAAGGATCTATTCATCCCAAGGTGAGACAAATAATAGATCTATATTTGTTCTAGGGTAGGATGAATTCCTATTCATCCCTGGATGAGATGAATTCCATCTCTGCACTCATCACAGACTGAAAAGAACAACAATCCAAGGTTTGAAAACTTCGTACCTGTAAGAAAAAAACAAGCAAATTTAATCAAAAATTTAATCTTAAAATCAAGTGATAGAGGTCCCACCATGATCACCACTGGTGACACAAGGATACGGAAACAAAAAGGAAAATGCCAAGTACGATGCGTCTAAAACCAAACTTAATGCCAAAAGCCTATGTATTGAAAAATGCATAAAAGGAAAGAACATGAGCGAATCAACACAAGATAAAAGCAATATGGAATATGGTACTTTTTATTGATATGCTCTCAAATTCGTGTTACAACTCCTTCCTTTTTAGGGGATAGGAGCGTTAAATATGTTTTTTATCACATCAATGGATAGCAATCCTTCTTCCGTGTGCCCACATGTAATATGGATGGACAAAAATGTTGCCTCCGCTTGTGTATATGAATGTTGGTTCCTCACTACTCCTTTGATGTCAGAAACCTATGTTCAAGGAAATAGAAAATATCAGTAGCACCTGCAGACAGAATAGAACATGTATTTCCCAAGGCCTACTGTTAGTGTATGCATGAAAATATTAAAATGATAACCAAATGACCTCATATCGACCTAAAAATTTAATAGAATCATTAATATGTTACCAGGATGCCACTACAAAAGGAACATTTTGGAAATTCCTCACAAATTTGTATTTGCTCCAGGGTGGGACGGATAGACCTGCAATAACTTATTGGAAAGCACCCTCTTCAATGTCCAATCTAGAAAGCTCCAAATGACCTGCAAAGTTGGTGTTAACTAATTGGGGGTGTTTTGGGAAGACCTAGAAGGTTAGATTTCTCCAATTTGGCCTCTACCACCCAAATTTTGCTGGTACCATCTACAAGTTAGTAAAGGCAGGAAATGATAAAAACCTGGTCAAAAATGCTCAGAATGAAGTGAAATTTAAACTAATGCCTATTTAAATAACCTAGAATAATATGCAAAAAAAAATCAGATAAATCTATCACAAATTTCTATTCGATCTGGGGTGGGGTGATTAGGGCTGCGACAGTTTGGGGCGTGCCTGGAGGTAGGACGCCCACCATTTGGGATTCTATTTTAGCACCAATCCACTTGGGATGGGTCCAAAACTTCTTATGGGGTGTTGTCAACAAATTTTATGGAATATTGTGGCCAAATGTTTGGGTTTGGGTCTTAGAATGCGCCTCCAATGATCACCCAATAACCTCCCTCCAAAAGAGAGATCAAGGATGTGAAAGCACAAACAAAGGGTGAGGATATATTTTAGCAGCACTTTTTTGCTCCCAAAATATCCTCTTTTTATCTCCTTTGGGTGAGAAGACTCACCAATTTATAGACCTAGGGTCTCTTTGTTTTGAATGCGCATGCGAGGGCGCCACTTGAGTTGATTGTCCTATTTTTAGAGAAAATATTATTCCTTGATTTAGAGTCTCCTTACATGAGGTCAATAAAATAAAGAAATGTATGATTGAAGTCTCTCTTCTTGATTTGAAGCTATTCCTCGCAATTGCATGTCTTGAAGTTGTAGTTAACTGGCAGACCTATCAAGGTTTGACTTTTTTCCATTTAAACCTGCTATTCACCTCACCCTAGGGTGAATGCTGCTATTCATCCCTAGGTGGGGCGAATACCAGTTTGTATTCGTCCCAGGGTGGGGCGAGTAGGGAGAAAAGTGCCAAAAGGTGCCAAATTGACCCTTGACCTACCAAACTATTGTTGGGAGTGGTTAGGACCATTGTTTAACCTCTGGAGGCTGCCCTAGGGGCTGTTTGTGTTAATGCAATCGATGCTTGCTGTCACATAATTGGATTGGTGCTATTTTGGTGTCTACATATAGTTATCATTGCTTGCATATTTTACATCTTGTGGTTACATTTACTTTAAAATATATATCATCAAAAACTAGCACATCAATAGTTTGCCATAAACTAAACCAACACAACACCCATTAACAAATAATATCCACAGAATGAGATAGATATAGATAACACCCTTTAGATAGGGTAACATTGATATTATTGCTAAAGAAAATAATCACTCTAGATCTAGTCCATGATCCAATACTGTTACAAGAAATGTGATATGAATTGCTTCATTACAATGACAATATCCCCTATTTATATATCCATCTCCGCAAACTATTCATCTTCCTAAATCCTTGTGCCACTCATCATTACAATATAATATTACAATATAATTGATGAGGATCACTTATGGAACTAATAGACTAGGTGTTGGATTTTTAATTATTTTATTAAGTATAAAGTCCTAAGTCTATGCTTGATTTAATAATATCTTATTCTATCTTGTAATTATCGACAACTTATATTTGTTGGTAGATATTTGTTATTTGGCATATACAAATGCCTATAAATATTTGTAAATTAATAAAATATTTTAGTTGTGCTTTTACCCTTTGGAATAATAAAATTTGGGTTATGTGTGGCCTATTCCAACTATCCATAATATCCATATATTATAATATTATATCCCCATATTCCTATTCATATGTACCTAAAAATCCACCCCCTTACAAATGTTTCATCCTCAAAATATAAGAAAAAACTATATAATATGATTTACTAAGAAATGTTAATAATTGGTACCATTATTGATCATCCTTCCATCCAAGTGAAATATTTATTGATGATGGTCTACAATTAAGTGAATATGCCCTTGTGCTAATTAAATATATATAACAACTCTATTGGATCCATTTATATCTATAATAGTGTTGATGACCTAAGCCCTGCCCCTAAGATTATTCCCACTCCTGGTGGTGTGGGTGGTGATATGTTACAAACTTAACCTAATGTTCTATTACCTATGATTCTTCAATATTTCATTTTTATTTTAAATTCTTCCCCATGCTCTTATCTTTTGTTCCCTTATTTTGGTGTCCTTGGGCACTTCTAATAGAGCTTCCTTTTCTTCTACTTCTTCCATGGATTTTGCTATTATTGTTTCTTCCTTGGACTTTGCTATTGCTATTTCTATATATTTGACTTGCTTCACATTAATATTAAAAGTATCCAAAGACTCGAACTAAGGATAAACAAAAATAATATCCACATCATCCATCTCAATAGCATAAAAATACAAATGCAAAACATATTTTTCCATAGTGATCTTCAAATTTTCAAAAATTTAAACATTCTCACCCTCAAGTTTTATGTCTTTGAATTTTTTTTGAACTTGTAAACTCTTAGCCAAAGCAATATTTATGAAATTATGTATGTTGTTAGGTTTTAAAGAAATAATAATATTTTCCCTCTCAATATAGTATAAACCTAGAAAATGGATTTTTTTAATTCAAACAAATCCTTGTTAATAATTTTATGCCTATTTTTCACTGAAGTTGTGGTTCCCTTAGCTTGCACTTTCTACCACTCTTAGCTTTTTATTTTACCATTTTTTTGAAAATTTCCATCTCTCTTTTAAATTCATTTTGTTCATCTTAGAGTCTATATACCTTTTAACCATTTTCCTCCAATCCCTATTTTCTTAAATTGTAACTTCAAATTCTTCCCATGTGTATGTAAAATGATGGGTACTCTTAAAGTTTATAAACCACTTTAAATCTTCCCCTTCTTAAGAAATACAAAGGAACATTTCAATATAGAATTAGTAGAATTTAATGATTTTAAAAAAGTCACCATTCCTAAGCATCACTATCATCCTATCCATAGAATATTTGTAACTCCATGACCTCAACCTAAAAAAAATTCCCAAAGTAACTAGGCTTTAATGAACTAGTCAAAAATATAATTTCATAAATCTCATCTACTTTTTTCTATAAAAAAATAAATTTCTATATTTTATTCAAATAAAATTTTATTTCAATTGGGTGGTGTATTCATGGAGTGAAAGCATGGTACGGGTGGTAAACCTAAAATTTAAGATAAATGTTGTGCTTATGGCAAAGATAACTGGTCTACTAATGGATGGGAGCTCCCATTCTCAGGATGAGTATTCTCTACTAATGGAGTTAGGCTTCTTCCTTGATGATGGTGAATTCCTACCAAAGGAGAATGAAGGATTCAGAGCTAAGTATCTCCTTCCACCTTGGGATCAAGTGATTTAGGTCATCATGGATTATTTTTCACTAGATCCATCTCATGAAATCATCAAAATTTCTCATGTTATATTTCTTAACTAGCTCAGGATATGGAGGCATATGAATGTTCCTGCATTTATATGTCACTCATTGAAGAAAAATATTTTGAACATCCAGAATGGTAAGGGCTTTTATCATCTACATCAAGGCTTAATCATTTTAACTATTGAATTTATGGCTGCTAAAAATGGAATAGATATGGCTGAAATTATAAATTTTGTTGAAAATAACCCTCTAGTTCCTCCAAAGCTTCCTGCTCTCAAATCCTCACTATCAACGCATGATATATATAGTGGCTTTGAGTTCTGCCCAAATCTTGGACCTCGACTTAAGCAACAGGCCAAAGAATTATCAATTTTCTCTTCTAGAGTGCATGGTAGGAACTTTAGTGGGTGCATGGAGCCTGAGGCTACCAACTCTCTGGATGGAATTTGGCACTCATGAGGGCTATCAATCACCTCGATAAGGGTTAGGGGCAGTAAAAATTACCACTATATCATACTATCGAAGAAGTTCATTAAGGAGATTTCGAGCTATGAGGACCCCTTTTCCTCGATGGAGGTCTTCAAATATGAACATCGATAGAAGTGTTCCACTAGGAATACTATTTTAGAAAGTATTAATATTGATTCCACCCTAATCCAGTTGATCAATTCCATTGCAGATAATCATATTTCACTGTTGGGCACTCTTAAAATAATTATGGAATTTTTGGAGGATGTGAACAAATAGGTGAATATTTTGATGGATGTCTTTGATTCAAGCATAAAATTTTTTGATAAAGCTAAACTTCAGTCCTATGTCTTTGGGCCCTACTCTAGTAGGGTAGTTTTGGATTTTATCTCTGGAAATATTCTCGAGCTCCCAAGTTTTGTGATATTCTAATTCGTACCCATGTGTGATTTTGTCTTTCTAGTATCCTATGGGAGTTTATTTTTTGGGTTGTGGGAGCCTCTCAAAACCCTCCTTTTAATTATAAAGAAAAAAATTAGTTGATTTAATTACCCTATGATTTAAAAAATTGTCAATAGCCATGTTTACAATGGCTAAATTCCTAGGGACATATACCCCTCAATAATACTTGGATTCATTCATATGACCACTCATTTTAGAGCTCTTCAAATTTTAAATAAAATAACACAATAATCATCTAAATTTTCTGCAATATTAAGATTTGGTTTCTTTTTATGAATTTTTGTGTAAACAAAAGATAACATCGATAGCCTAATTTCAAACAACCATAACCCCAATACTAATCATAATTGAACATATGACCAGTAATTTTGAGTACTTGAAACAATCTACATGATAGTGCAAGAATATTCTAAATATAACTATTGGAAAAAGTTATAACACTCACAAAATGAGACACTTTCTAGAAAAAAATACTTAAATTTTATAATATACAAAAAACATAATCTATACTTTGCCAAAATGATTGTTCTACCACATTATAAAAATTTGTTCTCCTTAACATAAATTATTTACCAGATATTGAAATAACAAAACATTTATCAACAAATAAAGCCCACAATATCAATCCACAAAGATGGATATATCCTTTAGATAGAGCAACACTGATATTATTCTTGAAGGAATCACTCAAAATCCCCCCAATAAGTCAAAATTTTTACAAGAATACTTATATGAATTGCTTCATTAAAATAATAATATCCCTTTTTAATATATTCATCTTCATAAACCCTTCATCCTCTTAAACTTTCTATATTTTAAACCTTTATCCCAGTAATTATTATAATAGAATTAACTTTAGCTAACAAAAACTTATGACAATTATTCATAGTACCCTTACATATAATCATATTATATCCCATATTCTTATCCTAATTACCCAATAATATATCCATTGAAACCCCAAGGCTAGGTGGTTTGGTAAGTGCTAGTCTAACTTGACACTTACCAAAAAGAAACCTAGGATCAAACCTTGGCAGAAGCCTATTGCAAATGTAGTAGTCCGATCCAAATCCTCTAAGTGTATTTTGGATTGACAATGATGGTATGAATCCTGAGCACTTAGTGGTTGTGGTCCATTTTACACTGGGCTATAAAATAATAAGGTGGGATAAGTTTGATGAATAGAACCCTATGATTTAAACCTGCACTTACCATCTACTAAAAATAGTATAATTATAACAACTCTTCTATCAAATAATATATATATATATATTAATTGAACCATTTAAGATGATCTAGTGTGTTGGTTCCACTAAATGCATGCAATGCCCTTGGTCATTCCTAGAAGTGGAAGCACCATAATAGAGACCCCACATCATAGGAACCTCATTTCTTTATATCGTATGCGATTTTGGTAAAGATAGATGAAGTTCCTTTAATTTATAGGTTTAATTAGAATTAAAATTTTAGGAGATAGGTATTAGGTAAGGTTTTCTGTTAATTTTTTATTAATAAATTTTAATTTTAATTTTTAAAATATATATTTAAAAAAATGTAATTATAAAAAAAAAAATACATTTAAAATAATTTAATTAATTAAAAAAAAATTGCACTAAATAAACAAATTTATATAGATAAATAAATGTTACAAAACTATTCCTCAATTTCTATCAATTGCTATTGTAATTGTTGAGCAACAGGAATTCAAAGTGCGATATTTAATATATTTTGCATTACACGTTATTTTACATTAAATCGTTTACTATCACCTAATCTATACCCGAATTCAGAGTGCGATATTTAATATTTTTTTTGTTTTTTAATTATATAGGAGATTTCGTTACCGTTATTATTTTTAGTAACTGGTTAATGAGGGTTTAAATCAGAGGACTGCTCTTAACAAATCTGTGTTCTTGTTGACCTGGCCTGAGATGGCGATTACTGCTCGGATTCATACCCTGGTAGTCAGTTTGATACTCACTCAAAAGATTTGGAACATACTACTACCTTGACAAAGGATTGACTTCCACCAAAATTTGAATCTAAATCTCTTCTTAGTAAATATCCAACCACTCTCTCACCAACATCAGTTAATTTACATTAAATCATTTACCATCACCTAATCTATACCGGAATTCATAGTGCAATATTTTATATTTTTGCAATACACGTCTTATTAAGTTAAATCGTTTACTATCACCTAAGTTGTGGGCAGCAACCTTAATTTGTTTCCGCTAAACGAATGTGTAAGACTTTAAAGTGCAATATTTAATATTTTTGCAATACGTGTTTTTTTAAGTTAAATCGTTTAAATCGTTTACTATCACCTAAGTTTTGGGCAGCAACCTTAATTTGTTTCCACTAAAAGAATGTGTAAGAAGTCTCGTATGATTTGTTTCTTGGGTAAGGTTTAAAGATTAAATTTTGATATTGGTATGTTAAATTTTTTATTGATAAGTTTAATTTTTTTTATTATGAGAGGTTATGGTGGGATAAAGATGGCCGACCCTCTTCTCTAGTGACAGAAGTTTCTCACATCAACCATATTAAAAAAATTAATGATATTAAAAAAAAGTGCAAGAAGATAACGTTTTTTAATGTGAAAAACCTTTGTAAACATTAATCCATTGGATAAAGACAAATTTAATGAGAATATGACAACTAAGATAAGAAAACACTAAGCCACCACCACATCTATTATAATTAAACAATTAATTAAAATATTTATTATCAAAATATGGGGGTTTGAATTTTTAATTTTAAATTTATAAAATAATGTTTAAAAATTAATTGATAAAAAAATTATATTAGAACAATATTATTTACATGTTATTGGAATAAGGCTTTTCCCAACCTTCAATAACAAGAATACTCATCTGTTTCCTTCATTGACTTTTCAACAAACTTTCATTCCTCTAAAGCCCAATATCTTAAGAAGGAGCCATTTTTAGTTAATATTAAAAGATCTGCATTTGAGCCAAATCTCTTAAACTATATGTTTGTCCTTGTATTTACGCACCAGATCCTAAGAACTAAACACTTTTGGTTACAACATTAACATTAAAAGATTAGCATTGGAGCCAAAATGTTTCAACAATATGTTTGGAATTACTATCTAAATTAGTAGCTATGCCACTGTGCCACAGAGTCTACCTCCTTAATATCAATCATAACCAGAAAGTCTTCTATTATATTAAAAGACTCTACTCACAAAAATTAGGATCACAATCCAATTCCTTCCACAACTTCTTAATTTAAGTGACATGAATCTTCAACCTTTATTTTTTCAAAACAAAATTACTTAAGCAATCCAAAACTCCTACCAAAATTTGAAATCTATAACTTTATTTTACCAACCAAAGAAAAAGTATTAGATAAGTAAAACTTCTAGTTCATTATTTATTATCTTCGCAATAGAAAACTGCCCAACATGATTTCTTTTGGTTTAAGATCAAGAAAAACCTCTTAACACCTAACCAAAGCTTCTATCACTTTCTTCACGCTATTGCCTTAGTATTTTCTTTTGTTATGAAAACACTTGATTTAAAAAACATGGCCATATTCTTACCATTAGAATTTCGATCATTCTTATTGTTCTGAAATAAAAAATAAAAAATTTAATAAAATTATTTAAACATTTATAAAATGGAGAACCACATAAAAATAATTATAAAAGAAACAAAATTTAAACGAGATTGGACATATTGTTCCTTATCTGCTCCGTATCTGGGCATCTTTGAACCAATAAGGGCAATTGCAGCATTTACAGAAGTTCTCTCCAAAAGTAAAGATTCCATTATACGAACCATATAAATTATATCACAAAAACCATGAATCGAACCGGCCCTCTTCATCTGCTGTACGGACCGTCTCCTGTTCCCTTTTAACACCACAACATCAACAAGGAATAAAATAAAACTAAAAATAAAGATCTAACAATAGTTTAAACCTACTCCGGGTCAGGCATATCCTTTATAACCGTATCTATCTTCACGCTGATTGTTCCTGAAAGCACAACACCCAACAGAATAAACCACCACCAAAGCAATGAGCACCACAACGTTCACAATCGCAATCTTGCGCCAGTCGTGCTTCAAATTCGCCAGCACACCCGCCTTGCATGAACCACAGTCATAGCACAGCTGGTCCTGCTCGTTGCTCCAAGTGAAACAGTCCCTATCCGACGCGTTTTCCAATCCCGTCCAGTAAGTGGCGTTCACGTAAATGAAGCCGCATGCCGTCGGCGGCTTGCAGCAACCCGACTGCAACAATCCAAAAAACCAAGCAATAAATACAGACAAGTGAAAATAATAATAATAATTCAAGGCATTCGACTCTTTTCGATGCAATATCTGCATTAAAGTCTTCTCGACACTCAGCAATATCTATATATTTGAATAGCCAACGATATCTGTACTTGAATCCTTTTACACGGCCTTACCTGAATGGGAGATAAATTTTTTCGGTAGAATTGCTCTGCCAATTCGTGGACGAAATCGTCGGCGAGGCTCTTGCAGACTTTGGAGTCGCGAAGGCAACTCTTGATTTTGCGCCAGTTGCCGCTCTGCTCGACGCGTTTCTGCAACCAGTTAGAGTAATCTCCGAGCCTGTATTCCTTAAATCCTCGGTTGGACACCGCCTCTCCGGCCCCCTTGTTGGTGATGACGAAGGCGAAGACGGTGAAGCAGAAAAGCAGAACTATCAATATAAACATGACGAAGAGGTAGAGCCAGAGCAACCATGTGACCCTGCAGCAGGATCCGACTAAGCCGGCGAGAGAGACGATCATGAGGAAAATCCCGATGCCGATGACGGGCCACTGCAGAAACGTCTCGCAGATGGTGTCGCCTTTGGTGGACAGCCATATTCCAGCGCCGAGGATGGGGATGGAGAGCAAAAACGTGGCGAAATTGAGGATTCCAAGGATGCTGTTGCTGCAACGAACCATGGTGTTGAGCTGCAGAAGAGACGAAAGAATCAAGCTTCGCTTTGGCGGAGGAATATGCCGTAACTAACTGTGTGGAATGTGTCGCACGGGATCGATCTTATAGAGTGGACAAATCAATGAATGCCGGTTTTGGAATGAAACGGGAAGGTGGTATTTTTTTGCTTTCTATCTTTCCTTGGAGTCTTTGCGTGACGAATTTTTTGGTAGGAATTATAACCAGGGAGTTAGTAGCGGTTTGACTTATCAAACCCGCGTGCGCCATTGAAGGACAAACCTGATTGATTCGTTTCACACTTGATGTTTGTTTTGTAGGTTGTTCTCGATATTAAAAGTTCTCGATATTAACAATTATTACATATAATTTCAGACAGATAAGTTTAAGATTTAAATTATGATATATGTAAAAGAGGATAGGTTTACAGTGGTATTTAGTGTTTGTTTGTTCATTGTTTTTATTGGTGATTCAAAAGTAGATCTTGTTGACTTGGTTTAACCCAATAAATTAAAGTTTACAATGATAACACCCAGTTAGCTGTCCCACTTGATGCTCTAAAATAGATTCTGTTGACTTTGTTGAACCCAGTAAATTAAAGTTTGCAATGATAACACCGGATATACAATTGATGCCCCAAAAGTTAGACAGTGTTGATTTGGTTTAACCCAGTAAATTAAAGTTTACAATGATAACACTTAACACCCAATAGTATTAACAATTCCTATATATAATTATAATTATTAAATACAAAAGACAGATAAAAGTTAGTGCAATTTTGGACTCACAAACCCAAAAACTGTTTAAAAATCGTAATAAAATCATATCACATCTAATATGTAGAGTAGATTGATTACATTGAAGAAAACAGAAGGTGGATGAAGGTGCAATTTATTTTTAAATGTGGAAGGCTGTTGTGGGGAAGGAGGGATCTATCTAATGATTGAAAGGAAAATTTGACCAGTTTAGAGAGCGGCATCTCCCATAAACCTTCGGCTTTACATAAACTTTGCCCTGAGACACATGGTGATTATGGTTCGTTTAACCCCTTGGTTTTATCATATTCTTGGGATTAACTAATGGATTGTTTGATCCTCTTTTTAATTATGTTGTTGGAATAAATCCATTTAAAAAAATTAAACAGATACTATAAACTTTAAAAACGCTTAAATGTTTTTGTCAAATCATAACCATTTCTCTTCTGCAAAGATTCTAAAACATAGGAAATGAAAGAGGAAATCTATTGTCTTGGGATTGTTAGGGACACCAGTTCTATAAATTTGGAAACCGCGCTCTTACTGTGTTGATAAAGATAAAGAGTCGTTGATGCACGTTTCCTACGTGGATACAGATTATTATGTTATTGTCAGTATATGACCAAAAACGTGTGGAGCCTAAGGTTTCTAGAAACGATATATTTATTGTGTAAGTCATCTGATTTGGTATAACATTTCTCACCCAATTCTCAAAGCGTAGGAAGAACTTGTATACGACAATAATTTAATATTTGAGTGAGGGTTTTGATAGGAATTTCACAATCTTATACAGTAATTTTCAAAGAAAAAATCTAATACTATTTTTAAAAGGAGACTAACAACCTTCCATTTCAAAAGAGAAAAACTCCAACAACACCCACCAACAACTACACCCACCAACAACTGCTATTTTATTATTATATTTGATGCTTTATTATTATGAGATTAAAATGTTCTTTGTTTTTATTTTTATTGTATTGTTATGAGAGTGGTATTATAATTATATATGGTAAGTAGTCACTACAAAGTGATATTGTATTTGTATTATTTCATCAACATATAGTGTTAATATAAAATTAGTTAAGTTAGTTATTTAAGTACATAAAATAAGTTAATAGATTGAATCAATACCGACCAATACTTCAAATAAAGATAATTTTATATTTTTTTTCCAATACTTCAAATAAAGATAATTTTATATATATTTTTTTTTCAAAAATTTCATGAATTTAAATTCAAATTTTAAAATTTAAATTTAATTTTTTTTTTTTAATATTTTTTTTATAATTTTTTTACATTAAAATATAAAATTAAGTATTAAAGTAGAATAAATTATTATAAGAATATATTATTGAAAAATAATATTATAATTTGTTTTGAATATAAAATTAAAAGAAGTTTAACATATATTATAATGATATTATACATGTTTATATTTTTTATTAAATTTAAATTCAAGTTTTTCCTTTAAAATTTAAAAAATAAATCAATTGAAATTATATATATACTTCTTATAGACATCTAGGGTGAGATTAAAATTATATTATTTAAAACAAGATTATTGGGAAATCAAACGTGTTTAGAGAAGCTATGCAAAATGGTTGATGGTTTGGAGATCGAACTTTTCATAGAAGTTTATTCAACTCTTTCGAGATGATGTCAATTCTTAGTTCCTAGTCACAAAATCCATCATCTATGGTTGTATTAAAAGAGTCTTGACGTGTTAAAGTAAAGGAATTAGATTAATTGATTATTTTTTTATTTAGTTGGCTAGGTTTGGGCCTTTTTTTTTATGTGTCCATTTTGGGATATTGGTTCTTTTGGTGTTTTGGATTGTTATAAGCTATTGAGGGTTGTCTTTAGGTGGGGTGGGCTTGTGTTATGTGTATTATTTGGATTCTATTGTAAAAGGTTGTGGGATCCTTTTCAAAACCCTTTTCTCAATTTAAAAATATAATTAGATTTTATTAATTTAAAATAAAAGCTAATAGACAGCCTGCTCTGATTCGTGATTCGTGACGGCTACCGATTCCACCGTAAAAAAAAATAACAACTCTTAAAATATCATTATAAATAATCAATGATTATCTTTTGACTCTATATTTGTTGAAATTCCAATCATAAAATATCCCACTAACCTTTATATAAAAAACATTCATTAGAATTTATAATTAAATTCTATTATTTTAAAATAAAAGGTAATATTTTTCAAAAATTTATTATAAATAGAGTTTAAGGATCCAATATTTTGGTCAAAGTATTATTTTAGAAGATAGAGATCACACTTTGAATCAAGCTTCATTTTAAATAATAAAAACTAAAATCTGTAATTAAATTATATTATATTAAATTGAAAAATAACAACTCTTAAAATATCATTATAAATAATAAAAGATTACCTATGTAATTTTATTTATTTATATTTAAAAAAACTTATATAATCCTAAAATATTATATAAATATTAAAATATATAATTAAATTTTATTATTTTAAAATAAAAAATAACAAATTTAAAAAAATTATTATAAATAAAGTTTAAGTATTTAATCCTTTGATCAAAGCATTTTTTAGAAGATAAAAATTATGATTTAAACCTCGTTTTTATTACAAATAATAAATACTAAAATTTATAAATTTATTATATTAAAATGAAAAATAAAAACTCTCATAATAAATAATAAAATATTTCCTTTAACTCGTATTTGTAATTTAATTTAATTTTTTTTTTATATATAAAAAAATTTGATAATCTTTAAACTATTATATAAAAAATTAAAATTTATAATTAAATTATATTATTTCAAAATAAAAATAATAATTTTTAAAAATTTATTATAAAAAAAATTAAAAGATGGAATCTTTTGATCAAAGTATCTTTTAGAAGATAGAGATCATTGTCTTTATTATAAATAATAAAGACTAAAATTTATAATTAAATTTTATTATATTAAAATAAAAAAGAATTTATAATTTTATTATATTAAAATGAAAAACAACCACTCTTAAAAAGATCATTATTAATAATAATGGATTACCCTCCATCATTAAACTACCCAATAACTTTTTTTATTTTTGATTATGTGTTTTTAATAATTTTAATAAAATAATTAAATATGTTATCCCTATTAGTCAGATTCGATTATAAAATTTCACCGAGAATGATATGGAGAGTTTTTTTCTTTTTAAAATTAATTTAAAACTAATGATATTAATGTTGGATGAGCCTAGCGCACTAAGTTTCTTAAATTATTTAATTGATATCGCGTTTTAAATAAATTTGAATTTGAATTTGAATTTGTATTTGTATTTGTATTAATGTCCATTGGTGACCAAAAGAGGTCAATAGGACTCTAAAGTAAGACATATACAAAGAAATTGGAGTGTCTAATGCAACTCGAGAAAAAATAAAGTAAGAAAAATAGTAAACAGAATAACATATGATATACAAGATTTGTGGATCAAGGATTAATCCCAACATTAAAGGCTAAAGAGAAGTGGGTGATGTAAGAGTTGGATGTCTTCATAGATGTTCTTTGTTGGAGTCGATGACGAGTTGATCTTGTTGTATCTTTGTGATCACCATGGCACTTCCTGGTCGTGGCCTCTGGAGGCTAGAAGAATGAAGTGATAAGTTGGGATCTTGTTATCTTCTACAAACTATTACTAAGTAGTTATTTCCTGAGATTGAATAATTTCGAGATGAAAAGGGTAATGCATCTCTAATATTCATAATTCATCCAAGATTTTAGTGTATGGGTGTCTTTGAATAAGAAATAATAACTACTTTGTATCTCGTAGTAGACATTATAGGTGAAAATGAAATTCTCCTCGGATTCCACATCAAAACTACACAATCTACAAATACGTTGATCTCTAGGGAGGTGATGATCTATCTCAATACGCAGTTGGTGGGAGTAAACTCGTAGTTGAGCTAGAGGAAACTTGAGGCTGTGTGACATTTGTATCAAGTTATATTTTGGAGTAGTGATCAATCCATTCTCTAGTTGGAGATAAAAGTGAGAGTAATGGAGCAGTTTTGGTGAAAGAGATTCATTTGGATTAGTCCAAATAGTTTTTATATATGTTGAGTAAATCTCATCTCAAATATCCTTATTGGAGTATGGTGCATTTATTGATGCTTTAGTTGGAGGAGGTCTCATGATGTCTAGGCCAAGATATTAAAGTAGAGTAGTGGTCTAAGCATACTAGTAATTCCTAACCCCTTGATTTACCAACTGTATTGAGGATTGTTGTGCTAAATATGAATATCTTCTCATGTTTGAAATACAATGAAATATACGCAATAAAGAGACAACATAAAATATTGTTGTTGTAAGTAATGGATGAGCATCAAACTTAGCTAAAATGATGGGATGTGGAACAATTATTTTGGAACGAATGAACTTGGCCAATATTGAGATGAGGATCCTTTCAATACAAGACCAACCCAAATTTTTGAGGCTAGGGCCCCAAACTTCACAGCCATAAAGTAGTGTAGGGGTAACAAGAGTGTGGAAGAGTTTGATATTTGTACTGATGTCTTGAAACTAGGTTTGGAAGCTTTTCTTATCCAAAGACGCTAGGGTAACATAACATTTGTTTAACCTTGCTTGAGATGCAGGGATCAAGTTGAAGGTAGGTCCTATGAAAAGAACTCCCAAGTATGTGTATGATGTGACAATCTCAACAGCCTTCCCTTTATATGTTATGTGAATAGAAGAGAGATCTTTCTTGGGTAGGTTGAATGTCATGATTTTTGTTTTTTGGAGATTAACTTCTAATCCATGCAAGTCAGAGTATGTGCCAAGTATGTCTGACTGCTATTGAAGTCCTACTTCTATATGTGACATTAGGATAATGTCATTAGAAAATAGCAAAATGACAATGACACTACCAAAAAGTAAGCAACTTGTACTCTTAGCCAGAGAGTCCATAATGAGCACTCCAATTCATCAATATACAATCCAAAGAGTGTAGGTGAAATCTTGCAGCCCTATTTAACCCCAATAGTACTATGAACATCTTTTGTTATGAGAGATCCAATTTTAACATGTCTAGTGAATTTTTCATATAAGGTCATAACCAACAGAGTAATAAGAAAAATGAAAAGATAAAATGTATAAGAGGATAGTTTTACTAAAAATATAAAGGAAAAAAATTGAATTAAATTGAAGAAATATTTTAGTGTTTTCAAAAAAAATTGAAGAAATATTTAAGTGTTTTCAAAAACAAATTGAAGAAATATTTTAATATTTTTTATTTTTTAATTTAAGGGTGTGAATGTATGCTATTTCATATTTAATATATGATTTTATTTTAAAATATATTGATTTTAATATTATCTTTTTCATCGGACTAAACGCTTGTCCCTTTCCTGGTGCTTTTAGCGATGTAAAAGGTTCAAAATGATTGTGGCATGGAGGTTATAGGGGTTGACTACATGAAGATATATGTGCTGAATTCCGGGGTGGACAATGCAGAATATTGTAGCAACCATAAAAGCTAGACGACTCGCCTGCATTCGTGGTGGTCTGTCAATTTCACCATGTTAAATATATATATATATATATATATATTTTTAATTATTGAATATTTTATAAGATTTAAATAGTATTATTTTGGTGTAAATATGTTTTATTTTAATATAAATTTTTAAATTAGAGAAATATTTTTTATTTTTTATTTTTTTAAATTAAAGGGTCTAAATGTATGATATTTTATATTTAATATATGCTCTTTTAAATTTTAATATTAAATTATTTGAATTATTTTATTATTATTCAATATTTTATAAGATATAAGTAGAATTATTTATTTTATTTTTTTGGATGAAAAAACATTATATTAAAATGGCTTAATCATAAAAAAAAATGTGGGTGGAATTAGCACACCCCGAGCACACAAAAAACACACTAACTATGTGCTAAACAGCTAGCAAGGCTACCAAAATAACTTACAGAAGTTCACAAGAAAACCAAATAGAGAACTGCCTAAAAAAACAACTAATAGACTATGCATCATTGTTGTGTAGAGGCTGGAGAAATAGGATTCATTGCACAAGGAGAATTACCCCAATGATCAATAAGGTCCCGTAAGTGATGAAGCTCTATATTTACTTTTTTTGTTTGCACTAAAATCTGTAGCCAACAATCATAGAAAACCTGATACTTATTAGTAAGAGAAAAAGTAGAAGAAGGCTCCTGCTAGCTAAAAATAACTCTATTATGAGTTTTCCATAAATGAAAAAGAATCCCCACTCTAAATATATGCCACATAGGAACAATATTCTTAGAAAACTGAAGTGGATCCCCTAATAAAATATTCATCCAAGAACATGGACCTGTCATATATGGTCTAAAAAAAATAAAAATCCACTGCCAAGCCTCTTGAGCTCTCACACAAGACCAAAATAGATGATGCACATCCTGCTCTGCTCCACAATATCTGTAAGAAATATCATTCACACTCAAATATATAAGTCACTGACCAATAGGAAGCCCTTGAAACAATAAAATCTAAGCAAAAAAGGCTTGCTTAGGTTTAAGATACTTTTCCTAGAGTGTATTAAATCTGAGACTCCATATGGACTGAAGAGATACTACATCCCACCTAGAATTAAGATTCTCAACCATAGGAACAATAGGGGAAATCCAAGAGTATGCCAAATGAGGTTTATACTTGGTGAGAGAAGCATCTTTGGGCCAAGGCCAATCAGTCCACCAAGGTTTCTAATAATATCAAAAAAATTTACCCCAAACAGATAAAGGAGTGGAATAAATAACAACCACATAAAATAGATAAATGAGTGGAATAAATAACAACCTCATAAAATAGATAAAGGATTGGAATCAATAACAACCTCATAAGTAGTCTTATCAGCAGAAGATAAACGAAAAAAAATTCCTAAAAATTTCCCAAGGTATCCAAGACCTTGAATGAAAATCCATGAAATCAGATAACCGAGCAATACCTCATTTATAAAAATTTTGAGCATGTATCCACTGGACTTGAGAAAGGGGAGTCCCCTACAAAGTGATGGTCAAAGACCACCAAACATTAAGCAAAGGTATTGAAGCCCCCAGCTTCCCCTTGTGACCTTTTCAATAAATCTAGGGTTTAATGGCCTCCCAGGATTTCCAAATGCTTTGCATAACAAAGTACCCAAAAATATTTATTACAACAGGGGCTATAATAATGGTTTGCAAATCAAGCCCTTTCCACACCTTCTTACCAAATGGAAGCCCCTTGGAGAGACAGTGATGAATTAAAAGTTTCCAAGATTTCTCCCCCTGTAAAGCTCTCACAATCCATTTAGCATAGAGAGAAAAGCCTTGTCACTGATAGTCAAACAATCCCATTCCTCCAATTTTTTTAGGAAGACAACAAATATCCCAAGCCACCCTATGAAATCCCTTCTTACCAATAGCATTGGACCACATAAAATCTCGAAGCAACTTCTCCAATTTGGCATAACAAGTCTTGGAAGGGACCAAAAAAGAAGAGTAATACACATGATTAGAGGCCAGTACCTTTGAACAAATCTGAAACTTGCTAGTTAAGGATAATTTTTTGGTACACCAGTATATATATATATATTCTATTTTAATATAATTTTTGAAGGATTTTATACATGTTTTTATAAATTCCTTATCATTGCAATAAGCTTGCAATTATTCTTTACTAATATGTATTTATGTTTATATTATCATAATGTTTCATCTTTATTAATACTTAATGTTTTAAAATAAGTTAAGTTTTTATTAGTTCTAGATAAAAATTTTTATGAGTTATATAATGACACCATTAGATATGTCCATGCATGCACAACACACATAATCTACAACAATGACAATAAGAAACAACAATTATATACACCTTTGATAATACTTGGCACAAAGTGGAACTCAGTTTCCATGTGTTTCACATTGAGGTTTCCCACTGCTTGACAAGGAAATGATTGTAAAAATTATTTGGTTAATAGAATCTAAAAATTGACTATTTTGAAACCTTATATAAAGAAATATTTAGAGAAGATACTATACAACTCTTTTTGAGCATGTTAATATTTTTTTTGGTTTGTCCCAAACAATTGTCTTAGATAGCCATACTATTTTTCACCATAATTTATTGCAACCTTTGGTTGATAAAGGACATCAAAATTGCTCAATCAACTTTTATTTAACAACTAAAGGACAAAATCAAGTAGTTAATTGAATAATTGTATGTGTTCTCCAACTGTATAACTTTTTTCCATGAACATGGATAAGTATCTACCATACCATAGATAAAAAAAACATCTTCATAACTCAGTGATCACATTTCAAGTGTTCCTCAAGTTCTAACCTTTGAATGTAATCATCATATTTTTTCCTTTAGCATCTACTATGTGCAAATTATAATTAAACACATGGTAAGTATCATGTACCGCACTAATCCAATATAGGTGATAAAATATACTATGTGTTCATAGGAAAGATCTCAAATTTCATAGTAAAATGGTCACTCCACTATTATTAATGAATAATATTACATTATTTGGTGCATGCTAATGCAACCTCATGGTATGTCTTGTAAATATTAGATTAGGATTGTGTCCTAGGTTAGAGTGTGAGTATATATTTTATGTAATGTAATAATGTGCAAGAAATGCACAAATGTCATGTAAATGAGTGTGCAAGTGTTATGTATGTAGATGCACACAAGTGTCTCATATGTATGTGTGCACATGTGTTCTTATATTAGGAAGTGTTATGTGAAGAGTTATGTCCAAGTGTGCATACAAGATAAATTCATGTGTATGCAATTTTCAAATAGAGAAGCCAAGAGTCATGAGCCTTGGCATAAGGAAAAGAAGAGTTAAGTAACCCAAGAGTCATGCTACAATGGCTATATATTAATCCATAGTGTATATCGCCTATATAGCTTATATCATCTACATAGTCTATATAGTCTACGTAGTGTGCAAAGAAAGTATTATTATTATATGATATTTTTATGATAGATTTGTAAGAGGAGTAATAAATATTAAATACATTTTAGAAACTAATTTTGTAAGTTGTGCTAAACGCTTTGTACATGTATGATTAAAGCTATCACATTCATAAATTTTTGCTTATTTAAGAATGTTAGTTGATATATTATAAGCCTTGATTTTACATATTAGTTGGCTCATATTATTCTGGTTACATTATTATCTTGATATTACTATATTGTGGCTATCATATATTTGATCTTGTGAATATTTATCCTATGATTTTACATTAATATTAAGGCTTTAAAAGCCATTAGTGGTATCAAAGCTATAGCAAGAATTTTCTTGCATAGGGTTGATTTGTTTAGTTGCATATAAAATCATTTTTTTCTAGTGTGATAGAATTGGTTAGAGTCTTCCTACTTTAAAGAGAGATAGAATTGGACTCTATTTTTCAAGATAAGAAAGATAAAAATTAGAAAGATAGAGTCTTTTCATTAGGTTAAATGATAACTAGTGAACACTATGACTCAACTAGAGCCCTTGCACTAGGTTGAAGGATAACCAGTGAAGACTAGGACTCATATTTGGGTGAATTAAATTGAATATATTTTATTATTTAGAAAAATAATCAACCTTGTTATTGATAAAGTATTTCGAGAACAAAAAATTCCTAGCAACAAGTTGCTATCAACACTCAGCAGAAAGTTGAAAAAGTTGGTACAATCAAGCTATATTTTTTGGAGCATCAACGAAGTTTATAATCACCTTGATATTTATATTGGGTTATCTAGTAATAAGGAGAATCATATTGGATTATTAGGTTACATACAAGAAAGCAACATAAGGCATTTCTACAACATATATTGGTCATAGGAATTGTGGGAAGCTTTCTACAACATATAGAGAAGAATTTCATCTACAAGTGCAAGAATAAGTTTAAAATATTTAATCAAGTGAGGATTGATTTAAGTTATAGGTTATTAAACTTTTGAAGGTCATTGAGAAGTTGACCTTGAAATAGAATATTTTAGGTCTTGAAAGTAGACCTTAATAAAAAAATGATTAAATCTTGTAGATAGACCTTAACAGTTGGTTTGACATTAGCAACCATATAAATGTTTTAGTAAATCATAGATAGAGAATATTCATGTCTATATTGATCTTGATGATTGGTCCAAGAAGAGAGGTCAATATTAGAGGATAGATATCCTTCATAGAAAGATATTTATAGTGTATATTTGTGGTTCTTATTACTAAAAATTGAAAGGAGGCTTGAATATAAGAGATGTAGTTTGCATAGAAATAGAGAAAGAGGCTAGAAGCCAATATTAAAGAGAACCTTCAAGGAAAATATGTCGAGTTAGAGGACAACATAAAGCACAAGAATGTAAGAGAAATAATGCTCAAGAAAAAAAATCCTGATATACATTGTAGCAAGTACTATTGAAGCCATCTAAGGAAGAAAAAAACATTTTAGAGAAGAAGACAAAAAAAGAATTTTAGAAAAGACTCAAAAATTTCATAGAAGAATACTTAAATATTTTAGAGGAGACTATGGGATTTAACAATGAATTAAATATTGAAAGGTAGAAAGAGTGCAATCTTAAAGTGCGATTAAAGTTGATCAAACGTGATGTTATTCAGATCTAAAATACAACATGAGAAAGAGTGCAACCTTAAGGTTCTTACTATTTGAGATAAAATTCCTTCATCCATATAAAATTGTATATCTATTCATCACAATAATAAGCAATAAGAAAATTAAAGAAGGTTAGCATAGTATTCTAAAGTCTACAATGAAGCATTCTAGTTAAAAGAACAACATTCAAACAATAGAGTTAAAGGAATAGTGATTAGGTAACAAGGAATGTAGCCTTTGGATAAGCTACGTAGATCTTATGTTCGAAGAAGCATAATTTCAAAGAGGAAATAGTTCAAAGGAATATAGTATCACAAGATATGTTCATGATAGAGTTCTAAGATAGAGTACACGAGCTTTAAGAGGTTAGATTCTAATAAGTATTCAGGTTCAAAGTGAACAAATATCGAAGAAGTGGTCAAATTCAAAGAAGTTCACATTTAAGAAGTTCTCATGAGGATAAAATTCTATATGCTTAGGTTTGAGGATTAAAATAATAATGTTCAGGTTCAATATAACATCGGATAGCAACAACACTATATACAAGAAAAATTTATAATCTAAGTTATCAAAAGTTGTGTGCCTAGTTACAGAGCTACATAAATCATAAATCTAAGTACAAGAATATTTGTTAGTCAAGTTATAGAGATATGTAAGGACAACAAGGTTCAAGTTACAATGGATCAAGCTATAGAGAGCCAAAATCTACACAAAAGTAAGGTAATATGTCAATCTAAAGTAGGCAAAACATTGAAGTGAAAGCATAGTCATTTTTAGGCAAGTGAAATACCAAGCAATGTACAAGAGGAGAAGAGAAATTGTAGCAAGCCAAGATCTATGTAGGTGGAATGTCAAGACAATAAACTAAGAAATAAGGGAGTTGAATAATTTAATAAGACAACAAAAAATGAAATGCTAAGGTTGGTGAAGCATCAAGGAAGGTGGTAGACATTGGATTCATATGATAATGAAGTGTAATGTTCATTGCATGACTAAACAAAGAAATAGTAAAATTACTACCTTATCAAAGTAACATCTCATTGGTAGTTGAAATATTATAATGCCATTGCCTAGAGGAATGTGTCACTAATTCTTGCACATTAAAATACTTTACAAGCATTAGTTTTTGTAGTGGAATATCATGTGAGATAAGTGCCAAAGTTGGTAGAATTGAAAGGTAAAATATTTTTAGTGTTTCATTTATTATAAGGTTTATTTTAAGTAAGAGCTATAAGGTTTTATAAGGCTTTATAAGTTTTTATAAGAATATATTATATGGAGAAATAAGGAATGTCAATAAGGTTTTATAAAATAGGAAGTTATTTATTAAATCCTTGTTATTAAAGTTAAGAGAGGAGTGATAAGTAGATATAGTTGATTAATAGTTTGAAGTTATTTCTTTAGAGTTATAAGTTTTTTTATTTAAAATTTTTAATATTTTTCTTTTAATTCAAAGCTTATAAAATAATTTCAAATTAATCTAATTTGGGAGTCAAAAGGAGTTCTACTTCAAATTTAGAAAATTAAATTTGCAAAATTCTTACTTTCATAGTTTCTAAATATTAGGGAGACATAAGGAATTCTACTTTATAGGTTTTTAATTTAGAAACTTTAAATTCCTTAAACCTAGGGAGACATAAGGTAGTCTACATCAAAGGTCATATGAGCACTACTATGTCAAATAATAAGTTTCTTATTTCTGAATCTCAAATTTTGAAAGGACCAAATTATGCTTCATAGAAAAATAAAGTGAAATCAAATTCTAAATAAAAATTTGGGATTTAGTTAGTGGAGGAAAAATAGAACCTATTGATTATATTAGAGAAATTAAAAAATACGAATATGGTGAATCCCAAGCACTTATGATAATAAATTTTAAAATTATTGATGAAATACAACCTTATATAATTACAATAGAAACTTCTATAGAAGTTTTGGATACATTAGCTAAAATATTTAAATAAAAAAACAAAGCTACTATCTTCAATATTCAATCTCGGATATATTCCTTGAAATATAATATTGGTGAAAGTATTGAACTATTTCTCAGAAAGATTGTAAATATAAAATCTAAAATGTTAACACTAGGAGAAAATTTAGAAGACATATTTCTTGTTCAAGTGACATTGAGAGCTCTTCCAAACAATTATAAACATCTAGTTACATATTTGCAATTTCTAAGCAAAGATACTTGTTTTGATGAGTTAGTCAATATTATACAAGAGCATGAATTTGAAAATTCAACCAAGGATGAAATAACTAACAATGCTTTAGTATAAAAAGAGAATTCACAAGGCAATATTGCTTCAACCTCAATATATAGATCCAAATAGAATAATAGATGTTGTCAAGTACGTAAGAAAAGAGGACATACCAAGTTTTGTAGATATAATCCAAGGAATAATTATCAAGGAAATAAAATGAATAAATTGGTCAAACAAATAGGTTAGTTGAAGAAATACAATATCAAACTCAATATAATCCATGAGTATTCTCCTTAGTATCAGTATATTCAACCTCAGTTGCAATATAGACAATAAAATTAGAAAGGACATACAACCCAAGAAATCCATGAAACCAAGGAGTTAGTAGAAAATATTGAATAAAATAAAATCACAGCTATTTTAGCAAAATTTATAGTCAATGAAGATGTATTTCTATTATAGAATTTGAAGGATATTAATCTTAAAATTGATCAGGATAGAAAATATAATATTATAATAATAAGATAAAAAAGAATCGACTAAAGAAGTAGAGGGAAATAAAAAAATAATAAGGCATAATGAGAACATAACAATCTTAGGTCCTAAGATCACTTGAAGGATGAAGACATTTATTGAATATTTAAGTCTTCAATAATCACATAATGTAATACAAGGGGATGTTGAATAATATTACATTATTTGGTACATGCTAATGTATCCTCATGGTACATATTTTAAATATTATATTAGGGTTGTGTCCCAGATTAGAGTGTGAGTAAATATTTTATCTAATGTAGTAATGTGTAGATAATTCACAAGTAAAATGTAAATAAGTGTACAAGTGTTATGTGTGTACATGTGAACAAATACTTCATATGTATATGTACACACATGTTCATAGATTAGAAAGTGTTATGTGAAGGGTCATGTCCAAGTGTTCATACAAGATAGAGTCATGTTTATGCAAGTGTCAAGTAGAGAAACCAAGACTCCTGATACTTGGCATAAGAAAAGGAAGAGTCAAGGAACCAATGAGTCATCCTACAATGGCTATATATTACTTCATAGTCTATATCACCTATATAGAATGCATCATGTACATAGTCTATGTAGTGTGCATAGAAAGTATTGTTATTATAGGAGATTTTTGTGATACATTTGTAAGAGAATGAGTAATAAATATTGCATGCATTTAAGAAACTATTTTTGTAAGTTATGCCACATGCTTTGTACATGAATGATTCAGGATATTACGTTCTTATATTTCTACTTATTAAATAATGTTAGTTAAAATATTATAAGCCTTGATTTTACATATTAGTTGGCTCATATTAATTTGGTTATATTATTATGTTGATCTTAGTATTTTGTGTTGATCATATATTTGATCCTATGAATATTTATACTATAAGTTCATATTAATATTAAGGCTTCAAAACCCATCACTTATAGACTATATGTTATAAAATTCAATTCTTATTAAGAGAATAAATATTAAAACATCCATTTATAATTAATTAGACACAATAAAAATACATAGAAATAAATACAACTATAAATAATACCTTTGAGATAGGGAAACACCAATAGTATTCCTTAAGGAATGAAAATAACTTCAAATATATTCCATGAGCAAAGGTCATTACAAAGAACATTTGATATGACTTTTGCCTTACAATGCCAATCTTCCTTCTTTATATACCCCTCTTTCTAAACCCTTTTCCCACTCACTATTATAATGAAATATTAAATTATAACTAACATTCAATTATTATATTCCCATATTACTATCTCTAGGTTCCTAATATTTCACCCTCATTACCAAGTAATATTTCCTTGAAAAATATGAAGAAATAATATAATATGATTTTCTAAGAAATGTTAGAAACATGTACATATCTTGATCATATATCCATCCTAATAAAACTTTAATTGGTGGTGGTCTTCATTGATGTTGATAGGTCATTTTTCACTTAAGTATCCAAAATCTCCTTTGTTGCCTCCATAGTTCTACAACTCTACTCTAATAATTTGAATGATGGGTCTATTTATTCCTTTATGTTGTTGCACCACTTTAAAAACTAGAATCACTATGCTTCCTTGGAAAAACACTACCAAACTTACTCCCTTTTTGAATCCATTAAGGTCCATAATATTGTTGCACTAAGCCATGCATCCAAGATTGTTGACACTATTGGTAGCATGGATGGTGGTATGTGAAAACCTTAACCTACTATTTTATTCCCTTTAAATTGAATCCTCAATATTTTCTACCTCCATTTTATGCTCTTCTCTCATGATCCCATATTTTAGTTCATCCTTGGAATTTGCTTTTAATTCTCCTTTGATTTATGCTAACGCCACCCCCTTATAACCTATTTTAGGTTCTACTTCATCTTCAATTTTTTTTTATATTTGGATGAAAAGAACCCAAACCCTTTTTCAAAAATACAACTATAGTTATTAAATTTTGTCTTACTAAAGGTAACACAAGTCCAAAAGTACCTCCTAGCTCACACACCCAATTAGTTCTAGCTCACCTATAACCTTACCAAAAAATATTCGGTCATCCAGTTGGAATGTTTCTAGAATGAAGAAAAAATTGATACCAGTTGCCACTAGATATTGGAAAAAAATATTTATTGTGTGGAAAATTCATCTTTGTAAACTATGACAATCTGGACTTGCCTCCCCGGTTTGATCTGATTTTGGATGTCGACCTTTAGGATTCCTTGGTTTTCATTGATCAATATGATCATGCCATATATAAGGAGATGATTATCATGGTAAAGTTCAACCTTACGTGTATCTGCCTTACATGTAACATTAACACCAATGGAATGCCCATCATTTCTTCTTTGGAGCTTTGACCTCTCCATAAAAATTTGTATTGGCCTATCAATCAAAAAATTTCACTACTAAGTATCGAAAATAGCAATTTTGTAGCTCCTATGAATAAATACATCAGGTAAATTGCTACAACCACTGCTATATTCAACATTTTTAAATATTATCTACAATCATGTGAACACCTAATATATGATTGTGCATAACCAGATATCTAGATGATCTATTTGATAGACTATGGTCTCCATGTCTGATAGAGTTCCTAAATATAACTAGCAACAAGAATTCATGGATTTATCCTCCTATTCAATATTCTCAATGTGATAAGTTGAAGGCTTCTCATTTATAAATTCAGATTCTCCTCCCTTTGAAAGGAATTTCCAAATGAGAATAGTCAAGAGAAAGGTAGCCTCCTAACTTGGTAGAAAAATCTCATGACAATTACATGCTAAAATAAGGCTCTATATCAATCATGACCCCTTCTTGAATCACAGTTATTTGATGCATTTTATACAATAATATAGGGATGTCTTTGATGGCTCCCACTATTTTTATAGGGGTTGCATATAACTGCAATACGCTAGGGATGCTCCTTGTGTATTCCATATCCATAACGTCACACACTAACTTTGGCATGACAGTCATTGTAGCACCTGAGTCATTCATGCAATTATGCGCAATATAGCATTTCATCCTCAGGGACAAGTAGAAAGGGGGTGGTCTATTCTTTATAGTGGAAAAAATTTTTAGTGTTTGAGATAACACTATCTGAGTTATATTCTTCCTGTTATCTTTCACAAATTTCAACAATTCTTGTAACAAGTCCACTTGTCCAAGCAATTGCAATGCACCATATAGACTCACCTTGGATGGAATCCTCTTGAATTGTTCAATGATGTTATACATGCATGCACAAGACCCCTTATATTAATTGGTAGCCTTATATCTACTTCGATACTATTGTGTGGCTTCCACCCTCTAACATTTTGTCAAATATGGGTACTTGAGCTTTTCCCTGGCCTGCTCCTCCATTTCAGCTCTTGCATACAAATTCAAAGCCTTTTATTGCACTTTCTCCTTTGTTCATGGAGGTCAAATATCTTTCAATAGGATAGGTGCATTTGGCTTGGGCATCAAAATAACTAGTTTTTCTTATGCATATTTCTTCTCATTTTGCATATTTGAGTCAGCATGGACCTTAAGGGGTTCCAACTCAACTGGATCCATAATAACAAGTTTTCTTCCAGTTATTAATAGAACTAAAACTTGCTCTTCAAAAGGGACCATGAAATTATGATCGACTTTTGTGATCATGTTGACTTGACTAATGGAGGAACTTTCTACCAATGTTTGCACATAGTTCAGGTGAACCATGCAAGTTTCTTTGCCATGTGGAGCACCAGTATGCATTGCTTGACATACCAACTTCTTCATTTGTCAGTACCATTGAATTTCTCTCAGGCACTTTGTTGATCGATGCTCCTTGCTCCCTGGAGATTAGTGATAGTTGAAATCTCCTAGTCTAGAAATATTTTTTGGCCTACTTCATTTTGATCACCATGATTTCATTACCCATCATGTTTATGGTAGAGTTCATGGACTATAAATATTTCTATAAATTTTCTTGTGGATTAGGGTTTGAGGATGCTAGAGGAGCTGGTAATGGTAATGGGACAAGTGGATATGGTAGTTCTAGAAATGAAATTGAAGAGAGTAACTGGGGAATGGTTGGAGTAAGAAGTTGAGGGACAAAAACTATCACCATGGTCTGATATGTACTCGAATTCCATGAAGTAATTGGATACATGGGTGACATGGGCAAAGACTGAGAAGATGCATTGACATACAAATACTACAAAAGATCAAGAAAAATAGGCATGGCCATTTTTGGTAAAATATTGCCAATAGAAATTAGGTCAGATTCATATTATTATGCAACAAAATACAAATCAAGGAATGTATTAACATTAGACTGTGGGATGGCCATAATAATATCGAAGTTGAAAGATCAGAGGTAGTAAAATACCACTTGCTCAAGAGTCGGTCAAAGACTGTTAGGAACTCTATGCCAAGTTCAGGTGAACCTAATATTGAAATCCATGATTTCTTCTTATGGATGCCTATGAATTGTGGTAAACTTTTGCAACAAATAGAACAAATCCACTTGTTCATTGAAACCTTTGATTAGCAATTCGGCCAATTAGTCCCAAGTAGTAATGGTGGTAGGTTGTAACGATCAGTACCAATAAAGCAACTTACCTTTGAGAGAGAGCAAGAAATATTACCATTATATGCTTGTATTTGATGTTATGGATCGTTTCCAGGGTAACTACATATTGGACATACTTTTTAGTTGTTTTCCTCATACTATCATAGGTAGGCAAAGCCCTCATTGCTTCTTGTAGAATCAGATTTTGAGCTTACATATTTAGAGGTTTGAAGTGGTTCCATACCAAGAACTACCTTGGTGGTTGTGGTGGTGAATTTTGAGTCATTTGGAGTGGATTTTATGGTTGGAAAAGTGAAAAACTAGTGGTTATGCTAGTAGGACTCGAAGGAACAGAGAACACACTAGATAATTGTGAAGATGTAACACTTAATAGGATAGATATAGTAACTAACCTAGGATGTTCTCCTAGTACTTGAGTGTCAAGCTCATAACACTCAATGGGGTATTCTAGATTTTTGATCTTCAATATTGTGATCATGATGAAATATTTTTCTCACTTCACGTTTAAAGGCTTTTGGGTAGAGCTGATTCGCTAGATGTTCTAATCATATAGCACAAAGGTGAACATCAAACCTCAATAATGTTGAAAGTAGAACTTTTTTAGAGTCCCACTAGGAGTGCCAAAAATTGTTTGTCATAAATCTACCTAAGTAAAAAATTATTATTTGTGCACCCTAGACCCAACCAAAATTGAAAGGTCGGATGAAAGAAATGTCCTCTAGGCCAATCTCTAGATAGGGTTGGTTATCATACTAAAACTAATGATTTATTTAAATCTTAGGGTAACAGGACAATGATGAGAAATAATATAAAGGAATGGAAAATATGGCTATAAGCTATATATGAAAAGTGGGGATAAACTAATAGCAAAAATTCATAGCAAGCATTAATTAGCATATAACAAAAATCCAGGCACAAAAACCACTCACACTTTTGCAAATATAACTTCTAAGAAGCATTCTAGTATTCACTTCCTCACAAGAAGTAATTAAATCTAGATGCATAATTTAAAATCAGCTAATAAAGGATATGAATTTAATCAAAAATGACATGCAGAAAGAAATCAGACACAACACTGCTCAAGGATCCAAAAGTTGAATGTCTTTCTATTTAAGCAAAAAATTTAAAGTGTTATTCTATAGTGTCTATCCATTCTTCATTACATTGAAATGCTTAGTATTTATAGAGGATTTTGCCTCTTTTATTAAATGCAAAACACAAAAAAAATATCGACGGATCAAAAATTAGTAGTAGTAATTTCTTCTTTGGTGATGGAAATGCTCGAATCAAATTATTATTCAAAGGAAAATGATCCAATTTTTCTAGAGTGCTCTTGGAAATAAAGAAAAATGGATGAAAGAAAGAACATCCTAGGTTTTGATGCATCAAGACTTAGTTGTGTCATTCAAAAATCTTGAGCTTAAACATTAAATCCTAGGTGTCATTACATTCTCTTATGCCTTGGAATCTTACCATTGCTATTTGAAATGAACAAAATTTAATTCTACCTCAAAAAGGAATGAAATATATAGAGGGTGCATAAAAAATCAGTAGGATCACACCAGATTTAAGGATGTAGCATTTAATTGTGATAACTTTTTAGCAAAAATTTTGGATCGTTGCTTCTACTTCGCTAAGAATTAAATTTTATCAATCTCCATATTTTTCTAGAAATATTTGTAGTTATAGAACTTCATGTAGTAATCCTGATTGATGAATACCTTCATGGCTAGAATTTTACCTTTTATTTTAATTAATTTTACCCCTAACATCTTCTTGTTCGAATGACAGGCAAAAAATGGGAGTTTCGCCCCTCAACATGCTTTTGCCCCTTTTTTGGGTAATTTCACCATAAAAATGATAAAAAACATCTTCTAAAATGGAGAATGCAAAAAATAATTGATTTCACACTTGAGAGGGGCAATAATGACTTTCGTCCCAGCCTAGGGGCGATGTTGACTTTGACTAGCAAGAAAACTGTTCTTTTAGGGACTTTTGCCTCAAGATGTTTCCCTTTGGAATTTCACTTCAAAGAAGGGCAAAAATAATTTTCACCTTCTTTTATGGGTGACTTTGAATTTGAATTTCCTTTTTGTTTTTGGATGATGTAATTTTTATGTTTGCTCTCTGAAACTGCTTTTTCTATGATTTCACCCCTAAGAGGAGCGAAAATGATTTTTGCCCCTATTGAGGGGTGACTTTGAGTTTGACCATGCCTAGCAAGCTTCAAAAATTATTTTTTCCCCAAAGATGCTTTTAACTGTGTTTGCGCCCCTGATAGGGGTGAAAATAATTTTTGCTCCTGAGAAAGGCCAAAATTATTTTCGCCCCCTTTTAGGGGTGCTTTTGACTATAACCTCTTTGTCACTTGAAATTTTTTTCTTCTCCTTCATTTGGATAAAAAATTTCAATGTAATTTAGACCCAAAGGAGGAGCGCAAAGGATTTTCACCCCTCCATGGGGTGAAAATATCATTTCTTTAATTTTGATGACACCTTTGCTTCGAATTAAAAAATGCTAAAGTTGTAGCTATTTTTCAATAAATCCTTTATTCCAAAATGCCTATTGCCATAGAATTTCTTCCTTTACATTTTGCTCATGATTGCCATTAATTTTTATAGGGATAATTTAGTGTGCATTTCTAGAAATAAAATCAACATTTTTATTTAAAGTAATTGCTTACAGGAAAGGAACAAAAATATTTCATTAAAACAATAAAAATGGCTGAATTGCATCATTCATCTTATTCTTCAAAATTTTACAAGTAAAATTTTAGTGCAGCAATATTTACCAATAGTTATGTATTTTGTCTAATCAAATTTCACAAATCCATGCAATGACAACGTGTAATTACTCAATGAGATCTAAGAATACCTCTATTGAGTTGGCAGATATTCTCACTCAATATATGCATGCACGCTATTTATAGTGCTATCAAATTGGTGCATGATGTCATAGGCTTGCAAGAGAACTGGCCCAATGTCCAAATTGTTGTTGTAGTTACTGGTTGACAACAACAATAACTTAAAAAATTATCCTACTCACACATAGAATGACAAAAATGGATGATGATTTCAAACCCATATTGTACAAGAAAGTCAAGCCCAACAAATATTTTTTGTGCTCTAATCATAGAGGTCACCAAAATCATCATAGGATCAAAGTGATGCTTTGATATCAATGTTGAAGGCTAACTAAAATATTTTTTTAACATGGCTCAAAATTTATACATTTGTAATGGTTGATATTTTTTTTTTTTGAAGAAAATGAAAAACTTATATTAATACAAAGAATATATACAAAAGGGAGCAAGAACATCCCCACCAGAACCAAGAAGCAAGAGAACAGGAACAAAGTGCAAGAAAAAAAACACTTTCAACCACAGAACTCAAAGAGGCAAGAAGGCGCAAAAACGCGACAAGTCACGAAATCGCGACAATCAGACCAGCCGAGGCCTTACCCGAGCAACCAGTCGCGAAATCGTGACATGTCACGAAATTGCGACATATCACGAAATCGTGACATGTCGCGAAATCGCGACAGCCAAAGCCAGCAGCACCTGAACACCAAAAGCGTCGCGAAATCGCGACGAGTTCTTCACGTGGCGCTCTATCCTCAAAATTGTCGCGAAATCGCGACCAGTTTTCCCCATGCCATCAATTCGCCAAAGGTGTCACGAAATCGCGACGGTTTTTCCGTTTGGCTCCCAGTCTTCAGAAATGTCATGAAATCACGACGGATTTTCCCCTTTGCTCCGATTCATCAAAATTGTCGCGATATCGCGACGATTTTCCGCCTTGGTGACCCTGCTCCAAAAGCGTCGCGAAATCGCGACGTTTTGACCGGTCAGCTCCTTGTCTTCAAAAATGTCACGAAATCACGACGGATTTGTCCCTTGTCTCCGATTCTCCAAACCTTGCGCGAAATCGCGACGGTTTTTCCATGAAGTGCCATTTCTCCAGAATTGTCGCGACATCGCGACCACTTTGCGCCTTAACCCCGAAACGCCAAAAGTGTCACGAAATCGCGACAACTTTGCCTCATGACGAAAAAGCTCCAAAAGTGTCACGATTTCGCGACGTCTTCTCCCTAAGTCGCCGGACCGCCAAAGGTGTCACGAAATCGCGACGGTTTTTCCTTTAAGCTCCCAGTCTTCAGAAATGTCGCGAAATCGCGACGGATTTTCCCCTTCTCTCCGATTCATCGAAATTGTCGCGATATCGCGACGATTTTTCTCCTTGATGGCCCTGCTCCAAAAACGTCGCGAAATCGCGACGGTTTTTCCAGTCCACTTCTTGTCTTCAAAAATGTCGCGAAATCACGACGGATTTGTCCCTTTTCTCCGATTCACCAAAACTTGCGCGATATCGCGACGATTATCCTCCTTGGCTCCCCTGCTCCAAAAGCGTCACGAAATCGCGACAGGTTCCTTCCAAAGGCTGCGGCAACGAAACTTGTCGCGATATCGCGACAGAAACCCACCAAGAGTCGCGACGACGAAACAGGTCACGATATCGCGACAAAAACCGCCCTTAGGAAAAATTGTGATCATTGACTCAAGAATTGGGAAAGCCCCTGCCTAATCTCTGCATCCTCCACAGGCATGTCACTGTGCAGCTGTACCCCAGCCTCTTTCTCCGCACCCCTCTTTGCAAGGAAATCGGCTGCAGTATTTAGATCTCTGCTTACATAGATGGGGATCACATCTTCTAATTCCTTCCAAAGGGCCTTGATTTGAGAGACTAGAAACCGAAGCCTCCAAGCCTTCGCAGCAAAGTTCCTCATGCAGTCAAGAGCGCCAACCAGAATTTGTGAATCGGACTCAAGGATTATCTTCCTGTGTCCCTGATTGACAGCCCAGAGGGAAGCAGTTTTGATAGCAAAGGCTTCTGCTTCATTGTTTGTGGCTCTTCCCAGACCTTGCAGTTCCCAGTAAAGCACAGACCCAACATGATCCCGGCACACTACCCCAATTCCAGCACTACCCGGATTGCCTTTAGCAGCTCCATCTGTATTGATTTTAACCCAGCCTTCAGGGGGAGGTTTCCAGCTAGCTCTGTTCTTCCTTACTTGCCCATCAGTTCCCTCTTCCAGTGGTCCAGGAGCAATCAGATTTTTCTCTTCAGCATATAGGGCAACCGTTTTCGCGACTTTGCTCCAAATGACTTGCCAGATTCCATCGAGCGAGGAAAAGGTTTCTCTAAAAATACGAGCATTGCGTTCCAACCAAACCTGCCACCAAATGAAGAGTAATCCAAGCTCCCAACCTATTTGGAGAGCTTTAGACTTAAATCTGCCTTTCTTCCATCTTTCCCAAATATTGTTTCGGGTCAAATTACCATTAAGCTGAAGCTTGAAATGGGAGAACCAGCGCTTCCAAATCTGACACGTGAAAAGGCACTCAAACATCAAATGATCGGCAGTCTCCTCATTCTTATGACATAGCACACACTTAGATGGGCCGATGATTCCCCTGTGTCTGAGATTGTCAAAGGTGAGGATGCCTTTGTGCAAAAACTGCCAGGCGAAGAAATTCACTTTAGGCCAGCCTTTGGAATGCCAAATCTTCCTCCATTCTTGAATCGGAAAAGAATGCGGGGAAGGCTCTGGGAGAATCTGATCGTATCCATCCTTCACAGTATAAACCCCAAGGTTCCCATGCCCCCAAGCTAGCTCATCCTCCTCATCTCTCCCTGAAAGAAACCTTGCTGTCAGAATTTTAGTCAGAATGGGCGCCATCTCCGGAGGGATAGTGATTGGCCACTCTTCCAGCCGCTTAAACTTCTTGAACTTATACTCACCCAGTTGGCTAGTATTGAAGTAATGTTCAATATTGATCCAGCCTTTGGCTTCTATGGCTAATTTAATTGGTTGCAGTTCAGGAAACTCAGCAATGATGGGTGGGAACTGGTCCCAAGAATTAGTCCAGAAACGTGCCTTGTCCCCTTTGCCCACTTTCCAAAATAGTTGATCCTTAATGACTTGAGATCCCAGCTTAAGAGCCTGCCACACTAAGGAACCATTACCATCCAAAGGAAGACGACTCACGTCATTGGGGTGAACAAGGCCCAAATACTTACTGGTTAAAATTCTGCTGAATAAGGATGTTGGCTGTGAAATCCATCTCCAGTACAATTTACCAGCCAAAGCTTTGTTGTTAAGTTTGGAACTTCTCAGTCCCAGCCCACCTTTTTCTTTGGGTTGAGTGACCTTATCCCAGCTAACCAAGGCCCATTTCTTCTCACCTTTTGCTCCTTCCCATAAGAATCTTCTAGCCATTTTGTCCAGCTCTTTCCAAATAGAATGTGGGGCAGCCAGAATAGAGAATTTATAGATTGGCATGGCCTGAATAACTGACTGCAAGAAAGTTAATCGGCCCCCGTAGCTTAGCCATTTATGAGACCAATGGTTCATTCTATCTTTGATGCCGTCCAGAAGATCCTTCCAGATATCTTTTTTTAATTTCTTGAAATGTAACGGTACCCCCAAGTAGGCTATAGGAAGAGAGGTCCTAGTGAAGCCCAAGATCTCTAAAACTCTGTCCTGAAGCCTTTGGTCGAGGTTGAAGAAGACCACTTTGGATTTTTTGTCATTGATAACTTGATTGGAGGCCCTAAGGTAGACATTAAGAGAATCTCTGATTCCTCTAGCTTCCCTGAGACTGGCCACTCCCACCAAGCCTGTATCATCCACAAACTGTAAATGAGTCAAAATTTCCTCCCCTACCTTGATACCTTTTAACAGGCCTTGAAGTCTTCTTCTCAAGAAAAGTCTACCTAATCCTTCAGCCAAGATAAGGAAGAGATAGGGAGAGCAAGGGTCCCCTTGACGAAGCCCCCGAGAGGCTCCAAAAGGAGGCGAGGGAAGTCCCTTAATTAGAACAGAATAAGAAGGCGTAGAAACACAGCTCATAACCCAGTCTATCCAATCCTGGGAGAAGCCAAAGGCAGCCAACATCCTTGACAGGAAGCCCCACTCAACCCTATCATAAGCCTTGGACATATCCAGTTTAATGAACATTCCTTTGTTGCCAGATTTTTGCATCGTATGAATTGCCTCCTGTGCAAGGACCACCCCATCTAAGATCTGTCTGCCTTCAACAAATCCCCCTTGCTCTGAGGAGATGATATTATGTAGGAGAGGTTTAAGCCTTTCAGCCATTATCTTTGTGATTATCTTATAAATCACGTTGCATAAAGCAATAGGTCTGAAATCAGAGATACGAACCCCTTCCTCTCCCTTAGGGATTAAAGTGATAAATGTATGATTTATAGCCTTAAGCATTCTTTTATTTGTTCTGGACTCCTCTGTGACAGCCAAAACGTCCTCCTCCAGAGTATCCCAAAAAGCCTGAAAAAACTCAATAGGAAACCCATCTGGACCTGGAGATTTGCCTGAGCTCATTCCAAAGACCACATGTTTCAGTTCCTCTTTATCAATGGGTCTGAGCAGGGCCTGATTTTCCTCTTGGGAGATAATAGAGGGAATAACGTCAATAATTTCATTTTGAGCCTCCACATCTTGCTCCCTACTTTTCGTAAAAAGTTTAGAGAAATAGTCCATTGAGTGGGAATGCAAACCAGGAAGAGTATCAAAGGAGTGTCCATGCTCATCTTGAAGGACTTCCATGTTGTTCATCTGTCTTCTGGCACAGGCTGAGCGATGAAATTTTTTTGTGTTTCTATCTCCTTCAAGTAACCAAGAGTTTCTTGCTCTCTGTTTCCAATAAGTTTCTTCTTGGTTATCAATGTCCTCAACCGCTTTGCGTAAGGCATCATCCTCGGTTTTAAGCTGATCAGTAATTGTTCCTTCTCTGAAGTGTTTTTGCACCTCCTCCCAGCGAGCAACCAAGGGAGCTCTTTGCTGCTGAAAATCAGACTTGTTTGCTTGCCTCCACTGTTTCAACTTAACTTTGACAAAATGAAGTTGTTTGTGGAATTTAAACATTGTTGTCCCAAAAGGTGGGCGGCCTTCTTCCCACCACTGTGGAATTTTCTCTCGAAGATCCTCCTTTTGTAACCAATAATTCTCAAATTTAAACGGTTTGTGGTGCTGCCCTATCATAGTCCCTCCCTCCATCAGAATGGGAGAGTGATCAGAGACAGGGCCTTCCAAAATCTAGAATTTAACATTCCACTTAACAAATGCCTCCTCTGAGACCAGGAAACGGTCTAACTTTACCTTCCTACTATGTGGCTCCCTCCTCTTGTTAGTCCAAGTAAAGTAAGTTCCAGGGCCTTTGATATCCACTAAGTGAAAGGCCTGGACCTGGGCTATCAGCAGCCTATCTCCTGGATCCAAAACTGGGGTGCCACCTTCCTGATCACGAGCAGAGAGCTTAGCATTGAAATCCCCAGCAATAATCCAATCTAAATTTCGTCTTGAGGACCTCATGTTGTGAACAACTTTCCATTGAAGTCTCTGGCCATCAATGCATTGAGCCCCATAAAAATTTGTAATTAAAACATGCTCAACTGTGACAATATTCCTGAAGTGAGATGTGAGAACACCCCTCCAGGCTATATGTTCTAAAGCAGTCCATTCCAGGGGGTTCCAAAAAGTGACAATCCCCCCTGAGGCACCTTGGGCAGCCACATCCATATAACCAACGCCCCTCCAAATTCTATTAACAGTTTTACTCATAAGATCTAGAGACATTTTTGTCTCCTGGATGAGCAAAAAATCTGTTTTATACTTCCCTAAGAGTCTTTGAACAGCAGATTGATGGGTTCTACTGTTTAAACCCCTAACGTTCCAAGATTGTATAATCATTGAAAACCTTGGGAGCAGTAAGAATCAATTGTCCTCACCGATCCTCCATTGATCAGCTTATCTCCTTGTGCTGTGAGTAGTTCCTTATTGGATTTTCTTCCCGCTCCTTGAGAGTTACTGTTTTTAGATCTCTTCTCCACCTGAGTGATCCCTAAAGCTGGCCTTTCTCTGTTTTTATCTGCATTTCCCATGGTGACATCTTTAATAGCCGGCTGTGCTGGGGAGTGTATTACCAATGCCCCTGGGTTCTCTGACTGCAGACTCTCAGAGGGTACAGTCACCTGTTCTACTACAGGAGTAAATGAAGGAGAAACTTGAGAGTGAGTGTTATTACTCTCACCATTCCCATCCACTCCCTCCATGACTTGGTCTTCCTGATCCACTAATGACTTAAAAATTTCATACCGATTGTTTGGCTTGAGTTGCATCTGCTCCTTGCCATTTTTCTTTTTGTTTCTCCTTCGTTTCGGCTGTTCAAAGCCATCCTTCTGAACATCAGGACCTGGAGAAGTGTTAGAAGGTTCATTGACAGGAATGGGCTTACCCTCTCTAGGGCGGTTTGGCATTCCAATCGGAGCCTCCGCTTTTGTGCTCAAGATGTTTGGGCAGAACCTTGCCAAATGTCCATGCTTATGGCACACTCTGCACCTGAAAGGTAGGGCCTCATAGTCTAACTGCTGGATCCAGGGTACTCCTGCCAACTCAAGTTCCACCTCAGCTGATAGAGGCTGGCTAATGTCCATTTCTACACAGATTCTGGCAAAGACAGTTGTATTTCCCTCTATGGTATCTTTGGAGACTCCTATAAATCTGCCTAGGGAATTACCTATTATTTCCAGAACCTGCTCACCCCAAAACTCCATCGGGAGAGCATACAGCCGGATCCAGACCGGGACAGCCATGGGTTCAATGCGAGGATCGAAGCCCACTCTCCAGGGTTGAACAAATAACCCTGCTGGTCCGTGGTTTCTCTTTTTTGATTCAAATGCTCTGTTTCTATCTACTAAAGAAGAGAAACTAATGATGAAATACCCATTGCTTATAGGCCATAAAGAGTACTCACCGTGTGGCTCCCAGTTCTGTCGAACCCAGGTATGCAAAAAATTCAGAGTAGGTCGGATGCCCATGAATTTGCAGATCAAGTCATGGTTGGCTCGGTAGACGATTGTATCTTCGACCAGCTTTGGTTCGATAACAATCTTAGGTCTGGAAGCGGATTGCGGGAGGCATCCATTAACGCGGTGAGCATTTGGGCCGTTGCCAGCATTCTTGAGTAACGTTTGAAAAGCATTCCACTGAGCTTCATCAGTGGAAGGCGAGGGGTTTTCTTTCAACATCTCAGCATATGAACTCTTTCTCCCAGCAAGAGAGACTGGAGGAGACCCCATCGGGCCCTCCCGGAACAGCGAACGAACCTTCAGAGTAGTTCAAAATCAATCCACCAAAGTCTCTGGTAAGATCTTCGGGCCAGAAACCCTCGAGCATCGCCCGACGCCTGTTCAGAAATTTTCCCGCCAAATCGCCAGAGCTCAAAAAGTCCAATCCCCCAACTTTGATATCCCCATTGTAATGGTTGATATTAGTCATTAACAAATTATTTTATTATTTGAACAGAGTTAATCAATCAAACTAATATCAACATATACTAACTTAAAAACAATTATGTTGACTTATAGA
The DNA here is from genome assembly GCA_028583015.1 of Wollemia nobilis. NCBI lineage: Eukaryota > Viridiplantae > Streptophyta > Pinopsida > Araucariales > Araucariaceae > Wollemia > Wollemia nobilis. The sequence goes on along the minus strand of JAQPPZ010016942.1, from coordinate 2,062,448 downwards.
ATACCAACTAACAAAGCACTAACACAATTATTAAAAAAATCTAAAATATATTCAATATAAATAATATAATAATTTATATTTTTTCCAACATTTTGTTGTAGGTGTAAATGTTTCTTTATAGTCAATCCCTTCTATTTATGTAATACCTTTTGCAACAAAACATACATTATATTTGTGAATGGATCCATTTTCTTTATACTTCATTTTATAGACCTATTTATAGCCTATTGTTTTTTCTTTGGATAAATCAAGTAGATCGTAAGTTTTGTTCTTTATTAATGTTGTGTATTTTATTTTTGTTATTTTTTTCCATTTAATTAGGCCGATTGCATGCTATACTAAATTTTGTTCTGTATTTTCCATTACTAAGGTCAGAAGTCCCATATTTATTTCATCCCTTGTCATATTATGAGTTTTGTATCTAGTAGATGTGAGATTGGGTAGCGTTTTTAACTTTGATTCTTTGAATGTGTTTGTATACTATTTTGCAACCTTTTGAGGTAGTACTATGGTTACTAATTATTCGATAGGTCCATTCACTATTTTTTTTTTAATGATTCTTTATGAGAGTCTTTATTTGGTTCTATATCTAGAATAAAAAATATAATATCCTTAGGATGTTCATTGTTTACCTTGCATTCCTCATAAAACATCTCTACTTATAAATATGTTCTTTTTAGTTGGATCAGTTATTATATAACCTTTGATTCATTATCATATATAAGAAATATGCTACGTAAGGTTTTGTCATCTGATTTTGTCCTTTTTGTTTTAGAACATGCATGTATGCTTTAGATCCAAAAATCCTTAGGTGTGCTATTAAATATTTTCACCTAGACCAAGCTTCTTTAGGTGTAATGTTTTTAAAAATTCTCGTGGATGTTTTTTTTTTGAATATATAGTATTAATAGCTTATGCCCAACATCATTTCTCTAAATTTGCTTATATAATAATACAATGAGTGTCCCTTTCCTGGTGCTTTTAGTGGCGTAAAAGGTTTAAAATTATTGTGGCATGGAGGTTATAGGGGTGGACTGTATGAAGATCTATGTGGCGGCTTCTAGGGTATACAGCACAGAATACTATGGTGGCCATAAAAGCTAGACAGCCTGCTCGGATTAATGGTGGCTACCAGTTCCACCATGTTAATAAAAAGAAATAAGCATACAATGAGTCATTTTCATAATAGAACAATTTTATCGTTTTTCAATACCATTATATTGTGGTGTATAAGTTATAGTAAGTTGTCACCTTATTCTATTTTGTGTTGAGAGTTTTTCAAATTCTCTAGACAATTATTCTCCTCTCCTATGTGAGCGAAGAAGTCGAATTGGATGTGTATTCTATTTCTACAAGTTATTTGAATTGTCTAAAATATTTAAAAGCATCTAATTTTACTATCAAAAAATATACCCACATTTTGCATTAATAATTATCAAAAAATAGTAAAAAGTATATATATCTTCCAAGACTAAGTCCCATTGGTTCAAATACATCTATATGCATTAATTCTAATCATTTTGTGTGAACAAAGTTCAAAATATATTCTATGTTATTTTCTTGCTAAACATTTTTAACAAATTATTTTATGCAATATTAAGTTGGGCAACCCTTTTACCATATGATATATATGTTTAATTTATTTAAAAATGAAACGTCTATACTACCAAACATTTTATATCAAATATATATATATATATTTTTAAATGAAAGATCGTTTACTTCATTAATATCAAAACAAAAATGTACAAAGCATCCACCCGAAGGCTAAAGACTACAGAATATATACATCAATTATAAAAACAAATATTATAAAAACTAGAACTACGAACAACTACCCAACAAAACCCATTACAAAATATCTTTATCATCCCAAAACCCAAGGCAGCAACAGGAAGGAACCTCAGATCTGCATAAAAGAAACTATAAGCTGCGATCATTTTTGGCATTGTAATCTGAAACAAACATCTGAAGATAATGCTGAATCAAAAGCACTTGAGAATAGTCGTCAATCTGAAAATGAAGCTTTTGAAGATGAGGAAAGAAAAGAGAATTCTTTCATCTGAATTTGGACTTAAAATTTATCATCACATGAGCAACCCATATCAAAAATTTTAGCCTTGTGAGTCTCCTCAGAGAATCAGTAAGGATTCTCATAACTTGCCGAAATATCTCATCATTTTTAGCAAACCAAATATGCCATAAAATCTCAGTAGATAACATTAACCAAAACATATTAAAATAGTGATGCATATGAGGAATGAAGCCAAATAAGATATGTTGTCTAATAGGCACATTACTGATGTTCCAACCAGTCATAGTAGAAAAAAACAAACTCCAAATTTCATGAGCATATAAACAATCAAAAAATATATGATCAAATGTATCTGGAACCCGACATAGAGAACATATAGAATAATTATGAGGCTCTCTACTGATTGGCAGCCTCTATAACAAAAGCATCCATCTAAAATATTTTTTGTTGATTGGTTGACAAATAAAACAAAAGTTGATAATAATGCAATGTCAAAAACAAATAAAATATTATTTAAAAAACCAACAGCTATAAAAAAAAAATTATTTGATAATTTTTTTCTCAATAATTTTATATTCAACCATCATACATCATGGTCTAATATATATCTATATATATATTTTATGAAAGGCCATTTTAATTATAAAAATAAAAGTCCTTTACAATAAAAAAAAGTGTGGGTGGAGAAAAAATCACACCCTGAGTGCCACTAACTTATCCTAATAGCAGATAAAGGAAAACAAACTGCACCACATGGGTACCATGGTCATAAAAAACAAATTAGAAATATTCTATAACTAGAAAGGATTTAAATAAGCGGGCCCATGGCAAACAGAGCCTTATCCTTTTGAAGTGGGTGATTTCCTTCACCCATCAAAGCACTCCTCACCCCAGCCTAGAGCATGAGTAATTGGAGAAGAAGGATGGGACCAACCAAAAATATGCTCGTGTTTGCCTGTGTTGAGCAAGTTGCAGCAAAAGTATTGTCATTGTTGTCAACACAGTCAGACAGATCAGTTGATGAAGTGTACAGGCAGTCAGACAGATCAGTTGATGAAGTGGACAGGAGTTCAAAGGTCATTCAGAGTATGTATAGTGAGTTTCCAAGAAGACCGAAGTGCCCCAGTTGCAAAATATCAAAGAAAAATATAAGAAAAGTGTCGCAATATCGTGAAATATACAGCAGGCAAGAAAAACTATCGCGATTTCATGACATGTTAGAAGAGAGAGAAGAAGAAAGAAAAACTGTCACGATTTCGCGACATGTTAGAAGAGAGAGAAGAAGAAATAAAAACTGTCGCGATTTCGTGACATGTTGGAAGAGAGATAAGAAGAAAGAAAAATTGTCAGGATTTCATGACATGTTAGAAGAGAGAGAAGAAGAAAGAAAAACTATAGCGATTTCGCGACATGTTGGAAGAGAGAAAAGAAGAAAGAAAAAGTGTCGCGATTTCGTGACATATTGCAAGAGATATTGTACGGACGAAAAAGTGTCGCGATTTCACGACATATTGCAAGAGAGATTGTATGGACGAAAAAGTGTCATGATTTCGCGACATATTGCAAGGAAGGTTGTACGGACGAAAAAGTGTCACGATTTCGTGACATATTGCAAGGAAGGTTGTACGGATGAAAAAGTGTCACGATTTTGTGACATATTGCAAGGAAGGTTGTACAGACGAAAAAGTGTCACGATTTCGCGACATATTGCAAGGAAGGTTGTACGAATGAAAAAGTGTCATGATTTTGCAACATATTGCAAGGAAGATTGTATAGACAAAAAAGTGTCACGATTTTGCGACATGTTGCAGGAGAGAGAGTCCAAAAGAAAAAGTGTCACGATTTCACATGTTGCAGGAGAAAGAGTCCGAGAGAAAAAGTGTCACGATTTTGTGACATGTTGCAGGAGAGAGAGTCCGAAAGAAAAAGTGTCACGATTTCACGACATATTGCAAGAGAGAGAGTCCGAGAGAAAAAGTGTCACGATATCGTGACATGTCGAGTTTTTGCAACCCGAAGGCAATAGAAAGAGCTAAGGAGAAAAAGTGTCACGATATCGTGACATGTCGAGTTTTCATGACCCGAAGGCAAGAGAAAGAGCTAAGGAGAAAAAGTGTCACGATTTTGTGACATGTTGCATGAGAGAGAGTCCGAAAGAAAAAGTGTCACGATTTCACGACATATTGCAAGAGAGAGAGTCCGAGAGAAAAAGTGTCACGATATCGTGACATGTCGAGTTTTTGCAACCCGAAGGCAATAGAAAGAGCTAAGGAGAAAAAGTGTCACGATATCGCGACATGTCGAGTTTTCATGACCCGAAGGCAAGAGAAAGAGCTAAGGAGAAAAAGTGTCACGATATCATGACATGTTAGGTTTTCGTGACTCGAAGGCAAGAGAGAGAGTCCAGGAGAAAAAGTGTCGCGATATCGCGACATGTCGCATTTTCGCGACTTAAGAAGGAGAGAGAAAGTAAGAAGGCAAAAGTGTCACGATATCACGACATGTGTTTTTGCAGGTGCAAAGTGGAGAAGAGGACAAAGAGGCAAAAGTGTCGCAATTTCGTGATAGGTCACTTTGGCGTGAGCAAAGAAGAGAACCCAGCCAAAATAAGATATGTAATAGTTAACTGGAGTTATACGGTAGTTACAAGTGCAATTGGAGAATAAATTCATGCAGATAAAATAAGAAGAGTTAAATAAAGTCAGTACGTTAGTTACAGGTGCAGTTATAGTGAAAACGCATGCATGAACAGAAAAGAAAGCGAATAGTCTCTAAGGAAAATACGAACAGTCATGACCAAGAAGACGAACAGTCATGGTAAAAATATATGAGTCAATTTGTTACATGTAACGTAATGCCTACTTTATATAGACAAAAGGAGTTACATATAAAAGGCATTACAATTGACAAGTGGCAGATGAGAATACGAAAGAAACAGTTACAATTGACAAGTGGCGTATGAGAAATGAAATAAGGCGTTATAACTGGAGTTACAAAGCGAAAGGATTGTTATAAAAGGATATCTGCATGGAGAGTTAAGCGCAGCTAAATATGGAGAAAAGGTGCTGCAAGAAGAGGGTTGAAGAGTGTCATAAGAAAGAGTTGAGCAGAGCCGTGAGAGTTGTAAAAGTGTAGTAAGCAGAGCTTTTAGTGGGTGTGGCAGTCTAGTGAATAGTGAGAGAGGTTGGGTAAGCAATAGACCAGTCAGGGTCTTGAATAAGTGAAGGCATTTTTATGTCAGTCTTATAGCTTAAAATTTGTAGTCTAAGTAGGTGCTTGGAATTAGGGGTTGGTGCTCCTTTCTATGGGTGAAAATAAATCAGGGGTTGGTGCTCCTTTCTATGGGTGCAGATAAATCAGGGGTTGGTGCTCCTTCTAGTTGGTGCTGGTAAAGTGATTGTAAAATTGATATTTTGTAAAGGCTAAATTTGGACGTTAATCTAAGCAGTTAGTTTTGAGGAGTAGCCAAATTTGTGAACCTCATTACATCATGTGTTGTGGAATGCTCTCTTGTGATACTTGCTTTATCTGACTTAAATATTCATTGTTTCATTATTAAGAGTTGTAGATTTGAATTTAAATAGCTACACTGATTCAACCCCCCCTCTCAGTGTCATTGTGAGACTAACATCCTGAAGACCCCAAACACCATTAGCCACAAGTGCATATTGTGAAGTGATCATAGGTGCAAAATGCTAGGATGTGTACACATTCGATTGCTGCAAAGGGCCTCCATAATCATGGGATATGCTATGAGGAGGCTGATGTCATGCACGATCATGGTGTTGGCACAAACTCGATCGTTCTGGGTGATGAGGGAAATGATCAAGGGCCTCCCTATTGACAACACAAGGGGTGTCACCCCAATATTTTAGCAAATCCTACAAATGGTCCAACTCCATAGCCACATTTTTAGCCTGGTCACAAATCTAAAACCACACATCATGAAAAACTTTGAGCTTATCAACAAATGAAAAATCTTGATATGGATCAACCTACTTGAAAATAATCTTGTTTTTAGACTTCCAAATGTGAAATAGGAGGCTAAAACTGAGGATTTTCCACACTTTCCTTAGTGGGAGAGAAAATTGAATGGAATCACCCAAGAGGACATGATGCAAGGAAAGCTACAGGGACATAAATAGGGTAAAGAAAGAACCCACCCAACTCCAAGATAGATTGACCCGTCTATATTCCCAGGAAATATGCATACAAGACTCTAGTTCTTGAAAAAATGGGCATCGGGGTTTAGGCACCCCCAAATAAGAAAATATGTGACCAATGGGTAAACCCTGACACAGTAAGCTCCAAGTAAAAAAACCTTTCTCTGGATCCAATTAAGACATCCAAGCTGAATGAAATTTGGTTTTTCACCTAGATGGAGATGAGAGAAGGTCCCATTTGACATTGAGTTTGGGTACCATGGGGAAGTTGGCATAAGCCAGTCATAGCCCTACCTAGCTCTGTAGCTGAGCAAGGAAGTGCTCTTATACCAAACTCAATCTTTCCACTAGGGTTTTTGGGATTTGACACCTAGTTTTTACCATAAGGAGAAAGGTGTATGGTCTAGAATATCATCATATGTATCCTTGTCAGCATTGGATAATCAAAACATCCTTTTAAAATCATTCCAAGGAATCCAATCTTTGTTTTCCCTAGAGTAAAAATCTACAATGGTGGCAATGCCTCGCTTAAAACATTTTTGGGCATGGACCTAGGGAACTTGGCCCAATGACTTACCCTGAAGCTTGAATACAGGGGATCACTAGATATTGATAATATTAAAGGAAATGCCTTTATATGAATGGAACCCCTTCCAAACAATCCAAGGGTTTAATTATTTTCAATTCTTACATATAATTTTAATGACATATGAGCCAGGGATTTTAATGAAAATTGGGGCCAACACTAGAGAAGGAAAGTCCATTCCTGCCCAGGCTCAACGGTTGAGGCCAAACCCAGCCGAGATGCAATGTCTAATAAGAACTTTCCATGCTTCAGGTCCTTTGAGAGCCCACGCAATCCATTTAGCACAAAGGGCTAACCCTTGATGTTTACAGTCCAACAAACCCATATCCCCTGCTTGTCATGGGAGATAGCAAATATCCCAAGCCACTCTGTGAAATCCCTTCCACTCAGATCCACTAGACCACAAAAAATATCGTAGTAATTTTTCAAGTTGTTTGTAACAATCCTGGGAAGGGACCCATCAAGACAAGTAATAAAAATGCATGGAAGCCAACACTTTCGAGAAAATTTGAATTTGCTAGCAAAAGACAACTTCTTAGCAATCTAATATTCCAGCTTGCTTTCCACTTTGCTGATGACATAAGACCATAATTAGGACAAAGAGCATTGAAAGGCAAAAGGAATGCCCAGGAATTTGAAGACTTACCCAGGATGAATCCAACTCCACTGCACATGCTTAAGCCAATTGGGAAGAGGCTGCAGGGATTACCTATAATAGGAGGTTTTCTTCCATTGGATATTAGACTAGAAGGCTTTTCAAAAAATATCAAGATAAGATAGAGCTTCAGAAAGGGATTTCTCATCCTCATTCAGAGTAACAAAGGAATCATCAGCAAAGTGGTTGTTAATAAATTGACCAGTATTCCTAGGAAGGGAAATACCCTGAAGCATCCCAAGAGAAGCACGATGAGCCAAAATATAATCAAAGCTTTCTACTATTAAAATTAATAGTGTGGGGACCACAACACAACCTTGGCTTACTGACCTATGCAAGTGAATAGCATCAATTTGAAACTTGTTGAGAAAAATTACAACTAATACATCCTAAAAAAGTATTTTAATAGAGTAAATAAACTGAGGACCAATGCCAATATCTTCCAACATGGAAAGAATGAAAACCCACTCAATTCGATCATAAGACTTTTTAAAATCAAGCTTGAGGGAGAGGGTCTATTGACTGGACCTGCGAGCCCATTCCATCCCTTCTTAAACAATGAGAAAGTTGTCCAAAATATACCTATTCTAGTTAAATCCAGTTTGCTCAGGCCTAACAATAGAAGGAAGCAAGGACCTAATCCGTAAAGCAGGCACTTTGGTAATGATATTTTAACTGATATTAAGAAAATTTATTGACCTCCAATTTGTGATGATTTTTGGATCCCCATAATTTGGGATAAACTTGATATTCCCTTTATTTATAACAGCACCTAAGGAGCTAGACTACAGGGCTTCTAAATATACTTTATGTAAGTTAGGACCAACAAAATCCCAGTAAATTTTATAAAATTTGCGGGGGAAGCCAGCAAGCCTTGGGGCCTTAGTGTCTGCAATTTGAAATAGGGTATCCACAAGATCCTTCTATGATAGGGGTCATTCATAATCATTCTACTACACTGGGGAGAGGCAATTTGGGATAACCTGTTTCCAAAATTGAAGGGCTAATTCTCTTTCAGGGGTGTATAGTTGAGCAATAAAAATATGAGAATAATGTCATTTAAATTCAACTACTATCTCAGGAAAAGAGGTGGTCTAAACCCCATTAACTATTAAAGCTTTGAATTGAGTGGAGTGACGTGTAGGTTGAAGACTCTGGTAAAACTCTTTAGAAACGTGGTCACCCACTTTTAGCCAATACATCCTGGATTTAAATTGAGCCACTCTAGCCTCGTACACTTCAGTCACTTTGAGCTCATGTTAGAGCTAAACGACATGGGCTTGAATGGTAGAGTCAAATGGAGAGGCCTCAAGATGGAAGGAGGTCTATGCAAGCTCATTACATAGAGAAGTATTAGAGCAACGATGCAATTGTACCACCTTCTTCCCTAGGCTTTTGAGTAGAGTAGTGGTATAGAAAATGGCATCATTCCACCACTCAATCCATCCTAAATATCCATTAGGTCTGGGTACAATGTTCCAGATCATTTGGATGTGACAAACAATGGTATCATGTTGCAATAAAGAAGAGTTAAGAAAAAACTAAGCATGGGTAGGCCTTGATGGGTGGAGTAAACATGAACAAAGAATAATATGGAGGAATGATTGAACGAGGCCATAGCAAGAATGGTTTCAACAAAAACGACTGAAAGGAGCTGATGAGAAAAAGAAAACATGGGATGGTCTGACAACATAGCCATGTCCAACCTTTTTAAAACTCTTGTGAGGCATGACTAAAAATTAGACAATGTGAACCACAAATGCTCGAGAAACTGACCCACAGAGAAACAAAAATTGGGATCGAAGACCTCGAGTTTATTTTTCATAAAATACCAAGCATGTAACTCTCCTAAGGCTCACCTATTAGGGAGCTACCCCATTTTATCATGAGGCTTCTCGAGCATATTGAAATCCTCATGCATCAGCCAAACCGCACACCATCTCCATAGTGCACATCTATCTTGGACCTCATTAGAGGTGTAAATATTAATAATCTTGAAGGAAAGACCGTCAACTTCGAGAATAATCCAAACCACGTGATAAGAGGTGTCAGAACCCCATGTGACAAAATTCCTCATCCACCTATTATTAAGTAAAATGATAGCATCTCCATTGTCGTTATTGTGGTTGGTAGCATACATATGACTGCCAGGACATAACATAGAACAAGAAAATTGTAAATTGAAACCTACCACTTTGAATTCTTATAAACACACAAAATTTGGACGACCATAGATATTGGAACAGGTAGTAATTTCATCCCAAACCATGTAATGATGTACAGGATCCTTCAACCCATGCACATTCCAGGAGAGAAACAACATTAAAAAGAGTCAAGTTGCATACCCCCACTGGCCTCAGTCGTATTATGCGACAATAAGTGATAGGGGTTATTCCTGAAGGTGTCCATGATTATGGAGGAGAGAATTTTACCACTGCTTGTCTAAATGAGTAAGCCATCCTACAGGACCACCATCCTAAGTTCTGATAGAAACTTCCTTCAACCCCTGTCTCGTCTGGAGAACCCAAAGGCACAGTGGACCGAATTTCTTCATCGTGGTCTATAGAATCGATGGCTAGATGAGGAGAGTGGACAGAGGCTAACTCCATAATTGATGACTGCATAGGAGGCTTAGGCGCTAGGGTTGAGCATACATGGCCACTATGTGCCCCGCCTGAGTGGGCTTACCACCTTTCTCATTCTTGTACAAAATTTTAGTCCAATTGCCATATTTTTTTGGAGGGTACGAGGTAGTGGGATATAATACAACACTAGTTGCTAGGGTAGATGCCTTGGCCTTGAATTTTTTAGCCATCAAGGGGCAATCCTTAATGCGGTGGGAGGGTGACTGGCAATGGTAACATGTATTAGAGAGGTTAATATACACCACCCACTAATGAATATAGGTAAAACCAACCTTAATGTCAATATACTTATTTAGGGTTTTAGCTAGGTCAACCTTGATACACATTCTCTTACTAGGGCAGACAGACATGAACTAAGAGGGTTCATCACAAACAAATTCACCAAGGTTGGACACCAAAATTTTTAGAAAGGGCCAGCATGTAGTGGGGAGGTTTGGGAGATCTATCCAAATAGGCATGACTAGGAAAATAAAATTTGAAGCCTTGAAATCCCAATTAGAAGCCTAGGTACGACTAGGCATGAGATTTTGGATATGGTCGACTTGAATCCCATACGAATGCTAATACTACTCAATCCAGTTTCTAAGGACATGCTCAGGAGGAATCCGACCCAAAAAATACCCTATAAGAGTATTGTTTTCAAACCAAGAACATGCCTCCCCAGGTGTTGTAGGTGAGTTGGAGAGGAGAGGGCAATCCTCCAAGGGAGGTCCCAGGTTCAAATCTCCACCCTACCAAAAAGTTGAATTGGGTATCCAAAATCCAATTGATAATGTTGGTGCGGGCAAGGTTTGGTGCGACTCCCGGGTAACTTTGATGGTGTAGAACTCCCTGTTCGTGGTCTCTCAGACCAAGGCAGCCCCGCAAGGGGTTTTTCGCTTTAAAAAAAAAAAAAAACCAAGAACTTGCCTTATTGAATTCATGCAGAGGAATCAGAATATCAGGTTCATAATTACCTCATGGTACATCTTGGGAACAAAATTTCTAGGTTTTTTGTTCGCCTCCAAAGCCATTCCTCTCACCGCCAACTTCAGACGAAACCTAGGGAGAAGAAGCCAACATAATAACACCCACGGAACAAGCGCAACATGAAAGGTAACACAAGCTCCCAAAAAATAAACGAAAACTACCAAAAACCCTATAACAACACACAAACCGACATGCATGCCACTTAACCACTTGGAGTATCTTTGAGTATCTTAACCACTTAACCACTTGGAGTATCTTTGCACCACCATATCCCCAGATCCTCGCGGTCTAATATTCAAGAAGCTAATAACAAATTACTAGCTACCTACCCTCTACCTCGGAAGTTGACTATTCTTGTAGTTAATGGTAATGGTATGGGTTAAATAGCTTTTCGTAGTTATTTTTTAAAATTAAAATTTGGGAATCGATTTTAAAACGATGAACCTTAGTAAAAACACAATTAAAATCTCAACATTTAAAAACTAAAAAAATTTCATTTTTCTTTAAGTCCAAAACTGTCCGACAAATTGTCCGAGATGTGTAGCTATTTCCTTTACTCAACCCTCTTAAATGATTAAAATTGTCGTCAAAAATCTCAGAAATAGTTGTGTAAAATAAAAGGAAAGCGACACAAATGGGACATGCCCCGAGTAGAAACGAAAGATAACGACGAACAAAGTCGGCGACGCGGTCTTAAAGCTTTTTCTATCGAAAAGCTAGCCGGCTTTTTCGTCTACTTCGAAAGCTCAATCGGCTCCACTAAAATCAAGGCAGTTACAGTTAGGGTACATTCATCCCCAAGTACAGCTTAAATTCCCACTTTGTCCACCCCCCTACTTCGACACCATGCTTCATTTCGGCGACAGCATCATTGGAATCCTTAACATCGCCATGTTTCTGCTCTCATTCCCATCCTCGGCGCCAGAATATGGCCGGTCGCTTAAAGCCGTCACTGATTACTAGAAGTTTCTATAGTGACCGGTCATTACCATCGGGGCCTTCATCATGATCGTCTCCCTCGCCGGCCTATTCGGGGCCTGTTGCAGACTCACATGGTTCTGATTGTGCTGTATTCGATTGGGTACTGTGCGTTGAGGCACAGTAGACGTGATGGGAGAGATGGTTACAAGGGATATGCGTGATCTAGAGGATAGGAAAATGTAGTAGCATTATTATATTTTTAGAAGTTAAGCGTGTAGACAAGTGTGGAGATCATAAGAGATATAGTAGTCTTAAAGAACTTGCTAAACGTATTATTTGTTACTGTTATTCTTATCTTTTATTGATTTGCTTTTAGGTAGTGTTGTGGACATAACGCCGTGTTCAAGGAGACGAGGAGGCGACGTCTTTGTTTGGTTTTTTCGTCTTTGCCCTTGTGTTGTAATTTATATGCCAGGTTTAGCTTATGACTCTGAGAGTCGTCGCTCTATTATGTAAAAGCATATGGGGATTGTACAGTGTTTCCCCTTATTTCATATAAATAAATATTTTGAATGTTTGTAGGAAATATTATTTAAACAAGTGTTCGTGAATGAATAGGTGTTCATATCGTTTTTTTTTAACAAACTTTATTTTCAATTAAAAACTAAAATTTATAAAAACTTTAATATATAATTAAAAAAAATATTCATTTGTTTAATATTTTTGAATGGGTTAGTAGAGCATGGTATTTGTCCGTTAGAGTTGGTTAAAATGTTTGTGGGGATGGTTGTCCATGTCGATTTCCATTTTCCATTAAAAACTAAAAATATTTTTAATATATTAAAAAAAATTATTTATTTATTTTTGATTAGGTTAGTGTAAGAAACTTTTATCATCAAGATCAACTTAGGGACTTTTTATCTCTTAGGTTAGCTGGTTTTTTTTTTTAATCTGGTGCAGACCGTCAAGAAAAACCTTTACCAGATAAAAAAAATTGTTTAGAAAAACTGTTGTATGTATCCTCTAAGGCCCATGAATTTCCATTCCAGGGAACCTGTTTCATCTCGGTAAACCCTTCATGTTAGCCAGGGTTTTTTTCGTATTTGATTGCAGGCTGGCTTGTTAGCCAGGGTTTTTTTCGTATTTGATTGCAGGCTGGCTTGAACTTTGAACTTTTTTTGTATTTGATACAAAACCTTAATTAACGAAAACGGTCCCATGTATCCCTTGGTTCCGGGAGACCTATAAAACATATCCCATCTGGATATACTTTTCAAGGGAACAGTTTTTTTTAGTATCAGTGGAGGAAGCTTTTTTGGTATAGGGTGTAGTCGGCCAGACTTAAACCCTTTTAAAAAGTTTTCATATCAAACAAAAACATTTTTTTAAAATATTTATAGATAGGCAGTTGATAATTGTTTTTAAGTGGTTTTGTGTTCAAATCCAATTTGTAAACATTCTCATCAAAAAAAATATTCATAAATTTTAATTTAAATTATGTATTATTAATCTTTTGTTCAAGAGAATCAATAGGCAATACTCTAAGTTATAGGAGGATTAGGTAATGGTAATTTTTTTTTTCTTTTCCATCCTCGTGAGTGGTATTGGCATTTCCTAATCATAAACGACCTATGTATAATAAGACCTTAGTAACGCATTAAATATTATAGTTTGACTTATAGCAACTCAATTCCTTATTATCACAAATAATTTATATAAATTCATTTAAAATTTCTTCGGAAAAAGTTTTTGGAGTTTCCTAATCATAAACGACCTATGTAAAATAAGACCTTATTAACACATTAAATATTATAGTTTGACTTATAGCAACTCAATTCCTTATTATCACAAATAATTTATATAAATTCATTTAAAATTTCTTTGAAAAAAGTTTGTGGAGGAAATTCTTTCTCCGAGAGAGTTGAAATATTCTAAAGATGTAGTTCTCAGAGACTTATTGCTTATTGATGTTAATCAGTGTAAAATTTGGAGCACGCTGAAACTTGCCCTTGATTTAACAGAGAATGTTTCTAGTCTGGCGGCCAATGTCTCTCAAGGTGTGCATAAGTTAGGGTAGAACCTCCTCAGTTCTCTCTTCTTTGCTGCCTTTTGGTCTGGTTTCCTCCTTTTTTCTGGTTTGCCTTTGGTTTTTCCAGGCTTGTTGGGTTTTCACCCATTTGTTTTCTCCTTGTAGTGGTTGTGGGATCCCATTAAAACCCTCTGCTTTTAATAGTACCAAAAAAAAATTGATTTTAAATTTATATTAAAGAAATAATAGAATACATTTTTATTATAAAAAAATAAATAAAGATATTACATGGTCAATGTCATCAACCAAAAAATGATCGTAAGTGTAAAAAACCCAAGAAACCAACTAACACTTAATTAAAATTGTCTTATAAAACTAGCAAGCAAACACTATCAACTAGATAAGATAATTATTATATACTAAACTCATGCAATAAGAGCAAAAGAAAAAAGGATGAATTCTCACAATGGTACCAAACTATTATGCAATTTTAATCACTACTAGGATAGAATCTCACCCAAAAATAACATTAGGAGACTTTGGTATTGAACCCCATCACCATCACTATCCAGAAGAAGAAGTGTTGGAAACATATTACCAGACATTAATAAATGGACATTGTTGGTAGCAAACATTGAAGCACCTGACTTGATCCAAGCATCCAATTGAGGAGCCAAGGAAGAGAGAAGCAATCAAGTTACTAGGTTTAGATCTGTAAGGAGGGGAACCTTGAGCTAGGGTAGAAGTATAGTTTGGGATCGAGAAACGATATTGCACAGATTTGGAGCTACATAGATCTAGAGCAGCTTTGGGAATAATCTTACTCAGAAAGAACTTGATTGACTATGCATAGAAAATTTCCCAATAATAACTAAGCTCTTAAAAATGAGAAATAAAATAATTAAATTCATAAGTTAGATTGGTTTCATTTAAAAGTTCTTAAGATTCTTTAAAATGTAAACATCAGGCATCCACTCAGCATTCTTTATTGTTGTATTCTTTATTGTTGTTTGGTCTTTTTTATTCAGGTTGTAGTTGGTCAATATACAAGCCTGTATCATCTTATGCTATTATTTTAGCTACCAATTTATGTACTTGGATTTGGGACCCATTTAAACCCCACATTTAAAAAATTTTACTTATTAAAAAAATGTAATATTTGTAGGTTGGAAATTAAAGCAGTATAAAAAGGTAAAAAATTTGTTTACAACGGTAAGCTTTGGACCTTACCTTTTTACCTCCTTGGACGGTAGCTGATTGGGCAGATTGGACGACATGGGCGGTAAGGCATTCGACATCAATTTCCCTTCCTCCTTTCCTCCTTATTTTTCTTCATTTCTTAACTTCTCCTATATTCCCTAAGGTTTTTAAATAAACCCTATTTAAGCATTGTAATTTCTAAGTTTTGTAAGGTCAATGAATAATATTTCTTATTTCCATTTTGCTCTAAGACTCACGTGCCACATCTGGTATCAGACCTAATGTCGGAGAAGGCTTGAATATCGAGGTGGAGGAACCAGTAGCATGAGCACTGAGGCAGGCGAGGTCAAGTGGGGCCCATAGCACGTGATTGGAGGCAAGGTAAAAAAAGGCCTATGAATCATGAATCGATGCGAGGTCTAGAGAAGGCCCACATAGTGAGCACGTGAGGAGGAAGAGCAACCTAGGAGAAACCAATCATAGAGCACCACATGGCGAGAGGAGAGCAAGGCCGACATAGATCGGATGACACAGAATTGACATAGATCTAACTACATGGTAGAAGGAGGACCTATTACATGGCAGAAGGAGAACCTAAAATGTGGTAGACGAAGGGTTACATTATAGGAGGAGATAAGCAATGTGGTGACAGGTGATAGGATAAAGGAGGCAAAATGGCAGTCACTAATTACCCGAAGGCAATCAAGTGACATTGTGAGTGTTGAGGGTTTTAAACAACTCAAATGCTCTTGCATGATCGATGTGGGACTAAAAGTCCCAATTTTTTTTTCTTTCGATGTGGCCATGAGAAGAACAAGGAACACAAGCTTACCTTACCTTCTTGTTGAGCCACGTAGCTCAACTGGCTCAAGGAGCCAGCCGTAAAGCACCCACCTTCCTACAGGTCGCGGATTCAAAACCCAGTGAGGAAAAAAGCTTTGAATTTTTTTTTGATTAAAACTTGGATCCAAAATAGCATAAAATTGTATTCATTTCCTTTGGTTCTCATCAACAGTGGTGGCCGAGTTGGTTAGTGCGATTTGTTGATGCGAAGAGGTCACGGGTTCGATTCCTATAGACCATAAATTTTTTTATATAAGTTCTTTTAATTTTTTTATATTATTAAAACTACTTATATTATATTTAATATATTAAATATAATTGCTTCTTTAAAAAAAAAAAATTAGGGCAATTATTTTTTAATTTATTAAATAGTAATATAGTTTTTTAATATTATAAAATAAAGGAAAATATTGTCTAAGAGACAATTATTGTAATCAAAGGGTACATATTTTTTTACTTGATTCAAGGAATCACAAACTGTAGAACTCTTGTGTAATAAGTCTAAGAGGCTTATCTTTTTTTTTGTAAAATATACCAAGGATCAAATTGTAAAATTGTAAATATGCATTGATGATAAGACCAAATGGTTGTTATCATGCCTTATGTGCAATTTTAGCAAGAGAAGGTGCAGAGAGGTTTGATGAAAAAGTAAGAGGTTATGGGCTCAACATTGTGTTTAACCAACTTCAAAATGCAGTGCTAGCACATCAAAGGCATCCTGACTCAGGGTATGAGGTAGGCTTTGAAGACAACTCATTCAGGAGTCAATTTGAATAATCAAAATCTGTACAAGCTGCACCACAAGTATCAAAGTATACACACTATGGTATTTCAGTGGAAATATTACAACCAAAATCACCAGAAATAATATTGATAAGTGATGAAAAAGAAGAAGTAGCAAATAATTTTGTGAATCAAGAGATAGCATCCCCACATCAAGAGAAATAAGTAGTGAATGATAGAGTAGAACAATTCAGATTTGACTTAAATTTGTAATCTCTTATTTCTTCCTTCTTCTTCCTTCTTTATTTCAAACAACAAAGTACTTTATTGTAACCGTGAAATAAAGAGAGTTTTTTGGTAACTATGGCCTCACACAATAGCTTACCTATGCCAAAATTTAATGGTTATGACTATGAGTATTGGTCTATAAAGTGTAAGACCTTACTCATAGGAAGAGGTTTGTGGGAAATAATAAAAGAGGGCTACATAGAACCCTCAGACTGGACAACACTAAGTGTCACAGACAAGAAAACATGAAAAGAAGAGAAAAAGAGCAACTCTTCTACTCTTTCTCATCTCCAAGCTACATTGGAGAAAAGCAGATTCCTTAGAATCATCGCTTGTACAACTGCATAAGCTACATGGAAAGCATTGAGTGATGGATTCTAGGGTAGTAATAAAGTGAAGTGGGTAAGGCTTCAAACACTGAAGAGATATTTTGAAAATATCCAAATGAAAGATGATGAAAAAGTCGATGATTATTGTGTTAGAGTTAAAATAAATATGGATAAAATGGTTACACTAGGCAAAGAAATCAATCCTGAGACAATTATAACAAAATTGTTGCGAACACTTACATAGAAGAATCCAAAGATATTTCCATTTTAACATTTGATGCATTAATCGGATCGTTAATGTCACATGAAGAGAGGTTTCCTAAAAATCCTTCAACCAGATACGAAGGTGATGATAAGGCCTTCACTTCCAATGAAAACAATGGAAGAGGATGGGGAAGAAGTCAAGGCAGAGGCAAACAAAGAGGTAGAGGAAGAGGCAACTACAGAGGAGGCAATAAAAATAGAGGAGGCAATGAGAACAAAGGAGGCAATTCTAATAGAGGAGGCAACTCATACAAAGGAGGCAATAAGAAAAGAGGTGGAAATCAAAACTGATGAGGAAATCAAGGACAAAGTGGAAATCAAGGGCGAGGAAGTGACAAGTCAAAATCAGCTTGTTTCAACTGTGGCAAGCCAGGTCACTTCGCTCACGACTGCTGGTCAAAATATTTACAAGGTAGCAGTAGTCAATATGGTAATTATGAAGAAAAAGATGATACCTCTAATATTTTTCTTTCATATTGACAATCAGAACATAATCTAAATGACACAGGGATTCTAGATACTAGTTGTTCAAACCACATGAGTGGCAAAGAACATTTATTTTCTACTCTATATTCCACTTATAAATCTGAAATCAAATTAGGGGATGATAAGACATTGCAAGTAGAGGGTATTGGAGCCATGGAGGTTCCAACCAAAGAAGGACTAAAGAAAGTTCATGACATATATTACACTCCAAAGCTCTAACACAATCTTCTAAGCATTGGAAAAATAATGGAAAAAAATTACAAGTTTGTATTTGATGAAGGACAATGTATCATTTTTGATAAAAATAATTATAATCGTGTCATCACATAGGTCCCCATGACCATGAATAGGTTATTCCCTCTCAAATTTGATGAGCCAGTAGGAGCTCAAATTGAAAATGTAGCTATAACAAATCCAAGTGTGCTTTGGCACTTGCAATATGGTCACATTAATTCCACTATCTTGATACTTCTAACTTCCCAAGCTATGGTGACAGGACTTCCTAAAATCAATGAACAAAAGGAGGTCTATGAAGGATGTGCTTTGGGAAAGCACTCAAGGTCAAATTTTCCAAAAGGACAAGCGTGGAGAGCCAACTATCCACTTAAGTTAGTACATTCAAACATCTATGGACCAATGCAAACACAAAGACCCAAAAACTATTCTTATTCTCTCACTTTCATAGATGACTTCTCTAGAATGTGCTGGATTTATTTTTTGAAACATAAAGATGAAGCTTTTGATTGCTTCATAGATTTTAGAAGCAATACAGAGAATCAAAGTGGGAATTATGTAAAATATCTTAGGACAGATTGAGGAGGTGAATACTCCTCAAAAGCATTCTTGAAATATTGTAAAGCAAGTGGGATTAAAATATAATTCACCACTGCCTATACCCCACAACAGAATGGTGTGGTCGAGAGAAAGAACTGCACCATAGTTGAAATGGTGAGATCAATGCTTCAGACTAAGCATCTAACTCATATGTACTAGGCAGATCCTGTAATAACCAGTGTATATATTCTAAATATAAGTCCTACTTCTAGTTTAGATGGTGTCACTCCTTATGAGGGGTGGTACGAAAAGAAACCTAATGTAAAGAACTTCAAAGTGTTTGGTTCTTTAGCATATGCACACATTCCTAATGAGAAAAGGAAGAAGCTTGATCCAAAATTTCAAGCTTGTATATTTGTAGGATATAATGATTCTACAAAGGCATATATACTCTACAATCCCAAGACTCAAAGTTATACTCTCCAGGGATGTAATTTTTGAAGAAGGTGGAGAATGGGGTCATAAAATAATTTTTTTTGATGATGAGTCTGAAGATGTAAGTTCTTCACAGGTATAGTAGGTATCTTCAAATAAAATCAAAGGCACACCACCCCCTCCAAGCCCATACAGGAGTACTACATCAAGTACTTCAACCGCCATTCCAAGTCCTTCTCCACAGATATCAGTAAGTTCTTCACCGATGGACATTGACAGATACTCTCCATCGAGAGGCAAAAGAACATTACAACATCATCCATATTTTCAAATGTTGGATCAAAATTTCCAGAGAAGATTCACTAGAAGCCAAGCTAGTGACATGAATATAGTTTTGCAACAACTTGAAAATTTACAATTGTATGGAGATGATGACTCCCATGATCCTAGGGAATATGTAGTCAATTATGCTTTATTTGCTAGTACACAACTAGAACTAGCTAGCTATGAGAATGCATGTACTCAAAATGTATGGCAAGAAGCCATGAAAGAGGAATAACCTCTGTAAACAATAATTATACATGAGAGCTAGTAAAGCTACCCAAAGGAAAAAAATGTGTTGGGTGTAAATGGGTCTACAAGACCAAGTACAATGCTGATGTAAGCATTGAGAGGCATAAGGAGAGACTAGTAGCAAAAGGTTTTACTAAGAAATTTGGCATTGACTATGAGGAAACATTTGCTCCTATTGCACGACAAGAAACAATCAGATAAGTTCTTTCCTTAGAAGCCCATAAAGGATGGAATGTTCAACACATGGATGTGAAAAGTGCTTTTCTAAATGGATACTTGACATAAGAGGTTTATGTTCAACAACCTCAAGGTTTTCAAGAACATGGAAAGGAGAACCTTGTTTATAAATTGAAGAAAGCACTTTATGGCCTCAAGAAAGCACCAAGAGATTGGTACTAATGCATTGATGGCTATTTCAGCGAGTATGGATTCACAAGAAGTAAAAGTGAACCAACTGTGTACTATTTAAAGTATGTAGTAGACATTCTCATAGTTTGTTTATATGTGGATGGTCTAATATTTATGGGTAGTAACAATAAAATGAATATGGAGTTCAAAAACTCCATGATGAAACAGTTCGAGATGAAAGATATTGGTTTAATGCGATACTTTCTAGGTATGGAAGTGCATCAATCAAATAAAGGGATCTTCATATGTCAACACAAGTATGCTCGATACATGATCAAGAAATTTGCCATGGAGCAGTGCAAGTCAGTTGCAACTCTGATTGGACATGGGATACAATTGAGCAAGGACGATGGAGCATCAAAGGTTGAAATGACCACGTAAAGAAGCATGGTTGGGAGTCTGATGTTTCTCACCAACACAAGACCCCATATTCAATATGTAGTTTCTCTAGTTTCAAGGTTTATGGCTAGTCCATATGAGCTGCATCTACAAGCAACTAAAATAATCTTAAGATATGTAAAAGGTACATTGGATTTTGGAATCCATTACCAAAAATGTAATTCTATGAAATTAGTTGGCTTCAGTGACAGTGATTGGGGCAGCAATATATATGACATGAAATCTACATTAGGAAATTGTTTTAGTCTAGGATCAGGACTAATTACATGGAGTTCCAAGAAAAAAATTGTTGTAGCATTGTCATCGACTAAGGCTGAGTATATAACCATCACACATGCTAGTACTCAAGCCCTATGGTTGAGAAAAGTTCTTGAAGAGATTGGAGAAATTCAAAGTGGTCCATACAACTTGACTATATTGTGATAACATAAGTTCCATTTAGTTGGCATACTATCCAATCCACCATAGCAGATCAAAGCATTTCGATATGAAGTATCACTTCATTCGAGATATGGTGGAATAGCAGATAGTTGAGCTTCAATATTGTAACACTTTGGATAATATTGCCAACATCTTCACCAAAGGTATAGCTAAAGCTCAATATATAAAGCTGAGAGACTGTATAGTCAGTCCTCTCAACTTTAAGGGGAAGAATGTTAGAAATTAAAGTAGTATAAAAAGGTAAAAAAAAATTTTACAATGGTAAGATTTGGACCTTACCTTTTTACCTCCTTGGATGGTAGCTGACTGGGCAGATTGGACGGCATGGATGGCAAGGCATTCGACATCAATTTCCCTTCCTACTTTTATCCCTATTTTTCTTCATTTCCCAACTTCTCCTATATTCCCTAAGGTTGTTAAATCAACCCTATTTAAGCATTTTAATTTCTAAGTTTCATAAGGTCAATGAATAATATTTCTTATTTCTATTTTTCTCAAGACTCACGTGCCACATTGTAAACGTCAATTTTTTTTTTTTAAATAAACTAAAATAACTTCTTAATTTACACAAATTTATAAGTATTTTTTACAATATATTATTTATTTAATTAATTATTAAAATATAGTATATAATTTGAGTTATATATTGGAATTTTACTTGAAATTTCAAATTTTTACATGAGATTAAAAGTTCTAGAATCTTTTGTTTTATGATTGAAAACTTGTATATATATATATATATATATATATATATATATATAACTACTTCAACTTGAGATTCATAATGTTAAAACCATTTGTTTGACTATGTACATAATATATTTTTCAATGTTTGTTAAATAAAATAATGATAATTGAAAAGTTCATTTGATGTTTATTCTTTTGTTATTAATAAACTAGTATTTTGAATGGGTCTGAAACCTATTACATAATAATTATATTAATAAATTTTATATAAAAAAAATAAAAATTAAATTATTTTTTATTCAATTTTAGTTTGGAAGAGTTTTTTTCTACTAAATTTACTTAAAATAGTATATAAAACTTAAGTTTTAAAACAAACAAATTCTAAACATAATTATCATTATTATTATTAAGTTGTACATAGTTTGAAGTATTTTATGCTCTCTAATAATTTATGTTATGAACCTCCTTTTCTCAACTACATAAATCATTAAAAATTTGTAGATATTAAATAACAATCATAATTTTTTTTTTGGTAAGTAGTGTTTGTATTTACAGTGGGTTTTAACAAGGATCCCAAAACCTGATTACATAAGGAATTGGCCTAGGGCATCAATCCCTTAAAACTGAACACCAAAACAGAAATCCCACCCAATGGTAACAGTAAGCATGAAACAATCCCTCTCAGCGAGAAACAAAAAAATAAGAAATAAAGTAGTTTTGGAGATCCTGCCTAGTGGGGAGTAGCCAAAAACCACCATCGAGAATATCCTACCCAGTAGGAAGCAAAGAAAAACCGTTACAATAAAATCTTGCCTCGCGGGAAGCAGTCAAAACCATCACAAACAGTCCCGCCTAGCAGGAAGCAATAGGGAAATCCCACCATCCGAGAAACTAGCATAAAAGAAAGGATCCCGCCTCACGGGAAAACTGGCGGATTTGGCGGATCCCGCCCTGTGGAGAAACCATTCCGCCCATCGAGAAAACATTTCGTTCAACGAGAGCCATCCTGTAGGAAGCTGACAGCTAGCACAGAGTGGATCTAGCCCATCAGGAAGCAACTAGAGAGCTGCACCATGAGGAACCTGCCCTGGGAGAACAGAAGAGGATCCCGTCCTAGCAGCAGGGACCAAGAATCCCGTCTAAGCACAAAAGCAGCTTTAGGGAACTGGGATTGGGAATGGGAACAACCCAGATAGGTAAAATCCCCCCAAGGCCAAACCAGATGCCCAGGATGTCCACCAAGGAGCAGATCCAGCACGAAGAAGCCTCCATGTAGGAATAACAGTAGCCAGGATCCCGCTGAGGATTCACAAGCAATAGGGGGAAAGAGACCCCCCAGACCACCCCCAAAGCTATGAGGACCTCAAGGGAGACCCCAGAAAGGTGTCCAAACCCTAAACCATCACCTCCACCACATCGAGAAACGTAGGGGACCAGATCCACGTGAATAACCTACAAAAAACCCCAAGGGGAAGCCTGAGGGAAAAATGGAAGGGATCCCCAACCAAACAGGGATCCCTGGGAAGCACCAGTCCAAAAAAACAACCAAGGAAACCCTAGACGACCGGGAGGGGTGTAGATAGTGGAGAAGGATCTCCCCTCAGGAGATCATCTGCAAATAACCACTCCCCGGGAGGGATGACCTGGGTTGAGCCAGGGACTGGGCAGGAACCAGGAGCCATGGGAGGGGCAGTAGGGGAGGGACCAGAGCCCTCCCCTCTCAACTTTCTTCCCTCTCCATCCTCCAAAATAACAATCATAATTTAATAATCTACATAATTTAAAAAAAAAAGAAATATGTAAATCACTACAATGTATTCAATTTAGTATTCAAACCCTTGAGGTAGGGCAACACCATACAATGTTTTTTTATTTGAAGCTAGCCACTCCTTGCAATATCTCAACTTGAGATAAATACAATATTCTTATCTTCGTCCTCTCTATGATTTTTTGCTTACATTTATAATGCCCAACTACCTACCACTCCCACTTCCATACATGTGGGATAACTACATCTTTGCCCATATTTATAATACCCAACTATGCACCACTTCCACTTATCAATGTATGTGGGATAATTACATCTAATATAATATTATAATATTTATACAATATTATAATATTAAATACTTATCTTGGATACCTAACATTCCATCCCCCTTACAAAATATTTTATCTTTAAAATATAAGAAGAGACTAAACATTATGATCTTCCTAGTCTTCCTCTTCCTATTGAATTGGTACAAATATTGATCATCCATCCATTGTAGTGATATTTTGATTGGTGGTGGTCTTTGTTGATGTTGATATACCCTTCTACCATTTTATTTTTTGAAAGTAATCCTTTGGCTCCATGTTTTGGAGGCATCTTTTTGTTGGTAATAAATATCACTCCTTTTCATCCATATTGGTTTGTGTTTGTCACTTTAGTATCCAAGGCTCTTTTGTTGGCTCCACCCTTTTGCTACCCTACTCTGGTAACTCATATGATGGGTCCATTTATTCCTTGATTTTGCTACACCACTTTGAAAACCAAAGTCACTATGCTTTCTTTTTTCAAGCATTTCCATAGTTTTTGCCCTTTTCATTCCATGTAGAACCATAATATTATTTCTAAAAGCCATACCACCAATATTGTTGCCACTTCTGGTGGTGTAGGTGGTGATATGCTAAAAACATAACCTAATATTCTATTAGCTTTAATTATTTAGTATTTTGTTCTTTTTTTCATGCTCCTTTTTCATGCTTTCATCATTTGGTTTGTCCTTGGGCTCTACTTTTACTTCTTATTTGATTCATGTTATTTTATCCTCCTTTACCTATATTTTTGGTTCTTCTTTTTCAATTTGTTTTAGAGTTTCTTTGATCTTTGAAATAGTTTCTTATATCTTTATCATTTATTTCTCCCATACTATTATTATTTTTATAAGTTCAACTTTTGATTCTTCTATTGGTTTTTAAAATTGTTCCCCTACTATAATTGCTTCTTGTTTTTCCTTGAATTCTTTCCTTTTTTTTTTCTTTTTTTTTTTAAATTTACATGGTGGAATCGGTAGCCGCCACGAATATGGGAAGGTTGTCCAGCTTTTATGGCCGCCATAGTATTCTATGTTGTCCGCCCCGAAGCCGCCACATAGATCTTCGTGTAGTCCGCCCCTATAACCACCATGCCACAATCATTTTAAAACCTTTTACGCCGCTGAAAGCACCAGGAAAAGGGACAAAAGTTCAGTCCGACGAGGCCCTAGATTTCAACCTTGGACCTCCGCCCCCATTATGGGGTTTGGATGAACCAATTGGTCTACACCTCGGACCTAAATTCTTTCCTTTTACACTAGGAAATATCTTGTATTGTTATTTTTTTTGTATCATAAATTCGTGAACTTATTTTGTATATATATATATTTTTGAATTTACATGGTGGAATCGATAGCCACCACAAATTCGGGTAGGTTGTTTGGATTTTATGGCCACCATTGTATTCTGTGTTATCTACCCCAGAAGCCACCACATAGATCTTCATGCAGTCTAGCCCTATAACCACCATGCCACAATCATTTTAAACCTTCTACACTGCTAAAAGCACCAATAAATGGAACTTATTTTACATATTAATGTTAACAATTTACAAAGAATTTAACCAAGGATAACCAAGAACAATGTATACGTCATCCATCAATAGCATTAAAAACTAAATGTAAAATATATTTTTCCATGGTGATTTTCAAATATTCAAAAATTTTAATATTTGTACCCTCAAGTTGTATGTTTTTGATTTTCTTTGTCTGAATACAACCTCTTAGCCAAATATATTTTAATGATATTGTATTTACTCCTAGGGTTTATAGAAATAAGAACATTTTCCTTCTGGATACAATCATGAACCTGTAAAATACATTTTTTTAAATTGAACAAATCCCTCTAACCACTCTTTCGCTTATCTGATACTAACAATGTGGTTCTTTCAACTTGCATGTTGTCATTTGTAATTTTTCCT
This sequence comes from Wollemia nobilis, assembly GCA_028583015.1. Lineage (NCBI taxonomy): Eukaryota > Viridiplantae > Streptophyta > Pinopsida > Araucariales > Araucariaceae > Wollemia > Wollemia nobilis. Next base: position 2,036,598 of record JAQPPZ010016942.1, on the reverse strand, counting down.
TTTATCATATCCTTTGAATCTTGTTTACCTTTTCTATCAACTTCTTCATATTTTCAATATTTTCTATAAAGCTTTTGGAGCTTCCTTCAGCCTATATGTTATCATCCTTTTTTTTTACATTTTCCAATATTTTGAAACTTATCTACTTATTTACTTCTTCTACATAATGTTTGGATTACCTATTTATTTTATTTATTTCTTCTGTATATTTTAGAAAACGCAAACCTATTTTAACATTATTCAACGTATTTGATATCCAAGTTATGATTCCTTCAATCTGTACATTGCCAACCTTATCTTATTATTCTACTAATTTTTTAATCTAACTATCATTTTTCCAAACACCCATCTAATTAAGAATGCATCTTCAAATTCCTCTAGTGTGAATTTATACTGATGGGTCCACTGAAAGTTTATCAACCATGATGCAGCTACCCCATCAAAAGAATTATAAACCTTACCTTTCCATTCAAAATTATTTAAATATTTAAACATTCTCCACCATCCCTTAGCATCATCATTGTGGACTAAGTATTTTAGAACTACTATAAAACTACAATTGCTACTCTAGAGACTACTACCAAATTGCAAGTTGCTACTTTTCAATTGTTTTAATACTAATCATAAATTGCTTTGCAAAAAAAATTTATATACTATGACCAGACTACAAACTTCTATTTTTCTTTTAAATTATCATGTTTAGTTTACTAGAAGACTATAAATTATCTACTTTGTTGAAGTTATGGAACTATTGTAGACTATGAAAACTATGTAGGGACTCTTGTTGAACTTGTAACTACCATGTTTATATTACTGGTATACTATATATTCTTTTCTTATCTAAATTTATGGAACTACTGTAGACTATGAAAACTATGTAAAGACTCTTGTTGAAGTTATAACTGGCACTTTTAGGTTACTGGTAGACTATAAATTGTTTGCTTTGCTAAAGTTTTTTTTTTTTGAGGATATACTTCTTATACACATCCACCATGGGGATTGAACCCGTATCATATCACCGATAATGCAATTGGCATACTTACCGGTAGACCACAACACGCGGATATAATGGAATAATTGTAGAGTATGGAAACTATGTAGATACTCTTGCTAAAGTTATTTCTAATGGATTTATGACATTGCTATAAAAAAAATTGGTAATGAAATAGACCCTAATATTTGGCTCCCTAGTGGCTTCAAGTAAATCTCACTAGCCACAAATATTATCTAAGAAAGTACCACTCTTTGATTACTAATAATATTTTCCTAGGGAATAAATGATAAGAAATTAGCCATTCATTTACCTCTAAATGACAACTCTTTGTATACTCTCATAGGATAAAATACTATTAATAGGCTATGGGGCCATTGACCCTTTTCACTAGCAACATACTGTAATTAGTTACTCTGGGGTTCTTGGGCTATATCTTATAATGAAGTTTGGGATAACTATTAACCGAAGTGTTTCTCTCAGTTAAGCAGTCTGGACTTCACCTAATACTGCAAGAGATTATTGGTCTAATGCAAGTGCTTATTAAAAACCAAAAATTCCATAGTTGAACTTGGCCTTCAAATATCCTCTCATATCAAAGTTTTTATAGCAAAATACAACCCTAGAAAGTGTTCTACTACCACTTATTGTGAACCTCCTTTGCTCAACTATATAAATCATTAACAATTTGTAGATATATTATATAACAACAATAATTTAATAATACACATAATGTAAAACAAGAAAAATATATAAATTACTACAATGTATTCAATTTAATATTCAAACCCTTAAGGTAGTGCAACATCGTACAATGCTCCTTATTGAAAGGAAGTCACTTCTTACAATATCTCAACTTGAGATAAATACAATATTCTTCTCTCCATCCTCTATAATTTTTTTCCTATATTTATAATTCCCAACTCCCTACCACTCTTACTTCTCCATACAAGTGGTATAATTACATCTTTAGTCACATTTTTAATGTCCAACTACCTGCCACTCACACTTATCAATGCATGTGGGATAATTACATATAATATAATATTATAATATTTATACAATATTATAATATTAAATACTTATCTTGGGTACCTAACAATTTAGATTTATTTTCGAATTTTTTATATGTAGTTTATTCCTTATTATATGTTTTCTAAAAATATATAATAATTTAAATATATTATAATAAAATATTTTTAATTATCAAAATATACAATAGTTGCAAGCTTGCTATAATGGTAGGGGATTTGGACTCTCTTTGGAAGGTCCAAGATTCAAACCCCACACAGTATGAAGGGACCAAGATCCCTCATAAAAACTTGTATGAACTCATTGAACAAAATTATAAAAATTTAATGCTCGACCACTTCATGTTTGTACCGCTGTTCATGTGCCATATCTAAGAGCGATCAATTTTATCTTGGATTAAACTTCATTTGGTTGCAAGTGTGTTTGGAGAGAAATGATAATTTTGAGAGAAACCTTTTTATCCTTGGATGGCATTTGAAAAGTTAGTTGGAGCAAAGTCATAGAAACTATGGTAGTGTATGCTAAAGAGGGAACTTAAGCTAATATAAGTATGATGGAGAAGGAAGCTAAAGTATAAGAGGGGCAAGATATAGCTATTTGGAAACCACGTCCATAAGGTTGGATTAAAATTTATACTAATGGAGCTATAAAAGGTAATCCAGGTAGAGTTGGAATTAGAGTGGTCTATAGGAATTATGTTGGGAAAGTTCTATATTACGAATTAATTGACCTCCTCTTAATATTATATAGCAAGAGTTCTCTACCAATAAGAAATAAAAATATTTTATTAAAAAAAAAACTTTCGAGTCGCATCTCGACATGTTGTTGTCGTCACCATATTCTATGTGTATTTTTGTCATCTTCGCCCCTCTATCTTTGTAGCCAAAATACACGAACTTCATTCAATGACTCTGTGATCACCAAGGTCTAGGAAAGACCATGAATAATGAAGTAGAAGTATTAGCTATCATATATACTTCTATCTAGGTAGTAAAACAAGGTTATTGGAGGATAATCATAGAATTATATTCTCAAATCTTAGTAGGAACTCTAGATTACATGTGTAACTTTGCTTTCGAGACATGGATGTTGATACTTCTTGTCACCCAAATTAAAGAATTATGGAAGGAATTATATTATGTTATTTCACTTTATGTGGGTAGAGCTTTGAATAAATTTGCAGACTTAATGACTAAAATGGGTATCGATAAGGAGGTAGGGGTTTAGTGGCATATTTTCATGGCTATTGAGGATGAGAAGATTAGGCAGGTTGGTGATAAAATCCAATGTTTAGTTAATTAGAGCAATAATTATAGATATACAATTTAGGAAATTTAGTTCCAATGCAAATATTATTTTACTACTATAAACATGTGTTCTCGTTAGCTAAGGGTAGGAGTCTCATCCAAACATGTAAATGATCTTCATTTTAATATAAAGTTTTTAAATTCTTTTTCATAATAAATAATGAAATATGAAATGGTATTCAATTGAAGTTTTTTAAGTTGTACATGTATAATAATCAAACTATTGTGGTTGTAAAAATATATATACAACTACCCACTACACAATTGAAATCTTATAACTTCTATTTAGAGTTCCAAAATCATCATTGTTAGGCCTACATACCACTATGTGGTCATGATGTTCCATATAATTAATTTTAGGAAAATTACCATCATATATTTATTTAAAAATCAAATGACAAAGTTCCATATAGTATTTGAGAGCACCATATTGGTCTTATTAAATTTTAAAAAAGGAAGTTCAAATAGAGAATCTTTAAGAAAATAAGGTGGTAGCATTTGAGTTCTAAAATCTATAAAATATAACAACAAAAGTCTAAGTTAAAGTTTACTTTAAAAAGAGAAATAAGGAGAATATAATATTAGTATTAAATGTTTTTTTGCATAAGCTCTTGAAAGTGTAAATTTATTAATGTAAAAAGAATTTGAATAAGGGTATTTTTCTAAGAAAATTGAAAATCAAGAAGAGCATATCTTAGAGTGTCTAAAGATACTAAGGGAACCACCATGCAAGAAAAGTAGAAGGCACTAATTTGGATTAGTAAAAGCACCACTGATCAAAGAAGAGCCACTATTTCTCAAGGAAGAGCTACCACCGTTCAAGGAATAGTTGACATTGCTCAAGGAAGAGTCACCACCACCCAAGGAAGAGTTGACATCATTTAAAGAAGAGCCACTATCACTCAAGTAAGAGCCACCACTGAAAAAGTGCAAAAAGCCACTAAGCTAAAGGTCCAATGTTATAGCTTCACCTCAAGAATCTCAAATGAAAATAACCAAGATGTTTCTACACAAGATAGTGAAGGAACTACATAAAGGATATACAACATTGGAAATTAGGGCAAACACCAAGCATCAATGGTTGAAGAAAGTGTTTTATGCAAGAGAAAGTGAAAGGACATCTATGGAAAAGCCCAAGTATTGGATATATTGAGCTAGGATAGATTCCAAGTGTCAAAATAGTGCCAAGGATAAAGGAGTCATTTAAATCTATGATGGCGAAGAGACATTTGTAAAACCTAATGTCCACTATGTCATAAGTTCACCAAACAATATAGTTACATTATAAAGCACCTAAGGATATTAAGAGAAGATGATTTGTAGTAATATAAGAGTTCTAGTGCCAAGAGGCACATGATAAGTGGAAGGTTAACAATATTGAAGTATTTCAAACATTCACAATAGAGATGTTAATGTATATTTTATAGATCCAAATATAGGAGACTATAAGGTTTATTTTATATCATGTTGAAAATAATAGAGAGCATAAGGGAGCACATTAATTGAGGTTTTGAGTAAAATTAGGAGGATTTACTCCATTTATATTATGCAAGAGAGACATTCAAGATACATGCAACAAAGAAGTTGACTAAAATAGGTCTGAATATCAAATACAAATAGTAAGGATATCATATTGTTTAGAGTACCTTTTACAAGGTTGGAGTTTAGTTGATTAATCAAATAGGAGAGAGAAGGTTTTCTTTCCAAGGCAATCCAAAGTACAACAAGATTTCTATACAAACAATATAGAAGGAGTGCCAATTAGGATATGGTCAAATACTATTGACCAACAACATTTAGACAATCAAGGCTAAAGGTAATTTATTTCAATCAAATTTATTTATATGCTCAAGATAGGAGGTACAAGGTTATATAAAGTTATTAATTTCTAAGGTTAAAGAGAAACAATTTATTTTGGAGAGAAGAATTTAAATTAATATTTGGAACCATAGAAAATTGATTTATGTTATTTGAAACTTTATGAAGATTTGAAATTTGGTTTGAAAGAATTTATTTTAAATTTGTAATTTTATTATCTAAGTTTACAAAACAATTTAAAATATTTGCAATTTCGTAAGATTGAAGAAATAAGGTTTTTGACATCAAATTAGAATTATAAAATTTGCAAATATCTTTTTATAGAATTTCTAAATTTCTAATTTTGGAGTTATAAGAAATTCAACACCAACATAAGATAGAGAAATTTAGAATTAAAATAAAGTATATTTTTGATATTAGGGAGTCATATGGTAGTCAATCTCAAAGTTTAGAAATTTTGAAATTGCATTTAAAATTATCTTTAGTTTACTATTCAAAACTAGGGAGTCATAAGGTAGTTAACCACAAAAATCTAAATAATTGAAAAGTATATTACATAAAGCAAGAGAATTATGGATAAATTAGCAAAAGGAACATATCATCATAATATGCAAAGATAAAGCACTCTTTATATTCCTTATCAATAATATCAAATTATTTCACAAGGGTATAATTCAATTATTCAAGATGGTAAGGATATTTGGTATATTGACTCTAGGGCAAGTCATCATATGACAGGAAATCTACATTGGTTTGACTATTTACAGATTACTAATAATTCTAGTCTAAAGTTGGTAGATGGAAAGAAATACCCATTTCATGGAAATGGATGTGTAATAACTTGTACATCTTATTCATATTTTATAACGCACAATGTCATGTATGTACCAGGGTTGACAACAAATCTTATCTCAGTAACCAAATTAATTGAAAGTGGAAGAACATGTGAATAGGAAGAATAAGTATATTATTAAAAGCTAAATGAAATAGAGACTACTAGATTGATTAACAATGGAATATATTCTTTAGATTCTATTGGCTTTTCATAAGAGCTTTTAATGGTTCTAGATAATAATACCCTTGTCTCCTTGGGTCTTACCCGAAAGTGGCATCCCTTTTGGGATGTTTTCCACAAATAAAAATAAAATTAAATGGTTCTAGATAATACTAATATTTTTCCTGAGAGACAAACTACAAAAAATAACGAATAATTTTACTATGGAAGTAGATGGAGGAATGCAGAATTTAAACAAAGAAAAATGAGAGCACACAAAAATATAGTACTATAAGGATGTTTACAAATCAAAGAAGAACAAGAACATAAACAAGACGAAAATACCTACAAAATGAAGATCCATATTGAATACTAAAGTCTTGAATAGCCAAATAATGTAATATAGGAGGATGTTGGAATATATTACATTATTTGGTACATCCTAATGTACCATCTTGGCTACATATTTATATTATGAGAGTGTCCTAGATTAGAGTGTGATCATTTGCTTTATGCAATGTAATAAATGCACAAGTGTGCAAAGTATTTTGGTAATGTAAATGTGCATAGTAGTCCATGTTCACATGATACATATAATAGGAAGATGAAGAGTCTCTAGGAGAGAGAAGACCAAGGGTGCACCATATGAAGAGTCACTTTCTATTATATATGTATCAATGTGTGAGTAATTTAGATAGTGACAGTGATTGGGAGAGAGATATGTATTGTGGATGAGAGTGTTTGTAAGTATGGGTGCTTAAGATCATTATTCAATAGAAATACAATTTTCATGAAAATTTGTTGATGGCAATTATATGAGTTATTCTTGAAGTTATTTATGAGTTCTATACATTTAGAATATTTTTTTATCTTATATTTTATATTGCAACTTTATTTTAGATCTTAAGGTTATTTTATCTTTAGTATTTAGAATCAAAATCTAATAGTTATAAACCTTTGTTTTCATTAATATTAATAATTCACCATTTACTAAAACAACACAATGTCCATTCATAAACATATATATATATATATATATATATATATATATATATATATATATATTTTAAAAATTTGAAAAAATACTTCATATTAATGAATAATCAAAGAATACATCATCATAGCAACACTACAACAGTTTGTGAATGAGCAAAAAACAATAAAATCTAACACTTTTATCAATTCTAATACAATCCTGAATAATATCAGACCTAAACACCTTAAGTTGACTAGAAACAAGCTCAACATCTTTGCTAATAGTAACAACAACTGAGACCTCCTCATTTTTAAAATTTATACTACATCTATATTTCCAAATACTAAACAATAAAGAGAGAAAGATAATGTGCCCAAATATCCTTCTATGGATTGCACAGTCAATGGAGTTTCCAAACAACACTGCCTTCCACCTTAGCTACCCCTGAACAACATTTTCATAAATCCAGACTGCATTTCTCCATACCTTTCTTATTCTTAAACATTCCCAAAAAATATGCTTAATTGTTTCACTTTTTCCTTAGCTGGAACAAGCATTTGATGCAAGCATCCATTTGGCTAGAGGAGTCTTACTATGAAGACCCTGCATAATAAATAACTAGAAAAACATCTTCAACTGCATAAAAACCTGAAACATCCACACCCCAACAAGACGCTTCTCCCATTTTTTACAAGAACAAATCAAACCCCATATGATGTTTAGAATATCACCAAATGGGATTCCAAGAACCATCAAATGATAAATCTTAGAGGCTTTAAAACATGAAATTAGTTTTCCATATTTCCACCTCCAATCCTTCCAAATAGGACCTACATGACCATTGGAAAGCTTGTACAGTTGCTCCATCGAAAGAAGACTTTACATTTGTTGCACTGCATACCTATCAGAGGACATCAGCTTAAATTTAACAACCAACTATTGCCATGGATTCTAAATACCAGTGTTTCCACCCCAAAGATCCATCCACTTGAAAATTCCCTTCTTACCAAGTCTCTTGCACTACAAGGTAGGCATATCTGCTACATATGTCCCATTTTTTTCCAAAGGTAAATTACTTTGGAATAAAGATTCCAACCCGATCTATCATCCAAAAAGTCCCATTTAACCAAGTCGAATATACCTTTTCAAGCCTCCCATATTATTTTAATTAGGATGCAACCTCTAATTTTAAATTTCTCGAGGTGACCAACAATATCTTCAAAACTATATTTTCCCTTGACTCTATCAATATTCACATAGTTCATAATCGGGTGATGCAACAACCTTTTCCAGCCAAAATCACCCTCCAAATACCCAATGACCCACTTAGAAGTAATAACCTTACCTTTAACTTAGATGTTGAGCAACCCAAGGCCACCCTCCTTCTTAGGAACAATACAATACTTCCACGCAACTAGATGAATCCAACTGGAACCATCCATATTTACCCATAAAAAATTCCTTATATAGGTATCTATTCTTCTATATTGAGTAGGGTTTGGAAGCCAACATGAGGAATAGTACATGTGGCATGTCTGAAGAATCTTACTTACCACAATAAGTTTCCCTGCAAAGGAGATCATCTTACATTTCTAAATTTGAATTTATTTCTTAAATCTCCTCATACACCAATCCCACATAGATTTAAGGGAAACCCTTCTACAAAATGGTATGCCCAAATATATAACAATCTCTCTATCCCTAACATTTTGCCAACCTATATGAATTTCTTTGGGTAAGGACTCAACTCCTACCAACCATTAGTTAAATTTAGTCTCACTAACCACAACACTAGAAGCAATAAAAACATGACTGATACAATCTTGTAGGTCAACAATCGAGTCCTTATCTATCTGAATAGTAAATAATGAATCATTTACAAAGTGGTTGTTCATAAGATGAAAACCAGGAATAGCAATTCCTGTAATTTTATCGGCCAGCCTCCTTTGTTCTAGCATATAACCCAAAGCATCGATGGAAATAAAAAAAATAAGAGGAGCCAATGGGCAACCCTGTCTGATAGATTTGAATAGCTAAATATCTTCTGACATTTTACCATTAACCACCACTCTATCCGAGGCTGAGGAGAAAAACATTTATATTTTATGAACTAGTGTCCTATTAAATCCAAGCCATTGCAACATATTAAAAATAAATTTCCAATCCATTCTATCATAAGCCTTATCAAAATTAATTTTTAACAACAAATTCTATTGATTCGACTTCTCTGCCCAATCCATAGCTTCCCAAAATGAAAGCATTATATCTAGAATGAATCTATCTTTAACAAACCCAATCCATTCATAAATATTATCCATAATAACCATCCACATAAAGAGATAAATATAGACAACATCCTTCAAGTAGGCCAACACCAATATTATTCCTAAAACTAGATCTAGTCCGTGAGCCAATACTATTACAAGAAACATGATATGAATTGCTTGATTACAATGATAATATCTCCTATTTATATATTCATATTCACAAACTCTTCATCTTCCTAAACCCTTGTACTATTCATTATTATAATATAATACTTCAATTAATCAACTTAATGTTATGTGTGGCCCATGCCAACTATCTATAATGTCTATATACATTATAATATCATATCTCCAGGTTTCTATCATTAGGTGCCTAAAATTATACCCCCTTATAAATTTTTCATCCTCAAAAAATAAGAAGAAACTAAATAATATGAATTGCTAATCAATGTTATCAATTGGTACAATTCTTGATCATCCTTCCATCCAAGTGAAATCTTGATTGTTGATGGTCTACAATGATGTGAATATTCCCTTGTGGGACTTGAATATCCATAAATACTTTGTTGGATCCATTTAGATCTATAATAGTATTGATGCCTCAAGCCCTACCTCCAAGATTATTCCCATTCTTGGTGGTGTAGGTGGTGATATGTTGTAACCTTAACCTAATGTTCTATTACCTTTTATTCTTTAGAATTTTATTCTTATATTTTAAATTCTTCCCCACACTATTTTATTTTGTTCCCTTATTTTGGTCTTCTTAGAAAATTCTAGTAGAACTTCCTTTGCTACTACTTCCATGGATTCTACTACTATTATTTCTTCCTTAGACTCTACTTTTGTTTCTTCTATATATTCAAATTTCTCCACATTAATATTAATAGTATCCAAAGAATCCAACTAAGTATAACCAAGAATAATATTCATATCATCCATATCAATAGCATACAATTCTAAATGTAAAATATATTTATCCATGGTGATCTTCAAATTTTCAAAAATTTAAACATTCTCACCCTCAAGTTGCATGTCTTTGATTTTTTTTGCTCTTAGCCAAAGCAATATTTATGAAATTATATCTGTTACTAGGTTTTACAAGAATATTAATCTTTTCCTTTTGAATGTAGTAATAAACCCACAAATGGATTATTTAAATTCAAGAAATATCCTTGTAAATACTATTTGGCTTTTTTACGATCGAAGTTGTAGCTCCCTCAACCTGCACACTACCACACTTAGCTTTTTATTCTATAAATTTCTGGAAAATTTCCATATCTCTTTTTAGTTCCTTTTGTTCATCCTAGGGCCTAGCTAGCTTTCATCCTTTTTCTCCAATCCCTATCTTCTCAATAATGTAACTTCAAATTATTCTTGTGTTTATGTAAATTATGGACACTTTCAAAGTTTGTAAAACACTTTAAAAATTTTCCTTTCAAAAAATACAAAAAAAACTTACATTTCAATCTAGAATTAGCATAATTTAATGATTTAATAAAAAAATCATCATTCCTAAGTATCACTATCATTTTATTCATAGAGTATTGGTAACTCAATGATCTCAACCTAAAAAAAGTTTCCCAAAGGAGCTAGTGTTTAATAAAATAAGATTTCTCAAAAATAAAATTTGTTAAATCTCATATATTTCTTTCTAAAATCAATTAAATTTGTAGAATTTTCTCAAAAAAGAATTTAATTGCAATTAGTTTACATACCCTATGATTTAAAAAATTGTCACTAGCCTTATTTTGAATGACTAACTTCAAATGGACATATATCCCTCAATATTTCTTGGATTCATGCATATGACCACTCATTTTAAACCTCTTCAAATTCTAAACAAAATAATGCAATCTTTTTTTAAATTGAACTACAAGAATGAAAGATGATTTTTTTTATGAATTTGTGAATAGCCAAAAAACAACATCAATAGCCCAACTTTTAATAACCATAACTCTAATATTGATAAGAATTTAACATATGACCAATCATTTTTTAGTACTCAAAATATTGTACACAATAATACAAGAATATTCTAAATATAACTTCTAAAAAAATGTTATAGCTCTTTCAAAGAAACATTTTTTAAATTTTTTTCCTAACTTTTGCAATCTAAAAAAAAACACAATCTCCACTTTGCAAAAATCATTGCTTTCATAACAATTATTATAAACCTTTCTTCTCCTTAACATAAATAATTTACCATAAAATAAAATGACAAAACATTTATATACAAATAATATTCGCAATAAAAATCTATAGACAAATATGAATACTAGCCTTTAGATAAGACAACATTGATATTCTTCTTGAAGGAGGGAATCACTCAAAATTCCCTCAATAAACCAAAACTATTAAAAAATACTTGATAGGGAGGGATTACTTTATTACAATGATCATTTTCCTTTTATATATATATAACCCTTCATCTTCTAAACTCTTGTCTCATTTATTATTATAATATAATTAACTATAAATTATATATAACCAATATTAATTATTTATAATAGTCACATATCATATTATATTATATTATATTATATTATATTATAATATAATCAAGCAAGCTATTTCAAGATGAGATGATCTAGTGGGTTGTGGTTCCACCAAATGCATGGAACGTCCTTGGTCAATCTTAGAAGTGGAAGCACCTTGGTGGAGACCCCACATCATGAGATATGGTAAGCGTTTTTGTTAAAGATACATTAGACCAAGTAAAAAAATAGATAGATGAAGCCCCTTTAATTTATAGGTTTAATTAATTTTAAAATTTACGTAAATAAATGTCGCAAAGTTAATGTTCAATTTCTATCGTAATTTCAATAATTGGTTGAGCAACCGAAATTCAAAGTGTGATATTTAATATATTTTGCATTACACGTCATTTTACATTAAATTGTTTACGATCATCTAATCTATATCGGAATTCAAAGTGCCATATACATATACGTAATATACATATACGTATATATATTTATTGCAATGCACTTTTTAAGGTTAAATCGTTTAGTATCTCCTCATCTACATCTTTTTATTTTTAAGTTAAATTGTAAAACAATATTATAAATCTTAAAGTTAACTAAACTCTAACAAATGAACAACTTTTTTACTATAAAAAGACAACTGAACAGCTTTCCACCTTTATTACAGATCTATTCTTTTTAATATAATAAAATAATAAATAAAAGTGTTTGTTAAAAAATCAGGATTTCAGTTTTTTTAATTAATAAATTTTTAAAATTTTAAATTTATAAAATAATGTTTAGACATTAATTGTTAAAATTTCTTACAATTTCTAATCAACTAATACCAGTAGATTTAACATATTTTTTTTAGTATTTTAGGATAGCACAATGTTTTGGGGTTTAGTTCTTCTTTAAAAAGATCTAAGGTTCAAACTGCAACACAAATGTTAAATTCCTTATTGATAAGCTCAGATCTCACCCTTAATGTTTTGGGGTTTAGTTCTTCGTTGGAAGGTCTAAGGTTCAAACTGCAACAACTTATGTTAAATTCCTTATTGATAAGCTTAGATCTCACCTTTATAAAATAGATCATAATAAGATGAAGATACTTAAACTAAAACCTCAATAGTAAAAGTTTATCACACTAAATAAATATATAAAGAATTAAAAACATATTTCTTATAATTTTCAAATTATATTAAAACAAAAATTATTTATAAAATAATTAATATAAACATTTAATAAAAAACATCACACTTCTCTAACTTTAAAACTTAAGATTCTTGAAACTAAATTTCTTTTTTAACCATACTTAAAAAAATAATTATAGTGAAACCAATACCGACTGAACTATGAAAGATATGGATATCAAAACAAAGAATCTTCCCATTTGATAAATGAGAGGATGCAAAACAAAACCCTTTTAAAATAAATAGAGAGGACACGCACCTCAACGGTAAAGCACTGACTGCAAGAAATTATACATCATATGCCTGTCTGTTACCTCTCTATTTGAGAAATGTCGAGCCCCTCTTTTCTTTTTTTTCTTTCTTTTTTTATTTACATGATAGAATCGGTAGTCGCCACGAATCTGTCCAACTTTTATGGCCGTCACAGTGCGTTCAGTTCGACGAGGCCCGAGATTTGAACCTTGGACCTCCGCCCTCCTTATGAGGTTTGGATGAACCAATTAGTCTACACCTCGAACCTAGTCGAGCCCCTCTTTTAAAAACAGAACTAGCCGGATAAGGCCCTTCAAAATCTTGGGCAGCTCCTCTTTACCATTGGAATTTCGATCTTTCTTATTATTTTATTAATTAAAAAAACTCAATAAAATTATCTAAAAATTTATAAAATTGAGAACCACAAAATAATTTATTAAAGAAACAAAATTTCATCGAGATTGGACATATTGCTCCCTATCTGCTTCATAGCTGGGAATCTTTGAACCAATAAGTGCAATTGCAGCATTTACAGACGCTCTCTAAAAATAAAAATTCTACAAATTACAGCACAACAACCATGAATCGGACTGGCCCTCTTCATCTGCTATATACACCGTTCTCCCTTCCCTTTAACACCACAACAACAGGAAGCAATAAAATAAAAATAGAAATAAAGATCTAACAATAATTTAAGCCTACACCGGGTCAGGCATATCATTTATAACCGTATCTTGTTCTTGAAAGCACAACACCCAACAGAATAAACCACCACCAAAGCAATAAGCATCCCAACGTTCACAAGCGCAATCTTGCGCCAGTCGTGCTTCAAATTCGCCACCACACCCGCTCTGCACGAATCACAGTCATAGCACAGCTGGTCCTGCTCGTTGTTCCACGTCGCACAGTCGCTATCCGACGTGTTCGTTGATGTGGCCAAGGCAGTCCAATACGTGGCGTTGACGTAGGTGAAGCCGCACGAGGTCGGCGGCTTGCAGCAACCCGACTGCACAATCCATAAAACAAAGCCATTAATACAGAAATTTTAAAATAATAATAATAATTCAAGGCACTCGACTCTTTTCGATACAATATATGCATTAAGTCTTCTCGGCACTCAACAGTATCTATATATTTCAATAGACAACGATATCTATATTTCGATCTTTTACAGGGTCTTACCTGAATTGGAGATAAATTTTTTCGGTAGAATTTTGACAATTCGTGAAAGAAATCGTCGGTGAGGCTCTTGCAGATTTTGGCGTCGTGAAGGCAACTCTTGATTTTGAGCCAATTGCCGCTCTGATCCACTTGTTTCTGCAACCAGTTAGAGAAATCTCCGAGCCTGTATTTCTTAATTCCTCTGTTGGATAGCACCTCTCCAGCCTCCTTGTTGGTGATGACAAGGGCGAAGACGGTGAAGACGAGAAGCAGAAGTATCAATATAAACGCGACGAAGACGTAGAGAAACAGCAGCCATGTGACCCCGCAGCAGGATCTGACTAGGCCTGCGAGAGAGACGATCATGATGAAAATTCCAATGGCGATGACGGGCCACTTCAGAAACTTGTCGCAGACGGTGTCGGCTTTGGTGTATAGCCATATTCCGGCGCCAAGGATGGGGATGGAGAGCACAAACGTGGCGAAATTGAAAATTCCGAGGATGCTGTTGCTAAAACGAACCATGGTGTTGAGCTACGGCAGAGACGAGGGAATCAAGCTTCGTCTCCGCGGAGAAATATGGAATGTGGCTTTGCATTGAAAGGGGGAGGTGGTAGTGGTATATATTTATTTTTGTTGCGAAGGGAAAGGTCATATGTCAGCCCAGTTTGATATTACCGACAAATCTAAGTGCACATATGTAGACCTAGGTTGATATTTTGGAAAATATCATGAAAGTCGATGAAGAAAATGAAAGGTTATTTTATGACTACTTAAATCTTTCTTCTTGAAAATTTCAATCTCTATATCAACCCTATTTTATTTTGAGTAAGGTTTGGTTTATTTTATTTTAATATAATTTTAATATTTTAATTTTTTTAAGTAACTTTCATAATTCATTGAAATAGGAGTGGTATTTCTTTATTTATATCTGTTGTGAAGAATTTTTTTATAATTTTATAATTGGTTTTATTTAATAAAGATAAAAATAACTTTCTTTAATTTTAAATAAAATTTGAATCGAAATGATCCACAATTAATACTTGCAATTACCAATAAACCTATTTTTTTTGGTATAACTATTTTTTGTGGTAAATATATTTTTTATATAACGATTTTTTTTTTATAAATATTATAACCAGAATAAACAAAGCTGATGAGATGAGCTCAAGTTGTTTTGAATATTAATAGATTCACATTTAGCCCTCACTATTTATCTGGGTTCTAGCTTTCACCAAGCTAAATGTTATGTTTGTTTTTACATTGTTTTTTTGTTTTCGATATTAAAATAATTCCCTACAAGACAGATAAAAATTAATGAAATTTTGGACGGGCAAACCTAAAAATGTTTAAAAATCGTTATAAAATTGAAACGGATAATAGGATATAGCATATAACATAGAGAGAGTGGATTGATTACATTGAAGAAATCAGAAGGTGGATGAAGATGCAATTCATTTTAAATTACATATAAGGCGTGGAAAATTTGGAAGGCTGCTGTAGGAAGAGGAGGGATCTAACACATAATAGTAGATTGATTATATTGATCTGAATGTACAATTCATATTAAATTATACATAAGGCCTGAAATTGTGGAAGGCTGTAGACTGGTTAGGATATTTTAATAATATATTATTAATATTTTATTTTAATTTAAATTATGGAAAGAAGCTTCTATTCCAATTATGGTTCGTTGTCTCAGCGGTGTTAACCCATTTGTTTTATTATAGTCTTGGGATTAACGCCACCCATTTGTTTTATTATAGTCTTGGGATTAACGCCATTTGTTTCGTTAGAGTCACATTTAAAATAATAATAATAAATTGTTATATTTTTATTTTTTTATTATATTGTTGAAATAATTAAATCTATTGTTAGATCCTTTTCTTTTACACAGCGTTTAAATTTTTAGAATTTTTATTTATAAAATTTTTATTTTTTTTTTAATTAAAAGAATTAAGATCATATTATTTACTAAATATTTATTATTTAATAAATAAATTATTAAAAATTTATAATTAAATTTTATTATTTTTTAAATAAAAAATCACTTAAAAATCATTATAATTAATGAAATATTACCCTCATTGAATGTTTGTGCCAGTTTTAATTAAAATCAACTATAGTAGTTGTACCTCTATAACTAGGAAGATGAAATGGAGCCCTTTTTTCATTCGCATCGCTAGATATTTAATTATTTATTTGGTTTTTAGTTTAAGGGTGTATGGTTATGATAATTGATATTTAATAGTGGTTTGGTTTTGGATTCTCTTTTAAAATATTAAGGTTTTAAATTTTTATTTTTATTAACATCAATCATTCACCATATATTAAAACAACATAATGTCCATTCACAAATAATATCCACTATAACCATCCACATAAAAAGATAGATATAGATAAAACCCTTTAGTTAGGACAACACCAATATTATTCCTAAAGTTAGATCTAGTCCATGAGCCAGTACTATTACAAGAAACATGATGTGAATTCCTTCATTACAATGATAATATATCCTCTTTATATATTCATATTCACAAGCTCTTCATCTTCCTAAACCCTTGTACCATTCATTATTATAATATAATACTTTAATATAATCAACTTTTGGTTGTGTGGCCTATGCAAACTATTCGTAATACCTATATATTATAATATAATCTCCATGTTGCTATCATTATATGCCTAAAATTGTACCCTCTTAAAATGTTTTCATCCTCAAAACATAAGAAGAGACTAAATAATATGATTTGTTAAACAATGTTAGCTATTGGTATAATTCTTGATCATCCTTCCATCAAAATGAGATCTTGATTGTTGATGGTCTACAATGATGTGAAGATTTCCTTGTGGTACTTGAATACACATAAATACTTTGTTGGATCTATTTATATCTATAATAGTATTGATTCCCTAAACACTACCTCAAATATTATCCCCATTCTTGGTGGTGTGGGTGGCAATATGTTGCAACCTTAACCTAATGTTCTATTACCATTTATTTTTTAGCACTTTATTCTTTTCTTTTAAATTCTTTCCCACACTCTTTTATTTTGTTCCCTTCTTTTGGTGTCCTTGGGCACTTCTAATAGAGCTTCCTTTGCTACAAATTCTATGGATTCTACTATTTTTTCTTCCTTGGACTTTGCTATTGTTGCTTCTATATATTCAACTTGATCCACATAAGTATTAACAATACCCAAAGACTCCAACTAAGTATAACTAAGAATAATATCCATATCATCCATATCAATAGCATAAAAATCTAAATGTAAAATATATTTATCCATGGTAATATTCAAATTTTAAAAAATTTAAACATTCTCACCATCAATTTCCATGTATTTGATTTTTTTGCTCTTAACTAAAGCAATATCTATGAAATCATGTCTCTTACTTAGGTTTTATAGAAACGTTAACCTTTTCCTTTTGAATGTAGTAATAAACCCACAAATGGATTTTTTAAATTCAAGAAATATCCTTGTAAACACTATTTGGCATTTTTGCGATGAAAGTTGTAGCTCTCTCAACCTGCACACTACCACTCCTAGGATTTTCTTCTATCAGTTATTTGAAAATTTTCATCTCTCTTTTTAATTCCTTTTTTTCATCCTAGAACCTAGCTACCTTTTCATCCTTTTTCTCCAATTCCTATTTTCTCAAGAATACAAATTCAAATTCTTCTCATGTTTATGTATTATTATGGGCACTTTCAAAATTTATCAAATGTTTTAAAAATTTTCCTTTTAAAGAAATACAAAAAAAATCTTATGGTTAATCTAGAATTAACATAATTTAATTATTTAAGAAAAAAATCATCATTCCCAAGCATCACTATCATTTTCTACATAAAATATTGGCAACTCAATAACCTCAACCTAAAAAAAAAATTCCAAAGCAGTTAGTGTTTAATAAGATAGGATTTATCAAAAATAAAATTTGTTAAACCTCATCTATTTCTTTCTAAAAAAAATAAAATTTGTAGAATTTTCTCAAAATAAAATTTAATTACAACTAAACTACTTACCTGATGATTTAAAAAATTATCACTATCCTTGTTTTGAATGGCTAACTTCAGAGTGACATATCCGTCAAAATTACTTGGATTCATTCATATGACCATTCATTTTAAAACTCTTCAAATTCTAAATAAAATGACGTAAAATTTGTTTAAATTGGACTACAAGACTGAGAGATGAATATTTTTGATAAATTTGTGCATAGCCAAAAAACAACATCAATAGCCCAACTTATAATAACCATAACTCTAATATTGATAAGAATTTAACATATGACCAATAATTTTTTAGTACTCAAAATAATTTACTTAATGATGCTAGAATATTCTAAATATAACTGCTAGAAAATAGTTATAGCTCTTGCAAAGAGACATTTCCTAGAATTTTTTTCCTAACTTTTGCAATCTTTAAAAAAAACAATCTCCACTTTACAAAAATCATTGCTTTGATACCACTTATTATAAACCTTTATTTTCCTTAACATATATAATTTACCATAGACTAAAATAACAAAACATTTATCTGCAAATAATATCCATAATAAATATCCAGATAGTAAAAATCTGCACAATGAGACAAAGATGAATACTATCCTTTAAATATATCAACATTGATATTATTCTTGAAGGAAGGAATCACTCAAAATCCCTTTTTCCTTTATTATATATCCATTTTCGTAAACCCTTTATCTTCTAAACTCTTGTCCCACTTATTATTATAATATAATAAATTTGAATTACATATAGCCCATATCAACTATTTATAATACTCACAAAAAATATATCCGCACTAAGTACATTACTGGCAAGTTCCCTCAATCCTCGGAATGAGGTTCGGGGTTCAAGCCTGGCGGCCTACGCTGGATACAAAAAACCCCCTGGATAGCCTAGGGAACGGTTTTCCTTAATATAAAGGTTTTAGTCCGCGAGGTCTAGGTGGATTGGTAAGACTTTGGGCACTTATTAGGAGGAGACCTAGGTTCAAACCTCGCAGGCATGCCCACTTTGTGCTAAAGGTAGTAGTCTATTCTGAATCCTCTGAGTGCACGCCAGATTGACGATGACAATATGAATCCCGAAGCAACGGTGGTCCCCATATCATGCCGGTTAACCTTAACGAGACGGATAGGTTTGGTGGTTGCAAAGTCCCTTAACGATATGTATAGGTTTGATGGTTGGAGAGTCTCTATAGTTTAAACCCTGTGCTGACTAATTACTAAAAAATAGTGACTATTACCAACTCTCTTATGTAATAAAAAAAAATAATCACACATATTATAATATTAAATTCATTTACATTATATTATATATCTATATTTATATAATCAAGCTATTTCAAGATGATATGGTGTGTTGTGGTTCCACTAAATGCATGGAATGTCCTTGGTCAATTTTAGAAGTGGAAGCACCTTGGTGGAGACCCCACATCATGAGAGCCTTTGTTTATTTATATGGTGTGCGTTTTTTTTAAAGATACATTAGACCAAGTAACAAAATAGATAGATGAAGCCCCTTTAATTTATAGGTTTAATTAATTTTAAAATTTACGTAAATGAATGTTGCAAAATTAATGATCAATTTCTATCGTAATCTCAATAAGCGGTTAAGCAACCGAAATTCAAATTGAGATATATAATATATTTTGCATTACACGTCATTTTACATTAAATTGTTTACTATCATTTAATCTATACCGGAATTCAATGTGCCATATTTATTTATTTTTTTTAAACAGCTTTCAATCATTAACAAAAGACCTATTCTTTTTAACATGATAAAATAATTAATAGAAATGTTTGTTAAAAAATCGGTTTTTAATTTTAACTTCATAAAATAATGTTTAAATATTAATTATTAAAAAAATTATAATTTGTCTTCCACGGTTAGGTAGATTGATAATTGTTTGATTAGCCACCTATTTACAAGAGACTTACGTTCAAATTCTGGGGGCATGTTTATTTGGAAAGGTAGTAGTATCCATATTGTGTGAATGTTGCTTTAAATCTTGAGCAATCACTGGTCCTCTTCATACCGGATTATAAAATAATGAATTGGTATAGGCTTGTTTGGAGCAGCCTTTGTGGTTTGAACCTTACACCTAGCAATTACTAAAAATAATGTGGATGTAATCAACTTTCCTATGTATAAATAATAATAATAAATAAATAAATAAATAAATAAAATTCCTTATAATTTCAAATCAACTAAATGTTGTCATAAATTTAACATATTTTTTGTGGTGTTTTGTGGGACAACCTAATGTTTTGGGGTTTAGCTCTTCTTTAAGATGTTTAAGGTTCAAAATAAACCATGTTTATATGTTTCCTTTATAATAGTTCATGACAGGATGAAAATACCCTAACTTTAAATATTTTATCACATTAACCAAATTACAAAAGACACAAATTAAAAAAAAAAAAATTATATTAAAACAAAACACGAATATCATAAACAAAGAATTCTCCACTTAAATAAGAGGATGGAAAATAAAACCCATCATATGCCTGGCGCTTACCTCTTTATTACCTCTTTATTTGAAAATATTTCAGTTTCTCTTTTAAAAAAGCTAACAGATTCCATAATGGGTATGTGTAAAAAGTATTTATTCAAAAAAATAATTAATTTTGAAAATAAGATCTAAAATTTATATAAGAAATAAAATTATCAAACATTTATAAAATTGAGATCCACCAAATAATTATTAAAAAAAAAAACTCATCGAGATTGGACATATTCTTCCTTTATCTGCTCCATAGCTGGGGATCTTTGAACCAATAATTAAGTGCAATTGCAGCGTTTACAAAAGCTCTCTCTCAAGATAAAAATTCTATAAATTACAACACAAAAACCATGAATCGAACCGGCCCTCTTCATCTGCTATATACACCGTTCTCCGTTCCCTTCAACACCACAACAACAGGAAGCAATAAAATAAAAATAGAAATAAAGATCTAACAATAATTTAAGCCTACTCCAGTTCAGGCATATCATTTATCGTCACGCTGATTGTTCTTGAAAGCACAACACCCGACAGAATAAACCACCACCAAAGCAATAAGCACCCCAACGTTCACAAGCGCAATCTTACGCCAGTCGTGCTTCAAATTCGCCACCACGCCCGCTCTGCACGAATCACAGTCATAGCACAGCTGGTCCTGCTCGTTGTTCCACGTCACACAGTCGCTATCCGACGTGTTCGTTGACGTGGCCGAGGCAGTCCAATACGTGGCGTTGACGTAGGTGAAGCCGCACGAGGTCGGCGGCTTGCAGCAACCCGACTGCACAATCCATAGAACCAAGCCATTAATACAGAAAATTTAAAATAATAATAATAATTCAAGACACTCGACTCTTTTCGATACAATATCTGCATTAACTCTTCTCGACACTCAACAATATCTATATATTTCAATAGACAACGATATCTATATTTGAATCTTTTACACGGCCTTACCTGAATTGGAGATAAATTGTTTCGGTAGAATTTTGCCAATTCGTGAAAGAAATCGTCGGCGAGGCTCTTGCAGACTTTGGCGTCGTGAAGGCAACTCTTGATTTTGCGCCAATTGCCGCTCTGATCCACTCGTTTCTGCAACCAGTTAGAGTAATCTCCGAGCCTGTATTTCTTAATTCCTCTGTTGGACAGCACCTCTCCAGCCTCCTTGTTGGTGATGAAGAGGGCGAAGATAGTGAAGACGAGAAACAGAAGTATCAGTATAAACGCGACGAAGACGTACAGAAACAGCAGCCATGTGACCCCGCAGCAGGATCCGACTAGGCCGGCGAGAGAGACGATCATGATGAAAATCCCAATGGCGATGACGGGCCACTTCAGAAACTTGTCGCAGACGGTGTCGGCTTTGGTGGACAGCCATATTCCGGCGCCGAGGATGGGGATGGAGAGCGCAAACGTGGCGAAAATGAAAATTCCGAGGATGGTGTTGCTGAAACGAACCATGGTGTTGAGTTACAGGAGACGAGGGAATCAAGGCGCGTCTCCGCGGAGAAATATGGAATGTGGCTTTGCATTGAAATAGGGAGGTGGTATTTATTTATTTTTGTTTCGAAGGGAAGGTCATATGTCAGCCCAGTTTGATCTTACCGACAAATCTGATTGCACATATGTAGACCTAGGTTGATATTTTGGTTATAATCATGAAAGTCGGTGAGGAAAACGAAAGGTTATTTTATGATTACTTAAATCTTTTTTATTGAAAGTTTGAATGTCTATATCAACTCTATTTTATTTGAGTGAGGTTTGTTTTTTTTTTTTTTTAATATAATTTTAATATTTTTAATTTTTTTTTTTTGTTAAGGTAACTTTCATAGTTCAATGAAATAGGAGTGGTATTTACTTAATCTGTTGTGCAGAAATTTTTTATAATTTTTAATTGGTTTTATTAAATAAAAATAAAGATAACAAGATTTTAATTTTAAATAAAAATTGAATCGAAACAATTTATAACACTTATTAAAAATTAAATCGAAATAAGGCTGTTGTGGGAAGAGGAGGGATCTAACACATGTAATAGTAGATTGATTACATTGAACAAATCAGAGAGTGGATGAATGTGCAATTCATATTAAAATATACATAAGGCCGGAAAATGTGGAAGGTTGTGGACTGGATATTTTAATAATATACTATTGATATTTTATTTAATTATTTTAATTTAAATTATAGAAAGAAGCTTCTGTTCAAATTATATTCTTACCCAAAACAATTTTTGGCATCTCCCAAAAACCTTCGACTATCGAAGCTTTGCCCTGTTGCACATGGTTATTATGGTTCGTTGTCTCAGCGGTGTTAACCCATTTGTTTTATTATAGTCTTGGGATTAACTAATGGATTGTTGTTTCGTGACATTTAAAATAATAATAATAAATTGTTATATTTTTATTTTTTATTACATTATTCAAATAATTAAATTTATTGTTAGATTTTTTTACACAACATAAAAAATTTTAAAATTTTTATTTATAAAATTTTAATTTTTTAAATTTAATAAATTAAGATCATATTATTAAAATATTTATTATTAAAAAAATAATTTATTAAAAATTTATAATTAAATTTTATTAATTTTTAAATAAAAAATATTAATATTAAAAAATCATTATAATTAATAAAAGTTTAACCGCATTGAATGTTTGTGCCAATTTTAATTAAAATCAACTATAGTTGTTGTACCTCTATAACTAGGAAAGATGAAATGGAGCTTTTTATGTTGAATATCGTTTATAAATATGTATAAATATTAGTTCTCGTTCGAGTAAATATAAGAGGAATCGATCTCACAATCATATGGATGATAACCATATGGATGATAATAACTAGACAACTATCATTACACCAAATACCATTCGAGTCAAGGAAAAAAATAGAGAATAGAAAATAGGGAACAGACGGATAGATTTACAAAGAAAACATACATTACATAGCATTGCCAAGTGCAGCATCAGCACATGCATTAATCAGAGGCTCCAAAGACCTTCCAAATTTTAGCAAAAAGGCATAAAATAAATAAAATGAAGCAAAACTAGTGGAGTTGAAGAATCCAACCCTCACATATGCTTGTTGTGGTGCAGTGGTAAATGCCCTGGGTGCTGGTAGAGGTCGACCCAAGTTCCATTCCCCTTGTCTCCATCCTGCAGATATATGGTATAGTTAAGAATGTCCTATGTTCTGGTAGAGGCCGAAAAGGCTCCATTCCTCCTATGCCCAACCCGTTGAAAGTGGCACTTCAAAAGGGGTGCTTTCCACTATAAATTAGTTTATCTGCTTGTTGTGGTGCAGTGGTAAATGCCCTGGGTGCTGGTAGAGGTCGACCCAGGTTCCATTCCCCTTGTCTCCATCCTGTAGATATATGGTATAGTTAGGAATGTCCTATGTGTTGGTAGAGGCCGACAAGGCTCTATTCCTCCTATGTCCAACCTGTTGAAAGTGGCACCTCGAAAGGGGTGTTTTCCACTATAAATTAGTTTACACATTGAAGAATGGAAACAAATAAAGATCTAAGGCATGGGGATTGACAAGTTGGACAATTTTCGTAGGACTGCCCAAACTGTCGAATTCGTTTCGGCCATATCTCACTCATCCGAACTTGAATTGAGCTGAAATTTTGAGGGTAGATGCCTGAAAAATCCTAGAACGGCTCCACCAATTTTTATATCATTTGGAGCAACACATATTCTAGCGTATCCCTATGTGTCAATGATATATTTAGCAAGTGGCTATGCGAGGGTTTCATCTGGGTTGGGTGCAATCAGCTCCAGAGGTTGGTTTTTAGGTCCTTCGGGCCCTAGCGGCCAATATTTTTGTGGTTTATGCTCAATATTTTAGTAGAAAATGTTACAGGGGATACAAGATGGGTTAGAAATTTGTCTTTCAATAGATCATACTGTGAAATTGAGTGACAACGGCTTCCAATTTGCTGCTCAAAAGAAAAGTGAAAACCATACCTTTCCACGGCGTCTAGGGCAAGGATTAAAGAGATCTCAAAACAAGTTTCAAGTAGTTGATCAAAAAATGGCTCATATCTCAAATGAATCTGGTGCTAAGGTGCACCCACAAAATAATTCTACTGTGAAAACCCCTGTCAAAGGTAAGAATTTTGAAGACTCAGTCCCCAAAAAGAATTTTAGGGATGCCCTTCATGGTGGACAGCATCAGCCCAATGCTAATATCAATATTAGGGCTTCCCATAAACCTCTAAGAATGCCTAAGATTGATCCCAAGAAAACACAGTCAGGATGTCTTAAAGAAGCTGATGGAACTCCTATTGTTAAGCTTGATATGGGGAACATTCAGACTAGGGTCGAAGAATCCAACCCTCACAAAGAAATCAAGCAATTCGGTACACTATCGAGCAAGAACTCCGCCATTAAATGGAGGCCTTTTTCATTCGGATTGCTAGAGATTTAATTATTCATTTGGTTAGTTTAATGGTGTATGGTTAAGATAGTTCATATTTAATAGTGGTTTGATATATATATATGAATTTATTATTGTGAGAAACTTTTTGTGATTGACATTTGACATAAGAGCTAAAGTCATGTTATCATAATATTTTATTTATATTAATACTTATAATTTGAAAATTAGTTTAAGATTTTATTGATTTTACAGAAAAAATTCAGGTTTTAAGCTCTCACACATCCGACTATGATATGAACCTGTCTCTTAGAAAAGAGTCAAAACACAAAATCACTAGAGTGTCCCATAGGGATGATATTGAATTTGTCCCATAAGGATGATATTGAATTTATGTTTATCAATTGCATATTCAATTTTCATAATGACACCATTAAATATGTTTATACATACATGTGTAATTGATAGCAATAAGAAACAATAATTATGTACATATTTTTTAATAGAAAAAAGTAGAATTCATTTTCCATGCACTTCACATTGAGGCTTTTTGCTAGTTGTATATTATTTGGTTGATAGATTTTCCAAAATTACTATTTTGAAACCTTGTATAAAGAAATATTTAGAGAAAACACTATACAATTTTTTTTTTTTTTACGTATGCTAATGTTTTCTTTGTATTACAAACAAGTTTTAAATAGATATCATATTTTTCACCATGTTAATAATGAACATCAAACTTGTCTGATTAAATTTTAAACTAAAGGACAACATGAAGTAGTTAATAGAATAATAGTTCGTTTTTTTTTAAATGTATAATTTAATTTATCCATACACATGGATAAGGACCTGCCATAACATATATACAACAAAGCTATTCATAACTCTACTAGACACATCACATTTGAAGTGTTTCTCAATTTTTAAACATTGCAAGTAATTTACACAATTTTTTCTTTAGTGTCTATAAAATATCCCATCTAGTGTCAAAAAAAAAATTAATTAAACAAGAAAAATCATCAAATAAAATCGATCTATAAAATTTTAGGATCATAAAATATTTCCACAAAGATGTGAAAAGTACAACCAAACACATGGTAAGCATTATATACCACACTAATACAAATAGGTATTAAAATGTAGCTTTGTATTCATAGGAAAGGACTCAAGAATCCTAATAAAATGGTCACTCCACTCTCATGGACTATATACCATGAACATGTAGGTGTTCCTCCCTATTTGGGGCATCATTCATCTTCGATGTGTAACATAATTATTAATTATCTCTACCCCTAGTTGAAATTTTAAATGAAAATAATTAGAAATTCCAAAGTAAAAAATCTAATTCCCTCATTTCAATAATAGTAATTAAATAGTGGATACTGAAACCAAAAGCACTCAAAATAAACCAATATGGTCTCTTCCATTGTTAAGGCATGTCAAATAATTACTAAAGGAAAGTAGTACACTAACAATAAGATAAAGAATAAGTTTAAAATTATTTGGTTCAATAGTTTAATATAATGGTGATTTAGATGTTTGATGACAACATCAAATTATAACTATTGAAACATCAAAATAATGTTAAATTGAAGATAAAATATAAAGTAAAAAATGAACTTTATTTGTGTTTAAATACATAAAGTACAAAAATTAGTATTGTGAATCGATAAAAGCAGATGGGTCTTGTCCTTTAATATTCTAATATTATTTTAGTTTAAATGAGTGATACGAAAATTTGTTCATATATTAGCCTATATAATGAAATTGTTAGAATAAATGAATATTCTCTTAAGTTCCACTAGGATACACACTTGAGTTTCCACTCCTCCATGTGTCAGGAGAACTCTCAATGGTGTCTTCATCAGGTCTAATGAGTTTTTGTAATCCAAAAGCTCTCAATGATCAACTTTGCTATTTATACAAATGTTGGCAATTTTGGGTTTGAGATCCTAGCTTCTTGTCTATGAGTTGTCATTGATGTCAAAAGGAAATGGCATTAATGTTAAGAGGATGTGTTGGCTTCAAAGGTGGAATATTCCAAGAGAATATTTTTAAGAGAATCCAGAGAGATTCCATTGGCAAGGGTTTTTCATTAAAACCAAACCGGTTTTTATTAAAACCAAGTTGGATAGGGTTTTTATTAAAACCAATGGAGGTTCTCTTTATTATTTATTTAATTATTATTTAAAACCCTTCAAGGTTTTAATTAATTAATTAAGGGAGAAATTATTTTTAATTTATTAAAAATACTTAAAGGTTTTTAAACCTTTTTTTATTCTTAATTTATTAAAATTATTTAAGGGTTTTTAAACCCTTTTTGAAAAGACTTTGTTTAATTTCAAAATGGTCTTTATTTCCGTCGACGTCAAGGTGTCTTCAAAGAGACTATTTATTCTCCAACTCCTAAGGTTGGAAGGCTAATGAATTCAAAATTCCTCGAATGCAATTTGCGATGTTTGTGCTCTGTATTCGCTATGATCGAAGGAAGACTTAGAAGCACGTGCAATTGAAAAGTCTTTGAGAGTTATTTCAAGGGTGAAGTGGAGGGAAGTTCACTTGTGAACTTCATAGCCTGCATGGGCTAGTGGTAGCGAAGGCTGCTGTTGGGCGCTGCATTGGCGGAGGTCATCGTTTCGAGTCTCACGAGGGTGCTTTGCTAGAGTAACACATGTTTTTATTAAAACGTCTTTATGCCACGAAATTCAAAGTTTCTTGGACAACGATTTATAAGTTTTTGGACAGGTTATAGTGGGGACTTGTGAGGAATTTTTGGACAAGTTCCGGTGGGGACTTGTGAGCAGATTTGGATAGGTCCTAGCAGAGGACTTGTGAGCTGAGTTTGATAGTTCTATCAGAGAACTTGAGGACAGAGGTGCATTGGTTCTATGAGAAGAACCTGAGGACAAATTTGGCAAGTCTTTGAGAAGGCTTGTATGCAGAGGATTGATTTGTTCAAGAGTTGGACAGATCTGATAGATAGAGGAAGACTTGCACTAGACCGACTGACTATGTTTGGTACAGGTTTCTGAGCTGCTATGGACGTGATCATAGAAGGCAGAGGTCTCTTAGGCTAAGCATTGAGGACAGGAGGTCTTTGGTGGAAAGGAGTTCCACATGCTGGCAAGAGGTAGAGGCAATTGATCTTCTGAGGGATCATTTCTAGAGCAGAGGGGAAGGTATCTCCTTTGGGCCGAGGCTCATAAACATTGTATTTGGGAAGGATTCCCAAATAACTTTGAGATAACTTTTAGAGAAAAGTTTTTGTGGACGTAGCCCAACCATTTTGGGTGAACCACGTTAAAAATGGGTCTTCAATGTGTGATGCTTTATGTCTTGATTAATGTTGTTTTGATGCCACTACTATCTAAAGTTAAAATTATTAATTGGTTAAGTCTTATACTATTCACCACCCCTCTCAGTATAAGTCCATGTTCTTCAATTGGTATCAAAGTCGGTCTCTCTAGAAAGAGCCTAATAGCTTGGAGAAGGATCTATCAGAGGAACATACAGATTCAAAAAGAGATGAAGAGGTTGAGTTCGATCTCAAAGGTGAATTCTTCTTGGCTTTAAGAAAGCTTGAGAAATTCAGGGAAGAGAATTCTGTTCTCAAGCATCAATGTCAGGAAGAAGAGATAACAAGATCAGAATTGTCTCAAAGTCTATAGACTTCAAAATTCTAGCTGAAGAAGGGAAGAAGGTTGAACAGGTTCTGACAGACGCTCTCAAAGGAAAGGAATTTAATTGTGAGAAACTAGATGAAGAGGTTATGTCTCTTAGAGTGAAGTTGGAACAGTTGGCTCTCAGACAGAATACTCCGTGTGAAAAGCAAAAGAAGGATTGTATCACCATTCATGAAATAGGGTCTTCGAGCAAGATCAATCTTCATCCTGAAGAGCGATGGATTCTAGTTGGTCACAAGAAGAACAATCATCCAAGGCATCAAAACAGGTTACATAATACTTTCCATGGCTATTGTTTTTCCTACAAGAAATTTGGTCACAAAGCTATGCATTGCAATAAGTCTTTGAATAGCCATAGTAAAGAAAATGTTAACTCTTTTGCACCTCTTATGAATAAAAATGTCATGTGTTACAAGTGCAAGAATTTTTGGCATATAGCAAGGATGTGCAGTTTGGATAGATCTAGCCTTGAGTTCACTAAAAAGAGAAATGAGATAAAATCTAAGTCAATGATAGTTCAAATTGATTTTCATGCTCAAGACAAAGTAGAAAAATGGTATCTTGATAGTGGTTGTTCAAAACATATGACTGGTGAAAAGAAATTTTTTTTGGTCTTAAAAGAAACAAACAAAGGAACAGTTAGTTTTGGAGATAACAGGTCAGCTAAAATCTGTGGTAAAGGGACTCTTAGTTTGGATGGGAAATCCAAAACATAAAATGTGCTTTATGTAGAAGGCCTAAGACATAATATTCTAAGTGTGAGTCAACTTTGTGATCAAGGGCACATAGTATCTTTCTTTTCAGATAGATGTGAGATAAGTAAAGAAAAAAATGGAAAACTCATTACTAGTGCTACAAGGACTCCAAACAATCTTTACATGCTAAGTGAGATAAAAAAGGAAAAGTGTTTTCTAACTCAAGAAGATGAGAGTTGGTTATGGCATAAAATATTGGGGCATTTGAGCTTTGATAATCTTGTCAATATTAGTAACAAGGAAGCAATTAGAGACTTGCCCAAAATAAAAATGCCCCATAACATCATTTGCGGTCCTTGTCAACATGGAAAAAGGACCAGAACCAGTTTCAAATCAAAAGGATATACTTCTTCAAAACCATTGGATCTTATCCATATTGATTTATGTGGCCCTACCAGAACTCAGAGCATTTAGGGAGAAAGCTACTTCATGCTATTTATAGATGATTATTCTAGAATGACTTGGGTTACTTTTCTCAAAGAAAAATCTGAAGCTTTTGAAAAATTTAAAGCTTTCAAATAAATGATTAAAAATGAGACTGACAAGAGAATCAAATGCTTAAGATCAAATAGAGGAGGAGAGTTCACTTCAAATGAATTTGTGAAATATTGTGAGCAACAAGGAATCAAAAGAGAATATTCAGCAACAAGAACTCCTCAACAAAATGGAGTAGTTGAAAGGAAAAACAAAACTATTGAAAATATGGCTAGAGCTATGTTAAATGAGTCAAAACTTTTAGATGGTTTTTGGAAAGAGGCAGTCAGTACGGTAGTCTAAATTATCACCAGGGCCCAAATTAGAGTCAATCATCATAAAACTCCTTATGAGTTGTGGAAAGGAAGACCAGCTACAGTAAAATACTTCAAAGTGTTTGGGAGTAAGTGCTTCATCAGAAGGGAAGATCAAAATTTGGGTAAGTTTGATCCTAGGTGTGATGAGGGAATATTTCTTGGATATTCCAGCAGAAGCAAGGCCTACAGATGCTTCAACAAAAGAATTCATACGGTTGTAGAGAGCATAAATGTAACAATTGATGAAAAGACAGGGATAAGAGAACCGGTCAAGGAACTCGGTGATGAAATTTTTCAAGAAGAATTTAGAGAGGTTTCAGATGAAGAAGAGGAAAGACAACAACTGCTTCCCAAAACTCCTTCACGATATGTTCAGAAACATCATCCCAAAGATTTGATCATTGGTGATCCAAATAGTAGAAAAACAAGAAGAAGAGTCATTCCTTCACATGATTCTACAAATGTTTCATTATTATCTCAGATTGGGCCAAAAGATTTTAGTGAAGCATGTGCAGATAAGTTTTGGGTAAAAGCAATGGATGAAGAGCTAAATCAAATAGAGAAAAGTGAAACTTGGGAATTGGTTCCAAGACCTAAGGACAAGAATGTCATTGGCACAAAATGGATATTCAGAAATAAACTCAATGAGGATGAAAATATTGTCAGAAACAAAGCTAGGTTAGTCTGCAAAGGTTATGCTCAAGTAGAAGGTGTTGATTTCGAAGAGACGTTTGCTCTTGTTGCTCGTCTTGAAGCTATCAAAATATTTTTGGCCCTTTCAAGCTTCAAATCATTCAAGGTATATCAAATGGATGTCAAGTCAGCTTTTCTAAATGGGGTTTTGGTAGAAGAAGTCTACATAAAATATCCAGAAGGAGTGTCTCTCTCGAAACAGTCAGACTATGTGTGTAAACTAAAAAAGGCCTTGTATGGGTTAAAGCAAGCACCTAGGGCTTGGTACTCAAGACTTGACGGGTATCTTCATGAGCAAGGCTTTAGGAAAGGCGTGGTAGATAGCAATTTGTATATTAAGAATGAAAATGATGATATGTTGATTATGGTTGTCTATGTTGATGATATTATTTTTGGGGGAAATAATACTCAAATGTGCAAAGTTTTTGCTAACACCATGCGAAGGAATTTGAGATGTCTATGATTGGAGAGCTGTCATTCTTTTTAGGTCTTCAGATTGCTCAATTAAAGGATGGTATATTTCTCTCTTAAGGAAAGTATATCAAAGAAATGTTGAAGAAATTTGGGATGATGGACAGCAAACCAGTGTGTACTCCAATGATTACAGGGTGCAATATGAGTAAATATGATGAATCTCCAGTGGCAGATCAGAGGTTGTACAGATCTATGATTGGCAATTTATTCTATATTACAACTACCAGACCAGATATCATGCAGGCAGTTGGGTTAGTAGCAAGATTTCAAGCAGCTCCAAAATATTCTCATGTTATAGTAGTTAAGAGGATATTCAGATATCTGAAGGACACTATGGAATTTGGGCTTTGGTATCCCAAAGGTGATGATTTCACCCTCACGACTTATACAGATGCAGATTGGGCGAGCGATGATTGATGACAGGAAAAGCACAAGTGGTGGAGCATTCTTTTTGGGAAAGAGTTTGGTTTCTTGGCTAAGTAAGAAACAAACTTCAGTTTCCTTATCTACGATAGAGGTTGAATACATAGCAGCAGTGGCTGGGTGTACATAGGTTTTATGGATGAAAACCACCTTGGAGGATTTCAAAGTCAAGCATGAACAACCCATCTCCATACTTTGTGATAATACAAGTGCCATAAGTATTTCCAAAAATCCGGTAATGCACTCAAGGACAAAGCATATTTCCATCAAGTATCACTTTCTAAGGGAGAAAGTGCAAGACAAGCAAGTCAAGGTAGAGTATGTGTCTACTAAAGAGCAGATTGTAGATATCTTCACCAAACCTCTTCCAAGAGATACGTTTGAGTATCTAAGGGAGAAATTGGGAGTTGTACTCCCACCCCAGAATTAATCACCTCATCAGGAGGTGGGGGAGGGACTAAGCTAAGAGGCTCATTCTTAGTCCCAAGCCCCAAAGGTGACCCTTTGCCATTGATGACAAAGGGGGAGAGATTTGAGTAAGGGGGAGAGACTCAAGACAGGGGGAGTTGTTTATGTTGAGTTTTTGTGTTGTTGAGAAGCATGGTTTGCCATCAATGATAAAGGGGGAGATTGTTGGCAATTTTGGGTTTGAGATCCTAGCTTCTTGTCTATGAGTTGTCATTGATGTCAAAAGGAAATGGCATTAATGTTAAGAGGATGTGTTGGATTCAAAGGTGGAATATTCCAGGAGAATATTTTTAAGAGAATCCGGAGAGATTCCATTGGCAAGGGTTTTTCATTAAAACCAAATCGGTTTTTATTAAAACCAAGTTGGATAGGGTTTTTATTAAAAGCAATGGAGGTTCTCTTTATTATTTATTTAATTATTATTTAAAACCCTTCAAGGTTTTAATTAATTAATTATTTAATTAATTAAGGGAGAAATTATTTTTAATTTATTAAAAATACTTAAAGGTTTTTAAACCTTTTTTTATTCTTAATTTATTAAAATTATTTAAGGGTTTTTAAACCCTTTTTGAAAAGACTTTTGATTAATTTCGAAATGGTCTTTATTTCCGTCGACGTCAAGGTGTCTTCGAAGAGACTATTTATTCTCCAACTCATAAGGTTGGAAGGCTAATGAATTTGAAATTCCCCGAATGCAATTTGCGGTGTTTGTGCTCTGTATTCGCTACGATCGAAGGAAGACTTAGAAGCATGTGTGGTTGAAAATTCTTCGAGATTTATTTGGAGGGTGAAGTGGAGGGAAGTTCACTTATGAACTTCGTAGCCCGCGTGGGCTAGTGGCAGCGAAGGCTGCTATTGGGCACTGCATTGGCAGAGGTCATCATTTCGAGTCTCGTGGGGGTGCTTTGCTAGAGTAACACACATTTTTATTAAAATGTATTTATGCTAAAAAATTTGAAGTTTCTTGGACAGCGATTTATAAGTTTTTGGACAGGTTCCAGTGGGGACTTGTGAGCAGTTTTTGGACAAGTTCCGGTGGGGACTTGTGAGCAGTTTTTGGACAGGTTTCGGTGGGGACTTGTGAGCAGATTTGGATAGGTCCTAGCAGAGGACTTGTGAGTCGAGTTTGATAGTTCTATCTGATAACTTGAGGAGAGAGGTGCATTGGTTCTATGAAAAGAACCTGATGACAGATTTGGAAAGTCTTTGAGAAGGCTTGTATGTAGAGGATTGATTTGTTCAAGAGTTGGACAGATCTGACAGACAAAGGAAGACTTGCACTAGACCGACTGACTGTGTTTGGTATAGGTTGCTGAGCTACTGTGGACGTGATCATAGAAGGTAGAGGTCTCTTAAGCTAAGCATTGAGGATAAGAGGTCTTCGATGGAAAGGAGTTCCACGTGCTAGCAAGAAGTAGAGGCAGTTGATCTTTTGAGGGATCATTTCCAGAGCAGAGGGGAAGGTATCTCCTTTGGGTCGAGGCTCATAAAAATTGTATTTGGTAAGGATTCCCAAAGAACTTTGAGATAACTTTTAGAGAAAAAATTTTGTGGACGTAGCCCAACCATTTTGGGTGAACCACATTAAAAATGGGTCTTCAATGTGTGATGCTTTATGTCTTGATTAATTTTGTGTTGATGCCACTGCTATCTAAAGTTAAAATTATTAATTGGTTAAGTCTTATATTGTTCACCCCCCCCTCTCAGTATAAGTCCATGTTCTTTAAAAAAGTTGATCCTTGAAATAAATCAATCAGTTCCACTCTTGTCTTCATATTTTGTGTAATGCTTTGCATGTCTATTATTGTAAAATTCTAACATGGTATCAGAGCAGGATAGATTTTGCTAGCATTCACTCTTGAAGGTTGTAGGATCTGGTTAATTTAATTTGGATATTTTTTCACTAAATTGCTAG
Source organism: Wollemia nobilis (assembly GCA_028583015.1). NCBI lineage: Eukaryota > Viridiplantae > Streptophyta > Pinopsida > Araucariales > Araucariaceae > Wollemia > Wollemia nobilis. The sequence continues at coordinate 2,002,051 of JAQPPZ010016942.1, read as the reverse complement.
ATATATGCAGTAGTCAGCTTTATCCATATTTTTTTCTCAGCAAAATCTTTATTTTTGATAATATATGTATTATTTTCTTTAAAACAACTAATATTGTTTCAAGCTCGATGTTTTTTTTTTATTTTATCCACTCTTCCTTTACTCATTTCGGGGCTTACATTCTGTATGCCTTAAGCTGTAGTTTCTAAAATAAGAACCCTTTTTATTTTTCAAAATATCAACCCTCGTTTCAAATCAATATATCAATCAATGCTTAGCGTCTTTATATTTATCATCTTAGAGAGACGCAGAATATTTTTTTTTGTGGCCCCAAACTTTTTTTGGTCCTACCTCTTAATACGTGGCTCCACCTTTGACTCTAATATTGTTGATAGTTTTTTTTTTAAATATATATTTTATGCTAACATATTCAGTTAATCACTCTTGTCTCTAACCAGATCCATAATTTTTAGATCAACATCTATGTTTTTTTTTACGTTACAACTCGGCGCACCACCCATGATGTGGCTCTTGGTGACCTCCACGTCACTCTTGGCATCATTGCAATGTATCCCCATATCTTCTCACTAGGTGAAAATAAATTTGGAACTCAATAACAAGATGCTCCATTTATACTCTTCACCTGATAGAAGAAATAACACTTGCTCTACTTTTTTCATTGTCTTTGGTTCGAGTATTTCAATCCATGATTCGTCTAAAGTTTAGCAATTTTTTTTCTAACTTGTTATGCTGGGAAGATTTCTTAGAGGTAGCACTCAACTATTTTCTTATTATCTCCTAGTAGATCGCTCCCCTTAGTGGCCCTTCCAAGCTCACATCTCAGAAGATCAAAAACTAGATATCTAAAGAGTATAATTTTTTTAATATATCTTTTATATATTCTTTGGATATTTTAACCTTGTTTATGCAGGTGGCGTCTTTGGTTTCTTGGTGTCCTCAGCTACTCCTTTCTGCTACTTGCTTTTGAATGGTTCAAACTAGTGACACATCTAAAGAAGAGAGCTCACATTTTTTTTGTTTTGCTTGCAGCAGATATATTCTTCTTCTTGACAGTCTATATCTACAGGAAGGTTAATAATTTTTTTTTAAATATACTTTATATATTCTATGGATTCTTTATTATTGTCTGTGTAGGTGGTGTCTTGGGTTTCTCGGCGTCCTCAAAACCTCATTTGAACGGGAACCTCCTTTATACTATTTGCTTCTACCTAGTTTGAACTAACGATGTGTATAAGGAAAAGAGCTCATGTTTTTGTAGTTTTCGGGCGCATCTAATTCTTAGACACCATAAGGCTTTGTTAAAATATTCCTTCCTTTTTTTATAAAGGTTATATAAACTTCAATTTCGCAGTATTAATTTTGAATCCTTCTCAAAGAGCCTTTTAATTATTTAAAAATGTCTTTTATAAGTTGTAGTCATATTGTAACCATTACATAATTTTTTTTGGGGGAGGGGGGTTTATGTGCAATTTAATGCACATTTGTGTCTCTTTAAGGGGGGTTGTATAATTTTATCTATCTTTTCCTCAAAGCCTTTTTCCTTTTAGGTATTATATTTTAATAGAGGTGTAATTATTGAATTTTTAAATAAAATATTTCATATGCATACACTCTCTAATAAAAAATACACTCCTATATTATTTATTAATTTTTTATCAAATTAATATTTAAGGAAGAGCTATATTCTACTTATCTTCTTCTAAATTAAATTTTTATTGTTAAAATTATAAATTTTCAAAAATAAGTTCTATTTTTTTTTTTTGAAATTCATATTAGTTATTTTATCTCCTTTAAAGTTTATTAATTTATTCAAATTAATTTTTTAAGGAGGAGCTTTATCATAACCACTAAAAACTTATATTTTCCCTCACGTAAGGGCGGGTTTTTGGAGGCACTTGGTATAAAGGTCTAGAATATATTTTTCATTCTTCCATTTTATTTGGGAATCTCTCTCACTTATAGTTTCCCTCTCGTAAGGGCAAGTATTGAGAAAATCCAATTTAAACTGGTTGACCCTTGACAAATTCTTCTATATACTTATAGATTCCCTCAAGTAAGGGTGGGTATTGTGAGGAACTAATAGGATTTAGCATCTCTAAAATCGAACAATATTAAAAACTCATTATACTTATAGTTTCCCTCTTGTTAAAGCGGGTATATTGAGTTTTAAATATTTAAAAGCTTCATATTTATTCCTAAACAATTGTATTAATCCTTAATTGAAGTTCTAAGGGGGGATATATTGGTTAACTAAAACTTCAATTTTTCTCTTGTGTTAAAATGATGAATTCAATTGAACGTCTAACCCCTCATAAATTTCACACTTGGAAACCTAAAATTTTAAATCTTATCTCTTAAAATGGTCTTACTCATTTGTTAGCAACCAAGATTTGAAAAAGAATATGAAATTTTTATTGGTGCATATCTTCCTCATAAAAATTCAAACATTCTCACCCTAAGTTGCATTTCTTTGATTTCTATTGTTGGAACCTATAAACTCTTAGAAAAAACAATATTTATGAAATTATGTCTATTACTAGGTTTTATAGAAATATTGACCTTTTCCTTCTAAATGTAGTAATAAACCCACAAATGGAATTTTTATTTATTTAAACAAATCCTTTTAAACACCGTTTGGCCTCTTTACCACCAAAGTTGTATCTACCTCAACCTACACACTACCACCCTTAACTATTTCTTCTATTAATTTCTTGAAGAATTCCATCTATATTTTTAATTCCTTTTGTTCATCCTAAAGCCTAGCTACCTTTTCATCCTTTTTATCCGATTCCTATTTTATCAAGAATGCACCTTCAAATTCTTGTCATGTTTATGTAAAATTATGGGCACTCTCAATGTTTGTAAAACACTTTAAAACTTTCCCTTTGAAAGAAATACAAAAAAAAATACTTGTCAATATAGAATTAACATAATTTAATGATTTAGAAAAAAAACATCATTTCCGAGCATTGCTATCGTTCTCCATTATATCAATCTAAAAAAAATCTGACAAAGTAGCTAGTGTTTAATAAACTAGGATTTCTTGAAAATAAAATTTGTTAAATCTCATCTATTTCTTTCTAAAAATAATTAAATTTGTAGAATTTTATCAAAATAAAATTTAATTGCAATTGATCTACTTACCCTATTATTTAAAAAATTATCACTAGCCTTGTTTTGAGTGGCTAACTTCATAGGGACATGTCTCCCTCGATATTGCTTGGATTCATTCATATGACCACTCATTTTGAACCTCTTCAAATTCTAAAGAAAATAACATAAAATTTGTTTAAATTGGATTGCATCACTAAGAGATAAAATTTTTTGATGACTTTGTCCATAGCAAAAAAAAACTTCAATAGATCAACTTCTAATAACCATAACTCAAATTTTGATTAGAATTTGACATATGACTAGATTTTTTTGAGTACTCAAAATAATCTTCACGATGATGTAAGAATATTCTAAATATAAATGGTAAAAAAAATGTATAGCTCTCACAAGATAAAACATTTTCTAGAATTAATTCCTAACTTTTTACAATCTAAAAAAAACACAATCTCCACTTTGCAAAAAACATCGCTTAGATACCACTTATTATAAACCTCTGTTCTTCTTAACATAAATAATTTACCATAGACTAAAATAACAAAACATTTATTGCAAATAATATTCACAATAAAAAAATCCACACAATAAAACAAAGATGAATACTATTTTTTGAAGATAGGACAACATTGATATTATTTTTGAAGGATGAAGTTACACAAAATCCAATCAATGAGCCAAAACTGTTACAAAAATCCTTTAATACAATAATAATTTCTTTATATATATATCCATCTTCGTAAACCCTTCGTACTTCTTATACCCTTTTTCGTCTTCTAAAATTTTTCTTTTACTCATTAGTATAGTATAATCAACTGTATATTACATAAAACTGATATCAACTATTTATAATACCCATATATTATAATATTATATTCACTTATATTATATTATAAAATTAAAATATATATATACACGCACGCTATTTCAAGATGATCTAGTGTCTTTATATGGTATGCGTTTTTTTTTTGTTAAAGATAGATTAGAACAAGTAACAAAATAGATAGATGAAGCCCCTTTAATTTATAGGTTTAATTAATTTTAAAATTTACGTAAATAAATGTTCAAAATTAATGGTCAATTTCTATCGTAATTTCAATAAGTGGTTGAGCAACGGAAATTTAATGTGCGATATTTAATATATTTTGCATTGCACGTCATTTTACATTAAATTATTTACTATCATCTAATCTATACTCGAATTCAATGTGCCATTTTATTTTTAATTTTTTGACTACTCTTTTTAAGTTAAATCTTAATGAATCTTTATAGATCTTTATTTATTAAATAAAAACGAAATTAACAAAATTGTAATAATTAAACAACTTTTGATTACTACCAAAAACCTATTTTTAATATAATAAAATAATTTATAATTTTTTTTTTTAAAGTTAGGATTTGAATCTTTTTTTAATTAATATATATTTTTTTAAATTCATAAAATAATGTCTAAACATTCATTGTTAAAATTCTTTATAATTGTAGACACCAAAACAGCACCAATCCGATTATGTGATGACAAGCACTGATCGAATTGACATACATAGCCCCTAGGGCAGCCCCCAGAGGTTAAACAGTGGTCCTAACCACTCCCACAGTAGTTTTGGAAGGTCAGAGGTCAATTTGGCACCTTTTCAGCACTTTGCTCCCTACTCGTCCCACCCTGGGATGATTACAAACTGGTATTCATCCCACCCTGGGATGATTAGCAGTATTCGCTCGATGATGGGGCGAATAGTAGGTTTTACTAGCAAAAGTCAAACCTCGATAGGTCCGCCACTTAACTGCAACTTCAGGACATGCAATTGCGAGGAACGACTTCAAATCAGAGAGAGAGACTTCAGTCATGCATGCCTTGATTTTTGGAGGCCTCATGCAAGGAGACTCTAAATCGGGGAAGAATATTTTCTCCCAAAATAGGACAAGCAACTCAAGTGGCGCCCTCGCATGCGCATTCAAAGAGAGAGACCCTAGGTCTATAAATTGGTGAGTCTTCTCACCCCAAAAAAAGAAGAGAAGGAGAATTTGGAGCAATGAAGTGCTGCCAAATCAAACCCTCACCCATCGTTTGTGCTTTTACATCCTTGATCTCTCTTTTGGAAGGGAGGTTATTGGGTGATTATTGGAAGCGCAATCCGGACCCAAACCCGAACATTTGGCCACAATATCCCACCAAATTTGTCGACACAACCCCATAAGAGGTTTTGGACCCATCCCAAGTGGATTGGTGCCGAAACCGAGTCCCAAACGGTGGGCGTCCTGCCCCCGGCGCCCCCGCACTATTGTAGTTCTAATCGCCCCACCCTGGAGTGATTAGAAATATATGGCATATTTCCCTGATTTTTATTTTGCATTTGATTCTAGGTCACTTACATATGCTGTCATTTAAATTTCATGTGATTCTGACAAGTTTTGATCATGCTTTTGTTATTTCCCGCTTTCGCTAACATACAGGGAGCATCATCGGATATAGGGCGATAGAGGCTGAATTGGAAAAATCCGACCATCTGGGTCATCCCAAAATACCCCATTTTACCTAACCCCAACTTTGTAGGTGATTTGGAGGCCTCTGGACTAGACATTTAGGAGGTGGCTTTCGGACAGGTTATGACAGTCCTAATCGTCCCACCCCGGAGCGATTAGAAATTTGTGCAATATTTCTAGACTGTTCCTTTTGTAGTGGCTTCCTGGTAATTTTTTATTGCTTCTATCAAATTTTTAGCTCATTCTGATATGTTTCAGTTATCATTTTAATCATTTTATGCATGCACTGACCGCAGGCCTTGGGGATCGCATGTTTCTCTCCATCCGCAGGTGCTACTAATCCTTTTCTATTTCTCTGAATGTAGGATCTCAACACCAGAGGGGCAGCAAGGAACCATAGACATATTCATGCAAGCGGCGGTGACATTTGGTCCACCCATTTTCAATGTGGGCACGCGGAAGATCTCAAAGGGGAATATATCATTCATGGTGTAATCAAAATATGTCCGACGCTCCTAGCCCCTGAAAATGGAGGAGACGTATTGTAACACGATTTGGAGAAAATTAATAAAATAAAGGGCCACACTTTTACACTTGCTTTTAATCTCATTTCAGTTCGTTGGTTTTCCTTCTTTTCATGCATTCTCGTTCGTAGGACTTAGCATTGCATTTTCCCTTCTGTTTTGCTTCCGTATCCTCGTGCTTTCAGTGGCGATCATGGTGGGACCACTGTCCCTTGATTTTAAGATCAAATTTTTGATCAAAAGTGTTTGTTTTTGCTTGCAGGTATCAATATTTCAAGCACTGGACTGCTGCTCGTTCCACCCTATGGCGAATACAGAGCTGGAATTCGTGCCACCCTAGGACGAATAGGAATTCATCTCACCCTGTGATGAATACAGATCTGTTATTCATCCCACCCCGGGATGATTAGCTCTCTATGCAGTTTTAGAGTAGAAACTCAGAGGCATCCGATTTGGGCAGAGAAGAGGTAGGGGTTCTGAGCATCCTCTGTCATTTTTTATTTTTTGTCTCTATCATTTCATATTTCTTTTCTTGCATAGGAAAGTTTATTGCATGATTTCTTTCTTTTCGCAAGTAAAAATAACCCCACACACCATGTGGTAATTTAAACATCAAGGCATTGGTCGTAAAACCCCAACCCTTGATCAAGACCAACGGTGGATTTCATCACCACCTTGGCTTGAATATTTTTTGCATACATAACCCCGATCGCTACTATTGCTAGACGTAAATCCTGATGAAAGCTGACCAAGTGTAGCTGGGGTGATTCCTAGTGCATGAGGATAAGTCTTCTATGGTAGGTGTCATAAATAGAGTGATTCCCCTTTCATACCGCCTATGTTCCATGTACTGTTCTGCTCTCACGTACCTATAGTCTCCCTCACGTAAGGGCGGGTATATAGAGAGGTTCAGTATAATGGCCTGGTAGTGGTATATTGAAGGGGCGACCATTTTGGGAGATATAAGAGCCCTCATATTGCATATACAACAAAAATTTCTTTACAAGGTTTTCAAAACAAACATCAAAACACATTGAACCAGATTTAGGGCACACTTTTAATCCATAAACAAGATAATCATTGCTTTGATTGTGTGTTTCCTTTTTGTTTAGTGTAGCATAAAAATTGTAAAGAAGATAAAAATGTACACATATTTAGAAACACATCACCATGGTGTACACCCATAGCCGAGCCCAATCATGGGCAAAAGCTATGGAAAGTGTACAAAGGGGCACAAGTCACCTCCGATATAGTCCCGAGGACTTGGTCATACCGCCTTGGTGGCCTGACCCACAAGATAGTCCACATCATGCCATTACAGAATGGGACTATAGAGGCACCCCTTTGAGGGGCACTCCCACTCAGCATAGACCCTTTCAGGAGGAGGCCCTACACGTGGCACTCAACATAGACGGGAGGGCTCCCTTAGATGCTCGTTATGAGTGGCCACCGCACGATGAAGCGCTAGAACAACATAGGGTCCATAAGGAGGGGCCACATGATTACGTCATCCCTCCTTTACCCTTTATTACTATCAAAAACAATAGGCCAAATCCAGAGCACAAGGCTCTTCAGACAGGGCAAGCCAATTCTGCATGCCCCTTTCACACATATGAAAGGGAGTACGAGGAAGACCACTACATTCCTCAAGAACAATACATAGCATGGGAGCAATGCACCTCCGCACTTGCTATGTATCAAGATCACCCACTGAGGCCAGAGCCTCGGGTGAATGTCGCTAACCTCGATAGAGGAAAGTGACCCATAGAGATCTCGGATCACCACGACCGAGATAGATATGTAGGAGAGGCATCTAGGCTTCCTAAACACAAGACGATGGAACAAATTGACTTGGCATTTTCCAAACATGCCACCCACCAAGCGCAAATCACGTAGCTCAGGCAAGACCAACAATAGTTAGAGCATCTGTATCACCTTAGCAAAGAGCGCATTCAACGTCAGATAGACGAATTGCTCCAGAACACTATGCCTAAGAGGGTCCCAACCCCTCATGCACATAAGATAGAATTGTATGAGAGGCACAACCCCTTGGTGCGAGACAGGTCTCCACGACCTTATCAAATATTACCTCCAAGACCTCCTAGACCTGAGCGGGAGGCCACTCCTAGAAACAATGATGGGCACCCTCCGTGGGCACCCACCCATGTTTATAGGTCTCACCCAGGAACTCCTCGAGAAGCCTATGAGGAGTATGAGCAAGAAGAAGAGCGGGCTGAAATGCCCTACCAAGGCAGGGGGGATGTTGTCCAGCTACCCCTCCATAGGCCTCAAGTTCCTCGCAACCCACAACGAGAACAAACCAAGGAGGAAGAGATCAAATCCTTCGATGCATATAAAGCGTTGCTAGAGCGCTTAGAGTCTATGGAGACCAAGACTTCTGGGCCCCAAAAGCCCACTTTACGCCAGCTCCATAGTCACCCTGTGCATCCGTCAGTGCCAGCACCCCCATACCCTGAACACTTTAAACTACCCCAGTTGGCACTCTTTAGAGGGGAGGAGGATGCCCAAGAGCATGTGACTAGATTCTTGAGCCAATGCTTTGGCATTCAGGACAATGATGCTTTGCTGCTAAGAACATTTATAACCACGTTCGTAGGCCCTACCTCGGATTGGTTCACTCAGTTGCCAAAACATAGCATCAGTAACTTGGATCAGCTAGTGGACGCGTTCCTCGAATGCTTCACCTTCAACACCAAGAAGAAGGCATCACTAAGCGACCTAGCTAGCCTCAAGTAGTATGAGGAAGAAACCATGGCGGCCTATGGAAATCGATGGAGGACGTTGCTTTCAAAGCTGCCCTACCTCCCTCCCATGGCTGACCTAACCCAAATGTTCTCAAAGAGTTGTTTGAGATCGATCTCCATGCTATTGTAGCTGCAGCAATATGCCACTCTTGAGGAAGCCCTGGTGCAAGCCAAAATCATTGAGGAGATCAAGATACAGGATGGCGAGATTGCCAAGCCAAAGAAGAAAGAGTGGCCTAAAAATGCCAAAATAGGGACCATGCAATTGAAACCCACTACGGTCAATCAGGTTGCTATAAACATGCCTAAGCCTACACAAGCAACACAGCCCTCATAGGCTAACTATCAGGTAGTTCCTCTTGATAGCTATGAGAAGGAAAATCATCGACAAGAGCAAACTCAGCAGCGTCGCCCTAGGCGACAGTTCACACCCTTCACAGAGTCCAAAGACTCCTTGTTTGACCGTTTGTCCATGGCAAACTTGATACACCTGCCAGAAAGTCGACCCATAGACCCCAATGCGCCAAAACCTAAGGGCTATAGGGAAGACTTGTACTATAGATTTCATAGGCAGAAAGGACATGACCTTTACGCATGTTGGAAGTTCAAGAGCTTCGTGCAAGACCTAATAGACAACAAGACACTGGCGGTGGACAACCCCGTAGCGCCAAACAACCAATAGATGGGAGTCTTCAAAGACCCCTTGCCTGCCCATGATACGTAGGCAAAGACCCTTCAAGTCAATGAGGTGACACAGAACTGCCCCATGCAGGGGTATGTAGGGATGATAAGCATAGTGACTAGGAACAAGAGGTACCCAGGAGCTGCCCCCACGGTGGCCACAGGAGAGGTTCCATCAACATCACAACCTCAACAACACCCTACGCAACCTCCCCCACCTAGACCAGTGGCCACGATTCGGACTAGACTTACCCAAAGTCTAAGGACCACGTCGGCTAGGCTCTCCATTTATGAGCTCATTCAACAATCATCGCCCCATCGGGAGGCTCTAATGGAGATATTAAAAGCCATCGAGCTGCAGCCCCATGAAGCAAACTCTTTCAACAACTTTGTGGGACATGTAAAACAATGTATAGAACCAGTCATCACCTTTAGAGAAGATGAATTGAAATCGATGACTGGTGATATGGCGGATCCACCCCTGCACGTCATTGCATGGGTCAATGGGATTCCGTATAAGAGGGTGTTGGTGGACACTGGCTCGTCCAGTAATATAATTACAACAACGACATTGAAACACCTCAAGTTGCCAACATCTCACATCGTGGCCTCCACCTATACTCTTCGAGCATTCAATGATGCGATATGCTCGACGGTTGGCACAATTGTCCTACCCATCCAAGTGGGACAAAAGACTATTCCTACATTGTGCCACATCTTGGAAGGTGAGATGGCCTATAATATCTTGTTGGGCCGGCCTTGGATCAGGGACATGAAGTGTGTCCCTTCGATAGCTCATCAATGCCTAAAGTACACATTCGAAGGGCAGGTGCATGTAGTCCCGACAGATTTAGAGCCCTTCAAGTATTGCAATATGGTGCAATTGATGCCACAATCGACCCTTCCATCAACACATTTGGATTTTTAGTTGAATCCATCTAACCAGGGTCTGATTCCGCATGCATCCCCATTGTTAAGTCCATCAAATCACCATCTGGGTCCATCTTCATCATCTGGTCCTTCACCAACAATGCCACCTATGATGGCCACATCGAAGGACAAGGGGAAGAAACCCCTAGAAGAGGCACCGCCATTAGTCTCAACCATCTCTACCGAAGAGATGCCTAGCCGAATGGAAGTCGAGATGCCTAGTTCACCCTACATGGAGTGGACCTAGGAAGAACTCCCATTCCCTCCCCCTCCACCACCAATGATCACCGTTGAGATGGCCAATACGGGCCTAGGGGAGTATCTAGTGTGGAATATTGTAGCAACACCCGCACTTGAGTCCATGCAGGACATGGGGAGACCTCGCCTCCCCATCGGCACTGTGGTTCCTCTAGGCTACCCACCAAATCAGACAAACTTTGTTTATGGGGGCCTCGATAATGGCATTGAACCTTACATGCAAGAAGAAGAAGATGAAGAGCCCTTTGTTGAGGATGTCAACTATTTGTCCAACCTAGACTTCGCTTTGAGATATCTTGGCCAATGTAATTGGCATGGATATGGGTTGGGTAGGTATGAGCAAGGAGTGCACATTCTTTGCCAACCAAGATATCAAATGCCATATGACAAGTCAGGAGTAGGGTTCAACCACCCCCTACCCCTTGACATCTTGGTAGAGAACATGCAAGGCCTAGGGATAGGCAACAAGGATGGGTTGGCATTAGATCCATATGCCAATCCTAACACAACATATACATTGGGGGATTACCTCCCATTGCTAACAACCAACCTTGTTGACCTTAACAACCCTTTCCCTTCGATCGAGAAAGGAGAAAGTTTGAGGACTCACCTACAAGAGGGATATAGACAAGGCCAAGAAGGGTCTTCAGAAGATGAGTCAGAGTATGAGGTAGCACCTTGGGATCCTTTCGAGTCTGATAGCAATCATTCACAAGTGACCCCCATAGATGATTATCAGGAGAGCTTCATGACAATGTTCCCTTTGGATGCTCCAATTGAGCAAGTGCCACTTCAAGAGAATCAGGTCCTCCCGTAGAGAGCGAAACAACCTCGATGGGACCAGATCAATTTGCTCGAGCAAGATGAGCCTCACATATCACAAACAGTTGTCGAAGCCAATGAAGGCCTCTGGATCTCTGATAGTGATTATGAAGATGAGATTGAGATGGCATATCTCAATCATATGCAACAACAACAATACCCCATGGACATTGATGACATGTTTGAATAACTACACATAGGGCCAAGGCATAGGTGGCACCTAAACCAGGCGTAGTTGGACCAACTACTACACCCACCACTTCAGGTATACAGAGAGCACCTTCCACCCGGAGACCCTATAGAGCCATCAGTGCCAAGGGTAGACCCTGTCCTTTTATCCACACATAGGGCCGATCCATTTGTGCCAGTACCCACAGAGCCAGATCCGGAGCACAAAGATCACCTAGGATGTCCGAGTCACCACACCCATGGTAATGGAGACCAAAATCATTTCATCAACATGATCTCCATTGACTTAACCGCCCCCATCCATAACCCAGCCGACCCAACATGGTCATTGCATCTAGACCTAGATGCTATAGACTGGGATCACGCTGACACACCACCATCCCCATCAGAGTACTGGCCTTGTGGTGGGATGTTCCATTTCACCCCAGGACAGACTCAGGATGTCTTCCATGCTGAAGAGGAACCTGACGTTCCGAATGTAGATCTAAATTCAGCAAATGATATCCACTTGATCCCAACTCCACACCAGTTGGAGGATGGATCCCACATGTCAGTTGAGGAGACAACTGACGTAGACATCGGCTCTGATCCAATGAATCCACAAATCATCAAGCTGGGGGTAAGTCTATCCCCCGAAGAGCAAGCCGACTACATTGCCCTTCTCAAAGAGAAGAAGGAGGTTTTTGCATGGTCCTACAAAGACATGTCGGGGCTAGACCCACAGCTAGTCATGCATAATCTAACGCTTGATCCGACAGTCAAGCTAGTTAAGCAAAAACTACGTAAGATGCACCCAACAGTGGCCTTAATGGTCAAATATGAGCTACAAAAGTTGTTGGATGCATAGTTTGTCATCTGCGTGGATTACCCACCATGGTTGTCCAACATGGTACCCATCAAAAAGCTTGACGGGAGGATTCGCATATGCATTAATTTTTGAGATCTAAACAAAGCGAGTCCTAAGGATGATTTCCCCTTGCCTAGCATCGATGCATTGGTAGATGCTACAATGGGCCATGAAATGCTTTCCCTCATGGATGGTTTCTCGGGATACAATCAGATTCGTATCAATCTCGAGGACCAACTAAAAATGGCGTTCACAATGCCTTGGGGGACATTTTGTTATAAGGTCATGCCCTTTGGCCTTAAAAATGCTGGCGCCACCTACCAACGTGCCATGACGTACATCTTCCATGATCACATGCATAAAACTTTGGAAGATTACATGGATGATTTGTTGGCCAAATCTCTTTTGCGCCCAGATCATCTCGATGACTTAAGCAAGATCCTCGATCGCCTCATTGAGCATAAAGTCAGACTAAACCCCAAGAAGTGCGTATTTGGCATCACATCTAGAAAACTCTTGGGTTTCATAGTCTCAAAATGAGGAATCGAGGTGGATCCAAACAAAGTCAAGGCAATCCTTGAAATGCTTCCCCCAACTACCATCAAGCAGCTCAGAAGCCTACAAGGAAAGGTCACGTCAATCAAGCGCTTCATAGCGCAGCTATCTGACAAGTGCCGACCCATGAATAAATTATTGCACAAGGGGGTAGCATTTCACTGGGATGACGAGTGCCAATCAGCCTTTGATGACATCAAACAATACTTGGCTTCACCGCCAGTATTGGCACCACCTAGACCAGGAGTGTCATTCTACTTATACATCTCAGCTACTGAGGTGGCACTGGGTGCCATGCTATCCCAGAAAAATGAACTACACAAAGAACAAGCTACTTACTATCTTAGCCGCACCCTGGTCAGTTATGAACTTAACTATGCATACGTCGAGAAGCTATGCTTGGCAGTGGTATTTGCTACCAAAAAGCTATGCCACTACATGCTGAGCAATACGACGTATGTTGTGTCTAAGGAGAATCCATTGCGATACATGATGAGTCGTACTTATCATAGTAGCCACACGACAAAATGGATCATGTTGTTGATGGAGTTTGACATCGAATTCATTGGATAGAAGTCCATCAAAGGTCAAGTCATCATCGATCAACTAGCAGAGGCTCCTCTCGAAGATGATCAGCCTCTGACCGTAGAGCTGCCAGATGATGGGGTCTTCCATGTCTCAGAATCACTAGATTCTGATGAGCTTGAGTCACAGGCCGACATAACCCTATTCTTTGATGGTTCTAAATGTGAGCAAGGGGGTGGTGCAGGAATTGTATTCTTCACACCACAAGGGGCTCCAATGCCTCTATCATTTAAATTAGATTTCCCATGCACCAACAATAATGTCGAATATGAAGCCTTGCTCATAGGTCTTCAAACAACAATCACCATGAACATCAAATGCTTGAACATCTTTGGTGATTCGCTGTTAATTGTCAACCAAGTAAAAGGGGTATTCCAATGTAAATGCCTAGTTCTACAGGCCTACAAAGCCCTTGTGGATAAATTCTTGGCAAAGCTTGAATGGTATGACATCGAGGCACTCCCTCGATCATCGAATCATTTTGTGGATACTATGGCCTCCTTGGGGTCACTAATCCCGCAAGACCCTTCTGGTGAGATGACAACCATTCAAGTTAAAACATTATCGCAATCCATGATGGAGCATGCAAGCTCTGACCTAACGCTAGGAATCCACCTGATCCAGATTGAACCATCTCAGGATAAGTTCTCTCGAATCCGTGATTGTCTGAATCATGCCAACTGGGGGTCCTTGTTCTCCTCGACCCCTCTTAATAGCAACACAACGCTATTCTTACAAGTTCTTTCCCACTCAGATTTTGCTAGGGATGAACTACAAGAGGGATTGGCCATTCATACCATCGAGGTTTCTGATCAGCAAGATTGGTACACACCCATAAGGGATTACCTCAAGTTAGGTAACCTCCCACTTGGATTGACACACACCGTGAAAATATCATTTAAATAGAAAGTGGCAAAACATGTCTTGCTAGGAGACATTTTGTATCGTCGAAGCTATGAAGGAATCCTCCTCCATTGCTTGGACCAGCAGGAGTCCACTTGGGCGATCACCCAAGCGCACGATGGTACATGCGATGGCCACTTCAGCGGTATGGCCATCGCAAAGTGCATTCTCTGCATGGGCTATTATTGGCCATCTTTAGAGCGAGATTGTTGCGCATATGTAAAGAAGTGCATGAAGTGTCAACACCATGCCAATTTGACACACGTACCTTCTCAGGCCTTGCAATCGATCCAATCGGCTTGGCCATTTTCATAGTGGGGCTTAGATCTAATCGGAAAGATCTCCCCTACATCGTCGGGTCATCACACGTTCATCATAATGGCCATAGAGTACTTCACCAAGTGGGTGGAAGCAATTCCGCTTACCTCTATGACTGGAACCCGCATTGCGGAGTTTATTTTACATAACATCATATGTCATTTTGGTATTCCATCCAAGATCATCTCGGATAATGGGACGTCATTCAAGAATAAAGATGTGCATGCTTTGACAACAAAGTACAAAATTCAGCATAGTTTTTCAACACCCTATTATCCGTAGGCAAATGGGCAAGCAGAGGCGTCAAACAAAATGCTAGTTGCAATCCTCAAAAATATGGTCACAGATAGTCATAAGGATTGGCACATTCAAATCCCGCTTGCCCTATGGGCTTATCGCACTAGCATTCGGATGCCCACTAGGGCAACTCCATTTTTGCTGGTGTATGGCTCCGAGGTAGTCATGCCTCTCGAGTTGGAAATACCTTCCCTACGCATATCAATGCAAGAGTTCATCGATGATGACACTGCACGGTAGGCCCGATTAGATCAACTTATGTTGCTCGATGAACGATGCGTCAATGCTCTCGAGCATTTACGTATCTATCAAGAGCGACTTAAGAAAGCATACAACATGAAAGTTCACCTGAGGGACTTTCAGGTTGGTGACTTGGTCTTAAAAGAGAACCAACAAAATTCTAACTTGCCACCCCATCTAAGGGACAAATTCATGGCAAACTGGTTAGGTCCCTATGTAATTGATAGTAAAATAGGACCTAGAACATACCGACTCACCTCTCTTGAAGGAATCAAGGAACTAGAACCCTTGAACATCAGTCATTTGAGGCCATTCCACATTTAGAGAGCCATAGCCCACCCCAAAAGCTCCAAGGATTCTCATAATCGCTTGGTCAACCTAAAATTCCCCAAAGGTATCATAATCACTTTGGTCAAACCAAAAGCTCCAAGGATTCTCACAATCGCTTGGTCAACCAAAAACCCCAAGGTTCATAACCCTTTGGTCAACCCAAAAGCTCCAAGGATTCTCACAATCGCTTGGTCAACCCTAAAATGCCCCAAAGGTATCAATAATCCCTTTGGTCAAACCAAAAGCTCCAAGGATTTTCACAATCGCTTGGTCAACCTAAAAACCAAAGGTATCCTTAAACCCTTTGGTCAAACCAAAAGCTCCAAGGATTCTCACAACAAGGTATCATAATCCCTTTGGTCAAACCAAAAGCTCCAAGGATTCTCACAATCGCTTGGTCAACCCAAAATGCCCCAAAGGTATCAATAATCCCTTTGGTCAAACCAAAAGCTCCAAGGATTCCCACAATCGCTTGGTCAACCCCAAAAACCCCAAAGGTATCAATAATCCCTTTGGTCAACCCAAAAGCTCCAAGGATTCCCACAATCGCTTGGTCAACCTTAAAATGCCCCAAAGGTATCCATAAACCCTTTGGTCAAACCAAAAGCTCCAAGGGTTCCCATAATCGCTTGGTCACAAAATACCAAAGGTATTCAATAATCTTGGCAAACAAAAGTCAAGTTTTTAAAGGTATCATAAACCCTTTGGTCAAACCAAAAGTCCAAGGGTTACAATGAAAAAAAAGATAATCACAAAAAAAAAAAAAAAAAATTGCATCTCAATTCCATGCATACTCGTAAAAATCAAAATACAAAAATATAATAAATTGCATTAGGCATCACATCCATACATTGCATATTTGTTGGTCATACATGTCACAAACACCATAGACTGTAATTGCTAGGCAATTCCATCATTTTCCACATTTAATCCATTTTATAAACACATACATCCAGAATAACACCATCCACATTTTTAGCATAGTCAGTTGTCTCCTAATGTATTTAGGGTTTTCGTCATTCAGCTGTCTTTAAATTTCTAGCCAAAAACCGTACAAAGTCAGACAGATTTTACAAAGGTAGAGTTTTACTTGGATCACGCCTCGTTACGTAACATCCCTACACAAGTTAAAACACATAAAATAATTCCCAAGTTGTGTGAACGCAAGAGAAACCTACAAAGCAGTCTAGGGTACCATAGGTGAAAGGTTAGCCTGTTCATCCCCCTGTGCGAATGGTTCAAGAATGCTGAGAATTGACAAAAGGACAAGCTCTTCCACATCCATCCCCCATAATCAACAGTGGTTTTCACCACTATCAATCATATCCCAAAACACCTTTGGTCCCCAAAGTCGTAAGGATTCGTACTACATGCCCCTGACAAGGATGGGTAGTCGTCCCCAAGGCCTAAAAGGATCAATGCCATTCAAAAGAAAAATCCCAACAATCCATCATCATAAACATCTCCAATTACCTTTGGTCCCCAAATTCATAAGGATTCATACTACCCCTAAAGGATGGGTAGTCGTCCCCAAGGCCTAAGAGATCAATGCCATTACATAATCATATCCCCAATCACCTTTGGTCCCCAAAGTCATAAGGATTCATACTACATGCCCCTGACAAGGATGGGTAGTCATCCCCAAGGCCTAAGAGATCAATGCCCTTACATAATACTATCCCTAATCCCCTTTGGTCCCCAAAGTCGTAAGGATTCGTACTACACGTCCCTGAACAGGATGGGTAGTCATCCCCAAGGCCAAAAGGATCAAGGCCATTCATAAGCCAAAACCCTACGAGCTCAACTTTGCAACCTAAAATGCAAAATCAAATAACAGTGGTTATCACCACTATTCAAATCCCTTGCTCAAAAAGAAAAACAAAAGCAAAAAATAAATAGTGATTTTCATCACTATGTATGAGAGCAAGTATCCCAACAAGTTGAGCAACTAAAAGACGCTTGAGCTTGAATCCTTGGAATTCTCAGCATTCGAAAAACCATCTAGGTGATCCTCATTACGGGTTTGGTGGACAACCTACCTGACAATGGTGGTATCCTAAATGCATGATGATATGTCTATCACATTAGCTTTGCGTGTGAGCAGACCAATGTTTGCATGTGGATGAGCTAGCTTATGGTACCTTAGATTGTCCCATGGATTAATCTTACTAAATACAACAATGGAGTTAGTGGAGCTAATTAGGTGATCCTCAGTACAGGTTTGGTTGACAGCCTATTTGGCACTGGTGGTATCTTGACAAATACCACATAAATGAACTCAATTGCACACACAGGGATGTGAAATAACTTGGTCAAACTCAAGTCTGATTTATACCTTGTTCAAAAGTCTTGTGAGATAAATGTATAGTCTTGGCTAGTTAGTTAAAACATCTGAATCTCAGAAAACCTTAACTACATTTTAAAACAACTGGTACATTTCATTACTTACATCACCATCAAAAAATACGAAAAATACCAAAACAAAATTACCACATGCAAAGTCATTCCACAAAGCAATCACATCATACAAAAATCTAGTAACTCCTGTATAGTCTATGGTGCCATCGACAAGTTACCAACAAATCATTTCATTCATTCCATATGCATACATCATATCATTAGAAACATCGCATTCATAATAACACATGCATACATCATCATAAATAAATGTGCATAAACAAAAAAAATAAATCATGACAAGTGTATAACCAAAAAGAAAATTCATGTATATATATATCATCAAAATGCCCATAGGCTATAATAAGTCGGTCCTCTGACCTAGCAAAAACAAAGCAAAAACTCAAAAACCCCCAAGCCTAGGGCATCGACCACCATGATCATGCAGGATCGGTGCGACGGGAACTACCCCCATGGTGTGGGTCCTATGGGACCTCTCAGGGCGGTTGCTGCTAGCCCTTGCATCATGCCCACTAGCGCCCCCTCATCCAATCGCCTACGATGAGATGATGTTGACTGCTTAGTATCGTTGTCTCTCATCCGATGCGAAGACCCACCTCCAGGGAGCTCAGGTAACCGCCCACCGAGGTGGATAATCTCTACCTCCAAATCCATCCGATGTCGAAACCAATCTGCCTCCCATCGATGGTACGTAGCCACTACATCATCATGTTGCACCAACTGAGTTCGTAGGAGATCCCTCTCCCATGCAGCATCTGTGTCCCCATCCCGTCGATGGTATGCAATAAATGCATTCTCCCACTCTGCCAACTGAGTCCATAGGAGATCCCTCTCCTGCAAAGCCTCCCCAAGCTCCTCATCCTATCTCCGAAGCAGATCCTCCAATCATGCTATCTCAGCATGATCCCTCACCTCCACACCCTCCGGGATAGCTTGGTGCATAGGCATATCTAGGACTATGGGCTGCTCCAGCTCCCACTGCTCTGGGATGTCCTATGTATTCGGCTACTTCGAGAATCCCAAAATCATCCCCCCAAAGCTGTCAACCTCCACCATGTCTGCATCCTCGAGCGGAACCCCCCAACCCTCTCCCGATGCCTCTGCACCCTCACCACCTATTGCTGCCACCTCTGGACCCCCTAGAGGCCCCTCGCCTCGCCACCGCCATAATGTCCACCATTGGTCATACTCAATGGTCGCCCCGATGTTGTCCATGTTAGGGACATCGATCATAGGATCTGACTCCTCACCAAGTGGCTCGATGATCGGCCAGGCAAGAGTCCTCTCGTCGCCCCGACATCGATAGATCAAGGGCTCACCAGGAAACCCCTGGCACACCCCAAACTATTGCGTCACTCGAATGTATGAGAAGTACTCCTGCTCGGTCCCATGTCGCCCAATCAGCCATCTCCCCCTATGCACCCACCAAAGCCACTCTCCAACCTCAGGCCAGGCTAGATAGTCTAGGTATGGGCACCAGAACACCTCCCCTAGAGCAAGCCGAGCGAAGGCATCAACATAGTGCCCTACGACACCTACCCACCATCGACTCTGCCCCTACTCCTCAGACCACCACCACAGAGCCGCATACCCTATCTCTCTATCCACCATCTCTGCCCGCGTGGTCCATGGCAAACCCTATGGCCTCTCCATCACTATGTGCTGCCACCCCCAGCACTACAACAGGTAGTTGCACCCAATCCCCTTCCACCTCCGACAGTGGACCTCGTACAACTCATCATAAAGTTGTGCTAGAAGCGTCTGTCCCCACCTCATAATCAAAGGTGCCTCCATCGGACACTCGACCAATCTGAACACTACCTCCAGTAGGTTCCATGGGAACCTCACACCTGAAGAGTCGGGCAGCAACATGTTGGAGATGAGGGTCATCAGTAATGCATGCCTCACCCCCAACACGCCCCTCTCTAGCCACCATCGCACCAAGATACCACCAATCAGGCAATCTCCCTCTGCCCTCTCCACCGGACTATCCACCCCCATCTCCACCCCATGCCCGAAGCATCGTGTCAGCATAACCATCCACTGATCATGTGGCGTAGTCCGAATCGACAGCTCGTCTATCAAAATTTATAGAATCTGATAGACATCCTCTAGAGTCACTATCATCTCCCCTGTTGGGAGATGAAAGGTATTAGTTTAAGGATCCCACAAGTTGATCAGGGCCATCAGATAGGCCCGATCCCCCACCATAAGCTCTAGTCGAGTCACTTGCTTGAGCCCAAGGGCATCAAGCCACTCCCAGTCAACCATAGTCAGTGCCTCTCGTGCTTCAAAGAAAATCGTAGGCACACGGTACCGGCTCTTCACAACCTGCAAAAGAAAACAAAACAAAAACATTAAAACATGACAAAATAAAATGAAAAATTGTACAACACTAAAACAAACATACAAACTGTCTAAATACAAAAACATTTCATCAATGTACAGTACAAACACAAAAAAAACAAAACACACAAAGTCAAAAACATTTTAACCTAGGGTTTTTTAACTCTAGTTTAAACTGATAAATAAAAACAAACAAAATAAATTCAAAAACATATTTGTCAATCCTAGGGTTTTTAACTCTAGTTCAAACTGATAAATAAAAAACACAAAACAAATTAAAAAATAAATATTTGTCAGTTCCTAGGGTTTTTTAACTCTAGTTCAAACTGATAAATTAAAAAAAAAAACAAAAAAATTCAAAAACAAATTGTTAGTACCTAGGGTTTTTAACTCTAGTTTAAACTGATAAATAACAAAAAAAAAAACAAATTACAAAAAATAGTTAACCTAGGGTTTTCATCCTAGTCTAAACTAACAAAAAAAAACAAAATACAAAAATAAATAGTTAACCTAGGGTTTTCATCCTAGTCTAAATTGACAAAAAAAAATAAAATAAAAAATAAATAGTTAACCTAGGGTTTTCACCCTAGTCTAAACTGACAAAAAAAAACAAAAAAAAACACAAAAATAGTTAACCTAGGGTTTCCATCCTAGTCTACACTGACAAAAAACAAAAATTAACAGTCTAACCTAGGGTTTATAATTCTAGTTTAAACTACAAAAAATCAAACAAAATAACAACTAGGGTTTCTAACTCTAGTTAAACAAAAATAAAAATTTTACCCTAGGGTTTTCATTTTACTGTAACTCTAAAAATACAACATACAATAAAAGTTTTCAGTTCCTAGGGTTTAACATTCGTCTAAAACTGATAAACAACAGACAACAACATAAAAACATTTTTTTTATGCTAAGTTTTCAATCTTAGTTTAAACTAGGGTTTTCTTTTTAGCTTAAAAACAAAAAAAATTCACACACACAACACACATTTAACTAGGGTTTTCATTTTTAATTTGAAAAACAAAATACAAAAGAAAAAAATGAATTACGGTTTTAAAACTGTAACACAAACCAAAATACAGAGGAGGATCACTTACCGATCTCGCTTCGGCTCCACCGCTTGATGATCCGGTCCGTGAACTCATGGTGTCCGAGAAATTTGACAGCGCTCCGCTACGCGAACTCGACCTCCTCCTCCTCACAGCTCTCAAATGCCAGGAAAAACAAATGCAAATGAGCCCAAAACCTAGTTTTGGCCCTTAAATAGGCTTTTAGGCCTATAATCGTTCCCCCCTGGGATGAGCACTCTAGTTAGCACTCGTCCCACCCTGGGACGATTACTAAACTGGTATTCATCCCACCCAGGGATGATTACAGAGCAAGAAATTCAAAAACAACAAAAACTGCACCAAAATGCACAAAAAATAACAATAAACTTGTCGATCAAAGGGGCCTTTGTGCCTGTGATTCTTGGCATGCAAAACTAATGTTGGGGTCACAAATTGTCACTATCCTACTCCCTAAGAAGGCTATCATAGCTGGACCACTCCATGGGAAGATGGATTTTCAAGAATTTCATCCCCAAATGACGTCACAAAAAGGGTCAAAACCCACCAAAAATAGCAATAAACTTGTCGATCAAAGGGGCCTTGTGCCTGTGATTCTTGGCATGCAAAATCGATGTTGGGGTCACAAATCCTCACTATCCTACTCCCTAAGAAGGCTACCATAGCCGGACCGCTCCACGGGAGGACGGATTTTTGAGAATTTCATCCCCAAATGGCGTCACAAAAAGGGTCAAAACCCAACCAAAAATAGCAATAACATTGCCGAACGAAGACGCCTTTGCGCCTGACATTCTTGGCATACAAAATAGACGTTGGGGTCACAAATTGTCACTATCCTACTCCCTAAGAAGGCTACCATAGCCGGACCGCTCCACGGGAGGACGAATTTTTGACAATTTCAGCTCCAAAATGCGTCACAAAAAGGGTTCAAACCCACCAAAAATAGGTCAAAATGTTCAGAAACTGCATAAGCATTCAACGAAAAACAACTGAAGGCACCCTTACCTAAGTCATCTTGGGTCAAGTGACTCGTCGCTTTTCTCATGTCGGTCATTCCCTCATCGATTCGTCGCTTGAGGGGGTAGTCACACTTAGTCACCAATCAACAAAAACACACCCAATCAAGGAAATGGCATGCATTCAAAGGATCATTGACAAAGACAATCATGCCCCTGCTTGGGGCAGCAAACAAGCAATAATCACAAGCTGATCAAACACTTGGCATTCTAGAATCATGAACTCAAGGTTCCCATAGACAAAAGGTTGCGCCCTTTGCCTATTCATGACTGAACAATGTCCAAGATCAAGTAACACCTCACTAAAAAAGGTTAACACTTGAATTAAGCTCCTTAGCTCGTCAGAAGCAAGGATTCAAGAATGCGTGCCCTTTCCATACTTGGGGCATCAAAATTTGGTTAGGTTACTAAGAAACCCTAATCATTAGTGCTTTGGTTATCTATTTTTGCTCAGCACTATGCCATGCATAGCGCATCCCAAAAAGGGGCATCTGTAGACACCAAAACAACACCAATCCGATTATGTGATGACAAGCACTGATCGAATTGACATACATAGCCCCTAGGGTAGCCCCCAGAGGTTAAACAGTGGTCCTAACCACTCCCACAGTAGTTTTGGAAGGTCGGAGGTCAATTTGGCACCTTTTTAGCACTTTGCTCCCTACTCGTCCCACCCTGGGACGATTACAAACTGGTATTCATCCCACCCTGGGACGATTAGCAGTATTCGCTCCAGGGTGGGGCGAATAGCAGGTTTGACTGGCAAAAATCAAACCTCGATAGGTCCACCACTTAACTGCAACTTCAGGACATGCAATTGCGAGGAACGACTTCAAATCAGAGAGAGAGACTTCAGTCATGCATGCCTTGATTTTTGGAGGCCTCATGCAAGGAGACTCTAAATCAGGGAAGAATATTTTCTCCCAAAATAGGACAAGCAACTCAAGTGGCGCCCTCGCATGCGCATTCAAAGAGAGAGACCCTAGGTCTATAAATTGGTGAGTCTTCTCACCCCAAAAAAAGGAATAGAGAAGGAGCATTTGGAGCAACGAAGTGCTACCGAATTACATCCTCACCCATCGTTTGTGCTTTTACATCCTTGATCTCTCTTTTGGAAGGGAGGTTATTGGGTGATTATTGGAAGCGCAATCCGGACCCAAACCCAAACATTTGGCCACAATACCCCACCAAATTTTTTGACACAACCCCATAAGAGGTTTTGGACCCATCCCAAGTGGATTGGTGCCAAAACTAGGTCCCAAACGGTGGGCGTCCTGCCCCCGGGCGCCCCCCGCACTGTTGCAGTTCTAATCGCCCCACCCCAGAGTGATTAGAAATATGTGGTAGATTTCTTTTATTTTATTTTTGCATTTGATTCTAGGTCACTTACATATGTTGTCATTTAAATTTCATGTGATTCTGACAAGTTTTGATCATGCTTTTATTATTTCTCGCTTTCGCTAACATACAGGGAGCATCATCGGATACAGGGCGATAGAGGCCAAAT
Organism: Wollemia nobilis; assembly: GCA_028583015.1. Taxonomy (NCBI): domain Eukaryota; kingdom Viridiplantae; phylum Streptophyta; class Pinopsida; order Araucariales; family Araucariaceae; genus Wollemia; species Wollemia nobilis. The sequence goes on along the minus strand of JAQPPZ010016942.1, from coordinate 1,977,861 downwards.
TAGCAAAATCCGACCATCTGGGTCATCCCAAAATACCCCGTTTTACCTAACCCCAACTTTTTAGGTGATTTGGAGGCCTCTAGACCAGACATTTAGGAGGTGGCTTTCGGACAGGTTATGACAGTCCTAATCGTCCCACCCCGGAGCGATTAGAAATATGTGCAATATTTCTAGACTGTTCCTTTTGTAGTGGCTTCCTGGTAATGTTTTATTGCTTCTGTCAAATTTTTAGCTCATTCTGATATGTTTCAGTTATCGTTTTAATCATTTTATGCATGCACTAACCGCAGGCCTTGGGGATCGCATGTTTCTCTCCATCCGTAGGTGCTACTAATCCTTTTTCATTTCTCTGAACATAGGATCTCGACACCGGAGGGGCAGCAAGGAACCATAGACACATTCATGCAAGCGGCGGTGACGTTTGGTCCACCCATTTTCAATGTGGGCACGCGGAAGATCTCAAAGGGGAATATATCATTCATGGTGTAATCAAAATATGTCCGACGCTCCTAGCCCCTAAAAATGGAGGAGACGTATTGTAACATGATTTGGAGCAAATTAATAAAATAAAGGGCCACACTTTTACACTTGCTTTTAATCTCGTTTCAATTCGTTGGTTTTCCTTCTTTTCATGCATTCTCGTTCGTAGGACTTAGCGTTGCATTTTCCCTTCTGTTTTGCTTTCGTATCCTCGTGCTTTCAATAATCTGCTCACAAGATTAGATGGATCCAAATCTAGCAACCAATGGTCCTCTTCATGCAATCATAAAATAATAAAGTGTTATAGGCTTGTTGGAGACGAACCTTGTGGTTTGAACCCTACATTCAACACTTACTAAAAACAATATGGATGTAACCAACTTTCCTATGTATAAATAATAATAATAAATAAATAAATAAAATTACTTATAATTTCAAATCAACTAAAAGTTGTCATAAACTTAACATTTTTCGTGTGGTGTCCTATGGAACAACCCAATATTTTAGGGTTTAATTCTTTTTTGAGTCATTTAAAGTTCAAACCGAACCATGTTATATTCTCCTTATAAAAATTCATCCCCAACCTTAAGTGTTTTGTTAAGTTAACCAAATAAAATAAAATAAAAAAACATACTTCTATATTTAAAAAATAAAATAAAAATTATATTAAAACAAAAATTACTTATAAAAATGTAAAAGATAAATATATGTTCATTAAAAAAAATACTTATAAATTAGTTAAAATTAAAAAAAACTAAGGACCCGCCTCTTACAAAACATCGATATCCAAAACAAAGAATCCTCCCACTTAAATAAAAGAATGCAAAATAAAACCCATCATATGCCTGGCGCTTACCTCTCTATTTGAAAGTAGTCGAGCCCCTCTCTTAAAAACAGAACTAGCCGATTAGGAGGATAAGGTTCTTCAAAATGTTGGGCAGGTCCTCTTTACCATTGGAATTTCGATCTCTTATTATGTTATTAATTTAAAAAAAAAAAAAAATCAATAAAATTATCTAAACATTTACAAAATTGAGAACCAAAAATAATTGAAAAAAAAAACTAAATTTCATCGAGATTGGACATATTGTTCCTTTATCTGCTTCCTACCTGGGCATCTTTGAACCAATAAGTCAATTGCAACGTTTACAGAAGCTCTCTAAAAATAAAAATTCTATAAATTACATCACAAAAACCATGAATCGAACCGGCCCTCTTCATCTGCTATACACACCGTTCTCCGTTCCCTTTAACACCACAACAACACGAAGGAATAAAATAAAAATAGAAATAAAGATCTAACAATAATTTAAGCCTACTCCGGATCAGGCATATCATTTACAACCGTATCTATCCTCACGCTGATTGTTTTTGAAAGCACAACACCCAACAGAATAAACCACCACCAAAGCAATAAGCACCCCAACGTTCACAAGCGCAATCTTGCGCCAGTCGTGCTTCAAATTCGCCACCACACCCGCTCTGCACGAATCACAGTCATAGCACAGCAGGTCCTGCTCGTTGCTCCACGTCGCACAGTCGCTATCCGACCTGTTCGTTGACGTGGCCGAGGCAGTCCAATACTTGGCGTTGACGTAGGTGAAGCCGCACGAGGTCGGCGGCTTGCAGCAACCCGACGGCACAATCCATAGAACCAAACCATTAATACAGAAAATTTTAAATAATAATAGCAATTCAAGGCACTCGACTCTTTTCGATACAATATCTGCATTAACTCTTCTTGACACTGAACAGTATCTATATATTTCAATAGACAACGATATCTATATTTCAATCTTTTACACGGCCTTACCTGAATGGGAGATAAAAAAAATTGGTAGAATTTTGCCAATTCGTGAAAGAAATCGTCGGCGAGGCTCTTGCAGACTTTGGCGTCGTGAAGGCAACTCTTGATTTTGCGCCAATTGCCGCTCTGATCCACTCGTTTCTGAAACCAGTTGGAGTAATCTCCGAGCCTGTATTTCTTAATTCCTCTGTTGGATAGCACCTCTCCAGCCTCTTTGTTGGTGATGACGAGGGTGAAGACGGTGAAGACGAGAATCAGAAGTATCAATATAAACGCGACGAAGACGTAGAAGCATAGCAGCCATGTGACCCCGCAGCAGGATACGACTAGGCCGGCGAGAGAGACGATCATGATGGAAATTCCAATGGCGATGACGGGCCACTTCAGAAAATTGTCGCAGACGGTGTCGGCTTTGGTGTATAGCCATATTCCGGCGCCAAGGATGGGGATGGAGAGCACAAACGTGGCGAAATTGAAAATTTCGAGGATGCTGTTGCTGAAACGAACCATGGCGTTGAGCTACAGGAGACAAGGGAATTAAGCTGCGTCTCCGCAGAGAAATATGGAAAGTGGGTTTGCATTGAAATTGGGAGGTGGTATTTATTTATTTTTGTTGCGAAGGGAAAGGTCATAGGTCAGCCGAGTTTGATATTACCAACAAATCTAAGTGCACATACGTAGACCTAGGTTGATATTTTGGAAAATATTATGAAAGTCGGTGAGGAAAATGAAAGATTATTTTATGATTATATCTTAATATTATAAGAACATAAATCTATTTTCTTGAATTTTTTTTAATGATTTTCTTGAAAATTTGAATGTCTATGTTCCCACTATACATATAACCAAACGTTCAACCAAAAATAACAATTTCCAAAATATTATACCTATTAGGAATAACCGAGAGAGTTTAATTCCTAATAACCATAATGATTCCGGAGAGAAATTAGAAAAGCACAATGCTTTTAAGGCAAAACAAACTCTAACAAAATCCGGACAAAGGGTAAAGCAAGACTGAACACCCCTTCCAACGAGAGCCAAAGCAATGTCCGACTCCTCCTGCCAAAGCAATGTCCGACTCCTCCTTACAAAAACAAAGCATCATGAGCCTCTTTCCTAGCAAGGGAGACTACGTCATTCGGGATATCCTTTTTCCACACAAAAAAAGCAGCATAGTGGATACCACAGTTGGCCAGCATATCGGCCAATGCATTCCCCTCACGGAACACATGGCTAATGTTCACTTGTTCAAAAGCGTACAACAATCTACTAGCTTCGGCAATAAGATTGAGAATGTTCCAGCTAGGTGTACACTCCCCTTTGAGCATCTTGATTATGTTCAATGAGTCACCTTCGATTTCCACATTCTGACAGCCAACATCCGCTAACAATTTCACCCCCATATAAGTTGTGTGAGCCTCCGTGAAGTGTGAATATTGGGAATCAAGGGGTTCAGCAAATGCCATGAGGATGTCACCATTCTTGTTTCGCATAATACCACCTGCTCTAGCCTTGCCGGGGTTACCCTTTGAGGCCCCATCGAAGTTGAGTTTCAGCCAATTGGGAGCTAGATGGGCCCACTTAATTCCTACTCTAGGATCAGGTTCAGGGGGAGGTCGAGGAAGAGGGCTCCAACCAAATTTAAATTCCAAATTAACTTCATCAGAGGAGGAGGGTGCCTTGGGTCATTTACCCACAAAGGAAACCAAGACATTCTTTGACGCTCTGTTAATGATCTTAGTACCCACCCTGACATCATTGATCTCAACACCATTAAAAACATGGGCATTCCATTCTTTCCACACCCCCTACCATTCATGGGGAAGCATAATTTTCCACAATCAAGATAGTCGTTGGGACACGAATGACAAACACCATTGAAGTATGATGTCCATCAATGTACCTGGAAACACCCAATAAATGTTAAACCAATTAAAAATAGACATGAATACCTACCATGTGAACGAGCACTTGAGGAGCATATGTTGTGTGGATTCCCAGTCCAATTTGCACAAATACCATCTGTTCACCATCATGCGACCCCTCTTTCGAATACTATCCAAAGAAAGTATTTTATTTTGAGATGCTAGCTAGAAATAAATATTAATCTTTGGGATAAGCATTTTAATCCAAATAAGATTCGCTGGAAAGGAGTCTCATCTTCCAGGAGAAGGAAGAAATAAGTTGGTTTCACAATAAAGTCACCTTCAGCTTCCCTACTTTAAATCAAATGGTCTCTGGAATCATCTTGTTTGATCACATACATGTTGAGTTCCACTAAAAGTCTTTGCCAAAAGACCAAATCATTCTGGTTGGACACCCAATAGGGATGAGAATTCCACAAATGTCTACCATTGACAATAGGCATACATTGGAAAATCCAAATTTCACCTTCCTCCATCAATTTCAAAGCAAGAGCCCTAAGATTTGGGTCATCCAGTAATGACTCTTCACTCAACCAATGGTCTTTCCAAAACATGACGTTTCTCCCATCACCAATGATCCACATGATTTTAGCCTTCACAAAGTCCCTGATCTTCGTTAAGCTTCTCCAAAAAATGGAGCCTCTTGGGGAGAGATCGTCTTACAAGAAATAATTAAATCCGTATTTCACTTTAAGGATAGAACACCAAGGTCTCTCGGTGTTCGAAGCAACCAACCACCTTGATTTACCAACCAGGGCTCTATTCATAAGTGTTGCTCTTTTCAAATTAAGACCCCCATCCTTTCTCCTCTTGCAAATCTGATCCCAAGCGACCAAGTGGTACTTACCTTTTAAATTCGATCCAGCCCAAAGGAACATTTTACAAATACGATCAATTTTATTCGTTACTTTAGCAGGGAGCATGAATAAGGACATGAAATAAATGGGTATGCTCTGGAGCATTCTTTGAACAAGTACCACCTTTCATGCTTGGATCAGTAACACCCCTTTCCAAGAAGCTAGTTTACATTATATTATTTCAATAAAAGGATCCCACGGTGAGTATTTCATTCTCCCCACGAAGAGAGGCAATCCAAGATAGGTCACTAGCAACATGACAATCCTACAATTGAGTATATTCACAATATTTTATTTCTTGGCTTCTGAAGTGTTAACAAAGTAGAGAAAAATTTTCGCAAGTTGATCTCTTGACCAGTAGCCCTCTCATAACACAATAAGATATTTTTAATATCTCGGGTGAAAAATACCAATGTACCACTAGTAATCAAAGTGTCATCAGCAAATTTATGATGAGATACATGCAGACATGGGAGAGACGGATGAAGATCCACCTCCCTGCTAAACCTTCCAATCGCTCTCCCCAAAGCCTCCGCCACAAAGAGGAAGAGGAAGGGGGAAAGCGGATCACCTTGCCTCAAACTGTTGTGAGACTCAAAAAACCAAACACCGATCCATTCACTAGAATGGAGCACCAAACTGAAGAAATGTAAGCCAAAATAAGGGTGACCCATCGATCACTGAAGCCAAAATTCCTCATCACCTCTTGTAAAAATGGCCACGTCACTTTGTCATAAGCCTTACTAATGTCGAGATTTAAAAGGAAAGCCTCTCTACCATTATACTTGGTTGAATGAAGAAGCTCATGCATGACAATAGCATCATCTAATATTTTTCTACCCGACACAAAGGCACTCTAAGCCATATCAATGAGATTCGGAAGCAACCCCTTGAGTCTGTTAGACAGAGCCTTAGAGAGGAATTTATATAAAGAATTGCACAAACTGATTGGTCTAAAATCCTTAAATGATGAGGCAAAATCCTTTTTTGAAATTAAGGCAATCAATGTGGCATTCAGGGATTTAGGAATCTCCACCGATCTTTGGGCTTCTCTTAGAGCCTCTGCCACCTCAGACCCGTAAATATTCCAATATTTTTGAAAGAACAATGGAGGAAATCCATCAAGCCCCGGAGCCTATAAAGGCCCCAGCTCCTTAACAACATTAAATATTTCATCTGTGAGTGGGGCCTCCAAACCCGCGTTCATTTCCTCTACCACCAACGTAGGAATGACATATAACATAACACGTTCCATCACCAAATCCCGATACAAGGGCGGACCAAGAAGAGAACTAAAGAAATTGATAGCCTCCAATCGAATTTCCTTGCTCTTCCTGATAGAGAGGCCATCCTCCTTAATAATATCCACTATTCTATTCCTACTCCTCCATCGCATGGTGGACGCATGAAAGAACTGCGTATTCTTGTCACCTTCTCTTAGCCATAATTATCTCGATTTTTGCTTCCAGTGCAACTCAATATCCGCTTGTTTTTTATGATAATTGGCTAAGCACTCCCTTTCCTCCCTTAATAACACCTCATTGAGTCCTTGTGACTCAATATTTTTCTCTATTTCAGTGACCTTTTTTAAAGCTTCCAGCTCCCTAAAGATATTACCATACATGTTCTTGTTCCACCATTTTAATTGATGACGAAGCCTTTGAATTTTGAAGGCAACTTTAAAAAGGCCTGATCCCGACGCTTCCTCATCCCACCATTTTTTAATGCAATCTTCAAAGTTAGGGATGTTGCACCACATTGCTTCAAAGCGGAAGGGTCTTGGAACAAAAGAAGAGTTTTCAATAGTCTCCAAAAGGAGAGGATTATGATCCGAGCCTACTCTGAGCAAGGTGGAAAGCACCGCATCCTCAAATAAATCGAGACTTCCAAATGAAGCTAGCACTTTGTCCAGTCGGCTCAGGATTAAACCATTACCCGACCAACACTAGCAACGCAAAAGAGAGGACCGGACGAGAGAACCGTTCAAACAACTACAAGAATCCAAAAACGAACGCAAACCGATGAAATCCAGACCAAGATCCATTAGAGCGAAGAGCCACAACCGTTGAGTAGAGCAAGAGCAGAGCAACAGGTCTATGTCACCACTATTTTATTTTATTTTAATATAATTTTAATATTATTTAAATTTTTTTTCTAAAGTAATTTTTATAATTCATTGAAATAGGACTGGTATTTCTTTATTTATATTTGTTGTGATGATTTTTTTTTTTAATTTTTAATTGTTGAATTAAAATAAAAATAATAAAAATTTAATTTTAAATAAAATTTGAATTGAATTAGTTGAACAACAAACTTGCAATTACCAATAAACTTATCTCTTTTAGTATAATAATATATATATATTTTTTATAAATATTATAACCAAAATAAACAAAGCTGATGAGATCAGTTCAAGTCGTTTTGAATTTTATTAGTTTCACATTCTCACTACTTATATGGGTTCTCGCTTTCACCAAACTAAATGTTATGTTTGTTTGTACATTGTTTTTTTGTTTTCGATATTAAAATTATTCCCTACAAAACATAGATAAAAATTAATGCAATTTTGGACGGGCAAACCGAAAAATGTATAAAATCGTTATAAAATTGAAACGCATAATAGCATATAGCATATCACATAGAGGGAGTGGATTGATTACATTGAAGAAATCAGAAGGTGGATGAAGGTGCAATTCATTTTAAATTACATAAGACGTGGAAAATTTGTAAGGCTGTTCTGGGAAGAGGAGGGATCTAACACATGTAATAGTAGATTGATTACATTGAACAAATCAGAGGGTGGATGAATGTGCAATTCATATTAAAATATACATAAGACCTGATAATGTGGAAGGTTGTGGACTGGATATTTTAATAATATATTATTGATATTTTATTTTAATTATTTTAATTTAAATTATAGAAAGAAGCTTCTATTCAAATTATATACTTACCGAAAACAATTTTTGGCATCTCCCAAAAACCTTCGACTATCGAAGATTTGCCCTGTTGCACATGGTTATTATGGTTCGTTGTCTCAGCGGTGTTAACCCATTTGTTTTATTATAGTCTTGGGATTAACTAATGGATTGTTATTGTGTTAGAGTCACATTTAAAATAATAATAATAAATTGTTATATTTTTATTTTTTTTATTATATTGTTGAAATAATTAAATCGATTGTTAGATCTTTTCTTTTACAGAGTGTTTAAATTTTTTTGAATTTTTATTTATAAAATTTTATTTTTTTATTTAAATTTAATGAATTAAGATCATATTATTTAATAAAATATTTATTATTAAATAAATACATTATTAAAAATTTACAATTAATTTTTATTATTTTTTAAATAAAAAATAACCTAGTGTTAAAAAATCATTATAATTAATAAAAAATTACCCTCATTGAATGTTTGTGCCGATTTTAATTAAAATCAACTATAGTTGTTGTACCTCAATAACTAGGAAGATGAAATGGAGCCCTTTTTTTCGTTCGGATCACTAGAGATTTAATTACTTATTTGGTTTTTAGTTTAAGGGTATATGGTTATGATAGTTGATATTTAATAGGGGTTTGATTTTAGGTTATAATTATGATAAATGTATGTGTAGACATGTTATATAATATATAATTATAATTTTTGTGAATTATTATTTATCAATTGTTAAACATAAGATAAATAATCTAATTTTTGTTATAAATATGGTTTATTTTGAAATGATTGTTATGTATTTATGTTTATGATATCATAATATTTTTATTTTTTATTTTTTTTTTGGATTTGGTTATCGTGAGAAACCCTCTATGATCAGCGTATAGGATGAACAATCTCCTCCCAACCATGATCCTTCATAAAGTTGAGAGCTATACTTACAATAGGGAATTTAACACTAATCCACCACACACCCACCCCCTCACACACTCGCCCATCACCCATGCCATGGTTTGAACCTTGGACCTCCTAAAGAAGAGCCAAAGTCATGTTATCATAATATTTTATTTATATTAATACTTATAATTTGAAAAATAGTTTAAGGCTTTTATAGAAAAATTTACAGGTTACAAGCTCTCTCACACACATTCGACTATGGTTTGAACCTATGTCTCTTAGAAGAGAGTCCAAATACATAACAACTATGATGTCCCACAAGGATGATATTGGATTTATGTTTATCAATTGCATATTCATGTTCATAATGACACTATTAGATATGTTTACACATATGGGGAGCATGGTTTGCCTCTTCAAACATGTGTAATTGATATCAATAGCAATAAGAAACAATAATTATGTACATATTTGTTACTACATGGAAAAAAGTGGATTTCATTTTCCATGCACTTCACATGGAGGCTTTTTTTTTTTGGTTAGTTGTATATTATTTGGTTGATAGATTCTTAAAAATGACTATTTTAAAACTTTGTATAAAGAAATATTTAGAGAAAACACTACACAATTCTTTTTTTAAGTATGTTAATGTTTTCTTTGGGGTCTTACAAACAAATGTTTTAGATAGATATCATATTTTTCACCATGTTGATAATGAAATATCAAACTTGTTCGATTAAATTTTAAAATAAAGGACAACACGAAGTAGTTAATAGAATAATAGTTTAGTTTCTTCAAATGTATAATTTAATTTATCCATACACATGGATAAAGACCTACCATAACATAGATACAACAAATATATTCATAACTTTATTAGACACATCACATTTTAAGTGTTTCTCAAGTTTCAACCATTGTAAGTAATTAACACAATTTTTCCTCTAGAGTCTATAAAATATCCTATCTACTATAAAAAAACGTTAATTAAACAAGAAAAATCATCAAATATAATCAATCTATAAAAATTTAGGATCATAGAATATTTCCACAAAGATGTGAAAAGTACAACCAAACACATGGTAAGCACCATATACCACACTAATACAAATGGGTATTGAAATGTATCTTTGTAATCATAGGAAAGGACTCAAGCATCCTAATAAAATGGTCACTCCACTCTTATGGACTGTATACCATGAACATGTAGGTGTTTCCCCCTACTTGGGGCATCATTCATCTTCTATGTATAACATATTTATTAATTCTCTCTCCCCTTAGCTAAAATGTTAAATGAGAATAATTAGAACTTTCAAAGTTAAAATCTAATTCCCTTGTTTCAAAAATAGTAATTGAATAGTGGATACTGAAACCAAAAGCACTCAAAATAAGCCAATATGGTCTCTTTCATTGTTAAGGCATGTCAAATCATTACTAAAGGAAAGTAGTACACTAACAATAAGATAGAGAATATTTTAAAATTTATTTGGTTCAATAGTTTAATATAATGGTGATCTAGATGTTTGATGACAACATCAAATTATAACTATTGAAACATCAAAAGAATGTTAAATTGAAGATAAAATATAAAGTAAAAAATAAACTTTATTTGTGTTTGAATACATAAAGTACAAAAATTATTATTATGAATCTATAAAAGAATAGGGGTCTTGTCCTTTAATATTATTATATTCTCTTCGTCTAAATTAGTGATAGGAAAACGTGTTCATATATTAGCATGTACAATGGAATGCTAATTATTGTTGAAAAATAAAATGGTTAAGCTTTGACATTTATAATATGAAGATTTTAAAATTTTGTAATGACCATTTCTTCATATTTATTTTGTACTAGAAGTAGCACTTATAGGTTTATAGGTATCATTCATAAGATGATCAAACATAGATATTGGCTAGCACTAATGTTAGAACCATTATAATTTTTTAATCAAATGATAAAATTTATGATTCTTATGACAATAGGCCCATGAATCTACAAAAATGTTGCTATTACCAATAAACTATTGTAGATATCCAAATAAGACAATAATCCAATTTGGACCAAGTGGGTTTAAGACATTAAAATGTATTCACACAATTTGTAGGGGTCCATTCTATTATTTAGTAAAATAATTAATGTAAATATACATGTAATGCAAAATATATTAAATGTCACACTTTAAGTTGTGGTTGCTCAATCACTAGTTATGATTATGATAGAAATGAACATTAATTTTGAAACATTTATTTATGTCACTTTGAAAATTAATTAAATCTATAAATTAATGTGGCTTCATCTATATATTATGTTAGTTGGTCAAATGTATCTTAGAAAAACATATACCATATAATGGAATGGGGTTCTCATGATGTGAGTTATTCTCATCCCAAGTGGCCAATTTATTATATGACTATAAATTACTATTATTTTTAAGTTTGTTAATATTTTTGGATTTAAATTAGATAACAATATATTTTCCATTTAATTTTGTAAAGGAAAATTTAGTCATGCTTAAAATAAAGAGAAGCTTCATTACGATAGACTATTGATTCTATCCTTTAAATCTAATTAACACAAAAAAATTTAGTCTTTTTATAGGATTAAAACCACCAACAACTAGGGATGTAGAAAATGTATTATGAGCCATCAATGAATAAAATAAACATATTTTTTAACTTCAAGTATATTTGTCACAAGTTTTTAAATAATTTTTATTAATAACTTGCAAATATTTAACCTACTATTAAAATAAAGCTCACTCACATAAAATACTATTAAATAACTAAAATACATGAAATAATAGAATAACACAATGCATAAAGTAATTGCATAATTGAAATAATATTACAAATAACTCAGAATCACAGGCCTATTTAATGGGTAACCTCCTTCAATATTTTTTGGTAGGTGGTAGAAATTATATTATATGGGTTTTAACTAGTGCCCAAAACTAGAAACATAAGCATAAGTTGAAAAGTGCGTAGAGAAGCACAAAATAGGGTGTCTACACCCTAGCCGCTCCATGGACCAAACCAGAGAAGAAACAAACCCACACAGGGATTGATTAGAAAAAATATAATATTGATAGCAATAAACCACATAGGGATTGATTAGAAAAAATATAAGATCGATAGCAATAAACCACACAGGGGCTAAGGAAAAAATAAAGCAAAAACAAAATAGGGCCCACATAAGGGTTAAAATATTAGATCTAAAAATGCCACATAGGGGAACAGAGCTCGAAAGACAAAACCAACCAACTCTAATAATCGACAATCTTGTCAGCTACAAAGCTCTTTTGATCATGTTTCTTTATCAGTAGTTTTAGGGAGGTGTTTATGGTATCCATGCCACTTATGATTCTACTGAGAATGGTGTTATGGATCGAGTTGAAAATGGTCATTGAAGAAGTAGTTCTATCACTCCCATCATTAAAGATGCATTGGGGAGAGGTCAGACCAGTTCCAAAAGTAGACTTCTTGAGGTGAGCAAACTTTTTATTATGAGTCAAACTTTCCTCCATAATAGATTTTCATTTGGGATGTAGAGAGGGACCAGGAATGGGGGATGAAGTCACCTTGGAGCTAGGAGACTGGGTTCCAAAAATAGCTTCACCACTATTATCATAAGGAGGGTAGCGGGATGGACTAGAAGTAGATGGGGAATGGAGTAACGAAGAAAAGAAGTTAGGCATAATGATGGCTTCAAAATGGTGGTATTGCTAGTAAAAAAGCCTTGGTGAGTTGGAAGAGTGATATATTTCCTCTTCCTTGAATTATGTATGGAGTACCTGATTAAGAAAATTTGGGATGTTCACTAGATTAAAACATCTCAGGTGATTGACCAGGGCAACATGGAAACTAGACAAAGGTTTAGAGGGATCATCGATAGTAAGGTATTGAAGGATATGGATGATAATAGTGGGCTACAGAACAAGGATTTATTCATGCTCAACTATAATTTTCTTCCACTTGAAATTCTTGGAATAGTTCAGAAAGCCTTTGAGTTTAGGGTCCCAGTTATGCATGTCCATATGCACGATGCATCCATTTGCAGGAAGCTCTGTAAACTTGGCCAACATCTTAATGGTAACTCAAAAGTGGTGATTATGAAAAATGACATAGCAATTGTTCCAAGTACTTACTAAAGCATCCATAATATCCTACTCAACACCCTTGAATTTTCTAAGGAAAGGGATAAGGCCTTGGGCTTCTAGGAAGGATTGGGACAAAGGGTCAAGCTACAGACTGGAGGGTTCAAGTAAGGCCATGGAGATAGGGGTGAAGGCCCAAGGACACCATAAAATCAGGATAAAATAAACACCACCACCAGGGAAAAGTAGAGGCCAGAAACTTAAGATAACATAAACACCACCACCAATGATACTCAAAGGCACTGCCCACTAGACACTGAAATAGACCAGGGAGTGATCATATTTAACAGGATTCTTAGCGCAAAGGAAATATGAAGCTATGGTCATGGATAGGGCATTGGTAGAAATAGAGCATTGGATGATGGGCCAACGGGAAAGGGCAATAGAGAAATTTGCCATAACATAGGAAAACCACGCATCCAAATTGAGAAAATTTCCAATTTGAACCAGTAATTACAGACTTTGGAACTGGGTAACCCTCATAGTCTTAGGTGGATTCCCAAAGGACCAGATTTGAAACTTAGCATAAAGAACATAGTGAATCAACAAAATATGACAAAAGGGGGATGCAATTGTATCGATGTGATACATACACCACACAAAACTAGAAACATACCTCACATGGTCGGTTTTGCATTCCCAAGTCAATGGTAGTAGCATTAATAATATTTTGAGAAAAATTTGATGCCATATGGATAAATTTCTGAGACTAGCCCCAACATTTATGAGCAAATCAGTAGATTTGTTAGCTTCCTAATACACATGGCAGGTTGTAGTGTTGCTAAAATTCTACATCAAGACCTTAGCTTCCTGAATAATAGTGTGCACGTTCCATGAAGGAATTATGTCACTAATGATAGAGTTTGTAACATTCATGGAGTCACCTTCAATTTGTAAATTTCCTATGAAACCTCTGAGAACTTCTAACCCTCTCCACAATGCATGAGCTTCAGCATAGTGGTTAGTTTGGACACCCAGAAACTCAGCATAGGCCACTATGAGTCGTCTAGTGTGATCCCTGACCAGACCTTCGACACTCGCAACCCTCGGATTTCCTTTAGAAGCACCATCATAGTTACATTTAAGCCATCCAATAGGAGGAGGAATCCAATGAGCGCCAATTCTGGGATGGGGAGTAGAAGGTGTAGGATTGGGACTGTAGGGAATACTAAGGGAATGGAAAAGAGTGGACTCAAGGGTAGACTTAGGAGGATTGGTGTAAGGGAAAAGTTTAGAATTCTCAACAGCAAAGGTGATGGATTTGTTGGCAATAGATATAGAGTCCCTGAGGATGTTTGAAAATATTCTACTATTTCTTTCAAGCCAAATATGCCATAGAATATGATGGAGATAAACTTTCCACAAAGAAGACAACCTAGAATTTTTGAAAGGCATGGGCCATTAGGAGAAAAAAAGAGCCAAGGAGTTGGGTTGGGCCTAGGATATGTGAAAGGTGGACATGAGATGATCCATGGTAGATTGGAAGAAAGAACAATCCGTAAAAATGTGATTGATAGATTCCTAGGCCACCAAACAAATATGGCATATGTTAGGAACAACCATTCCTCTCTTCAAGATATTATCAGTAGTGAGGATCTTGTTTTGGATGGCCAACTAGGAAAAGATAGAAAATTTAGGTATGAGGTGTTTAAGCTAAAAAATATTGAAAGGAAGGAAATAAATTTGAGGGTTGAAAGTCAACAAATGAGCATATTTGATAGAAAAAATCCCAAAGTCAATTTCTTTCTAGAAAGGGGTATCATGAGATATACCAGAAGGAATTACAGTTGTCCTCAACAAAGTTGATAATTCTATAATAGCATTTGAAATTTGGGCATCAACATTTTCAATGTGGATCTCTTTCCATATTTTGGGTTGGACTAAAGAGTCTATGAAATCAGCCACCTTCCTGCCTATGAGAGTATCCAGCAAAGGCTGCAGCACTAAGAATCAATTGTTCCCACTTAGTGGTTGATTGGAGATCCACCTATCTGACCAAAAAATTATCTTATTTCATATTCCAAGCTACCATATGATTCCCCTTTGAATAATAAATTTGGTCTGGAGGATTGATTTCCAAAAAGTGGACCCGACTTTAGGAATATTTTCATCCATGAAATTCTAGATGTGAGTGTATTTTTTATTGATGATGGAAACCCATTCAAGATTGCAATTGGTAAACACCTTCCAAGCCTACTTGGCCAATAGTGCCATGTTCATATTACAAAATATTCTAAGACCCAACCCTCCTTGACTTTTGGGTAAGCACACCTTTTCCTAGCTGACTAGATGAAACTTTTTTAATCCTCTAAACGTGCCCAGAGGAATCTCTTTTATTTTTTTCCAATTTTGTTATATACAGATATAGGTGTTTTGAAGGAAAATGTGAAATAAAAAGGAATAATTTCAAGATAGGCCATACTAAGAGTGACTTTGGCTGCTTGGAATAGGAGGGATCATTTCCAATCGGTAAGCTTTTTATTGATTCTTTCAATGACATTGCTCCACATAGACTCTTTGGAATAACTAGTGAATAGGGGAAGCCCTAAATAGATAGTGGGAAGCTCAAAAATAACACTAAAGAATACGAGCAATCTTGGCTTGTCTAGATAGGGGAGTATTGAGAAAGAAAACTTTACTCTTGGCATAGTTTATATTTTGACCAGCAACCTCTTCGTAAAGATCTAAAATACCTTTAATCGACTTTGCTTCCCAAACTAAAGCATGGGTGGCTAAAATAGTGTCATCTACGAACTGCTAATGAGATAGGGGTCTCATATTGGATGCAACTTGAATGCCAAAAATTGTGTCATTCAAACAAGTAGCTTTGAGAGCTCTACCAAGGGATTCAACAAGAATAATAAAAATAATAGGGAACAGGGGATCCCCCTACCTAAGTCCTCTATTTCTTGAAAAATAACCTACTATAGACCCATTGACTAACACTGAGAACCAGGGGCTAGAAATGCAGCCTTGGATGAGTTGGACCCACTCTCTATAGAAACCAAACTTGAGAAGGACAACAAGTAGTAACTCATGATTGACCCTATCAAAAACTTTATTCATATCAATTTTAAGGACCAGGGTAGTTTTTTTTTTTGGAGATAGAATGAAGGACTCTATGCAAATCTATGATACCATCAATTATAGATATTCCTTTTACTAAAATACCTTGGCAAGGATCTATGATTTGGGGAAGAAAATATTTCACTCTAGATGCCATAGCTTTGGTTAGGATTTTGTAAATCACATTACACAAACTGATGGGTCTAAAATCTACCATAGATTTACACATAGGTCCTTTAGGAACAAGAGCTATAAAAGTAGAATTAATACCTCTGGGTATGGACTTAGTATGTTGGAGTTTAGTGATTGCCTTACACACTTCTTGCCCAATAATGTCCCAAAATGTCTGAAAAAACTAGGGGGAGAAACCATCAGGCCCATGGGCTTTATCAGGGTGCATAGTGAATAAAGATTGCTTTATCTCATCTGAAGAAAGAGGCTTGATGAGTGAGGAATTCATTTTAGGAGTGATCAAGGCAGGAATGTGGTTGAGTAACTGATTCTTAGCCCGATCAAAATTTTGGGGATGGGTTCCCAAGAGATCTTCAAAAAAGGAAGAGGCTTCATCTCTAATTTCAAAAATATCCCTGGTAGTGGAGCCATCACCTCTAGTCAATTCCCTTATTTTATTTGAACTTATATGCCTAAGAGTGGAAGCATGAAAAAATTTAGTATTTGAGTCACCCTCCTTGAGCCAAAGGGCTCTGGATTTATGCCTCCAGAACATCTCTTCTTTACCCAAAATGTTATGATACTCTACTAGAAGTTGTTTCTCCTCAATTTTGATTTGGTCACTCAGCTATCCATTATGTATTTGTTGTTCAATACTTTTTAGTTTCTCCATAATCTGCTTTTTGCTTTCAAAAATATTGTCGAAAACTTCCTTGTTCCAGATTTTGAGGTTTTCCTTGACAACCTTGAGTTTATGGGAAACTTGAGTAATGAAAGACCCAAAAAAATCCTGTTGCCACCAATCAAATATTCGGTTACGAAGATCAGGGTGTTGCGTCCACATGGATTCGAATATGAAAGGAATCTTGAAATTGGGGCCTTTGTCAACTTCAAAAAAAGGGGACAATGATGAGAGCCAAATCTCGAGAGACAAATGAGAGTAGCATCCCCCATAACAGGAATAGCCTCTTGAGAAAGAAAAATGTATCAATATTAACTTGGATATGTTGGTCCCGAACTCTCCTATTGCTCCAAGTGTATTTTTCTTCTTTAATTTGAATGCCCATTAATAACTATCGATTACAAAATTATGGAAATATTTGATGCTTCAGGATGGAGTGATATTTCCCCGTGCTTATCAAATAGAAAGAGAGGGGAGTTAAAATATCTGAAAATGATCCATGAAATATTTTTGAAAGCATCTCTCATGTGTCTCAAAGTGTCCCATAAGATATTCCTATTGGCTGGATTGTTAGGGGTGTAAACATTGGATAAAACCCAAGAGTAATTGTTGTCTTTATAGTGAAACAGAATATTTAGGACTCTATCATATGAAAATATAATTCTACCTTCAACTTTACTGGAATCCCATAGATATATTAATCCCCCTGAAGTGCCTTGAGCAGGGCTAAAGTTGAAATCACTATTCTTCCAAATAGATTTAGAAATTTTCTAGATTTTATTTTGGTCAATATTTGTTTCTTGCATAATCATGATAGTGGGCATGTATTCCTTCCTCAAAGTGCATGCAAGTCTCTTCTTGACAACACTATTGAGGCCTCTCACATTCCATGAGAGGATCCTCATTTAGATATTTTGGAAACTTTTTTGCCTCCCTTTGACTGCTGTAAGGGAGGTTTGGGTATTTTTTATTCATCTTTCTCCTGATTGAAAAGGTCCTGGAAAAGAGTTTTTTGAATGCCATTGGCAATTTCATTATCTATTTCTTTCTTTTTTTGGTCATTTATGGAAGGTCTTCCTTTTTTTTCTCACTATCGACATCCATAGAGGCTTTCTTATAACTTCTGGTGTTGATAGGGCTAAACTCAAGTTTACCTGAGTTAGGGTTACAACTCTCAAAGATGGTATTGATGTTGGTATTGGCAGGAGTAGGACTACAATTTTCAATATGCCCTTCGAGGGTAGGTAGAGGTTTGGAAGCAATATGGGAAGGTCCAGATCTATATGGGGAATGGGTTTCACCTTGGCAAAAAATATAGGGTCAAAGGGTATAGGGTTGTGCAAAAGGGTCTCATCAAAAGGGGCCGACTCAGAAATAAAAATTTTATCTAAAAAATCAATTTTTTTAGGGTAAGCAAAGGGTGAGCTAACCTTAGCATGGTCATCTACCAGATCTGGAACTGTAACTTGTTTTCCTTTAAGCACCTCTGAACTTGGATTCTTTCTTTGGTAAGACCCAATGTGGTTTTGTCTTCCTTGGAATATGTATCCTTGATGCCCAACATGGGACCTAGAACTAGCCCTTTCTTTAGATAATTTGAGAGATGGAAATTGAAATTTTCGGTGACCTTGAGTCTGACACTCGATACAAAAGGTGGTGTTGTTCTCATATTTGATATCCTAGAATCTATGGTATGAGTCATAGACAAGATTAATATGGGTAGGTAGTTGAGAATCCATATTTGAGTTAATGCATATTCTTGCATGAATCATGTGTTTCCAAGATTTAGTGGTAGGATCAACAGAAACTACATCTCCAATGTATTTAGCAATGTCATGGAAGATATATTCGTGTTGAAACTCAATAGGCAGATCTGGAAGATAAACCCAAATAGGAGCATAGTTAATCCTTTGAATTTTCAGGTTGAAATCTCCACCCCACTTTCTCATAAAAAGACTTTTTTTACCATAAAACTAGGGCCCACCTATGATAATTTAGGATACATCATCCTTTTTATTAAGGTCGATAAAAAACCCCTATATAGGGCAACCAAATCCATGTTACCTAGGGTTTTCCACTTAGAAAATTCCCATCATCTTATGGACTCCATGTTAGGTCTGCCTCCAATAAATTTTCCAACCAGAGTGTGGGACTCAAGAAAAAGGTATTCAATCATTATTTCATCAAGGATAACCAAATATTCACCTTTGGGAAGTAAGGTGTTGGTGTTTATTTTTTTGGGAGCATATTTCTCTCGCCCTTTCTTTTTTTAGAAAATGTAAACAAGAAGAAACAATATCTTTAGGGGTCCTGCACTATTTTTCCAAATGATATTTTCCATAGAAATGTTCCACATTCCCTAAAAATCATGTACCATGATCTGGTTCTGATTCAGGGCCCACTTTCTCACTATCACCTGCATCACCTGTTTCTAATGAGATCCTAGTTCTAGTTGTAGAGATTTGAAGAATCATATTCCTACCTTCGTCTTGATATTCTAAATCTTTTTGATTGCCTAAAACCACATTTTCACTCACCATCACTCTATTCTCAGGTATTCAACTTCCTTCAATATTTCATTAACTTGCAAAAGATACATTCATACATGGTTTTATGTCTTTTAAAGAGAAATCTAAATACAACCCTACCTAAAGGCTCAAGATTTGGATTACATGCAAAATGCCACTCAAGATAGAATATTCTACCAAACATTGGTTACAATCTTGATAATGGTTAGATGAGATGACACCACTTGGCTAGGGACCTTACTTGCCACATACATTACAAATTATTACAAAATAATATGATAATAGAATCCCCATGTTGGAAGTGGGTCGTTACATAAGCCAATAGAAATTACAAAGTAACATTAGGATGAGATCCTAACATGTCCTTCCTCTTCAAAACAAAATTCCTTAAAACTAAAAATGAGGAAATTGGTGCTAGAATTAGAGGAGGGATTCCTATGTAGCATTTTTGGCTGAAGTCCATACCACTAAATAAAGGCCTCAATAATGGTGTGGTTGTGGAGAGTGCAAGTCTGATGATCCAACAATTGGTTGGGCTTAATAAAGATATAACCTTCTTCATCCAATTTTGGGAGTGTAAATTGAACCTGTACTTGAATGCCCATAATATTTTTGAGAGAGGAGGCATGAAAAATAGGATGGAGGTTAGAGGTAGGTGGGAGAACCAATTTTTAAGTTGTGGCACCAATATATTGTAAAACCTGATAGGGCCCATAGTATTTGATAGCAAGTTTCTAACACCTACATAACTGGAGAGATGATTATTTGTATAGCTGAAAGTGAAGGAAAACTATGTCAACCACATCAAAGTTGCACTCAAAATGGTGTTGGTTTGCTTGTTGGTGAATATGATTCTGGGTCACATACAAATTCAACCTTAGTTGGTGGAGGACACCAGTGTGCTGAATGATATTAATATCGATGACATGGACCTTGGATTTGCAAAAAATTTAGGAGGAAGGTATGAGTGGAGGACACCCATAAACTACCTCAAAAGGATTAACCTTGGTGGTTGTGTGATAGGAAGTATTGTACCATAATTCATCCAAAGGAAGCTACTTCACCCAGTTATTTGGATGATCATATGTAAAACAATGAAGGTAGGTCTCCAAACATTTGTTGATAATCTTAGCCTAGCCATCCATTTGTGGATGATATGCTAAACTCATTTTAAACTAATTTCCCTACAACTTAAATAATTCTTGCCAAAAATAACTAGTAAAGGTGGGGTCACAGTCAGACATGATGGAGGTAGGTATACCATGAAGGTAAAGAATATAATCAAAGAAAACTTGTGTAACGATGGAGACGGTGTAAGGATGGGATAGTGAATAAAAGTGAGTATACTTCAAAATATGATCCACTGCCATGAAGATAACAGATTTGCCTCCTGACTTAGGTAACCCTTCAAAAAAATCTATGGAAATATTCATCCAAACCTGGTTAAGAATAGTCAAGGGTTGAAGAGTGCCTAGAGAATGCACTGTTTCACCTTTCATCCATTTACAGGTATCACAATCTGCCACAAACTCCTGGATGTCCTTTTTCATACCTTTCCAAAAAATGGTGTGCTTAATTCATTCATATATTTTGAGAAATCTGGAATGATAGACATATGGGGTGCTGTGTAGTTCTTTCATAAGAATTTCTCAAAGTGGATACTTGTGGAAAATAATTAAGCATTGGTGGTAACAAAAATAATGGTTATCGCAAGTGTAGCCTTGACATAAAGTAGGATCAGTGGTTAGGGAAGCAACCAAAGTTTGCAAATCAAAATCTTGAAGTACCTCCTAGCGTAAGGAATCAATCCATTGGGGAACAGGCTATGAAATGGCACACAACATACTAAGATACTCAAATTGGTGAGAGAGCATCAACAAGAATATTCTCCTTGCCCTTCTTGTAGGTGATATCATAATCGTAGCCCATGAGTTTAAAGACCCATTTTTATTGTTCAAGGGTGGCAACTTGTTGCTCCAAAAATAATTTGAGACTCTGATGGGATGTTTTAATGGATAAATTATTCCCAATGAGATACAATCACCAATGTGTTACTACATGTAGAATTTCAGTCATATCCTTAGCATAAGTGGATTTATCCAAATTATGGCTAGAGAGAGCTATACTAGTGAAAGCCAAGGGTCGTCCTTCTTGCATCAACAATATGGAATCTTCAACCATAACTAACATATCACTCTTTAATAAATCCCAAAAAAATTAAAATAAAATTGTAGGAAATCCATTAAGGTCAAGTGCCTTGTTAGGATGGAAAGAGAAAACTACTTCATGGAGCTCCTCCATGGATATCTTCTTCACCAAGATTTGATTTTTTCCCTAAATGATAATTGATGGAATTTTTTGTAAAAAATTTTCTTGTGCCTCCTTATCTTGCCTATAATCTAACAAAATATTTTTGAAATAAATAATTGCTTCCTTATTTATATCTTCTCCATATTCAATATTTATTCCATCTGGAGTTATAATATTTTTGATATGACAAACAAGAAAATTTCTATTTGTTGTATCATGAAATTTTGTGTATTTATACCTCCTTCCTTGAGCCATTTCTCTCTAGATTTTTGGAACCAATATGAATCCTTTTTTAGTGCATTATGATAATAAGAAAGTAATTATTTTTATTTCAAATAAGAATCCTAATTCATTCCATTAATTTATACTATCTCTTGTAAATTTTTGAGCTTGGATTCAATTTCTTTATTTGTTTTTAAATGATACCAAAATATTTGGCATTCCATATCTTCATTTGATCCTTTAAATATTTTCACTTTTAAATAAACTCGTACATACATGATCCTAAAAAATTTTATTCATCCCACCATAGCATAACCATCTAGAAAAAATTAGGGTCTTGTAGCCACATAGACTAGAAGCAAAATGGCTTTCAATGACCATTATCTACTTAACTCACAAGTCAAAAGAATGGGTTTGAGATTTGATCCTGCTAACAATAAAATATTTGAAGAGATTGTATATATTGTTAGCAACCATTTATTGGATAACATTAATCTATCCAATATTTTTGCTATATGATTTTTCCAATGCATCTATTATACCATGTATATTGAAATCTTTAGGGACTAACATCGCAAAGGTCATTTCAATTGACAAATGAAGAAAAATCTTGCATTGATTTAGACCACCCTAGAATGTCACCCTTATTTTCCAAATGAGATAGAATAATATTAAAATCATCCTCAAGAATCCATAGATCATAATAAATCATCATTGTATTTGATAAAAATATGTTGATCCTTTCAACATCTTTCATGAGAAGTAACTATAGTTGGAGCATATACATTTATAATCCCAACTTTGATGTTTTCCTCTATCCTGTAAAATAATCTAATCCAATTATTTTTTGCTTTTATTAGTTGTCCATCCCATTAGAATTTGTCTCATATTATTGCAATACTACCTAAAGCTCTTATAGAAGAAACTACTAAACAATCACCTATCTTCCAAATCTTCTCAAAAGCATCCTTACATTCCTTACTACTTAATTTTTTTCTTGTAGTAAAATAAACTTAGGGCTATGACAACCTATTAATTCCTTAATAACTCTTTTTTTAGAAGTTTTATTCATACCCCTAATATTCCATGATATCATTTTCATCATCAACAATGTTTATTTTTATTAGTGGGCTTAGCCCCACTTCTTGTTAATATATGTAATATTTTTATTTTACTTCCTAGATCAATATCCTTTTTGAGTTTCTTTTTATCTTTGTTCCTGTTGTAATGACCTTCCTCTCCTTATTCCATTCCTATCAACACTCTCAATTTCATAAATCTCTTGTATTTTTTTATATTGTTTAAATTGAAACTTATCTTCTAAAGATTTATGTTTCCCCATAGAGTCGAAAGTGCAAGGAATATCCTCATTAGAATTTCTTTTTTATATTTCCCTGAAAACTCTAAACTAAATAGATGATCCTCCATACTCATCACTTTCTTATTTTGTCTTGAAAACCCTAAATTTTATTGGATATCCTCCATAATATTTTCTTTACTATATTGCTCTTGAAATCCTAAAGTGTAAGGAATGCACTTCATAATACCTTTATTTTTATTGTAAGGAGAATATTTCATGCTACTTGAGGATAATAAAGGTGATTTACATGGATTAATCTTGACCTCCTTCATAACATTTTATTGAAAATATGTCTCTCCATCTTCCTTTGTTTTAAAATTTGCCTTCTCCTCTTCCTTCATACCTTTAGATCCTTCTATGTTTAAACTCATGAATTGTACTTCCTCATCCCCCATATCAATTCTTACTTCAAATTTCTAATTCAAGTGAATTGTAATGACATTTCCATCTAATGATGCAGAGGGATTTTTCTAATCACTCTCTTAGGAATGGAAAATCCTTGATATGATCTCCTTGTTTCAATTTGAAGCTACACTCAAGCCAACAAATTTCCATCTCTTCCTCCATATTTACTTTGTAGTCTCTTGTCATGTGACTAATTTCATGATATTTGTGACATTGAAATGCAATATTTTCATAATCCACTTGTTTATCCCATTCTCTTGATTCAAATTTAATTCTAATCGACTATAGTAAAGGTTTAGAAATATCCATGGCAACACATATTCAAGTGTATACAACATGTATTATCTCCTTAGTAGTTGGTCCCTATTATATGAATTCACCTAGAGTATTACCAATATTCTTCAAAACCTCCTTATTAATGAGTTTATATGGAATTCCAAAAGCCTAATCCATATTGAAATTATTTTAATAGTTTTTGTGTCAATAGAAAAATTCTCTCTCCAATGTTTTAAATATAATGCATATTTACCCCTAAACCATGGGCATACATCCATTATTTTATCCCTTATTTCTTAACTAGGGAAAATAATGAGGAAAAATCCTTATAGAAGAAAATTCATGGAGTAATTAGAATTCAATCCCCACTCCCACTTGATCCAATTTTGAATCTAAAAAAAATATCCAATATCCATGAAACTTATATATTAACCCTCTGGTTTTAAGAACCATTGTATCATGCTAAATCATCTCATACTTGATAATCACTTATGGTGTGGAATATGCTACCTAGACCAGGTTTGTCATAGATTCACTCTTCCTCTTATTGCTAGCCAGGGCATCCATACTTCAAACTTGGTCATTCATAAGTTTAGTAAGTACTTTCACAAATGACTTTATTTGCATGTTACCTATATTTTCTTCAAATGAATCATTTAAATTCTTCTATGATCTAGAAAAAAAAATGGTACTTGTTCCTTGATCACACTTTGCTTTCTACTTTCTAATTCCCTATTCATACTTCCTCCTCGCTCCTCGTTCATGCTCACACTTGTTTTTGGTTGCACTTACTCTTGAATCATGCTCACACTCACTTCTAGTTGCACTCGCTCTCAGCTCATGCTTGCACTTGCTTTTGGTTGCACTCACTCTTGGCTCACACTCGCACTCGCTTTTGGATACACTCATTCCTGGCTCATGTTCATACTCACTTTTGACTGCACTCATTTCAAACTCTTTCTTGTACTTGCTTCTATATGCACTCACTCCCAGATCATGCTCACACTCATTTTGGGCTATAGCTACACTCACTCTCAGCTCATGCTCACATTCACTTCTAACTATAGTTACCCATTACATCAATTTTTGATATCATGTGGAAATTATTTTTTTATTTAAATTTGTGTGGGTCATTTCTCTTAGTGACCAGATTTTTCTACCTTGGATACGTTGTATGTTTAAATGTACTAAATTTTTGTGGTCTTACTATCATGATGCTTCCATATGGACCTTTTGAAATGGAAATCAACGTATTGATTAATGATGCTTTAATACTTGATCTTGTGTAATTAGGTAGGCATGCGATGTTAGTAGATATTTAAGGGTATGACACTGATAACAAATTACTAATTTGTAGGATCAGGTACACTTGTAATTGGAATAATTTGAGTCATCCACAAAAGGAAAGGGTACTTGAGGTTGGGGAAATGATGATTAGGTAACTAGGAGGTAACAAGGATGGATACCTTCATATAGGCATGCATTTAGTTAAGGGATAATTGTCAATAGCTAGCCACCTTAAGCCCCAGATTGATAGCCTAGTAGCTATCGTAAGTTCTAGAGGCTGAGACAAGTGACTAAATTGATGGAAAGACTCCTTCTTTATTTGTTGCATATGCTTTATTGTATTTTACTTCAACACTATTTACCTCAATGATTTGGAAAATATGGATGAATGGGTTGTCTTCATAACTTCTTGTGTTCCTCGAACAAATACAACAATAAAGAGATTTCATTTTAAATAAATAGTTGATTTATTTTAGAATGATAAAGAGATTTTTTTTTAAATAAATAGTTGATTTTTTTAGAATGAAAAGAGACCTCTTTATAAATAAATAATTGATATAATGTAAAAAAAATAAAGAGATTGTTTTATAATAAAGGAATTTCATTCAAATAGTTGTTTTATGTTAAGTGATAAAATAATCTTCATTATAAACACATAACTATCCTATTTGAAATGATAAATGAAATTCATTTAACTTAATTATTAAAAACTTTTATTTAAATGATGATGGGCATTCATTTAAATTAAGTATTAAAGTTCTACCTAGTTGATAATTGAAATTTATCTTATCTATTGTTGAAAAGCTCTTTAAGCAATTTAATAAGAGCGGCTAGGTGAGTAATAAGTAAGACCCACTTTAAGAATCTATAGAATCGGATTCTTGAACTTGCGTTCTTGGGATTTTGGCCAAGGTGGTGAGGCAAATTTCCTTGAAAATATGGGAGGGATGTCTTCATTAATAGCAAGCTTTGGAAATGAGAAAATAAAATGATTTCATTAATCCAAAGGGTGTTCGGTAGCCACATATGGGAGAAGGAAGTAATGGCAGGTGGTTGAGCTTTAATGAGAATACAAGACTACCAAGTGGAGGAGAGAGAGACTCTCTAAAGAGGAAATAATGTGGATAGATACACATACGACAAAGAGGTGAAAGAAATAGAATGAGGACAACTAGAACATGCAATGGAAAGGGAGTGAACAGTGCATATGTCTTGGAATATTATGGTGTGTATTACCAGAGCGGTCATATTGGAATCCATTGGTGAACAATTTCAAGTGGGTTATATTTTGTTTACTTGTGCTTTAAATAAAAAAATAAACTAATAATCCCCATGGCCATGGACATGGCTGGATTATTATTGTTCCTTAAAACCATAGATAGACTATCCTTGTCTATGTTGTAGCTCCTTGAGTTGGTTTTCCATGCTTTTCTCTTCGTAGATAGCATGGATGTGCTTAGGGAAACTTTGTAGGAGGTTTTTTGTAAATTTATGCTCCTTATAATGTTGCTTGAGTTTAAAATGAGCTACACCAATCCTTAATAATAATTCCCCTAGTTGAACCATAGAAATTAATACTATGGTGACCTTTGATAGATGCCCTACATCACCTATTGCTAATGTACTATGTACCCCTCTACATTCATACCTTGAAGCCAATGAGATATTGTGGATGGCATATCTATTTCATCACTTGTTGCCTAAATTTCTCTTTGGTTTGCCAAGCATCACTATGGTGGTCATGGAGCACACCAATTTTTGAAGGGAAACCTTGTGTGTTTTGGCTAGTGGGACATTTCGTTGTTAATACCATCGTGACCAGTAGTACAACTCTATATTTCCTCTATTCATCCTAGTGTTTGAAAGTGTATAGCTTAGTTTTGAGAGTGTATCCTTCGGGACACTTATAGGCTACCCTTTTATAAAATTTATAAGAACCCTCCTTTATCGAGAGCACTTGATTATTGTTCCATGGATAGTGGGTGAAATTTTTGCATATTTTTTTGAGCAAACAAATAATCCTCTATGTTGACCTGGTTATAGTTTAATTAAATAATAAGTTGTTTTTAGAAAATCTTAAAACAAAGAATAGATGTTTGATTTGTTAAATAGATGTTATGATTATGGTAAAGCAATTTTTTTTAAATAATTATATTATGGGTAATTAAAGATAGGGAACTTTAATTATAAATAAATAAAGGGTTTCATAGATTAAAGTAAGGGAAGCTTTGATTTGTGAAATAAAAGAATGTTGGATTTATTTTTAAATTGAAGTTATGGGGCTTTGATTTAGTAAATAAATAAATGAAGGGTTTCATAGATTAAAGTAAGGGAAGCTTTGATTTGTGAAATAAAAGAATGTTGGATTTATTTTTAAATTGAATTTATGGGGCTTTGATTTAGTAAATAAATAAACGAAGGGTTTCATAGATTAAAGTAAGGGAAGCTTTGATTTGTGAAATAAAAGAATGTTGGATTTATTTTTAAATTGAAGTTATGGGGCTTTGATTTAGTAAATAAATAAATGAAGGGTTTCATAGATTAAAGTAAGGGAAGCTTTGATTTGTGAAATAAAATAATGTTGGATTTATTTTTAAATTGAAGTTATGGGGCTTTTATTTAGTAAATAAATAAATGAAGGGTTTCATAGATTAAACTATTGGAATTATTATTTTAATTAAAGTAGTGAAAGATTTAATTGGAAAATGAAATAAAGGTTTTTTTGTAAACTAAGGGTATGGGACTTTGGTTTATCAAATGAACAAGAAGAGAATTATTGTTTTAATTAAAGTACTAAAAGCTTTAATTTAGAAAATGAAAGAAAGTTGTGTTTGTAAACTAAGGGTATGGGACTTAGGTTTTTGAAATGAATGAGAAGAGATTTATTATTTTAATTAAAGTAGTGAAAGCTTTAATTTGGTATTTAAATGGAAATATTGTTTTATAATATTGAAGAAGCTCGGATTTTTTGACAATTAAGGGTATGGGAATTTAATTTTTGAATAAGGGTTGAGTCATTTATTGCAAGTAAAACATGTGATCTAGATGCATTGTTGAAATACTCTCATAGGAGGATGAGAGGGAAAATAGAAAGAGTAGTTTCTATGATATCAACTATGCATTAGATAGTTAAATTGCTTGATTTAATTATATAGTTGTAATTTGGCAATGAAATGAGTAAATGCATTTAGAAGCATGTCTATACTAGACAGAGTGTACCGATCATCTACTATCCTTAAATGATCGATGGAAGAGTAGGAGGATCAAATTTATAAATGGACTAACGCAAAAGTTTATACTTTACTTTGCATATTGTTTATTTATGCTATTAGATTAGACTTGTGGGTATATTTCCCTGTGCAAATGATGTAATGTATTATTTAGGGGTATGGAGGTTTTACCATACATACTTATGTAATAAATGACCAATGTAGCTAATGCACCTTTCTATTCTGTTTGATTTATTATGAATGTATCTAAATCCTTTCTAATTTATGTTTATTCTTTAATTATTACTCTATGTTTTTAGTTATCTTTTGCATGTTTAATGAATTATGTTGTGTTAGATTTAGTATCTAGATATAGCTCTTATTCTCTTGATTGAATAACTTTTACAAGAATTTAGTAGTAAGTTCTAGGGTGAACTTAGAGGATAGCCTTAGGGCTTGAGACCCCCTTAGGGAGAATGGTAACTATGTTTATAAAATATCATACATGAGTTAATATAGTTTGTTAGAGGACAATATTGATAGCTTAACTCATAGTACATGTAGTATACCTATGCATAATGGCTTGCGTAGAATATGGATATATGTGTACACCTTCTAATTATTGAAGGTGATAAGTCTAGATCATTGAGGATGATGAGATGGATGGACTTATGTGCATAACATGAGATATACTAATGCATAAAGAACTTGCATGAGGGGAATCTTGTGTGGTATATTTCTTGAGAAATTTAGGGGTTTTGTTAAAACATTAAGTTAATCTAAGGTTGGTTAGGGGTTTATGAATACCTCTCCTTAGGTCCAAAAAAAATTCTTTCTATATTATTTATTTTTTTAAGTATCGTTACACTTACCATGTATCAACAATTTGATCCTTCTACACTACTTCTAAACTATCCAGATTGAGTTCTTCAATTTTCAAATATTTTGCTCCTATGTAAGTTTTCAAAAAATGTGGATGATAGGATTTGATAAGTTCAATGTTGAATATTGGATGCAAACCTAGATAAGATGAATTATTGATTTCAAAAGCATTTTATTCCACCTTCCTGGTGATGGTGTATAGTTTGTAGCAAAAAGGTGTAGTTTTCCTTTGTATTCATGCAAGTATTTCTTTCTACATTTGCAACCATAATTTACATATAACCTTGAACTCATGTGGGACCCAATGATTTTCATGTGATTACTTATATTTTTTATTTGTCTTCTCTAAGAGTTCATGAGTCTATTGTAAGATATGCTAAATCTATTCTATGAACCATGTGTCCTTTTTTACTTCTTTTTATCCATGAGATGAGCACTTTATTTTTTGTACAAGGAGAGATACATCAATGGGCGCTAAGGGTTGGAATTCAAAATAGATAGAATTTTGATTGTGTTTAATAAATAATTATGTAAATATTGAATGTACCCATGTTAAAATTATGGTACGCGCTTGTCACACATCCATGGGTTCTTAGAATTATACATTCAAATAGTTACAACCACTCAATTCATAAATTCTATCTATCCATTAGTCTATGGATATAACTCTATCAATATTATTAGCTTAGTGTCCATTATGCTCCATATGGTGGACCCAATAAAACTTAGAAATATTTTATTCTAGTCATAGATAATGGACTTTAGAAAGCCAATGTTGAGACACACATGACTAAAATAAAGTTTATTATTCTTATTGGTAATAATAAATTTCTTACAAGGAATCATGACAACCATTTTTAAAATGATCAACTACTACAAAAACACAATTATTAACATGATTAAATGTGTGAAGACTTGACAAGAAGTCCATGGATATAGATTCCCAAGGCTTGTTTTTCACTAGCAATGGTGTATGCAATCCTTGCTTCTTATTAGTTTGTTTGATAACAACATAAAGTTTAATGATTTTATGTACTTCTTGTTATCGTTCCTTATTTTTTTTGTGGAAAACATCTCATAAGGGATGTCACTTTCAAGTAAGACCCAAGGAGGTAGGGGTATCTCTTCCACCAAAAATAACTACGGCTTGCACCTGGCCTACCACATTTGACATACTCAAGGAGCAAATCTAAAACAACAAAAAACAAGAACACACAAACACAAACACACAAAAAGATCAAAAAAATTAAAAATTAAAAAACATGCTCCTTTAGTGTGTCAAAAAGATAAATTACAAGCAAACACATACACAATAAGATATAAAAAAACACAATATGAACCATAAAAAAAACATAATAATAACATAACAAAACACAAACATAAGAAAAAACAATAGAACACTACAAAGACACAACTTATAAAAACATGAAAAACAAAAACAACAAAAACCTAAAAAATAAAAAAATAAAAAAAACAACCAACAACAGATAGCAGAGAAAAATAAAAATATAGAAAACACTCAAACACCAAAAAACAAAAACACTAATTAACACAAACATACAGAAACACAAGAACAAGAACAATAAAAATACAAGAACAATAACAAAAAACACAAAACAACAAAAACACACGAACAATAAAAAAAAACACAAAAAAAAAAACACACACACATAAATAGAAAATAAAAAAGAAAAAAATAGAACATGACAATGACCTTTCTAGACCAAAATACTATTAAGGCAAGAATAAACAGAGGAAACAAAATAAATATTAGTTTGAGCTAGGGAACTAAAATACCCTGACCGAACCAAAGAGAAGCAAAAATAAAGCAAGAAGAAACTATGTACCTCCAGAACTGGAGCCATCTAAATAAATGATATAAAGACGTTCCCTCTAGAGGTTCTATCAGTATTGACTTTTCCAAAATCCCTAGGAGGAGGTTGTTGATTCCTTGTTCTATCCATATTGCAATTAGTCATATTCCCTTTAAGTTGGTTTCTCTTAGAAGAGTTAATCTTCAATATTTGCATCATTTGATCCCATATTTGGTGGGATTTTTGGAGGTTATTAAGGATTTTATGGACTTATTCAACTAAGTTGGAAATGGTCTTTTTCCATATATCGTTCCTTATTTTGACATAGTAGAAGTAGTTTTGATTAATTATCAATGTTTTATCCACCTGAATTGACTTGTTACTTTGCTAAAGTGTACTTCCTAAATCATATTTGAGCATGTACTAGTTGGTACACAACTATGTATCATGTAAAAGAGGAGTTTATCTTACAAATACAAATAAAGAACATGCTTTGTATCTACAAAATCAAAATCTACTTTATACAAGTTTTATCGATTTAATGTCTAATGCCTACAAGAATCAAGAATGATGGAAAGTGCTATGATTGGAGGTCAAATCAAGCAATATATTATTGAATTATCACTTTTTTATTATGCTTGATGATTAGATAAAACTATTGTATATACATGGCCCACTTATTATGTCTTTTGCTTCTTATCTTACTTCATATGGGAATGAAGTCCAAAAGTCTATGATTTATATGGATGATTATTTTCTTATAGAAAATATAGTGCTTTTAGTGTTTACATTCTTGGACAATGGTATAGAAATATTTGTCACATATGGGTACTTTTTGAAAGCACGAGATTCCGGGCAAAGGAAAAACTAATTGCGATGCATTCAAAATCAAATACGCTTAAGTCCTAGAAATGTAAAATACATGAAATGAAAGAAGACGAATTGGAATGAGATACAAGAAAATGGATAAAACACAGCCCTTTCATTAAAATCTCTTGATCTCTGTTACAAAGACGCCTCCTCCCTTTTCAGGGGCTAGGAGCGTTAAAAGAATTTGATTACAATCAAGACTTAAGGTTACTCTTTTCGCGTGCCCACACTTGAAATGGACGAGCCAAGACGATGCTGTCATCGATGTTGATGAGTCCTTGACCTCTTCTGCTCCTCTTACGAACAAAGAAACAACGAAGATGTCAGTAGCACCTACTACAAATAAGAAGTGTTTGTTCTCTAAAATTGCCAAAAGATGCATGTAAACATTTGACTGAAACAATGATTAAAGTGAGTCCACATGACCTAAAAACTTGACAGAAGACAGAAGATATTACCAGAAGGCCATTGCCACTGAGACAGTCAGCCAATCTGCCTTCACCTGGAATTCATCCCTTGGCAGGACGAATTCTGACTACAATTCGTCCCTGGGTGGGATGAATTCTACTATGTTGGAAAAGCCGAACTGACACCGCTCCAATGTCGACTCCCGAGACCTCAAAAACACCTAAAAACAGGGGGGTTATGTTATTGGGGCCATTTTGGGACGACCCAGATGGTCGGATTCTCCCAATTTGGCCTCTATCCTCGAGAATTCAATATCGCCACCTGCAAGTTAGTAGGACAACAAAGCGACAAAAGGCATGATAAAATCTGATCATAATGTTATGAAATTGAAGCTATGAGTTAACCAGACAGAATAACATGAGATGCAACATGAACAAATAATCTAGAATGCTTTAGAATAAAAACTTAGAAAGTGCGGGAGGTGCCCAAGTGGGCCTCCCACCGTTGGCACTTGATTTCGGCGCCAATCCACTAGGGATGTGCCCAAAACCTTTTAGGATTGGGATGTCTGCAAATTGGTGGTGTACGTTGGTCAAATGTTGGATTTGGGTTGGATCCACGCTTCCAAAAGCCACCCAATAACCTCCCTTGCAAAAGAGATTAGTGGATGTGAGAAGGTGAATCAAGAGGATGCAAATGGGTATTCAATTGGACATCACTTTGTTGCTTGAAATCGCCTCCAATATATCTTTTGGGTGAGAAAAGTCTCACCTTTTATAGACCCATGGGGTCTCTTTTGAGAGGGAAGCATAAGCGCCATGTGTTGGTCATAGGTGCCATGTGGCAGTCATGTCTTCCCATGAGGGAGGGGAGTCCTCCATGACTTGGGCTTTCATAACTGCCCTTGTGACAGTCCTCTAACGACCTATTTGTCCACCCACACACGTGTGCGAGGCAGGAGTCATCAACTGACTGTCCTGGGCTGCCACTTGGCGCTATTCTTCTTTTTGCCCATTAAACTCAAAATTCATCCCTACCAGAGATGATTTTAGAATTCGTCCCTGGGTGAGATGAATTCTAGTTAGTATTCGTCCCTAGGTGAGACGAATACTGAGCAAAGTGTCTAAATGTACCAAATTGCTTCCTGACCTTACAAAATTGCTATGAAAGTGGTTAGGACCACTGTTTGGCCTCTGAGGGCTGCCCTGGGGGCTATGTTTGTCAAAGCGATCAGTGTTTGCAGTCACATAATCAGATTGGTGTTGTTTTGGTGTCTACAGATGCCCCTTTTTTGGGATGCGCTGTGCATGGCGCAATGCCGAGCAAAAATAGATAACCAAAGCACTAATGATTAGGGTTTCTTGGTAACCTAATCAACTTTTGATGCCCCAAGCATGGAAAGGGCATGCATTCTTGAATCCTTACTTCTGACGAGCTAAGGAGTTTGATTTCAAGTGTTAACCTATTTTGGTGAGGTGTGACTTGAGCTTGGACATTGATCAGTCATGATTAGGCAAAGGGCGCAACCTTTTATCCTCAGGGGAACCTTGTGTTCATGATTCACGAAATGCCAAGTGTTTGATTGATTTGATTGTTGCTTTTTTACTGCCCCAAGTAGGAGCGTAATTGTCTTTGTCAATGATTCTTTGAATGCATGTCGTTTTCCTTAATTGGGTGTGTGATTGTTGATTGGTGACTAAGTGTGACTACCCCCTCAAGCAACGAATCGATGAGGGAATGACCTTCATGAGAAAAGCGACGAGTCGCTTGACCCAAGATGACTTGTGCAAGGGTGCCTTTAGAGGGTTTACCTTTTAGCATGTGCAAATTTTTCCAACATTTGGACCTATTTTTGGTGGGTGTTAACCCTTTTGGTGATGCCGTAATGGGGTGAAATTATCAAAAATCCATCTTCCCGTGGAGCGGTCCGGCTATTGTAGCCTTCTTGGGGAAGTAGGAGAGTGAGAATTTGAACCCCGACATCGAATTTATTTTCCTAGAGGTTAAGTGCAAGAGCACTTGTGTTCGGCAATGCTTATTGTTGTTTGTTTGTGTTGCATTTTTTATTGTTTTTGTGTTTTTGTGACACCATTTGGGTATTAAATTATCAGAAATCCGTCTTCCCATGGAGCAGTCCGGCTATGGTAGCCTTATTATGGAGTAGGATAGTGATAATTTGTGTCTCCCAATGTCTATTTTGTATGCCCCGGATGTCAAGTGCAACAGCACTTTTATCGAGCAAATTTATTGTCTTTTTTTAGTGTATTTTTTATCATTTTTTGATGTTTTTTTAGTTTTGGCCTGAATTCGTCCCTGGGTGGGACGAATTCTAGCTGTAGAATTCGTCCCTGGGTGGGACGAGCTCTAACCAGAGTGCTCATCCCAGTCAAGGATGAATTCCATCTCAAAAGGCCTATTTAAGGGCCAAAACTTGAATTTGGGCTCATTTGTGTCATTTTTTTCTTGAGATTTTGGAGCTCTGGGAGGAGGAGGTAATTCTGCGAAGCGAAGCGCTACTGAAATTTTTCCTGCCATTATGAGTGCACAAACTGGTTCGAGCGACGGAGCCGAAGCGAAATCTGTAAGTTCTCCTAGAGTCTATTTTTGTTTAAATTTGCACTTGTTTTATTTAATTGTTTTTTTGTGATGCTGTTTTTCAAATTGTGTTTAAAAACTTAAACCCTGACACTGTATTAAAGACAACTAAGTTTATTGTACAATTAAACGTAACGTAAGACCTAGGTAAAGAATTTTGCTTACGACTAAACCCTAGGATAACGGAACGTAAACCCTAAGACGTATATTTTTTTTTTTGTGTTTTTGAATTTCATTTTATTCTATTTTTGAATTAATCAATTAAGATTAGAAACCTTGGAACTAAAGATTTGTTTTGTTTGTTTTTTTTTTTATTGGAATTTTTGCTCTTGTTATTGCTGTACAGTTCTTTTCCATGATTCTTAATTTTTTTTTTTTTGTTGATTTGTTTTCTTTTGCAGGTTAGGAGCCGGTACCGTGTACCTACTGCTTTTACTGAGGCCCATGGTGCACTGACTGATGATGATTGGGAATGGCTTTATGCCCTTGGGCTCAAGCAGGTGTCTCGACTAGAGCCTGTGGTCCTGGATCAGGCCTATCTAATGGCCCTGATCAAACTTTGGGATCCATGGACCAACACGTTCCATCTCCCGACAGGGGAGATGACTGTGACTTTGGAGGATATCTATCGGTTGCTTTGGATTCTGATAGATGGACTGGCCATTAGGACATCGCCACGTGATCAGCGGATTGCTATACTTACGAGATGCTTTGGGCATGGGGAGCGGCTAGGTGTAGCGAACCCAGTGGAGATAGCCGAGGTGGACTGCCAGGCTGGCGATATTTTGGTTGGCTGGTGGCAGGAGAGGGGGGTGTTAGGAGTGAGGCACGCATTCTTGATGGGCCTCATTTCTAACATGCTTCTCCCTAATTCATCAGGCACGAGGTTCTTGTGGAACCTACTGGATTTGGTGTGGCAGTTGGTAGAGTTGCCGATAGAGGCACCACTAATTTTGAGATGGGGACAGACATTGTTGGCACAGCTCTATGGGGAGCTGTATGGGATCCGCTGTCGACAACGGAAGGGGGTCAGCTGTAGTTATCTACTACAGTGATGGGGTTGGCAGCATATAGTAGTTGAGAGGCCGACCGGGTTACCATGGACGACTCGAGCGACATTGGATGATGTGGAGATAGGCTATGCAGTTTTGTGGTGGCGGTCTGCGGAGCAGGGGCAGAGTCGATGATGGGCAGGTGCTGTAGAGCACTATATCGATGCATTTTCTTGGATCACTCTAGGGGAGGTGTTTTGGCGCACCTATCGAGACTATCCAGCCTAGCCGAAGGCTGGAGAGTGGCTCCGACGGGTACGCAGGGAGCGATGGTTGATCAGGTGGCACGGGACCGAGCATGAGTTCTTCTCCTATGGCCGGGTTACATGACAGTTTGGGTTGCATCAGGGGTTGCCTGGTGAGCCCATGGTCTATTGACACTGGGGAGATGAGAGGGATTTAGATCTATCGGTCATCGCACCATTGGGCAAGGAGTCAGATGCGGTGATTGACATCCCGGACGTGGATGACATCGGGACTACCACTGAGTATGACTCGTGGTGGGTGCTACGACGATGGAGATGGGAGGGGCCACTAGGAGGCACAAAGGCGGTAGTGGAGGGTGCTGAGGCAGCAGGGGATGATTGGGGAGGTCCGTTGGATGATGCGGACATGGTGGATGTGGGGGATGAGGATGTTGATTTGGGCACTTCGGATCAGCCGGACATGTAGGATGTGGAGGAGTAGTGGGAGCCAGAGCAGGCTGCTGTTCCAGAGGGTCCTGTACGTCAGGCAGATACAGAGGAGATGGAGTCTAAGATACGCACTGCAGATACGGGATCTGGAGTTGGGGGATGTGATGCGGGAGCTGGGGGATGCATTACGGGAGAGGGATCTCCTGCAGGCTCAGCTAGCAGAGCGAGATAGGGTTTTGGTGCAGTGCGACGATGCAGTGGCTTACTATCATCGGTGAGAGGTAGAGTGGTGTAGGCATCGGCTAGACTTGGAGAGGGAGTTCATCCACCTTGGCGGGCAGCTGCCTAAGCCCTCGGGCAGTGGATCTTCACGTTGAACGAGGGATAGTGCAACTAAGCAGTCAGCATCATCTCATCGCAGGCGATTAGATGAGGGAGGTGGTAGCAGGCGTGATGCGGTGGCTAGTAGTAGCCACCCTGCAGGGTCCCATAGGACCCATACCATGGGGGGTAGTTCTCGTCACACCGATCCTACGTGATCATGGTGGTCGACGCCTTAGGTTGGGTTTTTGGATATGATTGCGGGGTCTGAGGACCAATTTTGTAGCCTGCGGGCATTTTTTTTTTTGACGATATATATATATATATATCGGTTTTATTTTGGTTGTGTACATGTGATGATTTGATTTTTGTTATGCATGATGGCTAATGACTATGGATGTATGCATGTTTATTTATTTTGATGAATGCAGATGTTATGATGAATGCAAATGTTTTTGATTTTTATGTGATATGCAAAGTGAAATGGATGAATGACATTTGTGGTGATTGGTTATGGCACCATAGGTTGTTTAAGACGCTCTTTATTTCATTTTTAGGCGATTGCTATGATGTATGGCTCTTGTACATGTGGTTTTTATTTTTTTATATATATATTTTTTGATTGTATTGTAAGGGTGAAAAGTAGCGCAGTTGGTTTAGAAATGTAGCTAAGTTTTTCTGATATCAGACTGTTTTAACTCACTAGCCATGACTGTACTTTGTCTTAAAAGACTTTTAAACAAGGTATGAATCAGACCTATTTTTGACCAAGCTATTTCACATCCCTATGTGTGCAATTGAGTTCATTATTGTGGTATTTGTCAGGATACCGTCAGTGCTAGATGGGCTTTCAACCGAACCTGTACTGAGGATCACCTAATTAGCTCCACTAACTCCTTTGTTGTATTTAGTTAGATTAATCTGTGGTGTTATCTAGGATGCCATAAGCTAGCTCATCCACATGCAAACATTGATCTATACGCAAGTTAATGTGACAGATATATCGTCATGCGAGAGGTTTACTACCAGTTACCGATAGGCTATCAACCAAATCGGTATTGAAGCTTGCCTTATGACCTTTTAGAATGCTGAGAGTTCCAGGGATTCAAGTTCAACTCCCTTATTTTCTTCAATTGTATTGGGATACTTGCTCGTTTATAGTGATAAGATCACTTTTTATTTTGATTTGTTTTTCTTTTGAGCAAGGGATTGGGGATATGGAGTGACGAAAATCACTATTGCTTGTGCATTTTGATGTGTGCACTATAGGATGTCAAATTTTGGAGTTTTGACATTTTTGCAAATTTTTGATGTTTTGCAACTATTGAGAACTTTAGGGATTCTTAAGGAATTGGGTAGGGAGGATGCTTGTCCTTTTTCCAACTCTCAGCATTATTTGGGTCATTCGCACAGGGGGATGAGCAAGATAACCGTTTCACTTGTGGTGACCTGGATTACTGTGCAAGTTTCATCTTTCATTCACACAACTTAGGAATTGTTTATTGTGTTCTACTTTGTGTTGGTATGTTACGTATCAAGGTGTATTTCAATTATGACTCTACCTTCGTAAAATATGTCTGACTTGATATATTACATGGTTAAAGAGCAAAATGATGGCTGAATCACAAAAAACTCTTGATACATTAACAGACCACTGACTCTAGTGTGGTAAAAAAGTAATGCATGGTGTTTTTGTTGTTTTTGTAAAATAGAACAGTGTGGGACAAGATGGACTAACAGAGCCACTATAGCCTATGGTGCCTTTGACCTGTACTATCACAAATATGCAATGTATGGATGCAATGCTTAATGCAGCTACATATTTTTGTATTTTTGATGGATTGATTTTTGTGAATATGAATATGAGGTGCGAGAAGAGCTCTCTATTGATGAATTTGACCAAGCGATTGCGATAATCGTTGGAGCTTTTTGGGTTTTGACCAAGTGATTGCGATAATCCTTGGAGCTTTTTTGGTTTGACCAAGTGATTGTGATAATCCTTGGGGATTTTTGGGTTTGACCAAGTGATTGCGATAA
Source organism: Wollemia nobilis (assembly GCA_028583015.1). Lineage (NCBI taxonomy): Eukaryota > Viridiplantae > Streptophyta > Pinopsida > Araucariales > Araucariaceae > Wollemia > Wollemia nobilis. The sequence continues at coordinate 1,938,679 of JAQPPZ010016942.1, read as the reverse complement.
TCCTTGGAGCTTTTGGGGTTTTGACCAAGTGATTGCGATAATCCTTGGAGCTTTTTGGGTTTGACCAAGTGATTGCGATAATCCTTGGAGCTTTTGGTGTTTTGACCAAGTGATTGCGATAATCCTTGGAGATTTTTGGGTTTGACCAAGTGATTACAATAATCCTTGGAGCTTTTTGGGTGACCAAGTGATTGCAATAATCCTTGGAGCTTTTTGGTTTGACCAAGTGATTGCGATAATCCTTGGAGATTTTTGGGTGACCAAGTGATTGCGATAATCCTTGGAGCTTTTTGGGTGACTAAGTGATTGCGATAATCCTTGGAGCTTTTTGGGTGACCAAGTGATTGCGATAATCCTTGGAGCTTTTGGGTTTTGACCAAGTGATTGCGATAATCCTTGGAGATTTTTGGATTTGACCAAGTGATTGTGATAATCCTTGGAGCTTTTGGGGTGACCAAGTGATTGCGATAATCCTTGGAGCTTTTTGGGTTTTGACCAAGTGATTACGATAATCCTTGGAGCTTTTTGGGTTTTGACCAAGTGATTGCGATAATCCTTGGAGCTTTTTGGGTTGACCAAGTGATTGCGATAATCCTTGGAGCTTTTGTGTTTTGACCAAGCGATTTTATGGATCCTTGGAGCATTTTTGGGATATGGCTCTCTTAGATATAAAATGGTCGCAAATGACTGATATTCAAGGGTTCTGTTTCCTTGATACCATCAAGAGAAGCTAGCCGGTAAGTCTCGGGTCCTATTTTTCTATCAATGACATATGGATCTAACCAATTTGCCATGAATTTGTCCCTCAGGTGGGACGGCAAATTAGAGTTCTGTTGGTTTTCCTTCAAAACCAAATCACCAACCCGAAAGTCCCTTAGGTGAACTTTCATGTTGTAAGCTTTCTTAAGCCGCTCTTGATAGATACATAAATGTTCAAGAGCATTAACGTGTCATTCGTCAAGCAACGTAAGTTGGTCTAACTGAGCTTGTCGCGTAGTGTCATCATTGATGAACTCCTGCATTGATATGCGCAGGGAAGGAATTTCCAACTCGAGAGGCATTACTGCCTCTGAGCCATACACGAGCGAAAACGGAGTTGCCCTAGTTGGCGTTCGAATGCTAGTGTGATAAGCCCAAAGGGCAAGTGGGATTGGGATGTGCCAATCTTTATGACTGTCTGTGACCATATTTTTAAGGATGGCGACTAGTGTTTTGTTTGATGCCTCAGCTTGCCCATTTTCTTGCGGATAATAGGGTGTTGAAAAGTTGTGCTGAATTTTGCACTTTGTGGTCAAAGCACGCACGTCTTTGTTCTTGAATGATGGCCCATTATCCGAGATTATTTTGGATGGAATACCAAAATGACATATGATGTTATGCAAGATGAACTCCACAATGCGGGGTCCTGTCGTAGAAGTTAACGGAATTGCTTCCACCCATTTAGTAAAATACTCTATGGCCGTTATGATAAATGTGTGACAACCTGATGATGCAGGGGAGATCTTTCCAATTAGATCGAAGCCCCATTGTGAAAATGGCCAAGCAGACTGGACTGCCTGCAAGGCCTGGGAAGGTACGTGCATCAAATTGGCATGATGTTGACATTTCATGCACTTCTTGACATATGCGCAACAATCTCGCTCTAAAGATGGCCAATAATAGCCCATGCAAAGAATGCACTTTGCAATGTCCATACCACTAAAATGGCCACCACATGTACCGTCATGCACTTGGGCGACTGCCCAAGTGGACTCTTGCTGGTCCAAGCAATGAAGAAGAATTCCGTCATAGCTGCGATGATACAAAATGTCTCCTATCAAGACATACTTTGCCGCTTTCTGCTTGAATGTTCGTTTTGCGGTGTGCATCAATCCAAATGGAAGATTACCTAACTTGAGGTAGTCTCTAATGGGTAAATACCAGTCCTGTTGGTCAAAAACCTCGACAGTATGAACAACCAATCCCTTTGTAAGTTCTTCCTTAAAAAATTTTGAATGGGATAGAACTTGTAAGAATAGCGTTGTGTTGCTATTAGTGGGAGTGGGGGAAAACAAGGACCCCCAGTTGGCACGTTTCAGACGATCTCGGATTCGAAAGAACTTATCCGAGGATGGTTCAATCTGGATCATGTGGATTCGTGGTGTCAAGTCTGAGCTTGCACGCTCTATCGTGGATTGAGATAAGGTTTTGACTTGGATAGTTGTCATATCATTGGAAAGGTCTTATGGGATTAGTGACCCCAAGGAGGCCATTGTGTCCGCAAAATGATTCAATGATCGAGGGAGTGCCTCGATGTCATACCACTCAATTTTTTCTAGGAATTTGTCCACAAGGGCTTTATAGGCCTTTAGGACTGGGCATTTGCATTGATATACCCCTTTGACTTGATTGACGATTAACAGCGAATCACCAAAGATGTTCAGTATTTTGATGTTCATGGCGATTGCTGTTTGAAGACCTAGGAGCAAGGCTTCATATTCTGCATTATTTTTGGTGCACTGAAAGTTTAATTTAAATGACAGGGGCATTGGAGCACCCTGTGGTGTGAAGAATACAATTCCTGCACCACCACCTTGCTCGCATTTAGAACCATCGAATAATAGGGTTATGTCGGCCTGTGACTTAGGCTCGTTAGAATCTAGTGATTCTAAGACATGGAAGACCCCATCATCGGGTAGTTCTATGACCAGAGGCTGATCGTCTTCAAGAGGAGCCTCCGCTAGTTGATCGGCTATGACTTGTCCTTTGATAGATTTTTGTCCAATAAACTCTATGTCAAATTCCGTCAACAACATGATCCATTTCACCGTGCGACTACTATGATATGTACAACTCATCATGTATCGCAATGGATTCTCCTTAGACACAACATACGTAGTGTTGCTCAGCATGTAGTGGCATAGCTTTTTGGTAGCAAACACCATCGCCAAGCAGATTTTCTCAACGTATGCATAGTTAAGTTCGTAATCGACTAGGGTGCAGCTAAGATAGTAAGTAGCCTCGTTCTTTTTGAAGTTCATTTTTTGGGCTAGCATGGCACCCAGTGCCACCTCAGTAGCTGAGATGTATAAGTAGAATGACACTCCTGGTCTAGGTGGTGCCAATACTGGTGGCGAAGCCATGTACTGTTTGATTTTTTCGAAGGCTGACTGGCACTCGTCATACCAATGAAATGTAACCCCTTTGTGCAATAATTTGTTCATGGGTCGGCATTTTTCAGATAATTGCGCTATGAAGCGTTTAATCGACGTGACCTTTCCTTGTAGACTTCTGAGCTACTTGATAGTGGTTGGGGGAGCCATTTCAAGGATTGCCTTGACTTTGTTTGGGTCCACTTCTATGCCTCACTTTGAGACTATAAAACCCAAGATTTTTCTAGATGTGACGCCAAATACGCACTTCTTGGGGTTTAGTTTGACCTTATGCTCTATGAGGCGATTGAAAATCTTGCTTAAGTCACCGAGATGATCTAAGCGCAAAAGAGACTTGGCTAACAAATCATCCATGTAATCTTCCAAAGTTTTGTGCATGTAATCATGGAAGATATACGTCATGGCACGTTGGTATATAGCGCCAGCATTGTTAAGGCCAAAAGGCATGACCTTATAACAAAATGTCCCCCAAGGTATTGTGAACGCCGTTTTCAGTTGGTATTCAGTATTGATACGAATTTGATTGTATCCTAAAAAACCATCCATTAGGGAGAGCATTTCATGACCTGTTGTAGCGTCTACCAGCGCGTCAATGCTCGACAAGGGGAAATCATCCTTAGGACTCGCTTTGTTTAGGTCTCAAAAATTGGTGCATATGCGAATCCTCCCGTCGGGCTTCTTGACGGGAACCATGTTGGACAGCCATGGCGGATAATCCACGCAGATGACAAACCGTGCATCCAACAGCTTTTGCAATTCGTCTTTGACCATCAAGGCCACTGTTGGGTGCATCTTACGTAGTTTTTGCTTTACGGGCTTGATTTTCGGATCAAGCGTTAAATTGTGCGTGACTAGCTGCGGGTCTAGTCCTGGCATATCCTTGTATGACCATGCAAAAACCTCCTTCTTTTCTTTAAGAAGGGCAATGTAGTTGGCTTGCTCTTCAGGGGAAATACTTACCCCCAACTTGAGAATCTATGGATTCATTGGATCTGTGCCGATATCTACATTAGTCGTATCCTCGACTGACATGTGGGATCCATCCTCCAACTGATGTGGAGTTGGGATCAAATGGATATCATTAGCTGAGTTTAGATCTACGTTTGGAACCTCGGGTCCCTCTTCAGCTTGAAAAATATCTTGAGTTGTCTTTGGTGTAAAATGAAGCATTTCACCGAAAGGCCAGTACTCTGATGGTGATAAAGGTGAATTGATGTGATCCTAGTCAATGGCATCTATGTCTAGATGCAATGACCATGATGGATCGGCCGGATTGCGGATGGGTGCGGTCAAATCAATGGAGATCATGTGGATGGAATGAATTTGGTCTCCATTACCGTGGGTGTGATAACTTGATTCTTTTAGATGCTCTCTATACTCTGGATCGGGTTCTGTAGGGACGGGCATGAACGGATTGGCCCTGTGTGTTGATAGGCAGACCCTATGTGTTGATAGGAGGACAAGGTCTTCCCTCAGTACTGATGTCATGATAGGATCTCATGGTGGGCGGTGCTCATCGTGAATTTGAAGCCATGGATCCAACACTTGGTCCCACCTTGCTGGGTCTACCCACCATTCATGCCCTAACAGTATGCCCATATGTCCCATTAGGTCTTCATGAGTTGAAGGGCAGTGATGTCGTCACGCATGTCTAAGATAGTCCATCTCAGTCTCATCTTCTGAATCACTTTCAAAGATCCAAAAATGTTCATCCTCCTCAACAATTGTTACTTGCGACATTGAGGGTTCTCCTTATTCCAATAAGTTAATCTGGTCCCATTGTGGTTGTTTCGCTCTTAGTGGGGGGACCTGATTCTCTTGAGACAATGTTGATTCAATTGGAACCTCTAAGGGGAATAGCTTCAAAAAGATGTCTGGAAGTCGTTGATGTTCTCTTTGAGGATTAATCTCTGAACTTTCACCTCTCTCTAGAAAAGGAAAGGGATTACTACTGTTGCCAAGGGTGTTTGTTGACCATGGGAGGTAATCTCCCAATGTATATTCTATATTTGGATTGGCATAAGGATCTGGTGCCAATCCCCCCTTGTTGCCTATTTCTAGGCCTTGCATATTTTCGACCAAGATGTCTAAGGGCAGGGGGTGGTTGAACCCTACTCCTGACTTATCATATGGCATCTGATATCTTGGTTGGCAAAGGACCCGCATCCCTTTCTCATATCTGCCTAGCCCGTATCCATGCCAATTGCATTGGACAAGATATTTTAGGGCAAAGTCTGGGTTTGATAGATAGTTGATGTTTTCAACAAAAGGTTCTTCATCTGCTTCCTTTTGTTTGCATGGTTCAAGACCATGATCAAGGCCCCCATACACAAAATTTGTCTGGTTTGGTGGGTAGCCTAGAGGAACAATTGTCCCTATGGGAAGGCGAGGTCTTCCCATGTCCTGTACTGACTCCAATGTGGGGGTTGCCACAACATTTTGCACTAAATACTCCCCCAGGCCCATACTGGCCATTTCAACAGTGATTGTTGATGATTGGGTGGGAGGAAATGGGAGTCCTTCCTGAGTCCATTCCATGTTTGGTATTTTAGGAGTCTCCACTTCTGCTGTGTGAGGTGTTTCTTCTGTTGATACCGTTGAAATTGTGGGCAACCCCTCTTCTAGAGGCTTAGCCTCTTCCATGATCTGTTTTCCCTTGTCCTTTTGTTTGGCCATGGTAGGTGGCGTTGATGATGGAGCAAGTGATGAAGTCTCACCTGGATTGGATTTTGCCTTGTTGGTCACCAGTGGCGCATGCGGTATTGGACCCTGTTTAGATGGATTTAACTGGAAATCTAAATGCGTTGAAGGGAGGGTCGATTGAGGCATGAATTATACTGCATTGCAATACTTGAAGGGTTCTAAGTCCATTGGGACTACATGTATTTCTCCTTCAAAAGCGTACTTTAAGCACTGGTGAGCGATCGAAGGGACACACTTCATGTCCCTGATCTAAGGCCGCCCTAGCAGTATATTATAAGCCATCTTGCCTTCTAACACATGGCACAATGTAGGTATTGTCTTTTGTCCTACCTGGATAGGCAGAACAACTATGCTGACTGTCGAGCATATTGCATTGTTAAAAGCTCGCAGTGTGTACGTAGAGGCTATGATGTGAGAGGTTGGAAGATTCAAATGTTTTAGTGTTGCAGTGGTAATTATGTTACTGGACGAACCAGTATCTACCAACACTCTCTTGTACGGGATCCTGTTGACCCACACGATAACGTGCAGGGGTGGATCTGCCATGTCATTGGATATTGTTTTGACTTCATCTTCTCTGAATGTGATGACCGGCTCCGTACATCGTTTCACATGTCCCACAAAGTTATTGAAAGAATTTGCTTCGTGAGGCTGTAATTCGATGGCTTTTAAAATGTCCATAAGAGCTTCCCTATGGGGTGCTGACTGTTGAATAAGCTCGTAAATGGACAGCCTAGCCGATGTGGTCCGCAAACTCTATGTGAGTTTGGTCCATATCGTGACCTCGGGTCTAAGCGGAGGCAACTACGTTGGGCATTTTTGAGGCTGCGATGTTGTCATAACTTCCCTCGTAGCTACCTCAAGGGAAACTGTTGGGTACTTTTTGTTCCTTCTCACTATACTAATCATTCCCACAAATCCTTGCATGGGAAGATTCTGTCGCACCTAGTTAATCTAGAGAGGTTTTGCCTGTGCTTCGTGGGCAGGCAAAAGGTCCTTGAACACCCTCATTTATTGATTATTTGGCGCTATGGGGTTGTCCACGGCCAATGTTCTATTGTTGATCAAATCTTGGATTAATTCTTTGAATTTCTAGCACCCATTCAAGTCGTGTCCTCTGCGCCTATGGAATCTACAATACAATTTCTCTCTGTATCCCCTAGGCTTAGGAGCGTTAGGGTCTATAGTTTGGATTTCTGGTAGAGTGACTAAGTTTGCCGCTGACAAGCGGTCAAATAGGGAGTCCCTGGACTCCGTGTAATGGGTGAATTGTCGCCTAGGGTGATGCTATTGATTCTGCTCCTATCTTCTATTATCTCTTTCATAACCAGGAGGCACTGCTTGGTAATTAGCCTTTTGGGGCTGCATTTCTTGCACAGGCACGGGAACATTTATCGCAACTTGGTTAACCGTAGCGTGTTGTGATTGCATTGTCCCGATTTTAGTGGTTTTATTCCAATCTTTCTTTTTAGGCTTGGCGATTGTGCCTTCGCCTATTTTGATTTCTTCTATAACTCTGGCTTGCGCCAAAGCTTCTTCTAAGCTGGTGTATTGCTATAGCTGCAATAGCCCAGAGATTTATTTTAAGCAACTTTTTGCGAACATCTGTGTGAGATCAGACATAGGGGGATGGTAGGGTAACTTAGAAAGCAAAGCTCTCCATCTATTCCTGTACATTGCCATTATTTCCTCCTCAAATTTCCTGAGGCTAGCCAGATCACTCAATGATGCCTTCTTCCTTGTGTTGAAGGCAAAGCGTTCAAGAAACGCATCTACTAATTGATCTAGGTTTCTTATGCTGTGTTTGGGTAATTGTGTGAACCAATCTGAGGCGGGGCCTGCGAATGTGGTTATGAAAGTCCTAAGCAACAATGCGTCATTATCTTGGATGTTGAAGCATTGACTTAGGAACCTTGTAACATGTTCTTGTGCGTCCTCTTCACCTTTAAAGATTGCTAATTGAGGCAACTTGAAGTGTTCGGGGTAAAGAGGTGTTGGCATCGAGGGATGCACCGGATGACTTCGGAGTTGACGTAATGTGGGTTTTTGATGCCCAGCAGCTTTTGTTTCCATAGACTCTAAATGCTCTAATAGTGCTTTATATGCATCCGAAGATTTTATTTCTTCCTCTTTTGTTTGCTCTCGTTGTGCATTATGGAAGACTGGGGGCTTATGGAGGGGTGGCCAAATAGCAGCCCTCCTGCCTTGATGGGGAGTTTCAACATATTCTATTTCTGGTTCATACTCCTCATAAAATTCTTGAGGAGTCTCTGGGCGAGACCTATAACCCTAATTGAGTCCTTGCTGAAGGTACCCATCATTATTTCGGGGAGTGGCCTCCCTCTCGGGTCTATAAGGTCTTAGAGGCAAAGCTTGACGAGGTCGTGGAGACCTGTCCTGCACCAAAAAATTATGCCTCACATATTTTTCAGCTCTTTGGGTGCGATGGGTTAGCCCCATCTCAGGTAGTTCATAGCGTAACTCATCCGCTTTGCATTGCATGCGCTCTCTATCCAAGCGGTGTCGATACTCTATCTCCTGATGACTTTGTTTAAGCCACGTGATTTGGGCTTGACGGGTGGCATGTCTAGCGACTATCGAGTCAATTTGGTCTACCCTATTTTGCTTAGGAGGTTCGAATGTTTCTCCTATGTGTTTGCCTCGATTTTGATGATCTAAAGTTTTAATGGGTCGCTTCCCTCTGTCGAGGTAGGCGGCATGTACTCGAGGTTCTGGCCTCAAGAGGTGATCATGATATCTAGCTGGTGCAAAAATGCAAGGTTCTCATGTTGTTTGTTGTCCTTGAGGAATTCTATGGCTTTCCTCGTACTCCCTTTCATGGGTTTGGAAGAGGCGGGCGGAGTTAGCTCGCCCTATGTAAGGAGCCCTGCACTCTGGATTTTGTCTTTCTGTCCTGATGGGAGGTAAAGAAGGGACGCCATATCCACGTTGTCCTTCCAAATGGACAGTGTGCCTCTCTAGCACTTCATCATGTTGTGACCACTCATGTCTAACATCAGAAGGTGATTCTCTGTTTATATCAAGGTCTACATGTAAAGCATCTTCCCGAAAGGGGCTTTTTTGAATGGGCATACCCCATCGAGGATTCTGACATGGATTCTTTTGTAGGCCAGACCGATAAGGTGGTATAACCAAATCCTTAGGACTGAAGCGAAGACGACTTGTGCCTGCTTCTTGTGTACCTTTAGGAGCTTTTGCCCTTGATTGGGCTTGGCTACGGGTGTACACCATTACGGTGCTACTCTACTATCTAAGAAGATTTTTATCTCATTTATAATGATTTTTATTTTTGTCTACACTAAGCAGAAATGAACACACGCATACACAATCCGTGATTATCTCTTTTAAGGATTATTGGTGTGTCCTAAACTGGTTTAGTGCATTTTGATGTTTTGTTTTGTTTTTGTAGGTTTTTGTAGAACGTTTAAATGCATGATGAAGGCTCATATAACTCCCAAAACGGTCGCCCCTTCAATATACCAACCAGGCCAAGAAACCAACCTCTCTATATACCCGCCCTTACAATAGGGAGACTATAGGTACGTGAGAGCAGAAGGTATGTGGTACGTAGGTGGTACAGAAGGGGGATTGTCCTGTTAATGGCACCTACCATAGAATACTTATCCTCGCACGCATGGGAATCACCCCAGTGACACTCGATCAGCTTTCGTCAAGATTTACGCCTAACAACAGTTGACAATCGAGGAAATGGATGCAAAGCTAAGCCAAGGTGGTGATGAACCCACCGTTGGTCTTGCTCAAGGGCTGGGGTCTTATGACCAGATCCTTGGTTTAAAGTTGGTGTGTGTGATTCATTTTATTTAACGAAAATGAAACAAGCATAAATGACTTTCCCTAAGCAATGCAGGATAAAATGAAAACAGTCAAAGAAACAGAAATAAAAATAGAAAATTTAATAGAGATTATAAAAATCCCTACCTCTTCTCTGCATAGACCGGTTGCTTCTGAATTTCTGCTCTGAAAATCTACAGGCAGGAATTCGTCCCTCTGTGAGATGAATTTCAAAATAGAATTCATCCCTGCCAGAGACGAATTTGAATTCGTCTCCGGGTCAGACGAATTACAGAAAAGAATTCGTCACAGTTAGAGATGAATAACAGTCTGCAACAAAAAAATGTACCTGTGAAGCACAAAACACAAAATTTTAATCAGTTTCTATGATTTTAAAAACCAAGGAACAGAGTCCCACCGTGATTGCCACTGAAAGCACGATATTCCGAGCAAAGGAAACACTAATTGTGATGCATTCAAAATCAAATACGCTTAAGTCCTAGAAATGTAAAATGCATGAAATGAAAGAAGACACATTGGAATGAGATACAAGAAAATGGAGAAAACACAGCCCTTTCATTAAAATCTCTTGATCTTTGTTACAAAGACGCCTCCTCCCTTTTCAGGGGCTAGGAGTGTTAAAAGAATTTGATTACAATCAAGACTTAAGGTTCCTCTTTCCACGTGCCCACACTTGAAATGGACGGGCCAAGACGATGCCGTCGCTGATGTTGATGAGTCCTTGACCTCTGCTGCTCCTCCTGTGAACAAAGAAACAATGAAGATGTCAGTAGCACCTGCTGCAAATAAGAAGTGTTTGTTCTCTAAAATTGCCAAAAGATGCATGTAAATATTTGTCTGAAACAGTGATTAAAGTGAGTCCACATGACCTGAAAAATTGACAGAAGACATAAGATATTACCAGAAGGCCATTGCCACTGAGACAGTCGGCCAATCTGCCTTCACCTGGAATTCGTCCCTTGGCAGGATGAATTCTGACTGCAATTCGTCCCTGGGTGGGATGAATTCTACTGTGTTGGAAAAGCCAAACTGACACCACTCCAATGTCGACTCCCGAGACCTACAAAACACCTGCAAACAAGGGGGTTATGTAATTGGTGCCATTTTGGGATGACCCAGATGGTCAAATTCTCCCAATTTGGCCTCTATCCTCAGGAATTCGATATCGCCACCTGCAAGTTAGTAGGACAAAAAAGCGACAAAAGGCATGATAAAATCTGATCAGAATTTTATGAAATTGAAGCTATGAGTTAACCAGATAGAATAACATGAGATGCAACATGAATAAATAATCTAGAATGCTTTAGAATAAAAACTTAGAAAGTGCGGGGGTGCCCAAGTGGGCCTCCCACCGTTGGCACTTGATTTTGGTGCCAATCCACTAGGGATGGGCCCAAAACCTTTTAGGATTGGGATGTCTACAAATTGGTGGTGTACGTTGGTCAAATGTTGGATTTGGGTTGGATCCACGCTTCCAAAAGCCACCCAATAACCTCCCTTGCAAAAGATATTAGTGGATGTGAGAAGGTGAATCAAGAGGATGCAAATGGGTATTCAATTGGACAGCACTTTGTTGCTTGAAATCACCTCCAATCTATCTTTTGGGTGAGAAAATTCTCACCTTTTATATACCCATGGGGTCTCTTTTGAGAGGGAAGCATAAGCACCATGTGTTGGTCATAGGTGCCATGTGGCAGTCATGTCTTCCCATGAGGGAGGGGAGTCCTCCATGACTTGGGCTTTCATAATTGCCCTTGTGACAGTCCTCTAACGGCCTATCTGTCCACCCACACACGCGTGCGAGGCAGGAGTCATCAACTGACTGTCCTGGGCTGCCACTTGGCGCCATTCTTCTTTTTGCTCGTTAAACTCAGAATTCGTCCCTACTAGAGACGATTTTAGAATTCGTCCCTAGGTGAGACGAATTCCAGTTAGTATTCGTCCCTGGGTGAGATGAATACTGAGCAAAGTGTCTAAATGTACCAAATTGCTTCCTGACCTTACAAAATTGCTATGAAAGTGGTTAGGACCACTGTTTGGCCTCTGAGGGCTGCCCTAGGGGCTATGTTTGTCAAAGAGATCAGTGTTTGCAGTCACATAATCAGATTGGTGCTGTTTTGGTGCCTACACTTTTAAGTTGCTTCGTTAAATATTTTCTTGTGACAAAAAATTAGATGTTGTGTGAGGATAGCTCCCCATGCATACTTTGATGCATAAATCACTACCTCAAAGGGAGTTTTTTAGACTAGGTAGAAAAAATATAGGAGTTGAACATATAAATCATAGACCTTTGGAATTCATTCACATTTGAAGTAAGATAATAAATAAAAGATATAAGAAGTGGGCCACATATATACAATAGTTTTATCTAATTATAAAGCATAATGAAATATCCAATGAAACTTAATTTTAGAACCTTCCTTGATCACATATTATAGTCACAAAGCAATGTGTAAAATCACCAATGCAAATATTTGAGAGAATATGGTAAAACCCAAAATGATTCAAATATTTATCAAACTATTTAGGGTATTTCAATTTATAGTTATCAAATCTTCTCAAAATCAAGATGAACTCATTCTTTATCAACAATGTACCAAAGGTACTAAATATTTGTCATGTCAAATGGGCACTTCTCCAAACTAGCATATATCTCCTTCCATGTCTTATTTTAAATGATAATGCTATCTATGTAAACTACTACAGATGATTTAATGTAAATATGTAGGATCTCATGAAAATTATAGGTACATTGGTCAAGCCAAAAGTCATAACCAATCATTCAAATAAACCCTCCTATTGTAGTCTTCCATATATCAATGGGATCTACTGGTAGTTGATAATAGCTAATTTTGAGATTTATTTTGGTGAAGAAATTTGCACCATAGAGCTAAAGTCTAGAAATATATTTATCCAAAGGAGTGGATAGTAGTTATTAACAATAATTTTATCCAAATATTTATAGTTAGTTCAAATTATTCATGTTCTACCTTTATTTGAAGTTAAAAAAATTATAGGACTACATGGCAAAGCACTTGGTCTAATGTGTAACTCTTAAATAAATTATTGGATCTACTTAGTTTTATAATTTCAAGGACTAATTTGAAATAAACATTTACTTTAGACAAAGGATAACCAGGAACTAAAGAATTAATTGGCTCACGATGAAATTGGAACCCAATTGATGACTTGAATAAGTAATCACAATCCACTAAAATTTAGTCAATTTGCTTCTTCTATGTTTTGTAATATATTCCATTATTTGGTATTCATGCCAAGTGTAATGTAAGTTGGACCAAGTTTCACTAGAGAAAGACCAAGAGTCATTTTGTAAAATCTATATAATAGACTCTAGATCCATACATCATTGTATAATTATATTCATATAATATGAAATGATATGTTCATGTAGCTCTTATATTATCTTTAATCATTATGTTTCTTGAGTAGATAGAATGGTGTAAAAACCATCATTGGTATTAGAGCTATGAGGACCCTCAAAAAGATTGCAAGGAACAACTTATTCAAGAAGAATTTGGGACAATTATCATAATCCAACAACAAGCCCAAAAATAAATTTATTGTTCTTATAGCAAAAGACCAAGGCCATTGAAAGAGATTTGAAGCCACCAAACTACAATTTCAGGCAACAATTTAGAGGAGTTGCAAAGCTATGAATTGGTGAGTTGAGGAGTATTTTTGAACATCAAATAAGAACCATGATTTCATCCAATAAGTATAGCATTTTTGTGAATATAATCATCAATAAATGCATCATATACAAATATATTAAAGGTAAGCAACTTAGGTACAAAGGTTTCATTATTTGAAGACTTATATTAAGTTTGTTATTAAGTTTCATTAAGTGCCATATTAGAGTTTAAAAGTTGCAAGAAAAAGTTTGCATATTAAATTCTTAAAGGGAGTGAATAAGTTAGTTTCTTATAAGGATAATACCTACACATTAAAATTAGAATTAGATATATTTTGAAAGAAATAATAATAGCATATGCCTATTGTCTAGTTAAAGCAAAGAATATATTACTCTTAAGTGAAAGTTGTAGAGATTATAGTGCATCTTACAAGTTACTTTGAATGAGCAATAAGGTGATATTACTATTGCACTATACTAGTTATTCTTAAGAGTTCGTTTAAAGGAGTAATCAAGAGTTATTAGTAGTGCATTATACTGGTTACCCTCAAAGTTTTATAAAGTGCATTAAGAATTTATAAAATAAGGAAGTTTTAGTGCACAAAATATGGTAAGTGTGAAGTGTTTAGAGATATTATTGAGCACATGAAACTTGCAAAATATTAGGGTAAGGATAATCAACCAAAAATAGCACGATAATCTCCAAATATTGGAGAAGGAATCCACCTCACGAAGAAAGGAAGTACACTTGAAAAATCAGATTTAAAGATCTCAAAAATATAGGTGCAAGTTAAAATATTTTATTCAAACTATTGCAAAGATATTTGCATTACATTACACCATATTTCACTTGTCCTACTTAGTAGGAAAATTACAAAGGATAAAGTGTCTCAAAGACACTAAAACAATCAACATAGTACAGTCATTGAGTGACACATCATGAACGTCAAGTAAAAGATATAAATCATAGAGGTAGAGCCAACAAAGGGCTCATAAATTAAGGTTTCCAAGGTTTATAAGATACATGAAATCATTGCCTACATAGCAAGAAACCTGCTGCATCAAAAATAATCACAACACTCATTGTAAGGTAGATATCACTAATGATAATGAAGCACAAGTTACACAAAATCAAGGAACAAATAAGGAGTGCATTATCCAAAAATTTGATTGGATATGAATCATCGGATAAGAATACAATTATTGAAGCACCCAAGAACTACCATCGATTGGAGAAGAACCATCAACCAAGAGGGTAGCATTGGAATGCCCTAGAATCACCATAGCTAGAGCCAACCTTGTGGGATAATATCACCATTGTTCACTAGAAAAAATTTTGAAGCCCAAAATGAACAACTTGCACTCATTGGAAAGAAGGAGAAAGCATTGAAGATAAGAGTGAATAGCTTACACCCATTGGCAAGAAGTATTCAAGGTTAAAATATGATGAAGGCATTCTCACATGCAATATAAATGAGTACCACATGGCACAATGAAAGAAGGTATTTCATATTATTTCTAACACCTATGTAGGGATAAAGTGCTCAGAATAAAAGTAACACTCATCTTGGAAGTGTTGAAGGTATCTTTAAAATATTGAAGACATAGTAATACTTTCATTCAAAGGAAGAGCATTGAAGGCTCACCAACTAATGCTCATAGAGATTATAACATCTATTTTCCACCTACATATTCGAGCAACATATGCACCAAGTAGAAAGAGCATCAAGAAGGGAGAAGGTATAGTAACACACCAAGTGTATTGCATCCCAATAAGGGATGTAAATTATTAATAGCCTAAGTCAAAAGACACTCAATATCAAAGCAAAGAAGAGAGCACGTAGATTCATCATTGAATTCCATAAGGGAAGAGAAGTCAAGGTGCATTAAATAAGGGAGTAAGTTTATCATAGAGGATGTCCATTAACTATAAAGTTAATCATCATACATCGTATTTAAGGAGATACAACACCTAAAATGAAGATTAAATTCGAAACAAAGCGTCCATTTACCTCACGCATTCAGCCTTACAAAGGTATAGTTTCACTTATATTAATATTTTCTTTCATTAAGGAGTGATAAGGCATATTATATAAGGTTGATATCATTTATCATTTGCATTGAAGATATAAGCAATATCAACCTTAGTAAACTTGAAAGCAAATAAAAGAGAGTTTATATCCTTAAATAGCATTTCAAAATACATTAGTTGAAATACAAGTATCTTACTATTTGAAATTAATATCTAGGAGGTATAAGTCTTTACACTTGGAAAATTAAATTATATATTGTAAATATTATTAATTTCTAAATTTCCAAATTAGGGAGACATAAGGAGTGCTACATCAAACTTTAGTCATTTGGAATTTAGGAAATTGAACTATTGAAATTTAAGGATAAAGAAGCAAAATTATTGATTGCTTAAAAGAGTTGGAATTTATTGTTTATACTTGTCTCATAGTCACATTAAAGGGATAAAAGGAATCCAACCATATAAAACTCCATCAAATTGAAAAGTTCATGTTTCATAGAGAGAAATCAACTTGTCATCTTCAAAACATTACAAAATCAACTCAAAATGTAAATTTATAGTAGCTAAGCACTTTACCAAGTTTATAGCACACTATAATCACTTGGGAGACATAATGAAATATTTTGTCAAGTATGTTCACATACTCAAAACACTAAGGTGTCATAAACCATGGACCATTGGTATATAGATTCAGGGGCAAGCAAACATATGACTAGAAACATACATTGGTTTAATTCTCTATAAAAGATAAATGAGAAACTAGTTGCTATAGCAGATAGTAAAAATTATGAAGTGAAGGGGATCGAAAATATTCTAGTAGATTTGATAAATGGAAAAGGGATAGTAAAAATGTATTATATGTTTCAAGATTGACTACTAATCTTCTTTAAGTTTCTCAATTCATGGACCAAAACATGACTCTAGAGTTCAAAATTTTCAATGAAATAAAATAGTGTCATATTCTTAAACAAGGGGAAAAGATAGCATCGGGTTCATATAAAAGTGGTCTATTTTCTCTAGATATTACTATACACTTAGATTTTTTAGTTAAATCTTTAGATCTATGGCACAAGCGTCTAGGACATACTAGTGAATCTACCTTGAATGAATTACTCAAATATCAAATGGTTTAAGGATTACCAAACATATCTCAAAAATCTATTATTTTCCTAGAATACTTAGCAGGAAAAAAACATAGAATTCCTTTTGAACTTCGTCAACACAAGACTCAACAACCATTAGATTTAATACATAAATATTTATGTGGGTAAATGAATGTCACTAGTACTAGAGGACATAAGTATTTTCAATTATTTTTTGATGATCACTCCAAGAAAATGTGGGTGTACTTCATGAAGTATAGATCAGAAGCATCCAGTCACTTTAAACAATTCAAACTTCAAGTAGAAAAAGAATCAAGAAATACTATAAAAGAACTTCATTCATATAGAGAATATGAATTTGTATCTAAATAATTTTCTTCTTTTTTAGAGGAAAATGAAATTAAAATACAACTTACTACAACATATTCACCATAGTACAAAATTTCAAAAAAAAGAAAGATAAATAATGGAAATGGTGAGATGTATGTTAAAGAAGCTCATCTTGATCATCAATATTCGGCAAAAGTAGTTCAAACAATAGTATACAAACAAAATAGATTACCAAAAAGAATACTCAAACATATTACACAAGAACAAGCATGGTTAGGATAAAAACCAAATATAGAAAAACTAAGAATTTTTGGATGCAAAGCTCATATGTATATTCCAAAATAAAAAAGAAAAAAATTAGATGACAAAACTATGGCAGGAATATTTGTTGGCTATGAAAATGAATCTATAGGATACTGAATACTAGATCCACATACAAATAATGTCTACATAAGTAGAGATGTATTAGTTGATGAAAAATCTAAAATTGAAACTGAGAAACCCAATTATAATAGCAAAAATCTTCTAAACTACTCAAAGTAATATGTAACAAGTGAATAATTAGAATCAAAATCTCTAGAATAAGATAGACAATACATGAAAAAATCTATAATTCCTCATATTAAATAACCAATATGGCTCAGAGACACTCTCATGGAATTAAATCTAGAAAGAATTCCATATATTACTACTATTAGACCTCAAAATCGTATTCAAAGTAGAATAAATAGAGGATTACCAAGCAATATAGTACAACCAACATCAACACTTCAAGCTCTAAATCAAGCAATATAGTACAACCAACATCAATATCCTCTATAAGTCAATTATTCAGTTTCCATAGCCACCAATTAATTATAAGTCTTATGTACTTAACAAATAATTGACCTAAATTAGCCTTTTCTATAAATTATCTTTCATGCTTCATGCAAGAACCAAGAGAAAGTCATTGGAAAGCTAGAAAATGAATATTGCAATATATCAAGAAGACTATTGATAATGGATTAACTTAGATAAATAATGTTAAGTATTTTTGTCTACATGGTTACTCAAATTCATATTATGTTAGCTCTAATGATGATAGAAAGTCTACTTCAGGGTATATGTTTTATCTTTGGTCAGGACCTATATCTTGGCACAGTAAAAAAAAACTTACAATGGCACAATCATCTATTGAAGTAGAATATTAGGTAGTAACAGATACAACCTACGAAGCATTGTGGTTACAATATATATTATTAGACATTGACATTAAACAAACCCCAACCTTAATATTTTGTGATAATTAAGGAGTACTCAATTTGATAAATAAACCAATTGTGTATGAAAAACTAAACATATTGAAGCACAATACCACTTCATTAGAGATAATTTTCAAAACCATCATATCATATTGAAGCATATTCCTATATAATAATGGTTGGTTGATATTCTCACAAAAACTCTTGGAAAAACCATGTTTCAAATATTCAGATATCATCTATGCAACTCAAAGGAATTTAATACCAAATAATGTAATATAGGTGGGTGTTGGAATATATTCCATTATTTGGTTGTCATGCCAAGTGTCATGTAATTTGGACCAAGTGTCACTAGAGGAAGACCAAGAGTCATTTTGTAAAACCTATATAATGGACTCTAGCTCCATTCTTCATTGTACAATTCTATTCATATAATATGAAATGATATGTTCATGTAGCTCTTCTATTTGCTTTAGTCATTATGTTTCTTGAGTAGATAGAATGGTGAAAAAATAATCACTATGAAGAGCCTATGATTGATGCAAAAATAATCCTCCTTCTACTTTGAACCTGATCATCAATGATATAAATTATTTTGTTTTGAATATCATATTTCTACATTAATTAGTATTGATTAATAAAAAAATGTAGAAGTAAATACATATGGTATCCTAAACCATTGACTTCTATCAATGATAATTACACTTTATGACCTATAATCATACACAAGATACCTATTTCACATGGATGGTTGGTCTAAAATCACATATTAGACATCTAAAGGGACATCATCACACAAAACTCTATATTTGAAGGCTTTGATGGTATAAGAGAGAAGAAGTTATTTAGTGACATGAATGTCTCTCCCATATTGTAACCATTCAATATTATATGGTTGTGGGTAAAACTAAATAATGGAATAAATTCATAGTAAAATATGGTGTTTTAGGTTTAAATTATTTTATGGATTATTTATTTATTTATTATGGTAATATGATGGTTACATGTTGCATGCATTTACCTTTCCGATGCATCATATATTCTATGTGATGAATGTTTTGGCATGAATTCATCTATGGGTTCTATCCCCTCTTCATTTTGAATAACATTTTGGAATTGTTTATTTATCATGCAATTTATTTTTGGCTAAAAATTTTACCATTTAAAAAATCTATACGGGTCCTTTGGGTACTTAACCTAGTGTAAGGAGCCTACATGTAAAATATTACAAATTCAATTTCCTTCATGGAGTTTCTTATGGAACGTGGTTGTTTGGTTATTTTCTACCCATCTATAATGATTATCATGATTCAATAAGATACATTTTATGGTTGACGTGACACATCACTCCATAAAATTTATATATTTTTGTTATTTATGATTGCCAATATCTAATTTTGAGATCCAATTTATGCATTCCCTATTTGATCTCATGCATAAGTGGAAGCCTTTTATTTATATTATTATATAGTTTAGTAGCTTTTCCAAACATGCTACATGGAACATATGGGTTATTTGGATACATCCAATTTTTTAATTTTATAGACATTGGAAGATTTGTTAGGTTAAAATTACGATTATAATTTGAATATCATATATTCTCCAGAGAGAGGCATTTTGATCAATATTTTACATATTTGCATCAATACCTATCTTATACTCCTTTTCTATTATTTATAAGAATTGTTTTTTCTAAAAATGAGTGCATAAAAAACTACCTTATTCCATCCTTCATAATAAAACTTATGTTGCTTAGAAAATTAAAACTAAGTATATTCTAATATATAAATGTGTATAGATGTACACAAATATGTAGAATCCACCTTCTATAAGCACTCATGAGATACAAGACATAGTTCATAAAAAGAAGGATGAAGCTTATGGGAATATTAAATATCTAAATACATATCTAAGATCTCAAATATCTTGTGACATTATATGATAAAATTATAGAGATATTTAATAAATTCAATGTCATACAACTCAATAGATTCAAATTTAAGCTTTCCACCTTGAACATAACATGTTTTAACAATGTAAAAAATCAATATCAATTAATTCAACAAATGTAAGGGAGATATAAATGAAGTGCACAAAAAATAGGATATCTCATTGATTGTATCAAATTTATTCTTAGTAGTAATTTTAATTACATTGAATCTATTCCTATATTATTCAATATGGATGATTTATATTTTATTTAAATCCAACTCCTATATTAAATTTTATTTTACCTATATTTTTATTATTAGGCTAATTCAAAAGGAATATTAATAATATTTACATTTAAAATAAAATCCTAAGTGATAACAAAAAAATAGGAAACTTAGTGATCAAAATATTTACAAAAGGAATTCAAAGGAACCTACATGTAAGGTTTGCAAGAACTAAAGCCACAAAGTTTATTTTGTTAGCATTAGAATCAAAAAACCTGAGGAAGAAAAATAAGGAAAGGATGTATGCCTCCTTCATTATTTAAGTGGATGAAGGTGAAATATCCCAAGAATATGTTGTTCATTTTTTTGAAAGGAAATATTATTCCTTATAGAAATTGACTATACATTTTGGGGTTACAAGGCACATGGCCAAGCATCATCATAATTTATTTGGATATAGGAAGTACCATAGTGAGAGAGGGTATTGATTGATTATTATTCAACATTTATGGTATATAAGTATGGTGATGTGGCACTTAATTTCTCCACTTTTGAGGAAGTTCTTTATGTTCCAAGTGTTACCTCTAATCTTATTTTTTTTTATCACAATAGTCATATTAACCAAAAGGTAGAACATTAATGATGTATATAGGTGGTTAAGATCATTGATGATTAATTCAAAGTGGTTGATTCAAGCTATTAATATGAGATGGATCAAATATTTAAATTTGATAAGGCCCTCCTCTTCAAAAAATATTTATACCTTTGTGGCTAAGTTAGATGACATTATTCTGCAAATACACCATGAATGAGAGCACAATAATTATATGTCCTTGAGTCATATGAATCATCTTAGTATAATTAAAGGACCTCCACCTATTGATCCATTGCATGAAATATGTAAAATATGCATTTTGGGTAAGCATCATCATAATTCATTCCTAAAATAAAAATTTTGCATGCATGTTATCCTCTGGAGAATATTCAAAATGATATTTTTGGGCTTACAACATATAATTACTCTTTTTAAGAAAAATATTTTCTCACTTTCACTGATCATGGTAAGACTTTTGATTTGTTCTAAATAGATAACCAAATCTAGTTACCATGAAACTAGACATTATTATTTCTAGTTGGATTGCAACTATATCTTATCTCATTCATTACCCTTTATTTTTTACTTTTAATGTATGTTATATTTAAAACTAGTAAGTGTGAGGATTTCAGTAAAAGTGCATTGAAGGAATGGTTGAATGGATTTATTAAATTTTTCCATCCATATTTTCTTCTTGTTATTATTTCTATGAATAAGTATTTTACAATGCAGTCAATATTTTTTTATAAGATTTTTTGGATCATATTAGGAAAGTGAAATACTTATAATAGTGGGAAATTTCGACTAAATGGATAACCAATTATTAATCATTAAACTACACCATATCCTTTTCACTTAGATCTCAATTATTTATTATTTTACATATCCCATTTCTTTCCACCTTGGTCTATATCTTGTATTTGAATTGAAAAATGCATGAACCCCATCCAAGAGTATATTAAAGAGGCAATTGATTAGTCATATCTGCCAATTGATATTTTTGAGTGGCCCCATATATTTGGTGCATAATGATGAATGAGATAAGGTAATCCCTATAGATCATATAAAGAACATAATAGAATAAAGACAATAGACATGAATGCAATTCCTTGGGTAAGCAATCTCTAATTGGATCGAAATGAATTCGGTTAGTTTTATAAGATTTGATGAGACTAGGCTTAGTTCCATTTGTGTGAAATTGATTTACACATAGAATTCATCATTCATGGTAATTTTTAAGTGCATGAGAAAAATCCACTTAGGCTATCAATCAGTTCTTATTACCTTATTTAGAATGATAAAACTTAGGGGTTACATCTTTGGAAGAGGAAGTATTGGCATTCTAGTAAAAAACTTACCAATATATTTTCATGGTTGGTGTATGAAAATATTGATCAATTGAAATCCCTACGTAAATAAAATATGTGGAATTAATAAGTATGTCACATTGTTTTATAATGTTGGTTATCAAACACTAAATTTACAAGGTGATGTAACAAAAGTTGATAGATTCCTTGTTTTAATTCATGACTATATCATGAGGAATTATGATCCCATTAAGTCTATAATGACCTTAAAAATAAATTAATATTAGAATAATATATCTCATTTTATGATTTTAAATAAATAATACTTATAAACATATTATTATATTATAATTTTTTAATTTTAATTATTTTTATAAAATCTAAAAATGTTTAAATAATAAAAAATTTACACATTTGGAACCTGAAGTTTGTTAAGTCCTAGTTGGAACCTGCTTTCGTTATCTTTGATTATGAGGTTAGGTTTGTCCTGGCGAAGGGGGGCCTTATGGAATGTATTCAAAAATTTCATAGGCACAATCCCGTGCTCTCCAATTGGATGGTGGCTACTTGGAATGATGGATAGGTTAGGATTGGATTGTGGTCATTCCAGGTTACATCAAAGCTGATAAGTAGTACTACTAGTCTAATTATAGACGGAGCCTTCCATAATCATGATAGACACTCTCTGTTGAAAGATATGAGTTTATTTCTTGATAAAGAGGAATTTCTTCCTAGAGCCCATAATGGTTTCAGTGCATTGGCGTTGTCCCCTCCTTGGGATAGAGTAGCAAGAGTTATTATGGATTATTTTACTTTAGATTCCACTTATGAGATTATTAGAAGTTTCCATGCTATGTTCCTTAATCATTTACATAGACATGTTCGCATGAATATTCCTCTATTTTTGTTCCAGTCTATGAAAAATTCCTTTGTGGATATGCAAGGCAATCAGGGTCAAGCCCCCTTCATCAAGGCCTTACTTTGCTCGTGTTTGAACATGCAGCTTCGAAACATGGTTTGTATGCTGATGAGATTCTTAAATTTTTTGTGGATTTACCCTACTCTATTTATGATGGTTCTAAAGTGGCCTTGAATGATTCTACTAATATTAGTGACGATATTTTTTTGTGCACTTTTGGTTTGGGCCCTAAAAATGTTTCAAGGAATATTTAGGTTTCAGCTAAATGTGTTTACAGCAAGGCTTTTGGTAATGGTAGTCGTACTCCTAAGCCTAGACCCTCCTTCAAGATTGATTCATCTCCCATGGTGATTGACTCTGGGTTTGTATATGTGGACCTTACGCTGAATTGTATAGTGGAGGGTAGTGGCACCCGCAAATCCAAACACTTGTGAAACAAGAAGTGTGAGGATGATGGTGCATCCCCTCTCTCTCCCCCTCCAAATGTTGATTTTCTACTGAGATATTATCATAGGGATAAATCTGTCAATGAGGTTTATTCCCCAGAGGACATCCCAAAAAATAAAAACTATGTATTTCACAATCTAAAGCTTATTGACATCAATCAAAGGAATATTTGAAGCTCACTGAAGATGGTGATGGACTACTTTGACGATATCTCTTTTTTGGCTGCTATTTTTGCTCAAAATATGGGTATGTTGAGGTAGAAACATCTCAGTTCTCCCCTCCATGCTTGTTCTTGGGTCTTGGTTTTGTGCATTTTCTTTCTATTTTACCCCTCTTAGTCTGGTGGGGTGTTTATTTATGTTTTTGTTCTCTCGGGTGGCATTTTTTTGTAAAGGTTGTGGGATTCTTTTTAAAACCCACTTTCTTATTAATAGTACCAAAAAAATTCAAAGTTTTTTTTTTGTGGAAAGCATCCCATAAGGGATGTCACTTTTGGGTAAGAACCAAGGAGGTAGGGGTATCTCTTCCACAAAAAATGTCCAAGGCTTGCACTTGGTCTACCACCTTTAACACACACAAGGAGCATGCATGAAATAAAAAAAATACAAACATACAATAAGGTTAAACAAATAAAGCATACTCCTTGAGTGTGACGACAAGAAAAAGCACAACCAAACACATGCACAATAAGATTTAAAAAAAAACACAAACCACACAGAACAAACACAAAAACAACATAAAAAAACACACAAAAAAATAATAAAATAAAATTAAAATAAATAAATAAATAACAAAAATAAACAACACCAAAACATGAAACACACAAAAAAAAAACCATAAAAACAACATAACAAAACACTGCCATAACAAAAATAATAAAAGTATACAAATACACCACAAACAAAAAAATACAGAACATGAAACACACAAAAAACCATAAAAACAACATAACAAAACAAATCCAAAACATAAACAACAAAATGATCCAAATACACCACAAACAAAAACATGAAAAACAAATACAACAAAAACTAAGCCAAAGGAGCTATTGATAAATCAAACAAAAAAGGTAACACTAAAAATAAACCAAAGCTTAACAAATTACCAAAAATATCATAAATTGCTTAGCAAAATAGCCAAAGCTTCCAACATTGCAATCAAGATACTGAATGACAACACCCATCCTATAAACCCTTTGGATTATGGCATCCTTATCCTTTTATTCGTATCTTGCTTCATTCTAGTAGTGACTATAGGCTGGTTACTTAGAACCACAACACTGCTATTGAAATCTGAATGGTCTTTTTGAGGATCCATTTTGTTTATAGTTTGAATCTAACCTTTTATTTTGCACTTGGATTGGTTTTCTACATTGTACTTTTTTTTCTTCAGTGTTATTTCTTAGCATCAAGGTAAGCTCTTTTAGTGATTTCTCATCATGCAATCCTTTTTGTTCTCTCTCTTCATCAAATTGTGTTTCCATTTGACCGTCCTCATCATCTACCTGCCCATCCATGGAAATAATTTCAAAGGTATTAATGTCATATAGTAGCTAATATTTTTTGAATTGTTGATAAAGAAGTAGAATACCCTAGATTAAATTTCCAACTAATGCTAGCCCCTCCTAAGGATACAAAGATCAACTGTATGTAAAGTTAGATGCTTTCAAATTCTCTTGCCATTAGTAATTCTTATATAATCAATTACTTTTTCTCTATATATCAGTGATAAAGAAGCCTTCAACTCATAAAACTTAGGACTAAGAAAGAGACATTCTAGAAGAATCCAAGTATCCTCCTAGAAGAAAACATTTTTGCCATTCCTAATCTACCACTGCATCCCTTCCGTAACCAAACTTCTATCTCCCAACAAACCATTCCAAATCACAAAACCCCTAATAGGACCATCACTTCTAAAGAAAATAATATGATATTCTAAATACATACCTCTCATAATATCTTTCCACAGTTGATCCTCCTCAACACATTATCTCTAGGCTATTTTCTCCCAACAAACCATTCCAAATCACAAAACCCCTAATAGGAGCATCACTTCTAAAGAAAAGAATATGATATTCTAATAACTTACCTCTCATAATATCTTTCCACAATTGATCCTCCTCAACATATTATCTCTAGACTATTTTTGTAATCAATGTCTTATTGAACAACAACAAATTTCTAATCCCAAATTTACAAGTTTTTTTTATTATAATATTTTTATATTTATTTTTATTCATTGTTTTTAACATATAATTTTAAAAATAATATCTAAAATTTAAAATATTAAGAATGTAAAATTTATATTCTTATATATTTTAAAATTTAAAGTTTTAAAAGGTTATCTTTGTCTTTCTATAAGGAGTAATATTATTTGTTTACATTTATTTATATAACCGTTTTAACACCACTAAAATTTAAATCTTAAAATAAACTAAGTCATAACCATTAAACCAAAACCTAATAAAATTTTATTTATTAAAAGATGAAAAGATAAATGTTTGAGAATCCACAGTCCTTGATTTAAAGATAAACACAACAAAAACTATAAACAAAACAAAAACATGTTTATATTTAATTTGTTTGATGCCAGTTGAAAACACAAGACTTTAGTTACAACTATCCTAGGAAATAAAGAGATGCTTTCTAGATGAGAACTAGAATTCATTATTATTTTCCATTCTTTGTTTATGAACGCCTCTTGGCAAAACTTCATATAAACAAAATATAAAAAACAGAATAACTCTGTTTTTTTCTCTTTTGTTCGAGATGTTACTTAACTACAAAATTAAAGAAGAAATTCAAATCTTTAACATTTAAAAAAAAAAAAATACGAAAGCCTTCATACTAACCAATTAACCTTAACTATAAATTTAATGAAGAGATTCAAATCTTTTAACATTGTGAAAAAACGAAAGCCTTCATACTCACCAATTAACCAGATTCTCGAAACTGGGCTCTTCTCTAACTGCACTTTTTAACGTTGTGGAGGTTAAAAATCCTCTATTCTATTCTAACGAAACGTTATTGTAGCGTAAGGTCGCGTCCTAATCTCGGCCATGGGTTTCGTTGATGGCTTTTCCCAATAAATTAATAAATTTGGTTATGCTCCGGACATTTATTCCCAGACCGTCAAGGTGGTGCTCTCGCAATAAAATATTAGTTCTCAATAGTCTTTCTTTGACAGTATTCATCCAAATATACACTGGAATCCGCAATAAATCCTTTCTCCGCCTGTAAGTAAGAAATCCAACATCAAAGAAATTGAAATTTCCTTGTCTAGACCCAGTCACCATGGCCTTTACCAGATATATTGTACCTCCGCCTTTCATAAACACCCGTAGCCTACCTCGTTTCCCCAACACCACCGTAGTATTCCTTGACTTGCTCACTTTTCTGATTTCAATGCCCATCTTTACAGGGGGAATTTGGCTGGCCACCAAAGCGGAGAGCCATTGCTATAGCTTTCTGCAATGGCCTGTTATAATCTTAGCCTCATTCCTCATTATCCTCTCCTCCGTTGGTTTAGTTGGATCCTATTTCGGCTCCACATGGCATCCCTGGCTCCGTTTCTTTGCCATTTTTCTCCTCACCATTCTGCTTTTCTGCTTCATGGTCTTCGCATTGGCGGTGACAAACAAAGGGCATGGCCATGCCGTGCCCAACAGAGGATTTAAGGAATACCGACTTGGGGATTTCTCAAAATGGCTTCAGAAAAGAGTGGAGAAGAGCAGTAATTGGCGTAAGATCAAGAGCTGCATTCAAGACACCAAAGTCTGCAAAAGATTTGCCCATGTTTCCGTCCATGAAAACGATCAGGAATTCTATCAAAAGAAGTTATCCCCGCTCCAGGTAATCCATATCTTCTAAATACTGCAATGGAAATCTTGTACAACCCTTAATTTCAATTTGATTCTGTTGTTGGATATGAATGGTTTAATTCCCTGAATTCTATGTGCAGTCGGGTTGTTGTAAGCCACCGACCTCGTGTGGCTTGTCCTACGTCAATGCCACGTATTGGACTTCCACGGCCACGTCGAAGGACGTGGATTTCAACAACAATTTGGGTGCTGACTGTGACATGTGGAACAATGAGCAGGACCAGCTGTGTTATGACTGTGACTCGTGCAAGGCGGGTGTGCTGGCGAATTTAAGGGACGATTGGCTCAATGTTGCAATAATCAACATTGTTTTGCTGGCTGCTCTGGCACTGGTGTATTTAATAGGGTGCAGTCAGCTCAGGAGGAACAAAAGCCTATATTATATAGGTTGACATTAAAAAGAATGGATTTAAGTTCTTTATAATTTATTGATTATTAAAAAATAATACACCTACTTGTAAACCAATTGTTGACAACTTTTTTTCTTTAATAATTTTGACTAGCAATTGTTTCAAAATAGTGCCAAGAAATACCCTAATGAATGACTATTATCTAAGTTTGGATGAATAAGCACCTGAATTGGTAAAAGGAGGTAACCTACCTACCTAACTAAATTAATATTAATATTAATATTGTTTTTACTTTTTTTACAATTGATAAAAATTGTGTTTTTATTTACTCTTTTACAATTTTAAAACTAGTTTGTTTAGTCTTATCAATTAAAAAGTTTCATCTTTAAAGGTTATAGGACAATCAAAACATTTAAGTGCATCTTTTAAAGATTTTATAAATTTATATTCATTTCTAATATTTTTATTATCATATATTTTTTTTTAAGAATCTTCAGAAAATGAATCTTTTAATATATAAGTTCACATATCTCCACATAAGTGTATAATTTAAAAAAAAATTGAAACCCAAAGGTTATAGGACAATCAAAACATTGAACTATGTTATTTAACTATTCTATAAGTTTATATTCATTACTAATCTCTTTATATTGTTATTTTTTAAGAATTTTCATATAAAATAATAATAATAATAATATAAGATCACAAATCTCCACACAAGTCTATAGATTTTAAAAAAATGAAACTCTAAGTAGACAAATATGTAAGCTTTCATAAAATAAAATCTTTAGCTGTTAAATCCCATAAAAACCCAAACTGACAAAATTTTTACTTTTAAACCTCATAACAATTCCAAAATATCCCAAATCGACACATCTCTAAAAGATGAGAAATTGTTGAACTAAAAATGCAAGTTTTATGAGGGGACCTAGTGCCCTTATATTAGGGTTTTAACTTGGATCTCTTGGATGAAGACCCAAAGGACTAACAGTTGTGGGTTTTTATGAGAATTATTGGTCTTCTTATACCAGGATTTGCATTTATGTTAGGAACCTCCTATTAAAAATAGGCTCACTCACACAAAATACTGAAATTAAGCAATGCAATAATAGAATATCACAATGCAAAATGTAAATGCAAAATTAAACACTCTCACAATAAATATGGAATCCCAGGCCTCTTTGAGGGAGCAATCTCCTTAAATATTTTATTAATTGGAAAAAATATACATTCATACATGGCTCCATGTCTTTTATGAAAAACTTCATTCAACCCTAACCCTAATCTCAAGAGTTGACTAACATGCAAAATGTCACATGAGCTAAAATATTCTATCAAACATCGGTTACTTTCTTGATAATGGTTATATAAAGTGGTCTCATTTTTCTAGGCACCTTACTTACCACATACCATTACAAAGTCTTACAATATAACATTATAAAGGGGGTCCCCACATTGGAATAGGGTCGTTACATAATCAAATGATATTTGTAAAAATAATATTAGTGTGGGAACCTAACATGTCCTTCCCCTCGAAAAATCTTTGTCCTCAAAGTTGTAGATGAGGAAACTAGTGCTAG
Source organism: Wollemia nobilis (assembly GCA_028583015.1). Lineage (NCBI taxonomy): Eukaryota > Viridiplantae > Streptophyta > Pinopsida > Araucariales > Araucariaceae > Wollemia > Wollemia nobilis. The sequence goes on along the minus strand of JAQPPZ010016942.1, from coordinate 1,909,398 downwards.
AGTTGTTGACGAGAGTCCCATTTAGCATATTTTAGTTTTAGACTATACCGCTGTACAAGGACCTATGTGATAGCTCAATAGAAAATAGTGTGCATACTATGGTGCAATAATGTTTCTCGCTCGATCAATATAAACCTTCGTCATCCAATTTTGAGAGGATAGATTGAACCTATACTTGATTTCCCATAACCTTATTAAGAGAGAAAACATGAAAAATAGGGTGGAGCTTGGATGTGGATGGTAGGGCTACTTTGTAGGTCATGGCACCAATCTGTTGTAAAACTTGTTAGGGTACATAATATTTTGTAGCAAGTTTTTAGAACCTTCAAAGTTGGAGGGATGACTATTTGTATGGTTGCAATCAAAGGAAGACCATATCACCAACATCAAAGCTACACCCAAAATAGTGTTGATCAACTTATTGATGCAAACTATTTTGTCTCACTTCTAAATTCATATTAAGTTAATGGAGGACTTCAGTATGTTTATTAAGTGTATTTTTGACTACATGGACATTGGAGCTACTTGGAATGGGGGAGGAGGGCATGAATGGAAGTTTTCCATAAACTATTTGAAAATGGATGACCTTGGTAATTGTGTGATAGGAAGTATTGTACCACCACTTGGACAAGGGAAGCCACTTTACCCACTATGTAGGATTATCAAAGGCAAAGCAACAAAGCAAGATCTCCAATCACTTGTTGATAATATCTATTTAGTCATTCGTATGTAGATGATAATCTAAAATCATTTTAAGTTGAGTTCCCTACAACTTAAATAATTCTTGCCAAAAATTACTAGTGAAGGTAGCATAATGATCAAACATAATGGATGTGGGCATGCCATGAAGGCAAAAGAATCAAGAAAAAAAATAGGTAATGATGGAGGCCATGTAAGGATGGGAGAGAGAAAAAAATGAGCATACTTTGAAATACGATCCACTACAATGAAAATAACAGATTTACCACTGGACTTAGGCAACCCTTCAATATTGTTCATGGAAATATTATTCCAAACTTGTTCAAGAATAGGTAAGGGTTGTATAGTTCCTAGGGAATGCACCATTTCACCTTTCATTTATTGATAGGAATCACGTGTTGCCATAAAATTATGAATATCCTTCTTCACACCTTTCTAGGAAAAGGTACACTTAATTCATTCATATGTTATAAGGAATCCAAAATGGATTGTAGTGGATGGGGCATGCATTTACTTCATGAAAAGTTCTGAAAGTGGAGATGTGTGAGGAACAATAAGGTGCTAGTGGTAGATTAAATCCTTTCCATCCCAAATGTATTCGATACATGAGGTATCTTTTCTTTGGATGGAGGTAACAAGGGTTTGCAAATTGAAATCCTTAAGCACTTCCTCATGAAGAGAATTTATCTACTATGAAATAGGTAAATAAATAGCACATAGTATACTATGAGCCTCAAACTTGTGAGGGAGAGCATCTACCACAATGTTCTCCTTGTATTTTTTATAAGTAATATCATAATCATATCCCATGAGCTTAGAGACCTACTTTTTTTGCTTGTGGGTGGCCAACCATTGCTCCAAGAAATATTTGAGACTTTGATGATCTATTTTAATGGAGAAATGATGCACAATGATATAATGTCAGCAGTGAGTGATTGCATGCAAAATGGAAAGCATTTCCTTAGCATAAGGTGACTTTTTTAGATTGTTACTAGAGAGAACTTTACAATTGAAAGCCAACGAGTGCCCTTCCTACATCAACATTGCACTGATACCATTGCCTGAAGCATCGATTTCAATTACAAAAGTCTTGGAAAATTAGGCATTTCTAAGACTAGTGTGGTTGTCATAGCGTGCTCCAACTCAAGAAAATTTTGTTCAGCTAGATCTATCTAAGTAAAAGAATAATTTTTTAACATGGATGTTAATAGAGCAGCAATTTTACCACAATCATAGATAAATTTACAATAATACCTTGTAAGCCCCAATAATCCATGAAGATATTTTAGAGTGTGAGGTTTAGACCACCCTTGAACTGTCTTAATATTCCTAGGGTTAACTTTTACTCTATATTTTGTGATAATGTGTTCCAAATACTCCACTTTTGTCAACCTAAAACAACACTTAACCCGCTTAGCATAAAGTTGATGTTTTACCAAAATTTGTAAAGTATGATCTTCATGGGAGAGGTGCTCTTCCCAAGAGTGACTATAGACCAAAATATCATCAAAGAAAACCAAAATGAATTTGTAAAGAATTAGAAAAAAATGTTGTTCACGAGGATTTTAAATGTGGAAGATGCATTGGTCAAGCCAAATGGCATCATCAAGAACTCATAATAACCTTCATGAGTAAAAAATACAATTTTGTAAATATCTTCATGCTTGAGCTTTATCTGATGGTACTTAGAGAAACTATCTAATTTGGAGAAAAATATAGTCCCATATATCTCATGTAGTAATTCATCCATCGTAGGTATAGGAAACTTATCAATAATGATGAGCTTATTGAGATCACAAATATCTATACTTAATTACCAAGACCTATATTTCTTTCACACCAATAAGATAGGATAAGAGTAAGGATTGTTACTCAGTCGAATGACCCTAGATTTTAATAATTCCTATACTAATTTCTCAATATTTGACTTAAGGGAATGAGGGTATTTTTACGACTTGATGTTAGGTAGTACGTTTCCAAGTACTAATAGAATGGCATGATCATGCGAGTGACGTGGTGGTAAATTTAATGGATTGGGAAAAACTACATTGTGCTTTTTCAAAACAAGTTGCGAATATTTAGGAATTTGGTCCACATATAAAGTAGGTAATTTGATTGAAAATATCTAAGCAAAGATCATATGAGAAGATATTTTCAATAAATTCTCCATATAGTTTGAGATGATAATCTAAGGAGGCCTTACTTGTAAACCCCAAAGAGTGTAAGACCTTCCATTTTGTGAAAAATACATCCAGATCTCTCCAATATTCCATTATATGGTTTCTAACATACCTAACCACTAAGTTCCCAATACAATATCTCATCCTCCTAATTATAGAGCAAACATATTAGTCTTGAGCTCATAATCCCTTATATTTACTTTAACATTGTGGCATTTACCTTTGTAAGGAAAATTCCCTCCATTGGCCTCCATAACCTCAAAGGAATTACGTGTGTGTATGTAACAATTGGCCTACTTAGAAACTTGAGGATCAAAAAATTTGTGTACTTCTAGAATTGATAAATATTGTGAGACATTAGAATTTGAAAAAACCCACTACTTTCATGGTTTGGGGAGTAGTAATATTGACAAGAGCATGTATAAAAATTTATCCTATTGATGCAGGAGCATCCAGTGGCACCTGATGCAGAAGCATCTAGTGGCAGGAAGGCCACTTCTAAAAATTTGGCCAAGGAGGGAAGATGTCATGATTTCGCGACATGTCGCGAAATCACAACAAAAAAAGAAGAAGGCAAAGAGAAGAATATATCGCGATATCGCGACAGAAAAAAGTGTCGCGATATCGTGACACAAAGAGGAAAGAGGAACCAGCGGAGAAGACTATCGTGAAATCGTGATATCATGACAAAAAATGTGTCACAATATCGTGACACAAGCGGAGAATGAAGCCCGCTGGGAGAAGCTATCGTGAAATCGTGATAGAAAATGTGTCACAAAATCACGACAAGGAGCAGATAGGAGTGTCATGAAATCAAGACAAGGAGTAGCCAGGATTGTCATGAAATCATGACAAGGAGCAGCCAGGAGTGTCATGAAATCGTGACAAGGAGCAGCCAGGAGTGTCACAAAATCATGACTGTCATGAAATCGCGACAAGGAGCAGCCAGGAGTGTCACGAAATCGTAACTGTCATGAAATCGTGACAAGGAGCAACCGGGAGTGTTGTGAAATCATGACTATTGTGAAATTGTGACAAGGAGCAGCTGGGAGTTTCATGATATCATGACCGTCACGTAATCATGACCAAAAATAGCCAAAAGGTTATGCTGATAAGAATGTCACAATTTTGTGACATGTCACGAAATCGCGACCAACAGCAGGAGGAAGAAGATGCCAAGGAGATTGTCATGATTTCACAACATGTCATGAAATCATGACCAAAATAGAAAAGCAGAGGCGTTCAAATGCAAATGTCATGATATCATGACATGTCACGATATCGTGACCCGAAGGCGAGGAAGGAAGATGTTGCGATATCATGACATGTCGTGATTTCACGACCTGAAGGGGAAAAAGGCAGCGAGGAAGAAAAATGTCATGATATCATGACCAAAAAAGAAAAGGAAGGGCAAGAGAGGAAACATGTCACGATATCGTGACATGTCAGGTTTTCGCAACCCGAAGAGGAAAGAAGAGGCAATGGAGCAAAAATGTCACGATATCATGACATGTCAGGTTTTCGTGACCCAAAGAGGAGAGAGAAGGTAAGGGAATAGAAATGTCATGATATCACGACATGTCGCGATATCATGACAGGAAGAGAAGAAGACGAGGAAGAAGGAGGAGATGTCATGAAATTGCGATAGGCGGCATTTTCAGAGACCATTACAGAATGACACGTGGCAACATAGAACGACACGTGGCACCAAGGTGCAGTGAAAATAGGTGCAGATAAACAATTAATGGAAGACGTTATGCCAGTTACAAAGGACGTTACGGATTGCAGTTATGGAGTAGACGAAGATGAATAGTCATGGAAAAAATGAATCGAAGGGCCACCAGATGGAAGACGAAGAGGCACACCCAAAAATTTATAAAAGGATGAAGCAAAGGCATGTACAGGGGTTGGAAACTATAGATGTAGGAGTTGGAAAACCTGTAGTTGCAAAATTGCATAGTCGAGTTGCAGAATTGAGGGTCGAGAGCCATTCTAAATCGGCTTGGGTGCGTGTTCCTCCCAGAGTTGTAGAGTTAGGGAATCTTTGCAATAGAGTGTGAGAAAACTAAACCTGAGTGCTAGTTTTTGTAAATCCCGTGAGCTATTACTGTGTAAATATTTACAAGTTATCGAATGAAACATTGGGTTTTTTGTTCTTGTAAAGTTTGTTTCCAAGTTTTTGAGTGAAAATTTGGATTTGGTAGATTGTGATTTTTTGACCCCCATCAAGTGGTATCAGAGCCATAAGTTTCTGAGTGTGCAAGCAGATCGTCGAAAGTGAGGCAGTTTGCATCAAGATCTGTGGAAGGGCTTGTGATTAAGCGAGCGGAATGCCTCCAAGAAGAAATCGATGTGGTGGCAGAGACATAGCGACAGCAGAAGATGTCTGAGTTTTACAGAGGCAAATGCAAGCCCTACAAGAGGAGTTGCTCAGAATAGATTTGCAGAGGCAAGTGAAAGCCCTGCAAGAGGATCTGCTTAAAATGGATTTACAGAGGTAAGAGGAGCTGCGTAGAAAGTGTGAGGATAAACTGAGAAGTAGAGGCCAGGAAATAGAGTTGAAGCGGACTGCAAAGGCAGGTGAATGTCTAGAGGTATTGCAGAAGGTGGTGACCAGATAGCGTAGAAGTGAAGATCACTTCTCCACCAACCCCGAGTGTCTGATGCAGGAGCATCCAGTGGCACCTAATGCAAAAGCATCTAGTGGCAGGAGGGCCACTTCTGAAAAGTTGGCCAAGGAGGGAAGACGTCGTGATTTCACGACATGTCACAAAATCATGACAAAAGAAGAAGAAGGCAAAGAGAAGAATATGTCACAATATCATGACAGAAAAAGTGTCACGATATCGTGACACAAATAGGAAAGAGGAACAAGCGGAGAAGACTGTCATGATATCATGACAAAAAATGTGTCGCGATATCGCGACACAAGTGGAGAACAAAGCCCGTGAGGAGAAGCTGTCACAAAATCATGATAGCAAATGTGTCACGAAATTGCGACAAGGAGCAGCCAGGAGTGTCACAAAATCATGACAAGGAGTAGCCAGGAGTGTCACGAAATCATGAAAAGGAGCATCTAGGAGTGTCACAAAATTGTGACTGTCACAAAATCGTGACAAGGAGCAGTCGAGAGTGTCGCAAAATCATGACTATCACAAAATCATGATAAGGAGCAGCTGGGAGTGTCATGAAATCGTGACTGTCGTGAAATTATGACTATCATGAAATCGTGACAAGGAGCATCCGGGAGTGTTGTGAAATCGTGACTATCATGAAATCACAACAAGGAGCAACTGGGAGTGTCACGATATCGTGATCGTCGCGTAATCGTGACCAGAAACAATCGAAAGGTGATGCCAATAAGAATGTCATGATTTCATGACATGTCACGAAATTGCGACCAGTAGGAGGAGGAAGAAGATGCCAAGGAGATTGTCACAATTTCGTGACATGTCATGAAATCATGACCGAAATAGAAAAGCGGAGGCGTCCGAAGGCAAATGTCATGATATCGTGACCCGAAGGCAAGGAAGGTAGCGAGGAATGAAGATGTCGTGATATCATGAAATGTCACGATTTCGTGACACGAAGGGGAAAAAGGCAGCGAGGAAGAAAAACGTCATGATATCGCGACATGTCATGATATCACGATTGAAAATAAAAAGGAAGGGCAAGAGAGGAAACATGTCACGATATCATGACATGTCGGGTTTTAGCGACCCGAAGAGGAGAGAATATGCGATGGAACAGAAATGTCATGATATCGCGACATGTCAGGTTTTTGCGACCCGAAGAGGAGAGAGAAGGTAAGGGAATAGAAATGTCATGATATCGTGACATATCGCGATATCATGATAGGAAGAGAAGAAGATGAGGAAGAAGGAGGAGATGTCATGAAATCATGACAGACGGCATTTTCAAAGACCATTACAGAATGACATGTGGCACCAAGGTGCAGTGAAAATAGGTGTAGACAAATAGTTAACGAAAGACGTTACTCCAGTTACAGAGGACATTATGGATTGCAGTTATGGAGCAGATGAAGACGAACAGTCATGGCAAAAATGAATCGAAGGGCCACCAGATGGAAGACAAAGAGGCACACCTAGAAATTTATAAAAGGATGAAGCAGAGGCGTGTACAGGGGTTGGAAACTATAGATGCAGGAGTTGGAAAACCTGCAGTTGCAGAGTTGCATAGTCGAGTTGTAGAATCGAGGGCCGAGAGCCATTCTAAACCGGCTTGGGTGCGTGTTCCTTCCAGAGTTGTAGATTTAGGGAATCTTTGCAATAGAGTGTGAGAAAACTAAGCCTGAGTGCTAGTTTTTGTAAAGCCCACGGGCTATTACTATGTAAATCTTTACAAGTTATCGAATGAAACATTGGGTTTTTTGTTCTTGTAAAGTTTGTTTCCAAGTTTCTGAGTGAAAATTTGGATTTGATAGATTTCAATTTTCTGACCCCCATCACCTATGCTTCTTCATGTACTTCTTCTTCATATTGGGGTTGATCTTCTATTGGTTATGTTTCATCATCACTTTTTTCACTGTTGATTAGATATTCAAAATCTATGAGGAACAACTTCATTTGTGAATATCTATGCCCTTGAATATATTTTTTGTCGTAATTGTAGCACAAACATTGATTACATTGAGCATCCATTTCTTCTCTAATAAAAATTTTGTGGGGAATGGTTTTAATTTTATTATGAATTAGTAACTTGGGAGGAAAGGGGATTTATTTTGTGTAAATTTAGACATCCTCTTTTGAGCTAAGATTTAGATTCAACTAATCATGCCAAGTTGATAGCCTGAATCATTGTTTGTGGTTTAAACATTTTGAAATCAACCTAAAGATCATACTTCAAGCCATTAATGAAATACCTCATAAAAAACCCTTCATTCAGCCCCTTATTTTTGTTTGTCAATTTCTCAAATTGGGTTTGGTAATCCCAAATTGTAGAGGTTTGTTTCAACTTTTTCAATGCTCTTGCAAATTCATCATACTCACTAGGGCCAAATGAACTAAATAATTGGAACTCAAAATCTTCCTAAGAAGAATTGGTAATGGTTTTTTTCAACTATTGGTACCATTGTAAATCTTCGCATTCCGAGTTGAAAGAGGCCATCTAGATCCAAAAATATTGAGGGTTATTATGGGGTTCAAAAAAATGATCAACAAAACATAACCACCCATATGTGTCCTTCTCATTGTACTTAGGAAAGTCTAATTTAGACATATTAAAGGTAGGACCATGGTCAAAGAGAGGGTGAAAGTCTCCTCCTTCCCTTTTATTTTTCCCAACACAATTTTTTAGTATGGTAATCAAACCCCTTTGAGCCACCTTGAAGTTTAGACTCAACCTTGGCAAGTTGTTCTTCCAAGTGTGTTTTGGAGTTAAGGTATTCACTTCTAAAGTGTTGAATGTCTTCCTTTATAATGTTAATTTCATGAAAAACACTATCAAGAGAGATTTTTAATATTTTAAATATTGAAGTGGCTTGTTCTACATATTTTTTATGTCCATGAGTACCACCAACCATTTTGTAAAGTTTTTAACTTCTTTCACTAAATTACTAAAAATAAAAGTGTGACTATAGGAGTTACTACCTTTAATAAGGAGTCTAGAAAAGTGCTTAGGTATTATATGTCAAAATTTTCAACTAGAAAATATGATCACAATTAGCTGATATGTCAACATTGATTTTGGACACCCTAGACTTTTTTATCTAGTTTTTTGATGAGTCTACTAGCATGCTCAATTTTTTATTTAGAGGTTGGGTTCAAAATTTGGACACTACATCAACCAACTCTACATATTTCTAACCAATTATCATTTTAGACACTATACTAGCACATGTACTATGAAACTAATATTATTATTGAAATTCATGTGCTATTTATTTATTGATACTATTATGGAATTTCCTGTGCTATTTAGTTACTAATATTGTTTGATCTATTTTATCACTAACAACCCTGACACTATATATTTTATCACTAACAACCCTGTAATCACTGAATTTTACATAGATGACTATTACTACCACTAAAAACCTCGATTGTTCAATTCTAACTTTAGAATTTCCTAAACTACTGACAACCTTATAAATTACTTATTGTTATTGAATGAATACATAATTGTTACATACACTTGCAAATTATACCTTAACTATTTGTGCATGTAAGGTTTTTTGTGATAGTTTAGTCCTTTGTATGCTCACTTTGTAGCAAGTATCAATGCTATGTGCCCAAGATCAACCACATGAAATAAAAAAATGAGAATATTTCCAACAATAGAGAGAATGAAAAATCACATCTCTCCCTTTGTGTTATGGAATTATATATTGAGAAAAATGAGATTAGGGTTAGTGTTCCCAAAACCATATTACATGAAATTATAATTAACATGAAACGACATTCCATACTAAAATAACCTATTCTAAATTGGAATTATTAAAGCCTCATAAAAATTAGTTAGCAACCTAAGTGATAAACATGACCTTATAGCATTAACATGTCTTCGATATCCCATTAATGGTAGAAGGTCATTTTATTTGAGTAGGTGAGTGGATTAGGTGGCTCTTTGTGTAGTTGATTAGCCAATTGTCCATGAAATACAACTGTAATTTTTTGGTTATCCATATACCGTTTGGTCATTCCCCATGCCCTTTAGAGTTTTCACAGGTTTTTATTTTCTAAAACTAGTACAGCCCTTATACTTCCATGCCCACAATGGGGTTTCATGAATGGGATAGAGAAAATACCAACCAATACTTTCACCACATTAATATGGTTTTATAAATAAGCATTAGCCTTGCTGGTCCTATTGCATCTCCATTGTCAATGGGAAATGGAGGATCTCAAGCCTCTCTACTATCTAAATTGTTCATGATTCACCCTTTTGAGTGGCTTGGTGAAGATGTTAGCAATCTGATATACTATTGGACAATATTGTATTTGCATTTTTCCCTCTTAAAAAATATTTAATATCCTATGGAATTTTTAATTGATGTGTTTGGTTCTATTTTGAAACATAGGATTCTTTTCCATGTGGATTACTAATTGATTATTCACATACAATATTGTAGGACATCTTTGAGTGATATCGAGAGTGTGTAAACACTTTATCAACCATACCATTTATTTCCTTGTCTTAGCTACAACAATATATTTAGCTTTTGCTAAATAATATGCTATAGTATTTTGTTGCTTTGATCTTATGAAATTGGTGTTGAGCCAAGAAACATCAAGTACCTAGACATAGATCTCCTAGTGTTTTAATCTCTTATAAATTTTGAGTTTGTGTATGCAATTAATTTGAAATTTACATTCTTTTCATAAAATAGGCTATAATTGAAAGTTCTATTTAGGCACCTCAACATTCTTGTTGTCACTTTTTAGTGACTCTCCTTTGGCTTGGTCATGTACCTTTCTAAAATCTATACAACATAATTTTGATCGAAAAATATATTTAATGGAAAGTTTTGTGCACCCAAAAACCTTGACCAAAATTGAAATATCTACTACCATGTGTAAACTGTAGTGGTCAATATTCTAATGAGGTCGGTTCCTTGTAGTACCAACTAACTATTCCTAAAAGTGAGGAAAAAAATATGTTTAAAGAAATAAACTAAACTAGCCAGAATTGGTACAGATTAAGCAATATCAAGACACATGTAATAATAATAATACACAACTATACAACCAACTACCTAACATACCATCTTGTTGCACAAACAATTACAAAGTATTCACTTATAATCTATTATATGCTAATGAGACTACAAATTCTAGACAAGAAATGAGTACAATATAAATCTAGGATTCAAAAATATCATTGCAAATATTCAACATGCTTAAATGAAAAATATGTAGCTATCACAAAGCATGCAATTTAAATCAACTGTACCTTTAGTAGACCCCAAATTCTAGATAAGTAAATGAGCATATTGGAAATGTAGATTCTAGAATTATCACCATAAAAATTTAATATGCTCAAATTAGAAATAATAAGGCATGCACATACACATAGATACTCTACAAATGAATCGAGCCAGAGGCTAGATAGTAGTCCATTTGCATTAAGGTGTAGTATCCATCCTTATAAATTGTAAACACCTAATATCTGACAAATATTCCTTCTACATTCTTGTATTTAAAGATATTTTACAATCCTATAGTAGTTAAAAACATCATTACATATGAAGTAGATTATTGTGATGTCAAAGAGTCTTCTAGCATGTTAGACCACTTTGAAGATATGGTTGTTCCAGCTACAGGGACATGTTGATTGACGTGGCCTAGATCTGGATCATTTTAGGTCATGTTCTACTTATTGGATGCATTCAGTCCCTTGATATCCTTTCTCCTCAACTGTCCTATAGCTTGTTAGATAGCATTTGCTTTTAGGATATTCTAACTTAAGATCATGCCTAGCAGACATGGTGGTAAAAATATATGCTTTCTAGTTGGAAAATGATTGTTGGGCCATTTGTGCAAGTGTGATACACTTGCTTATCATTCCCATAGATTTTGGCCACACACTATATTCTAATGGTTTCATCCCTAATCACACATCATATCTCCCTTACTAGATAATTTAATCCTTGGCAGGCTCCAGCTGAGTGTAATTCTTTTGATGCCTTTTCTTTGCCTATGTAGGCATTATATCCTTGAGTATTGTATGGGTCCTAACCAAGTATGGGTATTCTTATATTATTTTAACCTTATTCATTACACTTCCTTGTCAACTTTTGGACCTTGGACCAAAATATTGGGATCCTCTTGGGCTTTTGTTAGGCCTAATTATTCATGCTCTAGTGACTCGACCTCTCTCCTGATTAGGTATTTTATACGTATTTGGGCTCCCATTGAGCTTAGTAATTTTGTTCTACTTTGGACTTAGCCATTTTTCTTGATCAGATGTTTAAGATACTTTTGGGCTCCGGTTGGGCCAAAGTTTTTAGGGTTCAATCAAAATGTACCGCCTTGCTATCCTAGGGAAGGATGGGCCTTTTGTAATCTACCGATTTTTGGCCAAGTGCAACTATTTCGGTCATCATCAAAGTTGATCCCTCTTGCCTTCCTATTTCTTCTTTCAACTTCTAGATGGGTGCTTGATATTTTATTTGGCTTTAGTTATTGTAGATGTTTTTGGCACCTCCATTACTTAGCCCATTTCATAATTTTTATATGTACCAACTTTTCATCCTTCTCATGGATCCTGATCTAGGTTCAAATTTGTTGATCTCCTCTTGACCTAACCATTTCTTCCATATTGCATTAGTTAGGCTTTAATCTTTGGATTGGGAACTAATGCCAAAAAAGGGTTTGGTCAAGTACATATCTTTTGGTGTTTTGAGAAGATGACCATTATAGTTGAAGCTATATTTTGGTGCCAAGACACAATATGTATTCTTTGTACGCTTCATTCGAGTGCCATAATTATGGTAGCAACATGTCCAAGTCTTCTTTCATTTGAAAAATAAACTTAATATATAATTTCTAGTAGTTAGGCATGGGTAGATGCAAAAAAAACAATATTCTTGGTGACTCAGGGGATTTTTGCTTTGCAAAAACAAGGAACCTAGGTGGCCAATCAAAAATTTGGACTTAACGCTTTCTAATGAAATGGTAAGGGAAGAAGGAGCTAGAAGAATTTCTGGTGAGAATGCAGCCAAAGGAGGTTATAGGAAAGGGGAGGGGGAGGATGATGGGGAGAAAATAACATAGTAGAACACTACAAAGGATAAGATAATAAAATGGGAAAAAAAGTGGGAAAAGCAAGAACAAATGGTAGAATACACAAAATAGGGGGAATAATAATAACTAACTAGATGGGTTAGCGACAATAAGCAATGGGAAAATACAAAGAAATGAGAAGGATGCAAAAAAAGTAAAAACAAAAATGGAAATGCAACTATGGGGTTAATTGAAGGTGAAGAAAAATTTCCCATTCCATGGGACACGCTCGAAAGTTGCATTCTAGTGTACACACTCTTCTAAGCCCCAACTTGACTTAATGAATGAGATAAGTGCTAAATTTCAATTTCTCATCTCATAAAATATTTTTTCTTGACATAATCTAGCAAGAACTTATTCTATGAACCATCGCTCACCATAGGGTCTTTTTGGTTCATTTATGCTCTAGGACATATTTTTCTCTATATTCTTTAGTAGCTACACATGGGAGGATATTTATATAATATGTGTCCTCTTCTAGATAGATTTAGTATGTGTCAAATTGCATGGAGGTTTGGTTGATGTGTGAGAGTATTTTTTATTTTCTAGGGAATCCCTCTACCATTGATCCCATGTCTTGCTTATATGAGTTCCAAATTCTTCTCTTCATGATCTTATATTTCCAAGGAAAAAATGTAAATATTATTATACTTGTTGGGAATTATTGACTGGGTTATAGAGTAATAATATAAATAAAGAACAAATAATAGACAACATGAAATAATAAGAGTGTAGACACCTAAAATGCATCATGTCAAGGTGACTACTCATATTGGACATGCTATAAGATCATATAGAAGACCTTGGATAAATACCAAGGTATAGAAGTGGTTCTAACCACTCATTTAGCCATTTTAGTCTAACCAATTTTGGCTGCAACTGAGACCCATGGTTAACAGAGTTGACTGAGTTTCAAATCCAAGGCTAACAATAAAAATCATTTGGACCTTGGACAATCCAAAATTAGTTACAATGACCAATTGGTTGCATATAATAGTGGTTTAGGGGCAGAAATATATATAAGCTTCGCTCCAATTGCTCCAACTATCCATTCTTGGTCTTGGCTTCCCCAAGAAGCTAGGACATAGCCCTCATAAATGCTATAAGAACCCCCTCCTAATTGGAAAATAGAGATACAAATCTTGAATTGAGAAGTAAAAAATCCATGTCGAATTGAATACCCACTTGCATTCATTCATTTGATAGGAACCCCTTTTGTTGCCCAATTGGATATCACATGGCACTTGGAATCAAGAATGCTATGGAGGACTAGAAAGAATCAAGAAACACCATCGAGCTCATTTCATCATAAATCTGCACAATTCAACCACCAAATATGTCATAAGACATTGAGGTTACCCTTGACCATCAATTTTTCAAGGAGATTGGAGATATAAGGCCACATTTATAGGGAAAGTACATTTCTAACTCCGTTGTGGCTATAAGCCATGGCTAATAGTTATCATCACACATCAAACCTGCAATCAGGTTTTATCCCCATGGCTTTTTGATTTTAGTAGTATATTAGCATTTAATTGCAATATATTAGATAGGATTAATCTAGATTTGTATTCTTAGAAAATTTTGTTCAGTAGAAGTAGGGTTTTATGTAACTTTCTTCTTAATATTGTAATTAGGACACTAATGGTCTTTTTTATGCTTTCATGCTTTCAAACACATTTTTAGGCTATTATGTAGATTAATATGTATTTTCTTTACATTCTTTATGGTATGTTTTCATGATTAATGTAGTTTTACTATATTTCTTGCAAATTCTTGATTCTATGCTTTTTATGGCATCGTTATTTTTAATTCCCTCAAAAAGCCTCATCAAGAGAGGTAACCTATACTATTTATCACTTTCTTTTTGTTTCTTGTATGTAGGACTAATAGGTTTTTGATATGCAAGACAGAAAATACGTCTAATCATGGAGAAGAAGGTCACCTACAACTTGGAGCATTTTGTGTCATCTTGAAAGGTATTTGGAATACACCTACCCCTGCGAGGGATATTTCACTATTGTAATTGATGTATCGAATGGGTATCCCTAAGAGGGATGGATTTGTAACATGACTTGATTGGATATTAATAAAATATTCATCTTCTTTGTTTCTTTTCATTCTTGTCAATTTGTGTATTCTCATTTATGTGGATTTTAGCAATTAAAACATTAGGTGTAAGCCTTTTAGCGTGTTACAGAAGGCAATAATGGTGGGAAATATGTATTTTATGCCACAAAATATTGATTCACTATGTTTTATTATGATAGGTCTTAACTACAACTGATAACCATGGTTAATAGTTGTAACCATGGCTGGCACCCATGGGCAATAGTTGCAGCTCCACCATAGATCTGTGGCCAGCAGAAAACAGACCATACAATAGGCATCCAAATCATCATCAGACTTGGATCGGAGGTAATATTCATTTCCCTGTGTTTTTCTTGTTATGTCTATGTCTAATTTTCCAAAATGCATGAAATAGTAGGATAATTAGGAAACATAACAAAAAGTAAGAAAATGATGAATCCCTAGGACTTTTTTTATTTTTTCCTACTAGTCGCTGCTAGGAACAACGGACCTCTGATTGTAGTCTGCCCTAGTCTCCAGCGGTGTAGGCCATTTTATGTTTTGAGTTTGCATGCATGAAGCCCAATTAGTGGCCATCCCCTCATAGATAGGTGCATTCTCTGAAATTCATTTAGTGTAGTCTCTAACAATTCTCTTTATGTTTCTATGAGATTGGACAAGTTCTGGTGTGGATTTTTTGAGTAGGGCAAGTCTTTGATAAGACTTGTGGTCAAATTGGTGTGAGCTTTTGTGGATGCTTACAATACAAATTTTAGTGAGGACTTCTAGAGTAGATTTGTACAAGTTCTAGAGAGAAATTGTGGATAGATTAGTGTGATCTTTTATGGAAGCTTGCAAGGAATATTTGAGACAAGTATTTGAGAAGACTTGTGAGAAGAGTTGATTGATTGATTTTTTCAAACCTTGAGTTAATGTTTGGGGCATATCCAATAGATTTGATTTGATATTGAGTCAAGCTTTGATTTAAGCCTTGAGGATAGAGATTGAGGACATATTTGTGCTAGACCGAATGACTATGTTTATTATGGATTTAAGGATAGAGTATGGTGTAGATTTGAGGATAGGTTTGTGCCAGACCAAAGATAGATATTGAGGATATATTTGTGCTAGACCGAAGGACTATGTTTAGTGTAGATTTGAGACAGATATTTGTAGGTGATAGAGTTGAGGATAGAGGTCTCCATCCAAAGCAAGGAGAATAGGTATCTTCTATAGATAGATTTCCACTTGCTAAGGGCATTGGAGGTAGAGGTCTTCTAGAGGATTACAAACCAGAGTAGAGTTAGGATATTGGTGTCTCCTATAGATAGAGATCCACTAACTTGAATAGAGGATTGGTGTCTCCTTTGGACAGAGGTCCATAAACATTGTAATAGAGAAAATATTCCCAAGTGATTGATTGAAAAAAATTTAGTAAAATATTTTCTTCATGGAGTAGCCCACAATGGGCGAACCACATAAAATTTGTGTCTCTATTGTGTTTGGTTATTTGTGCATTGCTTTGATTACTGCTATTTATATTTCTATATTTATACTGCATAATATTGATTGGAAATAAAAGTAAAAAGTGGTTTTATACTATTCACCCCCCTCTCAGTATAAGCTTGTGTTTTTCAATTGGTATCAAAGTGGGTTCCTTCAAAAGAGTTTAACATCTTGAAGTAAAATATTACAAGAACATGATTAATTTTAAGAATGGATCATTAGATAATTTAGCACCAGTATTTCATGGAAGTGATTATATGAAGAACACAAGATTATACTGAGAGGGGGGGGTGAACAGTATAAGACCACTTTTTACTTTTGCTTTAAATCAACTTTCAAATTAGTATTATGCAATGAATAGATAGCAGTATCAATAGTACCAATTAAAGCAATGCACAACACACCATCCACAAAGATACACAACAAATTACGTGGTTCACCCAATGCAGGCTACTCCACGGATAAAATTTCTCACTAAATTTTATCACCTCAAATTTTTGGAAACCTTTCTCAATTACAAAGTTTATGGGCACCAACTCAAAGGAGACACATTACCCTAGCTCTACTCTTTAGTGGTGATCCTCTAGAAGACCTCTACCTCCTCTACCCTTAGCAAGTGGAACTCTATCTATAGAAGACACTTGTCTTCCCTACTCTAGCTGGAGATCTCTGTCCTCAACTCTATCACTGCAAAGTCGATCCTCAAATTCACACTAGACACAGTCCTTCGATCTAGCATAAATGTCCTCGATTCTATTTCTCTGGTCTGCACCAAACACAGTCCTTCGGTCTGGCACAAGTCTATCCTCTTCCTCTGTTCTTTGGTCTGCATAAAACACAGTCCTTCGGTTTGGCACAGGTCTATCCTCAAATCTCTTTCTATTCTATTATAGCCGCACTTGGTCGAAACCAACTTTTGCACTGAACGCGCAAACATAGTAGCACTCGATCAACTTAGTACTTCTGTGAAAACATAATAGCACTCGTTCGAACATCAACTTATGCACCTCTATGAAAACACAGCAACATAGATTTTGCACACTCTACTTCTCGACAATCGAACTTCTCCCTCGCACTCTATCTATGAATATTACACTTTGAACGCACACTTCGATTGATACTCAAACTCTTCAAACAGCCCTCCTTTTATACTAACATTATCAAGATCTAATCCTTGGTCTTAGTTGGCTGTTACCCTTAAACTATGTCGATTGCAAAACCCTAAGCTGCATCGACCCAGATTTAACTCTGTCGGCTTCACTGCCTCTACAAATCTCCTGTAGCTTCTAGCGTGAAACTTCAACATGTCATGATATCGTGACACCTTTGCCTGTCATACACCTTCTTTTGCCTGCTGTCGCAAAATCGTGACACTTTTTGCCTTTGTCTGCAAAGACTACGTTCTTGTCACAAAATCGTGACACTTCTGTCTTTTGTTGACATCATCTTTACTTTGTCGTGAAATCATGACCCTTATGACTTCATGGCCTTCTTCTCTGCTTTTGTCATGAAATCATGACACATCTGCTTTTGCTGATGTCATCTTCAACTTTGTCGCAAAATCGTGACCCTTATGACTTCATGGCCTTCTTCTCTGCTTTTGTCACAAAATCATGACACATCTGCTTCTGCTGACATCATCTTCAACTTTTGTTAGGAATATGGTAAGTGTAAATAAATCAAACCATAATCATTAACCTTAGCATAGGAATACGCTAGGTTTATATAGGTTAAAAAATAGATTAATTAACAATAGATCCTATGTCTACGCTAAAAACTAACCTATCCGCCATCCAAAATGGAAATGACGGTAAGATAGACTACTAACCAATGTAATTGGTAATAGTAACTACTAGTGGTAAAAAGTAAGAAATTACTTTTTACCATGTGGTAAATTATATCTACCTAGGTGAAACTTAAATATTACCTAAATGAGGTAATAATTATAGTTACTAACATAGTAACTCTAACATCCCCCCTTATTACATTATTTGGGTAATACATACATATCCCTCTATACAACAATATTTGGGAAAAGTATATAACTACCCCAATACAGTGAAGAAGATGTTGTTTTGCTGGTTCTTTGCTCTGTCACAGTACTCTGGCTGCTCCTAAGCAAAAAATAGGTCATTCCTCGCTTTGTCTTCACGCCAACGAATGTCATTATGGTAATCACATCATCCAATCGATTTGCATGGGTAACCAGCCGCTGCAATCGCTAGGTGTAGTAGAATAGATAACTTCATACAAGGTTCATTCATTTACAATATGAATTTGCAAAAGATAAGGTAGCTAAGGTGTCGGTCACTGCCGAAAATGCACCCTTATAAGTTCCCCTCTTCTTGTTGCAAAACATAGTGTAATTAATTTCTGAAGGAAGTGTGACTAAGGTGTCGGTCAAAGCTGAAAATGCACCCTTGTAAGCCTTCTTCCCTATTTACAAAAATCAGTGAAGAAAAGAAATGGATATTCCCCCTCAATTGCAAAAAGTATGCAACTCAAGAGTATTGTGAAGGATTTTACAAATATTGCCTCCTAGACAATTTTACATCACAAAAAATCGCTCCTCTTTGTTACAAGTACTTCAAACACCTAGAATTTGCTATTTATGAAGCCTAGAAGAGATACAAGCACCCCTTATTGCAAGGTCTTCAAACAAAATACTTATGCTATTTTATGACGCCTAAAAAGAAGAGAGAGAGAGAATATGATGTTTTTGCCCAAGGGACACATGTGTTTTCCCTCTACAAAACTATTTTAGCAATTAGCACTCTGTGTGCTTTCTCTGAACCAGAATCAGAATCTGTATTAGACATCTCATTTGCAACATTGCCTTGGTTTTTATTTTGACCTTTTTCTTTGGGAGGCCTGTTCTTAAACCAACATCTCTTGGTTTGATGAGTGTCTGTGTCACAGTTTTTACAATGCTGCTTCTTCTTAGGAACCTCTTTGGCTTTACCCTTGTATTGTCTAGAAGAAGAATCCTTTTGTTGATTCCATTGTTTCTTACCACCTTGTTGTTTTTGTGAGAAAAGTGCATTGTTGGATGCATCATCTCTTTGGAATTGATTAGCTTCTTCAGTTTGAAGCATATTTACCAACTCGACAAAAGATACTGTCCTACCAGAAACTTGTAAGGAGGTGATCAACATTTTGTATGAGTCAGGAAGAGCTCTCAAAATGATTGAGTTCAAGACTAGGTCTTCCAACTTTTCTCCTAAGGATTGCAGCTTTGTTTTTAATTATGCGACTCTGCAGAGGAATAGCTCTACTGTTTCTCCTGATCTCATATGTAATGTATGAAGCTGTGTTTGAAGGTTAAGAATCGTTGATTGATTCTTGCCCTTAAAAATGGTACTTAAGGCATCCCAAGCTGCCTTACCAGTTGTAGCTTCACTGATATGAGGTTGGATATCATCAGTAATAGCAAGCAAGATCATTAAGGAAAGTTTCTTATCCTTTTTATCAAAGTCGATTTGATCTTGTCCAGAAGATTGAGGTCTAGTGACACTTCCATCCACTATTGACCACAAGTCCTCTACAGTTAATATAGCCTTCATTTTAGTCTTCCATGCTGAGTAATTTGAACCTCTGAGCAGTTGGCCCTCAGTGAGATACTTGTGTATCATGGCCATGGTTTAGGTTTTAAAATTTGTTTTTTCTTTTTTTTTTTTTTTTTTTTTTTGGAGAGGACTAAGATGATAGTATCTTGCACTATACCCTCAAAAGAGTATAGGGAAGAAATTTGTCTTCAAATTGCTGCTATAAGATATTTAATGGCACCTGCCTCAACACTCTTTCAACCAGAGATGAAAAGTTGGAGGAATTTTAAGCCAAACAAATAGAGCAAAATGAAAGGGGTTTGATTGATGAGATGATCTTTTGATTTTACTCTTCTAAGATATTTAATGACACCTGCCTTAACACTCTTCAAGAAGAATGAAAAAGTTTGAGGATATTAAGCCAAACAAAGAGAGTGTATCAAGGTGATTTTGAAAATTTAACCTTTCTGAAATGGGAGAATCAATTGTCTTGTTTTTACCCTATGCAAAAATGTAGCATGGTTTTGGAGTGAAATTTGGTTTTGTGAAATGCTCTTCAATGTGTTTATGATTGTTTAATTACACTAAACATGTTTTGTAAGTGCAATAATCAACAAGAGAGCAACCAAACTTTTATCACTCTAGGTGTCGGATGCAACCGAAAATGCACCTAGTACAAGCAATTTTTAAGTAAAGGTGTCGAGTACAATCGAAAATGCACCTTTCTTTACTCTGAAATATCCCCCATTTATGCTTTACAATTTTGAAAAAAAATAGAATCACAAAAATATGACTCTATCCCCCCTTAATTTTTACAAAATTGAATTTTTAGAGCATATCTTTCAAGACAAGTCGACACACGACAAGCTTTTGAAAGACTTTCCAGAACCAGTTGACACACAACTTGGTTTTCTATCTCCCGTAATTATTCAATACTCAAAAATAGGAGGTGCATTAGGATTAAAGGACTCTCTAATCCTCATGGGACCATATCTACAATCCAAACCTTTCCAAGGATCGAGTGTAAGTATTGAAACGGGGTAAGCTCCTTCTATGCTCTCTAAGCATACGACGAAAATGAGATCTTGTCGTCTGACGTCTAAGTTCGTTCCTCTTTCGAATAACTCTTAGACGACGAAGGGCTTTTGTGATCCACAACTTTTTCTTCATGAGACAAAAAATTTGTTCTCCCAAAACAATTGATTAGAAAAATTTTGGAGAATTTAAAAATTTATTAGAAGTCTCAAAAAACTGCAAAAGGAATTTGGTTTAAGGATTGTCTCTTGTCTCCCTCAGTTTGATTAGGAGAAAACAATAAAAAAACTTTTGCCTTTCTTTTTTTTAATAAAATTTTATTTCAATGCAGCAATTTAATTTTTAACTTAAGAGAATTTAATTAATAAACAAAATATTTGATAAACAAATCACTTAAAAAATGATTTAAATAAAAAATAAGTTATTAATTAAAAACCTAAGAAAAAAAATTAAAGACAATGCATTGAAAAAAAATAATAAATAAAAAAAATTACCTGCGGGTTCGAACCTGCGGCCCCGCGCAGGATATTGGCCGACTGGCGCTCCTGCCAGTTGGTCCACACCAGGTGACGAGAATGGAAGGTTAAAACCTTCCCTTTCGTCCTTTGCGCAGCGGGAAGACGCCAAAAAAAATTTGGCGTCACGGGGGATTGATCTCCCGACCCCGCGCGAATGGCCCTCGTGCTAGCTTTACTAGCCAGTCGGACTACCTTGGCTGATCCATTAGCCAAGGTTTGTCCCGTGCTAATTAAGCACGAGCGAGCAAGATTTTTTTTATTAAAGCTTCGTGGGAATAATCCCACATGCGCCATAGGAGCGCATTCATTTTGTTTAAAAACAAAAGAACTCCCTTTCGTTCTTGATTTCCTGTGGGCAGTCGGTAGGCTCAACAGAACCCTCTTTTGCCATGTACCACGCGGGAGTCAGATGAGCTGGAGTGCCTCGGGCTACGTGCCACCTCCGGCTGCGTGCCTCCATGTCAACAGCCGTGCCACATCAGTAGATCGGGCCGCCTCGGGCCGCGAGCCATGCCACGTCAACAAATCAGGCCGCCTCGGGCCGTGCACCATGCCACCTCACCAGATCGGACTGCCTTGGGTCGTGCATCACCCAGTCAGTAGATCGCCTCGGGCTACGTCCTCGAGAAGCGTGTGAAGTATGGCTCTGATGCCAATGTTAGGAATATGGTAAGTGTAAATAAATCAAACCATAATCATTAACCTTAGCATAGGAATACGCTAGGTTTATATAGGTTACAAAATAGATTAATTAACAATAGATCCTATGTCTACGCTAACAACTAACTTATCTACCGTCCAAAAGGGAAATGACGGTAAGATAGACTACTAACCAATGTAATTGGTAATAGTAACTACTAGTGGTAAAAAGTAAGAAATTACTTTTTACCATGTGGTAAATTATATCTACCTAGGTGAAACTTAAATATTACCTAAATGAGGTAATAATTATAGTTACTAACATAGTAACTCTAACATTTACTATGACTTCATGGCCTTCTTCTCTGCTTGCACTAGTGAAAACGGAACATGTCACAAAATCGTGATGCTTTCGCCTTTGAGCTCTTCCTTCTTGAAATCATCATGAAATCATGACTCTTCTTCTGTTGAAGACTTGCTAACTATTTCTATCATGAAATCATGACACTTTCTCCAACTGAATGCTGCCATCTCAACCTATCGTGAAATCGTGACACTTTCTGCATTCGCAAGCTTTCTCTTCAACCTATCACGAAATCGTGACACTTTCTGGTACAACTTCTTTGTAGCTTGTCACGAAATTGCAACACTTCTTATTTTAGACTCTTCCTTTTGTTGCATATCACAAAATCACAACAGTTCTCTCTTCAAGATTTTCAGCATGTTGCAAAATCACGACAGTCCTTCAATTTTTGTAGCATGTCACGAAATCGTGACACTTTTCCTTTCGGACTCTCTCTCCTACATTATGTCATGAAATCATGACACTTTCTCATCTGTACAACTTTCCTGGCAATGTGTCACGAAATCGTGACACTTTTCCTTCTCTGCCTTCCTGCACTTTTCGAGTCACGAAAATACGACATGTCACGAAATCGTGAAACTTTCCATCTGGCTCTGCTTCTCTGCCAACATGTCACAAAATCGTGATAGTTTTGCCAGCTTCTTCTATTTATTCCAGCATGTCGTGAAATCGTGACAGTTTTCCCAGCACTTTCTCTCTCCTCAAACATGTCACGAAATTGTGACAGTTTTCCCAGCACTTTCTCTCTCCTCAAATATGTCGCAAAATCGTGACAATTTTTCCAGCTGCTTGCATATTTTTTCTTACTTGTCTTTTTCTTGATCTTTTGCAACTGGGCTACTCTGATCTTCTTGGAAACTCACTATCCATGCTGAAACCTTAAACAAAACAAATTCCTTGACATCAAATCAAATTGCTTCAAGAACTTCTTTACATCAATGACAACATCTACAGTTGAGCAAAGGCAATGTACCCAAGGTACCCAAAATTGCTAAAAATCTCCCCCTTTGTCATTGATGGCAACCCTTTACTAAAAACATGTCTTATCAGGAGCTAAAACTGAAACCAACTGTGCCAACAACTGAGAAACTCTTTTAGAATTTTTGCTACCCCTGACTTGAAGCTTTCTTCTTCACATTGAGGCTCTCCCCCTTACTCATATATCTCCCCCTTACTCAAATATCTCCCCCTTTGTCATCAATGGCAAAGGGTCACCTTTGGGTATTGGGACTAAGAATGAGCCTCTTAGCTTAGTCCCTCCCCCACCTCCTGATGAGGTGATTAAAACAAGGGTGGGAGTAAAACTCCCATTAGGCACTCATCATCATCAGTGTCTACAATTTCCTTGCCAGGACTTCTCTTGAATTCTTTGTCCGTATTTTTGTTCTTGTCACTGTTCTTGTTCTTGTTCTTATCCCTGTTTTTGTTCATGCCTTGATCCTCGGACCTGTTTATACCACTATTCTTATTTCTGTACTTTGTAAGATCAGCTCTACATTGTCTGGCTATGTGACCATCATTGTTGCACTTATAACAAGTAACACTATTATTTCTGTTTGGCATACCTATTCTTTGAATCCGCCTATTATGACTAACCATGTTCCTGTAATTAGTCATGCAAAAAATTGCCTTATGCCCGAACTGTTTACAAGAGTAGCAATACCCTTGAAAGAAATTACAGCTCCTGAAACTGTCATTTACCTTCCTTACTTGAGTCATGCAATGCGAAGCCATGTGGCCAAACCTGTGGCACGCAAAACATCTGCCATTAAACTTTTCTGTAAATGACTTTCTAGGTCCGGTAAACTTCTTCGCATTCAAAATTTTGTTTTCTGTTTCTACGTATCTATCACTCACGGACTCATGATCTGAAGTACTTTCTTCATCAGAACTCTCTTCCTTTTGAAATCTCTTGCTAGATTCCCCAACCTGTTTCTTGTGCGGCTTAACAAAACTGAGACCTATTTTATCTATTGGTTTTCTTTGACCTTTGATGAGGGACTTAACCCTTTTGGAGATATCTTGAAATATGTACAACTTATCCTTGTACTCTTTAGTTTCTACTTCCAGAGAAGCCATTTTCTGTTCCAACTCACTATACTCAAGAATCTTAGACTCTAACTCATCCTTGAGTTCCTGTGTTTTAGCTATAGAGAAGTCAAGACTTTCTATAAGATCATCTCTATCCATACAACATTCATCTAACTTAACCTTGAGTCTATCATTCTTCTTTCTTTCCTTTTTCAAAACACTAAGAGCATTATTAAGTTCACTTTCAAGATATTTTATTTGTTTTCTTTCTGAATCCTCAAGGCCTTTTCCAGATTTCTTATCACTAGAGGTGCTACCTTTTTCAAAAACCATACAAGCATCTTCTTGATAGTTTTCTGAAGCATCCTTATACATACTGGAAACCAAATCATTATTTGTACAATCATCCTCAAGGTGACCAAAATTTCCACATCTAAGACATTTCATAATAATGAATCTATGTTTCGGTTCTTCCTCCTTTTTTGATATGAACAACATCTCATTTTCCTCATCACTTGAAGAGCTTTCACTATCACTGCTAGAACACTTACTTGCTTTGTCTAGGTAGAAAATATTCTTGTTCTTTTGTGAATACCTCTTTCCTTTATTGTTGTGCTCATATTTTTTCTTTCTGTAATACCTGTGCTTTTCAAAATCCTTGCTCTTAACATCCTATATATCTTCATCACTTTCATTCTTGGAAATAGTACAGTCAGTAGCATAATGACCAAATTTTCCACAATTGAAACATCTTATATTTTTCTTGCTTTTGTGCTTTCTAGAGAACTTGTCTTTCCTGATGTAATATGCTTCTTCATCACTAGAAGACTCATCACTCTCTTGAATCTATTTGCCCTTTGATTTCTTCATAGCTTTGAAAGCTGCATCTTTCTTGATATCAACTGTCACTTGAGTTCCCAGCTCAAATGCTGCAAGAATACTATGGAGCTCATCATTTTTCAACTTATCTAAATCTTTAGCTTCCTCAATAGTAGAAATATTTTCACTAAATCTATTAGGAAGAGATCTTAAAATCTTATCACACACATCATTTTCAGCAAGCTCAAGACCTAAGTCTTTTATGGAATTAACAACCTCATCCATACGAAGCATGTAGTCACTAATTTTTTCATCATCATTCATATTGAGTTGTTCAAACATACCTTTGAAGTGTCTCTACTTGGCCTTTCGGACATTTACATCACCTGTGTGAACCACCTGCAGTTGTTTCCACATTTCACTAGCTATCTTGCAGTGAATCACCTTGGTGAGATCTGCCTTCTGTAAACCCTTCAAGATTGCATTCATTGCTTTTGAATTTTTGTGATGTAGAAGCCTGTCTTCTTTAGTATAAGGACCATTTTTAGGAATAGTGTACCCATCTTCAATCACTTCCCAAACCTCATTACCAAGAGCCATTAGATAAACCTTCATTCTTGCACTCCACAGGCCGAAATCTGATCCATCAAGAATAGGTACTGCATTTCCACTTGAATAATCCATAGTGTTCTTGACCAGTTCTTCCTTCAAGTTGTTAAGCATTTTCGAAGGAACTAGCTCTAATACCAATTGAAGAACACAAGCTTATACTGAGAGGGGGGGTGAACAGTATAAGACCACTTTTTACTTTTGCTTTAAATCAACTTTCAAATTAGTATTATGCAGTGAATAGATAGCAGTACCAATAGCAGCAATTAAAGCAATGCACAACACACCACCCATAAAGAGACACAGCAAATTACGTGGTTCACCCAATGCGGGCTACTCCACGGATAAAATTTCTCACTAAATTTTATCACCTCAAATACTGGGAAACCTTTCTTGATTACAAAGTTTATGGGCACCAACCCAAAGGAGACACATTCCCCTAGCTCTGCTCTTTAGTGGTGATCCTCTAGAAGACCTCTACCTCCTCTGCCCTTAGCAAGTGGAACTCTATCCACAGAAGACACCTGTCTTCCTTGCTCTGGCTGGAGATCTCTGTCCTCAACTCTATCACCGTAAAGCTGATCCTCAAATTTGCACTAGACACAGTCCTTCGATCTAGCATAAATGTCCTCGATTTTGTTTCTCTAGTCTGCACCAAACATAGTCCTTCGGTCTGGCATAAGTCTGTCCTCTTCCTCTGTTCTTTGGTCTGCACAAAACATAGTATTTCGGTCTGGCACAGGTCTGTCCTCAAATCTCTTTCTATTTTATTACAGTCGCACTTGGTCGAAACCAACTTTTGCATTGAACGCACAAACACAACAACACTCGATCAACTTAGTACTTCTATGAAAACATAGTAGCACTCGATCGAAAATCAACTTATGCACCTCTGCAAAAACACAGCAACATATATTTTGCACACTCTGCTTCTCGATGATCGAACTTCTCCCCCGCACTCTATTTGTGAATATTACACTTCAAACGCACACTTCGATCGATACTCAAACTCTTCAAGTAGCCCTCCTTTTATACTAACATTATCAAGATCTAATCCTTGGTCTTAGTCGGCTATTACCCTTAAACTATGATGGCTACAAAACCCTAAGCTGCGTCGGCCTAGATTTAACTCTATCGGCTTCACTGCCTCTACAACTCTCCTATAGCTTCTGGCGTGAAACTTCAACATGTCACGATATCGTGACACCTTTGCCTGTCATACACCTTCTTTTGTCTGCTATCACAAAATTGTGACACTTTTTGCCTTTGTCTACAAAGACTATGTTCTTGTCGCAAAATCGCAACACATCTATCTTTTGCTGATGTCATCTTTACTTTGTCACAAAATCATGACCCTTATGACTTTATGGCCTTCTTCTCTGCTTTTGTCATGAAATCGCGACATATCTGCTTCTTCTGATGTCATCTTCAACTTTGTCACAAAATCGTGACCCTTATGACTTCATGGCCTTCTTCTCTGCTTTTGTCATGAAATCGTGACACATCTACTTTTGCTGATGTCATCTTCAACTTTGTCATGAAATCATGACCCTTATGACTTCATGGCCTTCTTCTCTGCTTGCACTAGTAAAAACGAAACATGTCACGAAATCATGATGCTTTCGCCTTCGAGCTCTTCCTTCTTGAAATCGTCACAAAATCACGACGCTTCTTCTGTTGAAGACTTGCTAACTGTTTCTGTTGTAAAATCATGACACTTTCTCCAACTGAATGCTGCCATCTCAACCTGTCGCAAAATCATGACACTTTCTGCATTCGTAAGCTTTCTCTTCAACCTGTTGCGAAATCGCAACACGTTCTGCCTCTGTACAACTTCTTTGTAGCTTGTCACAAAATCGTGACGCTTATTATTTTAGACTCTTCCTTTTGCTGCATGTCACGAAATCATGACAGTTCTCTCTTCAAAATTTTAGCATGTCGTGAAATTGTGACAGTCCTTACTTCGATTTTTGCAGCACGTCGCAAAATCGTGACACTTTTCCTTTCGGACTCTCTCTCCTGCATTATGTCATGAAATCGTGACACTTGCTCATCTGTACAACTTTCCTAGAAATTTGTCACGAAATCATGACACTATTCCTTCTCTTCCTTCCTACACTTTTCGAGTCATGAAAATGCGACATGTCGTAAAATCGTGACACTTTCCATCTTGCTCTGCTTCTCTGCCAACATGTCGCGAAATCGCGAGAGTTTTTCCAGCTTCTTCTCTTTCTTCCAGCATGTCAAGAAATCGTGATAGTTTTGCCAACACTTTCTCTCTCCTCAAACATGTCGCAAAATTGTGACAGTTTTTCCAGCACTTTCTCTCTCCTCAAATATGTTGCAAAATCACGACAGTTTTTCCAGCCACCTGCATAATTTTTCTTGTCTTTTTCTTGATCTTTTGCAACTGGGCTACTCTCATCTTCTTGGAAACTCACTGTCCATGCTGAAACCTTAAACAAAACAAATTCCTTGACATCAAATCAAATTGCTTCAAGAACTTCTTGACATCAATGACAACATCTACACTTGAGCAAAGGCAATGTACCCAAGGTACCCAAAATTGCCAACATTATATATATTGAAGTTTGGGAACGAAGATTTACCTAATGGTACTTGGCAATGAAATTTGGGAAGCAATTGAAAATTGATACATACCACTAGTTGATCCACCTCTAGATCAGTAAGGTAAGCTTCTACAACATTAAAATTCAAAAGCAATGAATGCAATTTTGAGAGGTTTGCATAGAACAAAGTCCATAAAAGTTATGCATTGTTAATATGCAAAAGGAATGTGGGATACACTGCAAAGTATATATGAAGGAGATAAAGGTTTCAATAAAACAAAGATACAAAATCTCAAAGGACAATTTGAAGAGTTAATAATTAAGGATGAGGAAAACATTAGTACTTATCTACTTCGAGTCGATGAGGTTGTTAATGCTATGCAAGGACTTGGACTTAAGGTTGAAGAATCATATGTTTGTGATAAGGTCTTAATATCTCTTCTAAAAATATTTAGTGAAAATATTTTTACTATAGAAGAATAAAAGGTTGGTGATTCTTTAACAAGATATATGTTGCTTGGTATTCTTACATATTTTGAGTTAAGAATAAAATAACCTAATACCTAGAAGGAAGCAGCCTTCAAAGTAGTCAAGAAGACAAAGGGTAAGAAGTCATAATAAATTAATGACTCATCCAATGATGAAGAAGCAAATTATGGTAGAAGGAATAAGGATTCAAGAAGATTTAAAAATACAAAATATGTTAGATGTTTTAATTGTGGAAAGTATGGTCATCATGTAACTGATTCTCAAGAAGCTAAAAATAACAATGATGAATAAAAATAGGATCACAAGAATAGGGAATTGGAAATATACATACACTAAAAGAAAAACAAGGATGGACAAAGAAGACAATAAAAGAAGTTATTTCAAAGGAAAAATAGGAGCTACTATGTAGACAAGGAAAGTAAGTACTCAAGTGATAGTGATGTTAGTTTCTCATATAATGATAAATATGAAGTCCTATTTATGATTGAAGAAAAAGAAGTTAAGAAAATGTCACCAATAATTCTCAAGTGTTTTATATGTGGTAACTTTGGACATCTTGAAGATAGTTGTACAAGGAATTGTTATATTTTATGTGATGATGAATATTAAGATGCACTTGAAGGACCAGAAGAAAATATTCTAATGGCACTATAAGAAGGATAAGGTTATCCTATAGAAGACAAGTCAAAATCAAATGAAGATGTAGACAAAGGCAAACAAATAGAGGAAGAATCTGATAAATAAGGATATGATCTTAAAAAAAAACTTATTTATGCCCTTGACACAGTAAATAAGGTAAGAAAACAAAAATATAAACTTGAATTTTAGTTTCAATAATGTGATGAAGAGAGAATAATGATTATAGAGGATATGGACAAATAAAATGCTAAGAAAAATAAGTTCAAGGATAAGTTAGAAGAAAATATATTAGAATGTGAAAGGTTAGAACAAGAAGTGGTTCTACTAAGGGAAGATTTAGAAAAATCCAAGAGTAATCTACATAAGTTTGGAAAGAGTTCAAATATTATGGATAAGATGATCAAGGTACGAATAAGGTGAACAAAAAAAATAGGTCTCAATTTTGAACAAGCTCAAAAGAAAGAAGAATATTCAACCTCAAGTTTTTAAGGAGAAGAAACAATGAAGACAAGAACACGACACTTAAATAAAATAAGGAAATAAAATAACACAATGAGATACAAGATTGCACAAATGGATATATTCAATAATACGGGAGGAGCCAATAAACTCTTTTTGATACAATCTTTCCTCAATGAGGGTATTTGATACAATGATTTACATAAACACTAGGGTTCTCTAAAATCCTAGATATAACAATGAAGTGTCTTCAGATTGATGTGTTCTTGCTTCCAATAGGGTGAGTGGGCTTTGGATATCCTATGGTGGGCCACTCCATCTTCAACAACCATTCAAAAATATGTGAAATTTGTAGATCTACATACACAAAAATAGAGAAAGGGGTTAATAACACCTGTGAGGGATCCACAGTGTGAGGCCCTCAGACATCAGTAAACCCTAACTAAAAATGGATCAAATGGCATGCAAAATCTACAAATCATGTAACAAAATAAAACTAATAAATATATACCTTGCTTTCATTTTTTTGTTGCAGTTAGGGTGGTGTAGCTGGCTTAGATTCACATTTTTGTAGTTGTAGTAGGTTCAGATGCACACTTGGTAGGCTCTAATGTGAGCTTCGCAGGATATGGTGTGTACTTGTAGGATACAATAGGCTCTAGAGAACACCTACATAATATAGCAAGCTCTGATGAGCGCTTCGTAGGCTTTGCAGCGAGCCTCGCAAGCTCTGGAGGGCACCTACGGGTTACGACAAAATTTGTAGAAGCAGGTGTAGGGGGGGCAATGAATATGGTAGATGGATGGGGCCTATGACGACAAGGGAGGATGAATGGGGTATGGTTGGAACAACAGAAGTCTTGTTGGCTTAGCTAGGGCTTTAGATCTTTAAACTCTATCTCTCTCAGCTTCGCTAGGGCTTTAGCAATGAATCCTCTAGGGTGCAACTTCTAATCTCAAGGTTTTAGTATTTGGGCATTTGCAAATGCCTCTATTTATAATCCAACCTAGGGTTTTAGCCTTACACTTTTGATTGTGTGGCTAAGATTAAATTAGATCCTAAGGTTGAGATTACTTTTTAGATATTGCATAGATTAATGAAGATGGACGGTGGGGATTAGATTGTATCGGAGGACTATGGTTAATTGAGTTTATAAATATATATTTTATAATAAATATATTATAATATAATATAAAATATTATATTAAATACAAAATAATATTAAAATAATCTCAATTGGGTTAGGAAATGGCGGGAAATGTGGAATTGGGCCAAATAATTGGTAGGAAAGGTGTATGGTGGACAAGTGGGTGGTGGAATGGTTAGGATGGAGGATTAGTGGTTGTAATTTGGTGTCTAAAAATGCCCCTTTTTGTACCATGTTGTGTGAAACACAATATGGTGCAAAAACATGAGACACCTATTTGGGCTATGGGCACAGAAGCAACTTCTCTCTGTCGTTGGATTTGAGCACTGATGTTGAAGACAAAAGAATAATTTTTTTTTGGATTTTTTGTGTAGCTTACCCCCTCAATTGGTGAATGAGTTATGAATGTATCTTACAAGCCAATTGAAAAAAATTTGTGCAAATAATTAATGATACAGTGAATTTGTGCAATTGATAAATGAATGGTGTGAAATGCAATATGATTGTGGACAATATGAATGATGTAATATGGCATGTGATTGTGGATGATATGAATGATGTAAGATGTGATATCATTTTTTCCCCAATGGTGGAAAGGGGGTTTTTGCCAAGTGTATATTTTCATGATCATGTAAGATGTTATCCCATTGTAGGATAATCATAATGTAATGTGGTTGCCCCAAACTTTGGGATGATTTTATGTTGTTGAAAAAGTTGTTGCAATGGCATCATTGAGTATGAAAAATATGAAGATACATGTTGACTAAGTCAATGTAGGGGTGGGATAGTGACTGTGGAAATTTCTTCGTCAATTCTGTGATGGAACCAGTAAGTCTACCAGCATGTCCTATATTTTGACTGTTCTCAAATGAATGAGTGTTTGTGAATTTGATTATCCATGTTTTTGTGCCCCATAGAAAAGGACATCAATGACTGCTTGTGAGAAAAATGTTCTTGGTAAGGTTTTCCCTAAAATGTGAGGTACCCAATGTGATTATGATCTGTGACTGTGAGATGATGATGATCATGTTGAAGTGTCCTTATGGTAGGTTATTCATATTACTAAATTGCATGGATTACTATCACTATAATCACCAAGTTGATAGGATAACCCACTAGGTACAAGGTTCACTTATTATTGACTTAAAAAGGCAAAATATGCTATATGATGAGTCTTATATGAAAGATGATGATGGAATAATGTGTGATGAATTCATGCAATGATTTGGTTGATTGTGGAGTTGATTGATTTTTGCTTTAGCATTTTCTTTGTATTTTATGTGCTTTGTGGTACAAATGAGTGATTTAGCGGTTAAATCAACTCCAACATGCACGAAATTGGATGGGATGATGAAGTATATAATGAAGAATTGTGGAATGTTGTTTTGTGAAAATTTGACCTTGATATTCACATTTTGTAATGCGATATGTTTTTTTGAAGAATTTGGCCTGTTCTCACAAAATATGCATGTAAAACTATTTGTTTTTTCACAAAATCAAATTTTATGATGTACATGATGTGTGGATGAATTTTTTTGCAAATTGGATGAGGGGATCTACTGTTTTGAGGGTTTTTGTCTTCATGGTTTTCTATTGCCCTATGTGTGGCTGTGCCTGACGTATTCTGTAGGTGCCTGCTAGTGCCTGTGTGTGCCTGTAGGAACATAGCCATGCCTATGGTTTGCATGCACAAGTCTACATATGAATGCACTAATGACAGCTATAAAGAGCTTTCTAAGTTAATCTTTAGGCTCATTCATGTGCTATTGACTTTGAGGAACTACATATAAGGAGTGGAGTGGATTTGTGAGCTTTGTGAGGCTAGTGAGTGTTTTTTGTGTGGAGGCTATGGCGGTGGAGGGCCTTGGTGCTGCCGGTGGAGTGGAGGCACCCTTTGTCCCGGTAAGACAATTTTTTCCTTGTGCAAAATTTATCTTTCTTTTGTTTTGTTTTTTTTTTGAATATAGGATGAATACTAAAAGAAATGTGATTATAGTTGCAGTTGAGAGATATTGAGCCTCGACATCGCTTCTCTCCTCTTATCCAAGGATGAGGAAGAAGCTAACGGTGGATGAGTTGGAGTTTTTGGGTAGGGTGGTTTTGGAGGGTGTGGTGAGACTTGATGTGATGAGGGTCAATGAGGGGTATCTCTCAGACTTGATAGAGAGATGGGACCTAGATAGGGGGACGTTCCAGCTACCAATTAGGGAGGCTACCATCACACTTTATGATGTGTATCGTATTCTCAAGGTGCTGATCAGGGTTATGCATAAGGGGTCAGCTCCAAAATGTATTTATAAAAATTTGGAAAATCAATTTTAAAATCCAGGTGAATAGTGTTGAAACACATATAGAAGGTTAACTATTATTAGGGGTAATGTTGGAAATTTAAACTTAAAATGGTCAAATTATTATAAAATTGGGGCGAATAGACCCAAAAAAAAATTGCACCCAAAATTTTTTGGCTAATGGGCCTTGGTCAAGGGTCTCAAATATTAGCCAATTCCAAATTTTGAAAATCCTAATTTTAGCCAATTGGCTAAAAATAGTTGCTATGCATAACCCTGGTACTAGTAGAAGGGGAGAAGGTGGTGGTTGGTCGGGATAAGAAGTTCGATATGGAGAGGATGTTCAGGGATTGATGGGGGGAGGCCCAAATGGGTTATGGGGGTATATTCTACCTGAGCATGTACAAGGCAAAGGAGTTGTATGCACTCCCAACCTTGATCATGTTCATGTTAGTGAACATAGTGCTACCCAATAGCACTAGTTGTAGGTTCCCATGGAACCTATTGGTATTGGTGAGGTATCTGTTGATAGACCCTTGAGAGTATGCCTAGGAACCTCCCTTATTGGTGTAGTTGTACCATGATTTGTATGAGGTGATTCAGAGGGAGAGGAAGGGGATTGGGTGCAGCTTCCTCCTTTAGTGTTGGGCATGGGAGCATTTTGTGATAGCTCAGCCTGAGGGGTTGCCATGCGAGTCATGGTGGATTGGGGATCCTTATGCTAGGCATTTGATAGTGGTTGAGGAAGTTTAGCCAAGTTGAGAGGTGCACACTAGTCAATGGTACCATGATATATGGTTGGGATTGACTCGGATAGATGTTATATGGAGGTTGTGGCAAGGAGCTAGGTGGGATGGTGATAGGAGGTAGCTTCATCGGGTGAGTTAGGCTCGATGGGTGATTGGGTGGAGGGATGAGGAGGTGGAGTACTTCTAGTACTCATAGGTTCTAACGTAGTTTGACCTACCTCAGGGTGTGCCAGATGAGCCGATGTTATATCAACATCGATGAGATGAGGGGATGCTTCCCTATGTGGAGCCATGGTGG